>OU015466.1:19439750-20639750 GCA_907164805.1 Brachyptera putata
GTTGTTCATACCTGACAAATGATAGGTTTTTACAGTTAATTTCTAATTATAATGATATAACGCTTTTCAAAGATTCTGATAGTGTCGCTAATAGTAAATCTCATCTGACCAGTAATGGACGCTAAAAATACTGCAGCTGTATAAATAAAGATGTGATATTTGTGTTTGTTATGTAGGTAGACAACCTTTGTCCCTCGTTCAACAGGTACATTCTTGTACCGGTACTAGAATATGTTTACATGGTATATCATTTTACAAATTATACAATGTTACAAATTATTAGCGTTGCCAGCCGATATATTCTATACATCCATAAATTCAATATTCTTTCTGAAAATTGGTCGTTAGGGTAAGATATTTGGAAAATAATCTCCAAGTTGCGTAAGAAATTATGATGGGAATTTTTCATCAGCCCACGACCACAGCATATATAGCGCCACCACAACCGAACAGCAAACCAACGCAACCCTCAATACATCTTGCTAAAGAGAGTAGGCAGACATGATTATCAAGACTACTCTTATTTAATTATATTGGGTTTTAGTGTCCCACTGTTATGATATTCAAGATATATTGGCATTGAATGAATGATTAATGAGATGAAGGTTTCTCAAGTAATGGGATGGATAGTGAGCTGGAAGCAGTCGTGGCCTATATTGCAAAGATACCTCAAAACTTAAGACGGACCATAGTATAATCAAATCTATGAGTGATAATTATTTAATATATGATAATATATTAGTGATGATAGTAGGGCCTAAAAAGTATATTTTTCCATCTCCAAATTTTCTACCAAATTTTAGCCCTCTAGTATATATCCTATTGAGGATGTTTAGAAAAATATTATAAAATATGGTAATAATATAGACAGAAGAATCATTGATTCATGTACGTATACTCAATGGAAGTGGTAGTATAACAGTAGACTGCGGACAGACAATTAATTAAAATAAAATAATATGGTACTGCTGCTCAACGAACCGCTAGCTTATACAGGATATGTAGTTTTTGAGGTTCTTGTAATTGTAGGCCTATAGTATTCAGTATTACATTGTAACAAGTGTAACCAGAAAATTAAGCTTTACATTCAAATTGATCTTTTACGGGCTTTTCTTCTAAGCGACTTCACTTCCTTCCCTCTGATCTAAAAATAGTAATTGCAAGACAGTTGTCTTAGAATGATGTTAGCCCATCTCCAGACCCATCTTTACAGCACGATCCTATAAACTGTTCAAGAGCTTTTAACCAGTCTCTGATAGGCTTACAGTGTAGGCCTATACCAACATAGTATTGGCAAGACTTGTCTTGCAATGCATAATTATGGAATGCTCATAGAACATAGGTGCATTGTAGCTAGGACAATAGCTATCTACGATGGATACGCGACTGTGACGTAATTTACGTTAGTTCAAATGCAGAGCGATTTCAGAAACATTGTAAGAGATGTTGGTGGCGCACGCCGCGGCACTGTAAGGTACTCAAATGAAATCAAGATGGAAGACAACCACAGCAGGAATCGAATGGTTTTTTTAGTGGTACTTCATCATTCGTTTTCACATAAATCCAGAATTCGAGTTGTATTATGAATGAGATTATTGTTTTCTTCGACATTCACTGGTAAGCACTATCATGTTTTTATCATGCATATGAGTTATTTTCTACACCCTATGACAAGTATAAAAGCTGCGTAGTTATGCCTAGGCTACATGCCACCAACAGAAAAAACGGTGTCAGCTACTGTTTATTTTTCGTTTTATACATGGACAGCGTGAGAACCACTTATATGACACTCATTGTTGGACATGTAATGCAACATAGAATAGGACAATGTACTTTTTTGCGTTGAAAGAATTGTGTTATAGTTTTTTCTCTTTCAAAAGATCGCAATTTTGACAGTTGACAGCCATCGGTCAATGCCTATTTTCATCGCTTGCCTATGAGTGCCTAGCCTAGCTAGGCAATGCCTAAGCCCTAGGCCTATGTGCAGAAATTATAATGAGTCCCATGAATCTTCCATGTTCGGCCTACCGGAATTCGAACTATCAATTTCTATAATTCTATAATTTGCCAACTATGAACTAGCTGTGAATGATCTACGGTACCGCGCTTTTCGATTTTGATGCGATAGGTCGACCGTGATTCAATACTTACATGACTCGATTCGATACCTTGCTTACACAGTTCCCGAGTGACCTTGAATGCAGTCACGTATCCATCATAGATAGCTATTGTCCTAGATTGTAGGCCTACTAACTGATAATTCAAAAATAAATTTCAAAAATATTGACTATTTCAACAGGTTTTTACTTTTTATTCACACTAAAGTTCTAGTGTGTTCCTATTTCCTACAAATATTTAGGACTACGATCTGAAAATCTCATGATGAAACCTTATCTTATGGTGGCTAGGACTTACGGTGTCAAGTTTTATTGATCCAATATATTCAAAGCAAGACAATTACCGTAGTTTACTCACTAAACAATATCTAGAAGTCCCTTTTCCTTCTGATTCTCCTTTCTTTCCGACTGTTGGCGAAGAAACCGAAGTCCAGCCATGATCGAGTTTTCAAGGTCCGCATGTGTCTGCGATGTAGGTTTACGACCAGACTGAGCACTACTAGAAGGACCATAATAATCGAATGTTGGAGGTGGTGCAATTTCAGCACCTTTTCCACGTGACTGCTCACTTCTAGATTCTACTGGCCTACTCAACAGTTCAGTTGGTTCTTCAAGTTCATCTTCTATGGGTCTGATGATTCTGGGTGCTTTTTCTTTTCCGCGGTGTTTTTTCCGAGACGTTTGCGATAACTGATAGTCTTCTTGGTAAGCTGCTGGTGGTGCAAATTCACTGTCTCGTTCACTCCTTCGTTTCTTTACCCAATCTTCTTGTGACATCACTGTAATAATAAATAATAAAAAATAACTTGATAATAACTAATAGTAAGAGGATAGGAAAATCATGGTTCGATATCCTGAATAGATTAATAAAAATGTTTCATTTAAGAGCGTAGGAAGAAATGAACAACAGCAATGGAATATAACGTTCAGATACATGGAGAAGAGTTAAATAAATATCAACTTATAATAGAGATAATAGAACTGGGATCAGATATAATATAACTGAGAGTGTAACTAATAACGTAACGATACAAACCACACGTTCTACTGTCAGTCATTAAGCTAGTCATATTTTTGAAGTAATGAGCAAATCTTAATTATCTTCCGAGATGTCAGTCCCACAGGGAGTTTTTTTGATTTACTTGATTTGGAAACAGTTTCGTAGGATCTAGAAGTAACTCCAGGGCCGGCTCGTGATGTTTTTGCGCCCTGGGCGACATATGAGTAGATTTTATAAATTCGAGGGCGAAGCTTGATGAGATGATACGCGATCCTAGTTTGCCGATCGCGATAAAAGAATTGGATCCTTATAATACTCGACATCCAAAGTAAAGTTTATTTAACTGTTGTATTTACGAATGACAAATATACTAGGAAAACGCCATATGCGTTGTTAGACGAGCGGATAGTAATAGTATGGGTAGTAATGGTTAAGAACTGCTTCGAGTGGTACCAATTTAGCACATTTTATTTCTTTTCTTCAAAATGGCGGACCCGATCAAGCTGAAAATATTTAGAAATGTGTATCAAAATGTAGTTCAACATCACGCAAAATTTCATTTTTTTGGGAAAATATTTATTTTTTTTTCCGCCATGTTATTCTAATGGGTATTTTTGAAATTTCTGAAATTCATAAAAAAAAAAGTCATCCCCCGATAATGCCACAAAACTATACAGATCTAAGTTAGATGAGGAAACATATTTAAAAAAAGTTTGAAGTTGATAGCTGTAGCAGTTTGAGCTGTGGAGAACCGACAAAAAAACATAAAAAAAAAAAAAATAAATAAAAAAAAAACATAAAAACGAACACCAATTTTTTTTAGTATGTCAAATTGAATCCTCGCTAAAGCTCGTCTAATAATAGGTATGTAAAATTAACAGAATGTGTAAACAAAAACAGTATAAAGACCGTACCTAATGCATCACCGCCGCCAGTGCATTAGGTACGGCCAAGATGCATTGAGGGTTGCGTTGGTTCGCCGTGTTCAGATGGTGTCTCAACTTAAACCGGAAATGCATTCCATTTCCTGATCTCTTTCCTTAGAACACCCGATCGCTTCTCTACCTAGTATTGTTTTGTAGGAACTTGATGTCATGCCTTCTATATACCTCAAATATTTGCATCTAAGTCGCAGTACAGTATGCCATCCAAGATGCGGTGCAAGTAAACAACTGCGCTAGGCTTATGAAAAGGGATATTAACTGGTAATGCAATTGAATGAAATGTGAATACTTATTTGTTTGTGGCATGTGGATTTCTCACACGAATTCGATTACATCAACAAATCGTCCAGATGTAAGTTACTTGCAATATAGTTTGCGTTATTATAAATAATTATTATGAATTACTTCACAGTTTTAATAATGCTCAATTTAACCTCACTATCTCCTTTTTAATTCATATAAGAAACTGTTTCAGACAACTGAGCAAACGACAACGTCATTTTGTGTGTATTTGTAAACAAAGTTAGTTCCATTTATCACTACTCACTACGCATAATCGGTTGTTCCAACAATTTGGATGTTAAATTGGTACATATTTTCAACATGGGAGGGATAGGAAGAAAATTCACCATATCGAGGCTGGCGAACCAGCGCAACCCTCAATGCATCTTGGGTACGGCCCAGACTAACCTGGCGTACCCTGTGCGCACGCCTATGAAGCACTGCAACGGTTGCATGGTTCGACCAAACATGAAACTTTTTCTGTACACATAGACTTATCCAACTTACAAGTGTATAGTTTTTGGGTTGAATCAGTTGAACCATTTTCGAGAAAGACCACCTCAAAGTATGAGATTAGGGCAGTCAAGAAAATTTGAAAAAAAAATCGTTCCCACAAAATTCAAATTTTCCCTGAATGAGAACACATGAATGACACACATTATTACGATTTTGTATGCTATTCGAAAGAGCAGCTTTGAAGAAAATGAGTTTATAAATGTATTTTATTAATCAAATAGATAGAAATAGAAGCAGAAAAATGTTGCAGAGACAGATTCACTGCTTCTTAGATTCGATACTAACCGAATGAAGTATATTTCATGTGCCTCAAGGTGAGTAGAGTTTTCAATTAAACTTTACGTAGCCATCTCGCTCATCTTAAAACGCATATGCTGCGTTTGCCTAGTATCACTATCCTTAGCACTCGCTCGGGGACCCTTCAATGGGTATTTTCCCAAATTGTACCTAATTTAAAAGGAATCAATGCATAGTCGATTGGGAAAGTGAACCTACCCGGATTTTCTTTAACTCCTTCTTTTCCAATGTCCCACGGCCGAACTGGCTGATCGCGTTTTGTTTTTCCAGCTGCATCACTGGCAACCACAACGTCCGTGGCTTTGTTTTCTTCCTCGGCCAGTGGAGTAGATGTTGCCTCCGGTCCTGTTTCTGGCTCTGAAAGAAAAGTTTCAAGTTCAAAACTAGGCCAAAGTCTTAAATACTGCTAATTTTTTTACATAGGCCTACTGAAACTGAATTCATATGAGATAATTGAAACAATTTTACAGTGAAACCTCTATGCATCGTTTTTCAAGGGACCAGGAAAATAAAACCATCCATGCAGGAAAACGATCCATCCAGGAAAATTTAACGATATGGGAGTGGGGTGAGAAATAATGAATGATACAAGCAGGAAAACAATAGATCCTTGAACAATGTATAGAGGTTTCACTGTATTACAATATTCCACAGTTGATATTATTTCTACACCTACAATGATGATAAAATCAACTGGTTCAATTTTAAGCCGTTTAATGATGAGAAATAAAAGACACAGTGAGGCCTTACTTGCTCACTTAACACTACATTTTAAAAAGCTGTGATAGAATATAATTTATGGTATGAACTGGACACAGTGCACATTGCCTGCTACTGGTAGAATTGAACTATCCATATCAAATATAATCTATATCCATGATTTATATCCTGATAAGTCATTTATGTGCACACGATTTTACACATAATTTCATGATGAGATTATAAAAAAAAGCAATGAATTTTTAAAATGCGCTTGAAAGCGAGTTTGTTCATACACTCATCTCTAATAACACCATTGCAAAAATTGCCACCCGAAAAAAGTTCTAGCGCACCTACCTGATTGAACTCAACGGCAAAATATCACAATCTGAAAATGTTACCTTCTTCCTCTGCTGGAAGGCCCATTCTTATCCGCTTTCTTAGTTTCGCTGCCTTGAGTCGAGTAGCTAGCTGTTGTTGTCTTCGTTCACGCATCGTTCGCGTCGACTCTTGCTGTTGTTGCGTCTCGTTGCGCAGCTTCGCCAGTGCTTCTTGCTGGGCTGTACGTCTGTCTTCGTCCGCGGAGAAGCCATAGTAGCCGACGCCGTGGCTGCGAGCCTCTGAAATGGAGACCAATCGGAAGAATTAAAATAACATAGCGACATATAGTAAACATACAGACCTATATTTATTTTGAAAATATTCTGCTCGACGCTATTAGCGTAGAAAAGAGATATACTCAAGAAGGTTCAAGCCGATGTTAGAAGGAGAAGAAATTTCATGTAAACCCCTCCAATCCTCTCGTTGACTCTACAATTAGTGTGACTTTCCAGTCATTACTCACTACTCGAGCTCTAGCAGTATTGTATTGTAGGTCTATTGTATTTATAAGCTGTTGTGTTGTGTTGTGAAAAAAAGATATATATATATATATATATATATATATATATATATATATATATATATATATATATATATATATATATATATATACATATACACACATCAAGATGCATTGAGGGTTGCGTTGGTTTGCCGGCTTCAATATGGTGAATTTTCTTCCTATCCCTCCCATGTTGAAAATATGTACCAATTTAACATCCAAATTGTTAGAACAACCGATTATGCGTAGTGAGTAGTAATAAATGGAACTAACTTTGTTTACAAATACACACAAAATGACGTTTACGTTTGCTCAGTTGTCTGAAACAGTTTCTTATATGAAGTAAAACGGAGATAGTAAGGTTAAATTGTGCAATATTCAAATTGTGAAGTAATTCATAATAATAATTCATGATAACGCAAGCTATATTGCAAGTAACTTACATCTGGACGATTTGTTGATGTAATCGAATTCGTGTGAGAAATCCACATGCCACAAACAAATAAGTATTCATATATCATTTAATGGCATTACCAGTTAATATTCTTTTTCAAAAGCCTAGCGCAGTTGTTTACTTCCACCGCATCTTGGATGGCAATATACACTGCATCTTGGATGCAAATATTTGAGGTATATAGAAGGCATGACATCGAGCTTCTACTAAACAATACTAGGTAGAGAAGCGATCGGGTGTTCTAAGGAAAGAGATCAGGAAATGGAACGTATTTCCGGTTCAAGTTGTGACACCATCTGAAGCCGGCGAACCAACGCAACCCTCAATGCATCTTGATACACATATATATGTATAAGACCGGAAAATTGAGTTAAATAATAATATATAAATTCAAGGAAGGTAGCCACCCCTAATGAAACTTGGAAGTTGAAATTATGAAGTTGTCCACGCATAGAAAGAGTGGGAGATTCTCGAGGGCAGATTTGAACATGTTTCGATCCGTAATTTGTGACTGACACTAGCAAATTGAGATCATCGGGTGAAAGGGAAAGGATCCGCTTTGTGTAAGCTAGCACCGTGCCCCCCCCCCTCCCCCCTTTAATATTTTCTTATGGCATAACAGCATCGATCAGCTGCCCCGGTGGCTAAGTCAATTATCGCTAGCGGTAGTAACAAAAGTCACCGTTGGGCGTGGGTTCGAGTCCCGCATAAGGCATGGGTTTTTGTAAACATCCTTTCATCTATCATCTCTTCATCGTTTAATTATCATCTGCTCATTCGTACCCCCGTATAACCTAGCTGTTGGTGGGGTCGTTGAGCAACATTAACAAAAAAAAAAACAGCATCGAAACAATATGACTATGATATCAATGAGATAATTGGTATCCTCACAAATATTGAAAAATATGAGAATCAAAATACTTAGCTACGGTATTTATATGGGAAAGACTATTGTAAGCAATCACATGATATTCAGATTTAAAAAAAATAGAAAAATAAAAAGTGTACCTCAAATGAAATACACAACAATGAAATAAAAAATACCACGTCGCTCATGTAGTTTCATACATAAATACATGGAATTTAATAATACAACCAATCGAACAAATTTAGAATAATAAATACATGGAAGATAACAGTTTAAACAGCCGAACCTATATACTAGCATAATTCAAACTTTTTCTCTCTCTCTCTCTCTCTCTCTCTCTCTCTCTCTCTCTCTCTCTCCATCACACCTCTACCTCTACCACTCTCTCGCTTTCTTTCTCTCTCCCTCTCTCGCTCTTCTTCTGTCTCCCTCTCTCTCTCTCTCTCTGGATCAATGTTTGGGGGATCGGAGAGCATGCTCGCTGGTACGCGATCTGAGGCAAGGTCGATCATAAAACTTCACCGGTCTGTCTGAGTTGTCAGTAGCAGTTCAACCGGCCGTTGGATAGGACCTAGTTGCAATCCTCCGATACACTCGGACGTGTGCCAATTTAACTTACGTGAGATTTAGAAAGAGAGAGAGAGAGAGGGATAAATCTCATCTTAAAACAATCAAGGGATGAAGGAGCCGGCGTGGAAGAGTTTAGCGCGTTTATTTGCTGTTTTCACGGCCCTGTTGGTAGCACATGTGCAAGGTGAGAGATAAGTCATTTAAGTTTATAGAAGGCAGTGAAATACAAAACGATGTAATTGGTTAGTGGTAGGGTTGAGTTTTTTTTGCAGTGCGAATGTTTATATTTATCATCAATATAGTCATATTAAGAATTATGAAAAAATATACAATTGTCATTTTTTTTACTCGAGACAGAGGTATACATTTGGTTAATGAATTTAATCAAAATAAACCTTACTCATTGACATTCGATTGATGATATGATTTTTTAATCAATCGGCCCACAGTTAAATTTAAATTAGGTTCATGAACTTTGAATAATACAAATTAAAAATTGTACAATGCCCTCTTGAACAGCAGTCCTACTGTTGAACAATATATAAGCCCACCACCAAAAATTTCAATGATAATATAGTTTCAATATTGATGACATTGTATAGGAAGTATTTACTCAGTAAATTACTGAAAAGTTTTTTAAATATCTCTTACATACAAATTCAAACCACAAATTGTGAGTACAATTCAACTGTACATTGGAAAACAGTTGCGATTTTCTTTCCAGTATACGATTGTACGGTATACGACTGAGTTTTTATTATTTTATTCTATTGGCATCACGAGATGAATCTTGTCATTCTATTCGTAGTAGATTATAGCAATGAATTAAAAAGCAAACTGTACATGTAGGCGTGTAGTCAGAGGCAGGTATGCTTATACAGATAAAAAGTCAACTCATTTGTGAACTTCCAGTTGTCACGATTCAGTATACTTATTAGGTCGTTCCAGTTATAATTGTCTCAAGTAACCAGTAAGAAAGTTCTCAACTTGTTCAATTATGCACACTTCTTGTGTACATGATAAGTTCATATTACTTATAATTTGCATATTATACAGTAGCGGTAGTCTACAATATGCAAATTTGTGTAGTAACTTTTCTAAAGATTCATTGTGCATATAAATCTATTTTACTTAATAAATAATTGCTAAATTTGAAAGAAGGTCTATAGTGGTCTCATACATCGTGATAATATTTTAGAAAACGTTGTAATAATTGAAAATTCGACTCCTTATTTCATTAATTTATAAAACCGACTGACCTTCGTTGACCCAACGATTTTCAGATATTAACCAGACAAATTGTATAGTGAATAAAATACGAATTTAAACGAGCAAACACGAATAAAGCGAACATGAAACGAATGAAAACTAGAAGTTACACCGTGTTTTCATATTTAATCTGAGTTTAAAGTTTATCACTTGTCATATCTTGTGAGATTATGTGATAAAATGTGTCGGTTGCGATCTTTGACCATACCAAACAGGTATATAAAGACCTATATGGCGTATATAATGAGAGATTTCTGCGCTTCTCTCAAACAACCAGGTTCAGAATTAAGTGCAAATGTCTTCATTAAGTATTCAGTGAAAATCACTGAAATTGTGATGAAATGAAATAATTCGTTCGGTATATAAAACTTTAAGTATGTACTGCGACGTGCTCGGAATCTTGCATATGATGAACTTGAATAAGTGCGACAATAAAGTATAAAGGTTAAAATAGTTGAAACATTTGAACTATAATTTATTTATTCAAGAAACTCGTTCTAACCTATCAAAACTGTCAAGATGCTAGAAAAAATGCATATTTTACTATAGAAAGAGGAAGATTGATGATTGTTTCTATTTTCAAATTTTAAATATACAATAACTTTGGTTTTAATCTATATTTTTAAAATCAATGTTCTTTGTTTTTAATTTTCAGATCAACTCATTCTTATTTGTATATTTTGAAAAGTTACAACAAAATACTGAAAGTAGGCCTATATTATGTTACTATAGCCTATATATATTGACGCCTCTGACGGTATACCAAAATCAACACATCATTCCTTTTCTATCTCAATACTTTTTCATTATTGAATATGAATATTTTTACTATGATCACCTCTACCAATAAATTAAGCCCATACATACATCTGATAAAAACACAACATTTTTATAACAAGCAGTTATTTCATTTCCAGTACACAAACGCATACGTTATTTTAGTATTATAATAAAAAAAATGTTTTAAAATTTAAAGCACTCTTATGTAGAAACCGTAGGGAATTATCGTTTACTGCGGTGAACTTTACTATCACCTATGTATACATATACAATATTATTATGATTGTACTATGAAGAAAGGGTCGGAGAACATAACAGGCATGCTTCATCATGAACACATTTACCCTCCCAGCATATCGCTTCTATAGAGCTGAAAACGTTTACTTATTTATACGTTAAAACGACAAAAGTGCATGTAAACATCAACCAAACCACTACGCGTTTACATTTACTCTAAAAATATATTCATTCCGTTGACAACAAGCTGTGTTTTGTACATTATTTAAAAAATAAATAAGAATTACGATATCTTGATGTGGGAAGATGGTTGGATGAGCGAAGCGAAGACTCAATTACACTTGACCCGAAAAAAATGTACATGTTTTTTTTTTTTTTTTTTTTTTTTTTTTTTTTTGTTCGCGCTCTACAGGTCAGCCGAAAATTCAAATTCGATTGAAACTTGGCATGCCCATGTGTCATCATCTGGATTGAATCCCATTAGTTTTTATACGCAATCGGTTGCACCACTTCTGAGAAAACTAATTTTCCATTTTCCAACTAACCCATAAGAATAAGCCAGAGAAGAATTTTCATAAAAAAAATGTCCTTCAAAAAATTTCAAATTTTCACCAAATTCCAATATAATAATGATACATATTATTCCGAACTTTCATTGGAATCCAACCAGTCGTTTTGATATAAAATATTATATAATGACAAAAAAAAGCAAAAGAAGAATTTCCGTACAAAAAATGTCTTTCGAAAAAATTCAAATTTTCACCAAATCTCAATATAATGATGATACAGATCATTTCGAACTTTCAATAAAATCCAATCAGTCGTTTGGATATAAAAAATTATATAATGACATTTTTACACATCGTTTTGAAGCTATTAAGAAAACCTATTAAATCCAAGCAACAAGTGTCACCAATTAATGGAAAACGATTAAAACAAGGCCTTCTTTATTATAGAAGAAATTATTGAGAATGAGTAATGAATTATATAAAAGGTGGTTCTCAAGGTGTATATATGTATACAGCTGTCATCACGTTTCATATAGTAGTCTAATATTACAATATAATATAATATTAAATTTCATCTACTATTTCCTTCATGAGAATAGTCTACGAAACAAACCAACCAAATGGAAAGATTGATTTTTAGCTTGAATGCCGTCAAAACAGCAACTTGATATAACAATTTTTGAAAGAATTCAATGTCATTCATTAGCTCATCCATCAACGCGGAAACACATAACGCGTTTTCCTAGTAAGGTGGAACAGACGTTGAAACTAGTTTCTGTAGATAGGTTGAGAATTGAGACAATACAAACCTAAACGAACTATAGTAAACCTGGATGATATTAGTCCTATAAAAGAATGCAAGTTTCATATATGTTTCGTTATGTTTCATATAAGTATATATGTTTCGGTTAGATCCGTAGAAAGCAATATAAGTTATTGAATTGAAATATATATATATATATATATATATATATATATATATATATATATATATATATATATATATATATATATATATATTTCATATGAATGATATCTTGATGATATCTATGATATACTATATTATTTCGAGACAAAGCTCAATTATTTCAGTCGTCGTTTTCATCATAGACATTTGTAGACATTTGTATGCACGAAATGGATGAGGTATGATTAGTTAACAAGTAACATATCAATCTGAAATATATCAATTGTTGATTTAGTGTACTATCACTCATATCAATATATTCGGACTTGGAACTTAATGTACTGTGTATGCATTATGACTGTATTCTCAAGTTGATTATTTCGGTGATGCAGAAAATATAGATTAATTATTATATCGAATTCACAACAAATGATTCACAACAAATCGTGAGTTTATAACAATAATTTATTTTTATTTATGTATAATGACGACCTGAATGAGCAGGTGATAATACAACTAAGAAGTGATGAGAAGTGATTGAAAGTTTACTAAAACCCATAGCTTACGCGGGACTCGAACCCACGCCCAACGTGACTTCAGTTTCTAAAGTAGTGAATTAGTTGGCTGAGCATAAATAATCAATAATAATTATAGAAAACCAATATAGGATATTACACGTAGGGCTACTATAATTACCAAATAATACAAACTAGTATGATCAAGATGAACGTGAATTAAAATAATCATGTGACATGATCACATCATTAGTTGTAATCAGATGGAGTTCTATAGACCGTCCCTGAATCTATATTGTATAATGCATCACTGTACCACATACTAAACTTATAATGCATGCATTGTCAATATAATCGATTACATTTGATTGAATAATGTAGTATAGTCCCTCCAGTTATACACATGGCACTGATGTATAATATATTAAAATAATTATTAGGCAGGTATGTTAATTAGAGTAAATTGCATTGGTCTCCAATTGATATGATTAATTGATATTAAATGCATTGTGCTACAGCTTCAGCTCTCTGTGAAAACTGGAGGAAATAGGCCTATAGGCCTATAGAGGCACTCAGAATCAGCGAGTAGAAAGCGTAGAGAGAAATTCATATTCATCAATTTATTACTCTTTGAAGTGATAAGAGGAAATCAATCTAACGGCTGGGTCCATGACCCAAATTGTTCAAAGCACATAGGCTTAACGGTATAGGTAGAGTATATTGCCTGTTCGATTACTTTTGTGTAATAATTATGAGGAGTACGAAGAAATGTTGATCTGTAATCTAGATCCACACTCTTCATTTCAATACAAAATATACTATAAGTAAGAAAATCTCAATGTACTATACATTTTTTTTTAGATAATTGTAAGCGAATCGAGTGAATTTTACATACTGAAATGAAGTGATTTTTGTGCTCTTCTCGAATACTTGGTTAGTTTTATACGAACGGAATAAGGAACTCTACATTTTGTGTGTTTTTTAGGCAAAATCAGTTGGATGAGTTTTTAGATACACCACACCAACATTTATCAAGACTCCATATAAGAAAACAATATCTTCCAAAATATGTTTAATATTTATAAGGTACTTCAGTTCGATCACTTGTACCACGCTCACAAACCACGTCATTTTATCCAGTTCTACATCCAAGTGCAGTTTTCATTGTGTTTGAATGGAAAACAATTTTCCACAATGACAATTGTAAATGCAACTGTCCTACGTTCTTGTACATTAGTCGCAATAGTCTAATTATGGCGCATCCAATCCGTCCAATCATTTATTGTTTGATTAAAGACAATGACAAGTTACAACTTGCAAATCTGAACTTGAAAGTTGAAAATCCTTTTTTTACTTCCATTGCTCAACTGTCTCCTATCAAATTCTTACCAGCCAAACTAGCATTATCTACTTGCTTGTATACTATTAGAAGGTATTCTACCACCATAAGAAGCACACACAAATATAACCGTTATTTGCTGTGTTTTAAGGGTCAATGATTTTCAGCACAAGATTTACAACGAGAAACAAAACTACATTTTTCAAAACCATTACAAGTTATCTCTACATACCGAATATTTACAGTTATTTAGTTGACAGACGATTTTTTTCTTTCGTCGCTACAAGCACACAAAAATTCGGCGTGTACAATTTCAAGTTGTTTACTTTTTTATTTAAAAAATAAATTATCTATTTCTTGGTATATCTTGTATAAGACATTTAGTCACCTGACTACCATGCGGTTTTTGCTCATTAAACCGGTAACTAGCTACAAACGGCTTCCTGGCTCCTGTCCAAAGAAACAATTACAACGTAATTACAATTATTAAGCCATCAATATGTGATAATTGATTCAAGTTTCTACTATTCTAAGAACATTAAAAGAATTACAACTGAACAATCATCGTGTCAGTTTCTTGGCCTTCCCCATCCATTACATATAAATACACAATATATACACAATGCTCGTGGCTGTACATAGCCTATATCAAAAAATTAATGAGTAAATCTTTTTTGTGTACGGATTGCAATAACAGTTTAACACATATAGAATACGTGTTTTAGTATCATATTCAATATTTTACGACACCATCTTTACAGCATATGAAAATACGAGAGAAATAATGTGAACATTATTACTATTATATAACGGTACGTAATATTTCGTTAAATTAAAACCTTAATTTGGATATTTTTTAAATTAGTTATGGTACAAATGGTGATAGGCCTACCAACACTAAAACGCAATCTCATACCCTAAAGACTTCTATAGAGCGGTACCGAGTGTAGATCAAATGTTCTAAGAGCTTCTTTCTACGCAATTAAAAACATTTTGTTTATTTTAAAGGGTATTTCGATTATATAGCCGAGTGATTCTCACTTTTTCATAGGTATACAGCGGTAAGGCCTAGCCCTATACCCAATATAAATTCCTTCTTAGAAACAGGATTAATATCATTAATATAGAGCTTCCAAATTAGTATGTAGGTGATTAGGTTAGAGGAATTCAAATAGTCTTGTAGGAAGATGGTCTGGTTTCATGATTGAAACAGCCTTTACGAGCATACATCTCTAGCTCATATAAACACGGTATCTTGAAAATTGAAGAAAAAGTATACTACATACCACACAATTATGTATACATAAAGTATTATAGATTAATATTATTATACTATCAATAATGTTAATGATAAAAAATGGTGAAGAATGGATTAATAATGGGTAATAATAATGAAGAATATTACTCTCTATTCTCAGTTATTCTTCTGTCACTATCTGACTTGAATTCATTCCATTTTATTATGTTCGCTTCTGACGAAAATATACATGAATACAAAAGGTTTAGGTCTGAGAGAAGTGTATTGTGAAAATTGAAAAATGATGGTTAATATTCAGTCAGCCCTATATAAGAAATATATATATATATATATATATATATATATATATATATATATATATATATATATATATATATATATATATATATATATATATATATATATATATATATATATATATATATATATATATATATATATATATATATATATATATATATATATATATATATATATATATATATATATATATATATATATATATATATATATATATATATATATATATATATATATATATATATATATATATATATATATGTAAGGGGGGGGGGGGGGCTAAAGAGTCGACCAGCCTTCCAAGTATGAATATGCTTAATAGTTGGTGGCTTTGAGGTTATGTTTTTTATCAGCAGTCGTTTACGCTTGTGCTTTGTGCTGCGCGCAACATGCTTTGAGGAACAGGCAAACGTATCCAATTAAACCACATGCGCTTCTTAATATTGTTGGACCATTAATTACCAAAATGACAGTGCCAAAAACCGATATAAGATCTCCTGCAGACCGAATTATCAAAAGCCGTCTACGGAACAAAATTTCCGTTGCTTTGTGGGCCACAGCGCACGTTGCAGGTAGTCCATCTCTCAGCGCGCCTAGCAAGTGTTCACGCCACATGGAGAAACTCGTTCTATGATTGGCCAGCGCACGTTGCCCGTTGCTCAAAGCATGTTTCACGTAGCACAAAGCACAAGCGTAAATAAGTAATCACAACTGATAGTGAAACTGTATGATAGTGATAAAGTTATGCAGTTATGCAGTTATGCAGTTTGTAGATATATATAGGTACGGCCGTACGGTAATGATAATAGTGAAATGGTACTACGATAAATGACAATGAACCTTACTCACGGAAAATGTGCTCACTGCTCCAGGTATATATAGCAAGCAGTAAATCCAGGATCCTGGAAAACTGTCTGAACTAAAACTTTCCACCACATAACAAGTTTGGTTTATACACTATAGCCCACACAAGGAAGAAACTGATTTAATATCTCGCTAAAATCCATAGCAACAACCTCTTCAAATTTTATTATGGGTTTGAAAGTAATATAAAACTGTATACTAGACCTACAAGTTCGATAAAATTGGGAGTAAACTCAGTCCTATATGCCTATACATTTTCCTATACCTGTGTCGAAATAATGTTTAATTAAACATTCACTTTTCAAAACTTCTACAAACCTACATTGTAATTCAAAAACTATTGGATCAAAAATGACTGCCAATTTATATCGCGTTTAGAAGTTGTGTATGATATACGTTGAGTAATATATACGAAAAGTTTTCATGAGGGTACTGTATAAATTTACTGACATGAGTGTGTTTTGGAATAATCGAAGTACGATGAATACATCGAACATTGCATAGAATCATCACTTCGATTTACAGGTGTGTAGAGCATTGCTGATTTATTTGCACTGAGATGGAACTATAAATCTCAATTTTGAATAAGAGTAATCCTATAGGCCTACATATCAAAAAATATGTATATGTATATAAATCATAATTTCTAATATATAGGCCTATATTACAAAAAAAAATGTGATGAACGTCAAAACGTCAAAGTAACGTGAAACGTTATTATAGAGTCAAAACGTCAACAGAACGTCAAAATAGAGATGAATTAAAACGAACTTTCGCAGGTGTTTTTCGACCTTCGTTATATAGAGCCTACATATAGTGATGATTTAAAGATGACGATAGTACTTTTTTTGATTGTTCGATACATTTCAAAAAGCTTGGTTGATCAAAGAAACCTTATTTGTTGATTAAATACATAATATACGGATTGAAATATTGGTCTACACTTCTTATAGATGAAAAATTGTCTCGAAGTTATAGTACGTCGATAGATCGAGTTTTTGAATACAGAGAACGTAAAGAAGCTTACTGATTTTAATGTTGATTGAAGCTTCTCTGATGCTTCATTGGAGTTACTGTCACAGGATACAGGAATAATTCTTCAGCAAATTTCACAAACATAAAACGTATCTGAACAAAAATTATGAGTTTCTTCAAGATGCAAGTTATGTGTTGTATTGAAGTATAGAAGGTAAAACGAGTCACAAAGTGTTCGAGAAACAGATTAAAATTTGAATATTATGAATACGAAATGAAACAAACTTGATGTAACAAGCCGACTAAATAAAACACTATAGGAATACATTATCCCGAAAACATGAATGCAAATATACAAAATGAATGACAGATAAAATCGTGATAATTATTCACAAAATACAATGTGAATATATATGTTGAACTTCAGAGTAATCAAAGGTATATCTCCATGTTCACGGTCACATACCTTATATTCTACTGATGTAGAATTTAATTTAAGCAATTATTATCTCTTTAACGACAGAAATAATTGCATTTTTGATTGTTAAAAACAAACGGGAGAAACGGTAGTGAATATAATTATTCATAAAAACTTGACTGCTACGTTTGATCCAGAATCGAACATGTACCGCAAGCAAAATCCTTCCTAAATTAACATTCGTCTACCACAACGTCCATAAGTATCTTTAAAAGTACGGGAAAAAGCGAGCTACTATTATCAAATACTATGCTTTTCTATGATGAATTAGAAATGGTGCAAGAAGAAAATTATCACAGTACTATATCAACAAATAACAATTAAATTACACATGGAGCTAATAAAATTAAATCGAAAATGCATCAACTACAATCGAAAATAAAGTTATTATAGTATAGCTACCATTACTATTATCACTACCACATTATTGATTTTATCGTGTCAATATTGCAGTTTTACATTTGATTAATAATCAAATTATATTCATAAATAGGTTAATTGGTTAAATGTGAGAGCAATAGTGCTCTTACGTCGTTAATTATCAGTCGCTCGAAAATCAGTCAAGAAGTCAAAAATCAGGTCAAAAAGTGATCAATCAATTACGTGATCAATTACTATAAAGTGAATTAGGACATGCATTGTTTATAGTTCATACATAAAATTAAAGACAAATTTATTCAATTGAATCCAATATAGACAAAAAATCCAAGTATATTATAAAATGTATATTGAAACAATCTAATATACAATAAGTACTGTAGCCTACTCTCGAAACTGCATCCCGTCATTTCTTGACTCTCGAGACTTATGCCTGTCTCATCTATTTACCCCACGCACTAAGTACACCTAAACTCCCTCGGTGTACTCTCGCCAGCATCCTGCTTCAGATCGTCCAATTCGATTGAGCAGCTCGATTGTTTAACTACATTTATATTATAACGGATATCCGCAAATATAGGCGCACTAAATGGAGGATCACGATTGTGAAACCAAGGTCAGGAAAATTTTCATAATCATACCACATATACGTTGATGCATATAGACAGATCGAACTTGAAGACTATACTTATCATCGCCACAATTTCCACTTACGTTGTGTGTTATGAATAGTGTTGATTTTTATTCATGTAGATAGGAAAAACGACGAAAATATGAAAATCAAGTAATTTTCACGGAAACGGTTATTGAATAACAATTTTACAAAATTATATGCTAGACGCCCTTATATGCAAGAACATTCTGAATTGATTTGAATTTTTAGGTTTATTTTCATTATAATTGAGCTATATTGTTGTGATGCTATTTTTTTTTGAATCATCATTATTCACAAAATTGTTTCAAACGATTTTGCGTCAGCAAAATTAATTGAATAGCATATCCCTTATATATATAACTTATACCTAATATTGAACGCAAATTTTGAAATTACAAGTTCCACCGTTTGTGTAGAGCGCGCACAAAAAATGAATAAAATTAAATGTAACCAAAAACCATAATTACTCCAATGAAAACTAAGTTTATTAACCCTTTTAGTCGAATATTTACTAATTCGCCCATACTCGCTATACAAGGCGTATTCACTAGAGACGAATGCGCGAACCACCATACTCTTGATGGTTCGCTATACGGGAGACAGTCAATCGTAACCTTCAAACACAAACTAACGTGTAAATTAGTGTTGATTTTAATTCCTATAATTATCCACATGTAAATGATATAGTGGCGAGATTAATAAAAGTAATGTGACGTGCCAAAGCTCCCGTCCGACGAATCGGCGTAGTTCCGGAACAGGCCGTTACCTGTTAATCAGCGAGGTGTTCTTTTTTGTTGCCGAGCCATCGAGGTTCATTACTCGGTTGAAACCGTTCATCGTGACGACATTCTGGTTTTCCTGCTGACGCCCCCGACCCGACAACACCACAAATATACGTCACAAACACGACTACGGCTGACACAATTCGTCCATTTAATTTGGAAAGATAACTTTGTATTCACGAAAAAACTACTTATACTAAGAATGTATACAAGTTTCTTATTTATAAACTGATCATTGATTATTGTTACTGCTCAACGACGTCACCAATAGATAATTCATTTTGGGGTTACATAGGCCAAGGACGGACGACACAATTCGTTCTTTCAATTTGGAGGGATAATTTGTACGCACGAAAAAACTTCTTACTGGATAATTATTTATAGAAGTTTCTTGTATAAACATCGCTATTGATTATTGTCACTGCTTAACGACCCTACCAACAGAGAGTTTATTTATTTATATTGGGTTCACCGACGCACTGTACTGATGACTACGATCTATTGGCGTCGGTGAATAATACAAGAGATGACGGAATGATGAGATGAAACATTATTTTATCAGGTGTTTTTGGATAGTGGGAAGTAGTCGATCGTGAACTGTTGTTAGACCCCAGTATTGACCTGAACGACAGAAGGAAACCACGAAACACACCTGTCAGGATAGTGAACGTGGTGGGAATCGAACCACGGTCTCGTGTGTGCTAACCACTCGACCACTCAGTCTCAGTAGAGAGAGAGAGTTCCTTTGGGGGTTAAATAGGCAGGCTATTTTCTATCATAGTTCTACTTTATAAGCGTTCGTTCCAGAAAAGTTTCGATGCATTTCGACTTGTTCGTATTTTGTATCATTGTCACTAATTGTGTGTCATGCAAGGTTAACGGGTTTACAATCACATATCTAACTGTAATCCCTCTGGTGTGAACTTTTTCTCTCGGAGTGAATTGAAGCCGTTAAAAGAAAATAGTCCCATCAACACCTATAATACATCAACTGTGAAACGGTGCGAAAATGTAATTAACGGTAAAACTGAAGAAGTATCCTTTACTCTTGTACTCTTGTAATGTACTCTTGTAATGAGAAAAATCTATCGTAGAAGATCGTTTACCGACAGAATATTTGCGAAAACTTCAGAAATTACTTCATCTCACAGAGGATTTAACAATATTGAATGAATCAATTTCGTTTCTCATCTTGAACTTTGTTCTAAAAATCATAAACAACTCTAAAAACACCACTTTCACACAGTTGATATTCATATTTGTTATGTTGGTAGACGACTGCTTTTCGTGGATACAAATGCATAAAAAAAATGCTATGAAAAAGAAAGGAACTAGAGTGGCGAACTCGAATATCGCCATCATAATCTTTCATTATCTTTAGCACTAGTTCGCGTGCGTTCCAACTTATACAGTTAGAAACAAAGACAAAATACGTTTCTGCAATTATATAGATTGGGTCATTTACAATCTGCATACAGAGATAAATTAGAGCTATTACCG
The DNA here is from genome assembly GCA_907164805.1 of Brachyptera putata. Classification (NCBI taxonomy): domain Eukaryota; kingdom Metazoa; phylum Arthropoda; class Insecta; order Plecoptera; family Taeniopterygidae; genus Brachyptera; species Brachyptera putata. The sequence continues at coordinate 19,461,127 of OU015466.1, forward strand.
TCGAAAGAGGCGACTATTTCAGATACAAGAATAGAAAACAATATAAATGTTGGTAAAACACGCGAACATATTCCTGCATCACGTTTTGTCTGTCCGTACATGGACTTTGTGAATTTGATAACGTAAAACACATTTATACTCATACATATTTATTTATACGATACACACACACACACATATATATATATATATATATATATATATATATATATATATATATATATATATATATATATATACTCTGAAACGTATCGTCTAAATTACAACATTTTATATTGAAATATGACAGTCATTCGATATGAAAAAAACATTGATCTGGTACTCCTTAGAACCAGCCGCTCACATCCGCACCAGCTTTATTTACCATGCTTCACAATCATGCAATATAGGAGACTGAAAATGAAAAATTGTGATCTTTTTTTCATAGATACCAGATTTTGTGATTTCTCTGGAATATCTCGTCTTGACATAGAAAGTATATACGGTAGCTTATTAAATTTCTAAAAGCGATAACAAACGAAGTTTTCATTCAAAATGAAAATATATTTAATAATTCTTATATTTGTTTCGAGCTCAAGTATATATCAATGCTTGAAATGTAATAACATAAAAGTAAACGAATAGAATGATTGAAATGGCTCCCTTGAGAAACTCACAAACGTAATGAAAGATCTAAAGGATATAAATAAAATGAATGAGAGGCAATTAACTTAACTAAAAATATTCGATCAATTCCAGCATTATTCACTCGATGTCTATTAATTACATGACCCTCACACGATCATCTGTTAGCTGATACACAGGACTGAGGACTGAGTATGGAAATTAAAATTTTTGGAAATAAAATTATAATCTACTTCTTCCGGTGTATTTGTACGAGAAATTAAGTTTATAGATGGATGAATCAAGCGCTAGTGCGCTGAATTGTCATTATAAATAAGAGGATCGGGGATCGATTCCCGCCATGGTCAACCATCTTGACAGATGTTTCCGTAGTATCCATCTGTCATTGAAGCGAATCCCAAGAAAACCGTTTTCTTACACTGTCCCAAAAACCAAATATAAAATAACTTTTCATCTCAGATTTCTCGTGATTCAATCTTGCTTTTCTCTCTATGATATTGCGTCGTTAAATCCGAGATGAAATGGGAAATAAATTGAAAAACTGAGTCTATATTTACTCTGTTATATAATAAGACAAGGATACATGTCATACACAGATATGTCAAACAACAACATTACAAACTATAGGCCTACATGAATTCTACTCTGTTTTCGTTTTGTTTGCGACTCGATAGTGTTCTAGAATTGTTGATTAAAACACAAGTGTATCACCACCCTCTACGGTGACACTTGGAAAATATAACTAGAGTCGAAAGCAGTTCTTCCTTCGTAACTATGCTACTTTATCGACTCGGAAACTGCATGTACACCCTACACTTGGAACTCACAAGAGATGAAGGTTCCGATCGAGGAACTCACGTATCTCACATCACTAGCTCGCGGGAGATTCGCGTCTTCAACTCTCATGAATATACAGGTATACCAAGATGGTACTAGTATTTTGTGAAGTAGATGATTACCTGCTCCATATGGCAGATCATCACCCCCAATCGTCAATGCTTATTCATAGGAGGAACGGTCGATCGAGATCGCCAACACACATGAGACGAATAGTTTCACAGTTGGAGAAAGATCATGATTTTTTTATATTGAGTTTAACGACGCACTGTTATGATAGCGCAGATCTAATTGCGTCGGATGGATGATAAATCAGATGACGGGATGGTGAGATGAAGGTTCTTGGGTATTGAGAAGGATAGTGGGAAGGAAGCGGTCATGGCCGACTTATTGTAGGAACCATCCCGGCATTTAGCCTAGACTATACAGAGGGAAACCATGAAAAACCCCTGTAAAGACGGTCGGAAGATCATGTTTTATGTGTGATGTTTGTGATAACTTCGGAATGGTACTAAACCAATTGAATTTGATACTTGATAAAAAAAACACTGGAGTTAATAATAACTACACAACGGTTCGTGCCTCGTCGTAATATGTAGGCGTATCAACTATAATTCAAAACATGTCACTGTCATGCAACTATCAAATGTAGGATATACATAATGCCTATATCCAGCTGATATTCTTGAAAAACTGTAACCCACGAAAATTGAGAAGTGAATAGTGATACTGGAAGCGTGTCTAATCATATCTAATGTATAAGTAATATCTGAAATTTTGCTACCTAAATAATAATTTTGATATTTTATTTTGATATCATCTTTCAAATGATCTTCATATTTTGCTTAGTCACCATAAGCTCTGTAAATGATAATAGATTCGTTCTTTACAATACAGTATGGATGTACACTTATAAGTTTGTTTACATGTAAATTGATACCAAATTGTACGTCATGGAATCCTGTAGGAGGAGTAACTTTCCAACTGTTAGACACAGTACAAGGAAAGTTTGCTGCATCGACAAACGTCATGGAAATGTCATGTTGGAGACAAGGGGGATGAGGGAGAGGGGGGGGGGGACGAAGACGACATGAAGTATCATATCAGAGAAGAGTTAAATATGGAAAGATGCATCAATAAGTGATTAAAGGGATATTTATAGCGTACATATATCGGATATTGGACGGAATTGAAGAGTAGTTTTAATTATTTAACGGACCTATATTAACGCCACACACATTCCAGTATCCACGACTGAAGAAGTTCGTCTACCAACTTGAAAACACTACGACCGTTGGGCCTTATAATACCTGTTATATTGGTGCGCTTTACATGACTCGTTTTTTACCGCCTGAATCTATACCTATACCCACAACTCTTCTACTCTATACTCCCTTGATATTTGACCAAATTCTCTACAACGTATACACAACGGACGAGAGACATTATTGGATTGGTTTTCCTCCATCGCGTGGTCAACGCGACGCGACATTTTGTTCACAGTGTGCACTGCGTTTTTACTCTATACATCGGTCTCTTCTCTTTATCTGTCTCTCTACCTCAGACACTCTCCATCGGAATCTCTCTCTCTCTGTCTACCCTTCCTTTCTTTCGCTTGCTCTGAAACCGCTCACGGCCCGTGGGGGATTCAAGAATTGAAGCAATCCAGGTGTAAAATATTACACGTACCGCAATTCTCATTGAATGTAATTCATTCTATTGGTTTTCCTCCCCCCCCCCTCCCTCCTCATACTCCAACGAAATACTACAAGACTATTGATATGGCCCACCCCTATGGCCCACCTCAGCGTTGTCCACCCCCCACCGAGATCCTTACTTCAGTAACTTATGGTAACTATTCAACAAGGAAACAAATGGGCGGTCGAGGAGAACTTGGTTTCAATTAACGATTTTAGTTTAACTATTTATCAACAACTTGACGTTTCTTCTATAATGTAAAGGTCAATATTGCTTTTGATGGTTATATTTATACAAACACAATGCTTAGGATTTTTGCCATGGAACTTATTGAAAGTAGCAGGGATATGAAATGCTCATAGGTCTACAAAGTAACGACGGTTTGAATGTATTGGAAAAGCAAGCCCATAGCAAGCATCGGTATACAAATGTGTGGTTAATGGACTGAATTGCCAGTTTCGAATGACTTCTCTCAAAATGACAATCAGTAACTCATGTATTTGATGTCAAATGTAATATATATATCATTATAGATATATTTTTTCCTCCTTAGAGAGGTATTATACAAAATGAGCTTGCACAATCAATATACTTGGACAGAAAATTATTCCAATTATCCTTCACAAAATCGTGTGAATGAAAGATAATTGTTTGCTTAACGACTCCCAACAACGTCAATATATTTGGGGATTGACAAGAGAGGGTGGAAGGGGTAGTTGAACCATTGCTTCAACCCATGTCTGCTTTGTCTACTGTTTATATATATAACCAGTGCTTAAGCTGACTGAGCTAAGCAGGCAGCAAATGCAAATATACCACGTTAAACCACACTATAAACAATCTTCTTACCTAAATAATAATAACAATTAATTTTCATAATATGTAATCTCAGAGGTAAGATTAAAATAATGTACGTCGTTACAGCGTCAATGGTAATAACGGTAATTGGCTAGTTAATGACGTCATCTGTGAATTGTTACCTATCATTTCTAATTATCTCGTGGCAGCTTATGAGTCGAGATGAACGCGATAAAAAGAATTGTGTCGGTTGAGTGGGTGGTTGGGTGGGACGTAGGGGGAAATCATCTCATTTGGGAAGTGCTGGTTCGACCCCTGCGGACATGGTCACAATAAGACGAGTTATCTATAGTGTTCAGACTGAGGCGAGTGTTCGAGTGACTAGCACACTGAACCGTCATTCAGGAGACGGGGTTCGATTCCCGCTATGGACACTGGCAGGAGGTTTTCGTGGTTTCCCTCTGTCATTCACGTCAATACGGGGAACAATAACACCTATTGGGATAACCTTTCATCTCGACCTACCAACTCATTATCATTCACCGATACCAATAGATCGTAGTTATAAGTACAGTAGCCTACGTCGTTAAACCAAATATAAATGAAAAAATATAGCGTTCAGAGTGGTATTACTTCTGAACGTCATAGGTAAACAGTTGAAAAGAGTACGCTTTTTCGTTGTATAACTGTGAAAGGTACAGAACATAATCCAAGTTCAATCTTACTCTTTACTGTTTTGAAGGTATAGCTGTATTCACGAGAGGAAAAGGCGCAAACCACCCACGAGCTAATGTGTTTGTGCAACAGGGGAGACTGTTGAATGGTTTAATAATCATGAATACAAGTATATTAAGATATGATTTGATACGATTTGTATATATGATTTGTATAAAGAAATGTGTTTTTGCTTGATGAAAATTTCCACACCTGATAACGTTCGAAAGCTGTAAACAAACCTCCCGGAAATCAATATACCTGACTAACCGGAACTAAAAAAAAATTACATTCATTAGAATAACAAATTCAATCATTTTTGTATGCCTAAATTTGCTTTTTAAAATGACAATAATTATATAGCGATATTAAATCAAATTAAATCATTTATATTTTCCGTTTCAACTACACCATACATTTCATTCGCCGCAATTGTTACCAAAGTTAACAAGCTACAAGTTATATTGGTCTTCAGGCGTACTGCATTGAATAATTTTGGTATCGGAGTGAATATTAAATTGTTATCCTCTGAACATTAAAAAAAATCACACAAGTTTTTCAATTTGTTTTACACGATTTGAACACATTCCAATGGGAATCTAGTTCTGAAGTGCATTCTAATAAAACGTAAAAAAAAAACACTAGAGAAAAACGTTTCTTCTATAAGACGAAATTATTCGCTTCTCTGTATAGGCCCTATACGTTCGAGGTATGAAAATATTGCGAATAATTCCATAAATAATGCAATATTCGACATTTACATTTTCACTTGAAGACTAAGGGGCAGAAAAAAACATGGTTAACGGCTATATAATCATTACACCATCGATAAAATAATTATACGAGGCGTATAGACTATAGATGAAGAGAAAGAGGGAGAGAGGTGCTGGCACGCAATAATGTGCAGTGTTAACTTCTGTTCAAATCAGTGGTAAATTGTAAAATTGTGCAAACCTTCACACACCTGACGATCTCGCATCATCAGATAGAAAATCATAATAACTGTATTTACCGATTTCGGTTTCCATCAGTGTGACCGACTCTCTATACATCTGAGGAGCACATCTATATTTTTAAAGGTGTGACATCATTCCGCACATTCATTTAATTCACCATATACTCTTCATAGATTCATTTTTCTCTCTCTCTCTCTCTCTCTCTCTCTCTCTCTCTCTCTCTCTTTATCTCTGTATCTCTCTCCCTCCCTCCCCCTCTTCTCTCTTTCTCTCTCTCTCTCTCCACACCTAAAAACTCAAGCGGCCAACAAATATATCGTGACGTTTAGAACACATTAATCATGACGCAACTCTTACATTAAATAATTGAACAATAGCTCTTAATCCACATCATCACTTCCTTCACTTCCAGGAACGCGTAAGATCTCAAGATGTTGACCATCATTATATTGGCACACGGTGGCTGGTGTGCGAGTGATGGCGGGTGTGGTGCCAATTGGGGACAACAATTGGTTCTTATTAAGAGGTTGGCTTTGGCATCATACTTGCGTGACAATAAATATATCGATAGCGTTAGAAACTGAAATCAGATTGAGCGTAGGTTTGAGTCCCGGGTTTTTGTAAATGTCCTTTCACCTACAATCACTTCATTCCATTATCACCCGTATATTCGTAACCCCACATATCGTAGCTGTTGGTGAGGCCGTTGAGAAACATAACACAAAAATATATATAAAAATATTCTTCTTTTCAACGCCGAAACTTACAAAAGCATTGCGTTCACCAATTGAGGTTGAGGATGAAAGGAAGGATCATTCGCACGGAGCATTTTTTTTTGAGCATCGCAACCCCCCAGGAAATAGATAGTTTTAAGGTAACTCATTTAACAAATAATGAATCACAAGGTGATAATTTCAGGGATTAATATACAATATAATAAATACAAATGATGGATTTCTCAAAAATATTTGGTGTTCTTCAAATTTCCAAATACATGATCATGAATTTCTAAAACGAATAGGATTTCCAAGTCACATTTACCCACTTTATGCTATTTTAGATTCGAAAATAACCGTTCCATTTTTTTTTACATGTAACTTATATAATATATTGGGTGTTTTGTGAGAAAATTTTAAATAAAAATTGAAAACGGCATGAAAATAATAATGATAGAAAAGCGACTCCAATCATAGCATATATATATATATAGCATAGCACGGGGAACAATACCAATAAAATAGTTGTTAATAATTCAATTCAATGATAAAATTACCAAAACAACAGAAAATAAATACTATAGCAAATCATATTTAATTGTAATGAATGGGAATGAAAGCATGAAATAACAATGCAGACCGTTTTAACTGACTTCAAAGTTATGGTATAATATAACAGCAGTTATACATCTCGAATATTTTCAAAACAGAATGGATTACCATAATCATTTGATCCACAAAGCCGACTCGAATAATAATCTACTCCACCATTTCATCTCTTTATTATCAGGGAATTTGAATGTCTCCACTTCGCTAACTCCGTCATCACATTACACACATATATAATAGGTAACCACACTCAATGCAAACACCAGGTTTAATCTGACAGCGTTATCAGGGTAATGTTTGATCGCGTTGTCCTGCCTTCGACACCTGCCATCGAACCACTCGGATACCCTGACATGGCACTAATTAGTGCGTGCTGGCCTAAGAGGATAACGTGATGCAACCCTAATGGCTGAGGAAACCGCTACATGGTGTCGCGTTGATGGGATGACCACAATGAGGTCGCAGTTGCATTATATCTTGACTTTTTATTTGTATCTACTTTTTATATTCTATGTCCATGAAATTATTACTTCACTATCTATCATTCAAGGTAACTGAAGACTTTTATCTGCGGTGAAAAAGTGTAATCAAAGACAGCGCAGTCCTGGTGTCAAAGTGAATTGTTTTTTTCATATAAAATAACCAAAATGGGGTGGTAAGACCACCCTTGTGGTGCCCCATCATAACGATCCTATTTTCATACACAACCTCTAATGGGGAACAAAGATTATGTATCAAGTTTCGATATTATTGAAGAAAAACTATATAGGCCTATACTGTTTGTTGAATGAGTTGTAAATAAGTATTGATATTTTTTTGGTGGTGAGATGATGATCACCTTTGATGCAGTCCGAATGACCAGCACTTGTAATTCAAGTCTAAAATTATTGAGAAACGTTTTTTTTTCACGATTCCGATGTTATATGACAATAATAATACTTAGAATGAAAACATATCTCGACGAAAGTACAATAATTCTGGACCCTTAGCTGTATCTGGCACTAAAAACCGTACGTAATACATGTAACACACACACATATATATATATATATATATATATATATGTCATAAAAGATAGGCCTCGATCGGGACTAGAACACGGGACCTTCGAGTCCCGGTCGAGGCGTATCTTCTATGACATGGATATACATCCCAAATATCTGGATATTGGATCGTATCCAAAAAGATTAATTATCACACATATAATATATATATATATATATATATATATATATATATATATATATATATATATATATATATATAATATATATATATATATATATATATATATATATATATATATATATATATATATATATATATATATATATATATATATATATATATATATATGGCACTATTAACGAACGCATGCACGCAGAGTGTTGAACCCCGCATCATCAGGTAGCATCTGTCAACGTGCTGATTGCTCATTAGCGAAGCTATTCGACGTAATTAATTCAGTGAAATTAGAGCGGCCTGTTCTGTGATGGAGAAATGCTAGCCATACCCAGACGAGAGCGTTAATTATGAAACGAAATCTGGAATGGGCCATTACAAACATAAAACTTCGCATCAAAAACAATGAAATCTATCCACTATAATTAACCCCTTGTTGAAAGACAAAATGTGTAATAAAATATAATATGGATAAATATATTCAAGTATATATATTATAATCTATATGTAATGTTATATATCATCTGCATTCTATCTATGGTGTATGTATATCCACACATAATATTTAGATAGACAATATAAATAGATGGATATATATATATATATATATATATATATATATATATATATATATATATATATATATAGGGATAGACATAGATGTAGACTGTTGATGATTATTCAACTATGCTCTAAAATGAAAATATTTTTCTTGTGAAATGGATCAAGTGAATATATTTAGTGCCGTATGAAATGACAAAAGCGTGTTTTTAATTGTTTGCTCTATTTTCAACATTATACCTACTAAAATACAATGCAAATGATGAAATCTGCATAAAATGTACGTGCACGGGTACTGCACAAACGAAAATCTGTATATATATATATATATATATATATATATATATATACTTGCAACCACGAAAGAAGAATGTCCGATCGACCGTCCCCCGGGCTGTCTCACACCACTGGCGCACGGACGTTTCGCGCATTCATCTTTCGTTTTCACAAGTATTACACAATACTTCAAAGCAGCATAATACACACACAAATAAACGGCATTCAGCAAAATGCACACAGAAAAACATTAGGAATAAATGGCAAGATTTTGCGCCTTCAATGGACATTTTAGCGTTGTTTATATCGTCTTTTTTGATGTCCATTTTATTGGCGAAGACGCCACCATGTGCAGACAGACATCACTATATTCTCCAACCCTATAAAATCCTTGCTAACCCCTTCACCCTTCCCCTCGCCAGACCACCCGCTGGCCACCCGTCACATGAACACTTAATTAAGAGGAGAGTCATGTCATAGTGACACACTTCATCGGGTCATCCGATTCGTGAATCATATATTCTCTGAATAACGGGTCAATCCGACGAATATCTGGTCAATCATACGTCATCGGATGAATCTTTTAAAATAGGTACGTAGGCTCAAAGGTCTGGACTGCTAATAAAAAACTAATATGCATAATTGAACGATTAACTGAACAAAAATGAAGAAGTGAATGACTGAAGTGAAATGTAAATTCATAATATATAAATGAACAATATATAGGCCTAGGCCTATATCAAGTTGTTTGAGGCTTTCGCGACCCGAATATGAGGTATTAGATACTGGGTTGCTTCGTCGCGTCGTGTGAGTTGAAATGTTACTCCCCCGTACAACCTAGCTGTTGGTGGGGTCGTTAAGTAGCATTAAATATGTTACTCGATGTGTCGATCTCCATGTTGAGACCTTCTCAAGATATAGTCTGGTTCAGAAGAAAGAACCGTCTCAGGAGAAATCTCCTGAGATGGAATCTGAAATCTGGTTGGAATTATAGTACGGTATATACACTGGTAAATGCTGAGAATCATTCTTCTGAGTAATTTTTTTTAAATTTGTTTTGCTTCTCGATTTGATCTGGGCATATACACACTAACATTTTTTCCATCAACAGGGAATTTACGTGGTTTTGACAGGCGTGAATGCGATTATTTTGTAAGAATCTAACCCCAAATAACCTTTCTGTTGGTGAGGTCAAAAGTAAACAGTACTTGTTGGGAATTGAGTCACATATAATTGGTCAAATGTATACTGCATAGATTATATTTTATGCTACATCTTTACACATTATGTTCATCTAGTTTAAAATAGTAACTACATTGGCGTCACTTGAACTCTGGTTGAAATTGGAATTGCATGGTATACAGCTAAAGGTACACTTGAGGCCACACAATTGGAAAATGAAACACCAAAAAAATTGACTTATCGAAACACTATTTTCTGGAAGTACATTTAATAAATACCACCCTCGGTAGCTCAGTCAGCTGAGGCACCGCTTCAGAAACTGAAGTCACCGTTGGGCGTGTGTTCGAGTCCCGCATAAGGCATGGGTTTTTGTAAACGTCCCTTCACTCATCATCACTCCATAGTTTCATAATCACCTGCTCATTCGTACCCCCGTATAACCTAGCTATTGGTGAGGTCGATAAGCAAACAATTATCATCATACATTTAATATCACGATTTTTTTTATGTACAAACATAAATTATACAACCTCATTTTACGGTGAATATTCTTCATTACGATGTATAGATTTCAATGCGGGTCGTTCATCCAATTTATCTGTCCGCAAGTGTACATAAAAGCCAGTGGGATTTGTGGCCCAGACTTTAGTTACGTATGGTTTATCGGACAAGGGTGTATTGCAGGCGGGACGCTGAATTAAGGACCATCACACCGGAGAACATGGTTGCTAGAATTACCTCGTCGTTATAGTTACACATGGTACGTCAGAATAGCAAATTAACAATTTAAGAGTCGAAAAGTCGGTGAGTTTATATGTAGTTCGTGCACGTATTCGTCTGTATTGCACAGCTGTATATATACTCGTTATATAGTTTTAGGTATGTATCGTTTGTATTATTTACACGTTTTCGTCTGGGGGTGTCTATGTATACCACAAAATTGCTGCCTTGGCACTTGAAGTGCAGTATAATTAAATTACTATTTTAATTGTTGTTTGGGTTTCAGTGGTCGACTGTGAATGGGTATACTCTCGTAATATTTGACGGAAATATAGAGAGCAATATGTAATTAGTAGAAGTAAATAAGCCATACTGACCCACGGGGACGGCTTTTGCATTTCGTTTATTTGTACTGCTAAGTAAAACAATACACCTTTTTTTTAATATGCTAAATAAACCATAATCTATATCAAACAGAAAAACTCTCTATTTCAGTCAGTCTTTGTCTACCAACCTAGACACAAAAGAATGCTGCCAATCACACCAACTAATTGCCTACTCCAATTTACATTGGCATATGCCACCCCTGGGAGGTAGACAATCCACTTTGCACACACAAACACGGAGTTGTGTTGTTTTAGCCGACAAAATGATTTCACGCTTGTGAAACCATGAACAATAGGGAATAGCACACCACCAGCACCTCGGCCCGATGCTCTTGCTACACTTGTCTCCACAAAAGAAGGTTTCGATCGACTGTCTCCCTGATACCACACCACTAGTGCGTCGGTGGTTCGTACCTCTTCTGTTGGGGACACAAGTATATGTATTGTATTCGGCTGAATCAAGACTCAACTCAGTTGAAACAAGCAATCCGTGACGTACTGCATGTAACAAACTATTGTTGTTCTTGACGTTATGTATGTACATGATACAACTCACTAGATTATAAATACAATTATGAATGGTTAGATCAAATACATTTGTTTTAATTAAGCTTTTTTGCCGTTTGATTTTACTGACCTATTTGTTGGATTACCATATGACGGTGTAACGTACTATAATAAAACTTCGAAGTCTGTATAGGTTTTTTCGTTGAAAAATGTTAACGTTCTTTTTAAAACATGCCATTTCAATGTATTAATTTCTAGCATATTATACTTTTCAAATGTGAAACATTTCCATTGAAACAATACAATATTCACAATTTTATTTTTCTGATAATTCGCAGAAAATATATTTTATAATTTAAAAACGTGATAATCAAGAATTAAAATATAACTGAGAGCGTACCATTTACTTCAATTAAGTGTACCGTAGAAATTAATTCTGAAATGTTAATCACAAGTCTGAACATTTGACTTGATACATGAAAACATGAAGAAATTATGAACATTCTAAAATGAAAATACAGAAAAAAATTTCGAACTCTATGTTTGAAAGGGCGAATACGCCGATATAATTTAAAATACATGTTTGCCGTAATACCAAGTTTATGGAGATTCATCATGGTAGGCCTACTGGTAAATCGAAAATGTAACTTCTTAGGAGTTTTGAAATGTTGTAGGCCCATGTCTAAATATTAAAACTTACAAAATATATAATCATATGGCATTAGGGAATACGATTTTCCAAGAAATCAACGAAAGGAAAATACAATTTTAATAACACACCCGAACCTCTAAAAGAAAAACAAGTTATTTTTATAGGAAATTTCATCTCTCCAGAGAAAAAAATGTACGCATTTCATCTTGTTCGATCACGCCACAAATAAATATTTTAACAAACGAGAACAAGTCTACTGATGATGGATAAAAAAAATACTTTACATAATAATAAAAAAAAGAAAAGAAAGCAAACGAGAAAACATAAATTTGATCAGAAATCAATAAAGCACGAGAATAACTTCCATCGAAATATGCAGCAAACTACGGTTGATGCACGAACGTTGAGAGATGAGTGTAAAGATGTTGTTCAGGTATCCAATTACTTTAGATCAATATCGATAATAAGCGAACAAACACGGTATAGTCAACACTCAACAACAATAGTTGCATCAAATTCGAGGAATTTGATCGAATCAAATTCCTCAGTGAACAGAAAATTCTAATATTAATTAGTGGTGAAAGAATGTTTGTATATAACTCAACAAAGCAACTTCCGGCGTACAACTATATAGTTTAGATTCATATTTTTGTATAGGATTTGTAAAGATGTTATCACTTGTTATAGAAATTAATTGGGAATATATTAGTAATCTCAACGAACTTTATTCAAGTAGGCCTACATTATAATTCCTTAACGGTTGTGATTCTATTATTTGGGCCGAAAGTTGATGAATGTCTAGATAAGTTTCGATTTGATAATTTCAACTTGAAAATATGAAAACTATAATAGGCCCTATATTACGAATTATAGTACGGTATACACTATATGGTAAATGCTGAGAATCAATCTGTTCTATAAAAATACACAAAATACATATAAATAATATGAAACATCAACGAGTATCATTCGTAAAAGGAAAAAATGGATATACTTTTGTATAAGCATTATAATTTAGATGAGCATGCAAAATTGCAAATAATCTTCAAAGGTTTGGTTTCTAAAACTTCATGATCAGACTTCAGACTCTGTATAGGCCTACGAGCTTTAAAAGTAAGATAATCTCTAACTATGTGGTTAACAAAGTACACTTTTATACATTCCGCATTTTAATAAAATATAATTCATGAAATATTATTTTGATATAAGATTCACAATTCTAGATCGAAGGACGAGTGTAGAGGGTAGACAACAATAGCCCCATCTTACTTCCCCTTCAATTTATCAATACATTTTATAATGATCTGAAACGCCTATAATCTTGACTTTTTACAGGCGTGTACGTCAGCAATGGGTAATAATCTAGGCCTAACGTATCATTCAACAGTATATAACAGTATGTCATGAATAAATAAAATTTATAATATAAATACATATACATATATTTATATGTGGAATATTTTAGCAATGTCATAATCCAAAAAAGTGTAATGATTACATTATTCCTCATAGTTGAAGGTGAAGGTACGTAAGGTAAGCCCAGGTGAAGGTAGAAAAGAGTACACAAGGACCTGTGGCAACGTGTAATCGTTACACCTTGGGTGAATCTAAGCCCTCTATAGGGCTAGCCCAGGAAGTGTCGTCACTCTAAGTATAGCCATGCCATAAGAGCAGCGGGCCGGCAATCTGAAGGTCCCGGGTTCGATTCCCAGTCGAGACGTATCTTTTATGATGGCTAAAATATCCCGATCTCGATACTGTATCGTATCCAAGAAAGTTTAATGATCACATATATAGTGAATGTGTGTATCAACGTAACAAATAATACGTTATTGATAATCACTCTAATCAATTATCAAGATGTTGCGTCAACAGCAACGTTTTCACCCTCTGACGTCACCCAACACGGCTACCCGGCAGGCACACTAGCAACACAACGCATCTTGTGTGGCTGCATATTTCATGATCCTCTCGTTTGATAGAGAATTCAATAGGGTCAAATCGTGACGCGACGCTCCATAGGGATGCTGCACATGTCGACTCACCTTCGCATTACATCGATTACACTCGGGAAGAGAGATATTAAACAATGGAAACTATTTATATATATATATATATATATATATATATATATATATATATATATATATATATATATATATATACTCATGTTCATTAGTAACCTTCATAAAGCTCCCATTATAAAGAACTGATTATGTTTCAGCTTGTAGTCGATGAATTCCTTTTTTCATATATATGAATCACCCTAAACTTGTTACGTCCGTAATTAGGTGTACTCAGGTTGTCATCATATTCAACTATCCCCGCGATCAGCACGATTATATTTGAGTGTTCGAGTAGGAATGACTGTATAGATGAAAGAAAATAATGATAGGCCTACTTATTTTCACTAAAACGAGAGTCATCCCAAGTGGCTCCACTCATCGTCCTCCGATTCACCTTTCAATATGATTCCAGTTAATTCCGACTTCTGTTCTGACACTATTGCTAGTATATTGACCTAGTAAAGGACCCAAAGAAACCAAAGTAAACCAAAAAAACGTCATCTTATCATCCCAACGTATCATTAATCATTCATCCGACGCCATTATATTTTCGTTATCATATATAAGTACACTTGCGATCACATAAAATGATCTAATCATTAATTAAATTTTGAATTTCAATAAAATCTACGCACATTCAATGTATATTTTTTTCATAGACCATGTGGAGTGGGTATATGCACATTGTCTTTTAGTTTCAGTTTCTTCAGAATGCATTTTGATCTAGCTTGATCGACCACTTGCTGTGACCGCAACCGTACCTGTAGGTATGGGTAGCAGAAATTTTCAATTCTGAATGTGTGTGATATAAATTAAAAAAATTGGTAACGTGGCAATTGTAGCGTTATACGTACACTTGAACATAATTTATGTAATGCGAATGATTCATGTTTCTAACGACCCCACCAACAGCTAAGTTATTTGGGGCTACGAATGAACGGATGATAATTATATTTGTGAATAATGTTTACAAAAACCCATATATAATACCTTATGCGGGACTCGAACCCACGCCCTATACTAGACTACTAGACCCAAACGACTCCAATGGTTTGGATATGCTCTACCAGCAATATATAAAAAAGTATGGCGATTGAGTCCCACCAGAGGCTCTCTTGAATAACTCATTATCTATTATATACAAAATCACATTATCTATTAATACAAATTGTAATTTAATATGTAATTTGTAATATTAAAATTATACAAATCACGACTTGCCACGGTACTGGTAATGAATAAAAACCTACTCGATTATTAAATAATTAAAAACCCGAGTTAAATAATTGTATCACTCCGTCGTTCAGACTTTAATTAACGGTATTTAGACAATTAATCGACTTCAATCGACACGAAAGACAAACGAGTTGTCAAGGAGATTCTTACGCTTTGTGATAAGAATCTGGAATAATTAGAAAAAACTGGTACCCGCTTGGAGACGACAGCAAGAGAGCTTTGATGTACATTCTTCAACCTACAATCCAATTAACTAGAGAACAGACAAAAGAATATCATTTTTTTATTACATCTGAGTTTTTATGTACGGGTACATGTTTTTAATTAAAATTACACAGATATTCATTTGATAAGCAATTCATGTAGGGGAATTTGTTTATGTTTATACTATCTGCAGAAATGTCGAGACATGGTATATTATGTTAAGTTTTTAAATAAATTTCGTACTGCGATCAGTTTCGATTAACAATCCCACCACTAGCTCGGGTACGAATGAAGGGTGTTGCTTGCAAAGACCTATTCTTAATGCACTGTCTTGACTCCGTTTCAAGGTAAACAATAGAAATTATCAATAGAAACAGCAATAAGAGAATAATATGAGAATGTTGAATAATTATGCTATACAATTTTGTGTGTAGAAATGATGTATCAAAATAGCATGGCAATAGAACCTTTGAAAACTAGAATACCTATCTAATAATACTATGTAAAATCGCTGTTAAGACAAATTCTTTCGACCATACTTCCTTAGCTCATTAGCTCATTAGCTTGTTATCACCCTTGGTTATACTTATATGGTTTTTCGTACCTTGACTATTTATTGATTAACTAATTAATATTTATAATCATCAGGTAGTACAACCGTCTCTGGACGTTAATTGGCACAACACAAAGTTAATTCCTATATTTCGTACATTTTGAAATGATCTCAGAGGTATAACATACGTATTAGCTGTTGGCGTATCATTTGTGTTCTGAAGTAAGTTTAGATTCGAACGCTATAATTTATTCATAAGTGTCAATACCCGTACATTCACAAATTTAATTTAAATTAAAAATATGAACACAATTAAAAATTGAATAGAAACATTTGAGGAGTCGACAGATGGAATAAATTACATTTTCAAATAGCGTGTGGTAAGTCTGTTATTGAAGAGAATACAATTGCAAAGTATTTACGACTAATGAAAGTAGGTATAAAAAGACAAATGATAAAAGAGTTATAAGGCTAGCGGAGTTCTTTTTTAACAGTTATATGTGTATAAAATGGAAAAAAAAAGATTCTAACCACGCTATTTCTACTCGGAAGACGAGTGTTGGTGAGAAAATGTAATAAAATCTCATAAAACGACTTACGATGATTCAACTGAAAATTCTGCAAAAGTTTAGACCACTCATGTCATATTTCAGAATCAAGTTGGAAATGTAGGTCATTATTATTTTTCCTAAAATATCTTTTCGTATGTCTTGTTTCTTATGTGGTTCTTCACAATTACAACTTAATTCTATTATTCTATTATATTGATGTAATTATAATCATCTGCATAATACTCAGTGCCCATACAACTTTTCTCGTACATACACATGTTAACTGAGTAGTACGTATAGTTCTAGTTGTTAGAGTTAACAAGGTATGACCAAACTGTAACAAAAGTGTTACTTTGTTGAACATCACATTTTACATAAACTTCAAAATGCTGGAGTATACGTATAATTTTCTAATTAATAGTCGCATTGAATGCAACATACCTCATACGGGTATATAAAATTATTGAAAACTTGGATGATATTGAGTTTGAAGCCACTTCCCGGAAGCGTGTATTTTTCCAGTACAGATAATCTAAATAGGTAGGCTCCATAGTTCAATAATATTCTTGGTATGGGTAGGCCCTATATTATATAATTATGTTGAAATTGTAAGAAGTAGATGCTGAAAGTATTAAATTCAAATCCCCAGCCTAAAGTATAACCAATTACCTTCACCCAACATAATTTACAAAAAATCGTAACAATTTCAATTTTAAAATCGAAGCCTTTGCTGGAAAAATACTAGCACCTCGAAACATACTCAAAACATTAGTATACAGTTTTTTAAACAGCATCGAAACTTGATATAAAAATCATTTTTCCCCAAGCTAGATTACGAATCAAAGGTATGGTACGGTGCAGCACAACCACACTATTAAAAATTATGTGAGAAGCATAGTTTATTTTACAAGAACTTTTCGACACATTTCAAATTAAAAGTGTTGTATATTTGTCGAACGAGATACAGGCATATAATCATACAGTATAGGCTGTGATGATAATTTTTAATTTTTACACATCATATTCATTTATGATAACAAATAATTCGCACACCCGTAAACAAGACTGAAAAAGAACTACATTTCAGATATACTTAAAGTGAATAGCTCTAGACGATTATACTGTTCACCACAGACTTGAAGTCAATAATAAGTCGAGGAGATTTTAATTACGATAACTTCTGCTCGGTACTTTCATTTATGTTATCATTGGTTTGTTGGGGGGATCTATCTTTATAGTTGAAACATTATCACCAGTTCCTCGTAGGCAGTTATAACCAGAGTTAGAAAGTTGTTGCTAGTGGTTCTAGGTATTATTTTGTCTTAGGTTCATGACCAGTTGCACCACATTTGTCTGACTATCGACTATTATTAGTTAATTATTAATTATCAGTATTAAATTAATATAGTTATTAGTATAGCTATATAATATATATATATATATGACTATATTATATTACTATTACCATCTTTATTATACTGTGAACGAAATTAAAAATGTAGGCATAACTCTGAAACCACATTTTGACAAATAAAGACGATAATCATGTACCCAATTTTGGAGGAAACTAGATCATCTCAAATTCAGAAATTATAATTTATTTATTTTTACTCATACAGCCCGGCCCTTTTTTGTGTGTTGTGACTTAGACACTACTCGATTCTGTTTATGTTTCTATACAGAATTGGTAATGCATATACATCATGGCTCATGGTCTCTGGAGGACAAAATAAGGCATTACATTTTCTGAAATTGAGATGATGATTTCTAGTTTTCTCTGAGATTCACTCATCAAAAGTTCCAACCCTAGCTTGAGAGTTGTGACGTCCTTTAATGAAATTGTTATTTCCTTAACCATGTAAGCCATAGTCTCATAAATGACGCTTAAGCCTTAAGGGGGTTCGTGCACGGTGCTTACAAAAATAGATAAATTCACATTCACATTTTTTTTATATATGTCCAAATCCATTGTAATTCAATGAAAAGTTCACATCTCCAAGATAATTTTATGCTCTTTCATTATTATGACATTCTATTTCAGTGAATTCAATCAGTTTAAATTAATACGACAATGAGTTAAAAGAATATGATGAAATTCTTCGACGTATTATCTCAAAACTGATTGAATTCACAAAAATATTAGGTAATATTAAATAAACAGCATGTAATTATCTTGGAGATGTGAATTTTTCATTCAATTACACTGATTTATGAAAATGGAAGAGTATATAGTAAAGATAGATTTCTCGATTTATGTAAGCACCTTGCACGCGACCTCTTAAGCGTGATAGCGGCAAGTTCACCCGACTTAGTACTGTGGAATACTCGCACTTATATTTCACGTCGGATATTCTAGCGTTTTCCTAGTGTAAGCTGTGCAATTATTTCGTTCTAACGTGTCAGTTCTCATGTTTCAGTAACCGAGGCATTGACGCAGCAATGTTACGTGTGCGTACCTAATTCGGGCGGCTCAGTGGCGGACGTACAAGCCATGTTTCCGGGGGAGAAAACACCACTACCAAAATGTGACGACTTCAACACGGTGGATACACGCTTCGTGAGAGAATGTCCGAGTTCCTACACGGGATGCCTCACACAAACCAATGGTAAGCTCAAAAAATTACTCTGTCGATCGAGTTCAGAATAATTCTGACTAGTTAGTGGGCACAGGAATTTGAAAAAAAAACACATGAAAAAGCCCAATTGTTTTTATAATAATCAATAGACCTACAATGGGCATGATTGTAATAATTGAAAGCACACTTTAAGCAAGTTTGAGGAAAACTTGTTCATCCACATGAATATTAAAATATGTACCATTAATTGAAAATTACAAATCTATAGTATTAGAAATTATATGATTATGTCATTAAATGTATATAAATAATACGCCCCATGTATTAAAAATTATAATCAAATAAGAATTAGTTTATATTGACCATTTGTATTTTTTATTCTCCGAGTTGAAAAGCATTGGTTTATCTTTAACCTTTAGTCACTAAGTGAATACATATTTTAACAAACAAAAAACTAAAAAACAAAAACACATTGAATAATACTTTTTTCAGTATTCTTTTGAACTTCCATTCAACGAATACAACTTCTTCAAAGCTACTTGACAACGCAAATAACGTTAGTTGATTCGATATAATTGGACAACCTGTGTTCGAACTTCCGGGCATGCAAATGTTGAAAATACTCAGTAGCCGGTCTAGAGTCTTGTCTAAACGTGTTTAATTACAGTGTGTACAGAGAATAAACGTACTCCAACTCGAATTACTTTTCATTTATTTACAAGTTGGCGAGTTGATTAGCTCGGCTACAGGGGTTCGGCTATAAAAACCTTTGGTTACTTAATGATGTAATCATGAAGTTACCTCTCAGATTTGCCTGAATATATTAGAAAACCCATATCTCCGAAAACCCACATCTCCGAAAAACTAAATATTCGAACTGTCTGTGAGATATGGGTTTTCTAAGACTTGGTCAGTCGAGTAAAAGAAGTGTTGGACAAATGGGTTTTCGAAGATATGGATTTTCTGATATTTGGTCACGAACTGTCAGACAAATGGTTTTTCTTAGACATGGCTTTTCTAAGATGGCTTCTCCAAGATTTGGATTCTCGAGTTGATGTCCAATGTGCGACACTTATTTTCTTCATTCGATTTATGATTTCAACACTTGACTTCAATTTATGTGATGAATCAATGAATAAATTGGTGTTTACACAGTTCAATGTTTGAGTAGATAGTCAAAGTGTCAGGGAAGCTGAACACGTTCGATGATGCGCCGTGATTTCTATGCTGAGCAAGATTCACAACTGTTGCCTGGCCGCTATTTATATACATTGGTTATTTTCGTGATGTTCTTACAACGAAGTATCGAATTGAATTTTTGTTGAATACAATAATTCAAGGGTTTTGTTCAATGTTTCCATTCACACGGTCAAATTTTTCTACCTCGACTGATGATTTTTGTGAGATTTTTTTTATTCATATTGAGTTTATAACATAACTACAAGATCTACTCATGAGTCAGAATGATGAATGAGATCATGCGATGTTTGGTTCATTGGAAGGAAAGAAACATCCTGAGAGGAAGGACACGTTTCCGTCGTCACCTAAATGGCAGGAAAACAACATTAAACCTCTGTCAAGATGGTCGACCAAAGAGATCAAGGAAGACTCCTGAGTGACGGATCAGTGCACTAGCGCCTCGTATACCACTATCAGCTCTACCAACAAATTCAATGAATTCGAAGATGACTTGAACAAAGTAAACGGGCTTTCGGATGTGACGAGCAATGTGAAGATTAAATTAAAATGTGAGAAAACATATTAATAATCGAGTAAAATTTTGTGTACATATTAACCTTTTTGTCTACGAAAATCGATCTGGAATGAAATATAATCTAAAATATAAATTGAAGTTTACCCTGGTTCCATGAATCTTGCAATGTACGGCGTATAAAACTGGGTGGAACAAAACCCGGCACCTCCACCTATAGGTTAACCAACATGCACTAGAACGCTCGTTTTGTACAGTCGATCGTTTTTAGATTTTAAGAATTATACAAGAATAAAAAAAGTACAATAATTCTGATGATGGCGTTTTTCAAAGTAATATTTACGATACCTAGACTGATACCTGATAGAACATAATAATAATATTCTTTATTCATGGGCATTATAATAAATTGTGACGTTTTTCTTGCATGATAGTGATATCATTTATAATAAGAAAGAATACGCATATTTATTAAGAACTTCAAAGAATGATAAAAAAATGAACTTGGTCTGATTTTACTTCCGTACAATAATTTCTAGTAGGTCTATTTGCGTTTTACATTTTTTACACGCTCTCCCAAGACTCGGCACCACGACCCATAATCCAACAGACTTCGATGTTTGCACACATGACGTTTTCAACATTGCTACGCCACGACGCAGGAAAGCTATCCTTTTAGTACACATAAAATCAAACCCAATTATTGTTCAAACGAAAGAAAATAGTTAAGAAAATTCAATCTCCTTTACGTTTTTTTTTATATATATATATATCATCTCTAATCGTACATTTTCTCTTCTACGACTTACAATCACTCAACTTTTTATATCATGTTCACATACAAAATGGTGACTTTTCATGCTATCAATTCTACTTTACGCAGAGCTGACTTAATCCCTTGCTCCCACGAATGGAAAGCTTAAATTCAACTTAACACAGATTGTTTGTTTCAATTAAAAAATAATACCTCCAGCTGAATAATTGGTACGTACGTTGGGAGCTAAGCGCATTCACGATGGTTAATACCTTTCAAACAGTACAGGCATGATGTAGGTATAGTTATATTTTAATAAAATATGTAAAATAGGTATATTAGGTATTTAATATGATTTTACGTATAAACGGTAAATATATTATAACAACCTGAGTAACCTGACATTTTAATATATATTTACAGTCCTCACTTTTCGAATGAATTTACCACTAATAATATACTTACTTTTTGAACCATATAGGCCTATGAAATCATAGAACTTTCTGCGTTGAAGGGTTCTAATGTGCATTTTCAACTTGAAATATTTATGAAGATCTATGTTTCAACCAAAATAGATTACTGGCATTAAAAAAAAAAAAAAAAAAATCAGAAACATTAGAATACATTGTAGACATTGACTGAACTATCGCTGTTTATTAAAACACCAATATTGGGATTGAATACCCACACATTTCAACAGTTTATCCAATACAAGAAATCATGAGACTATTTTTATAGTAAGTTGATACATATTTTATTGTTTGGCCCTTAGCTTTGTTAGAGTGAAAGAAATGGGATTTTTTTCTCATAATGATTTTCATTTTATTGAGTCGTGAGAGATTCCCCCGGTAAGCCTATAATAGAATAACACTGGTAAATCCACCACTCAAATTGAGTATACAATGCTCTGCAAGCAGGTTTTTCATCACAGTCATACATTGTTTCATACAATCACATATTTATTTTTTCAACATACTTGGAACATTCTATCTCTCTCTCTCTACTTCCCTCCACCTCTCTCCCTCCCTCTCGTTCTCTATTTGGAACTCTCTTGTTTGCACGTGATGGTATCTTTTTAATTGTCATTCATTAAAAATGTAGCACAGCTTAAATTGAGTGCTTTTTATATGACTTTGTTTATATACTTCTATTCGCGAGAGATAAAGGTTCCCATCGACGGTCTCTCCTATTCCACACCACTAGCGCATGGGTGGTTAGCGCTTCATCTCTCGAGAATACAAGTATATATATATATACGGTTTTATGCGCACTAGAATAATTGGAAAGTTCAGGAAAACCGGAAATAAAGCTTGTAGACTATAAGACTTAGTTTTGATAGTAGTTTACGTAAACTAGAATGAACAGTTTTAGAACTTTTAGCAAAGAAGTCAGGATATGTAATATCTGGATGAGATTTTAAAATATTGATATCTCAATTCATTACAAACAGGGAAACACATCGAACTTTGTGAATATAAGATGAGCGATAACATTTTTTTCAAATGTTCGTGTTAAAAATCGGAACTATAGTTAGGCCTATTTGGTTTTCCAGTAATAAACATATAGGTATAATAAGATATAAAAAGACGGTGCTTTGATGTATTTCTTCAAAATTCAGAATCTGCGTGCCATATGAAAATATGGCAAAAGATGGCGCCCGAAAGAAAATGCAACATAGGCCTATATAGGCCCCTACTGCTTTTTTTTCAATTTCGACATTCGAATTCTAAAATCGAAGGTACCTATTCAATTTTCTCACAAAACTTGTCACTGGCCATTTCTCCTACTTCAATTCAACTGATGTACCTGCTGTGGCTACACCACAAACAGAAAACAAAAGACAAGAAAAAAGAAAAACACCGACAGAATTTCCGTCGAGTCCACCTCAACACAGAAGAGGCATGATGAATAATTAATTACATTTATAATACGTCTTCTATACAAGTTTCCGCACATATATCATCCAAACTGACATTTATAACCCTACGAAAAGCGCATCGCTAAATAAAAAATTGGATATAACAATGCTAGAGGTTGAAGTTCCACCACCAGACTGATCAGCAAAGAAGAGAACACGTTTTCCGGTGACCAAACGTCTGACGGCTCAACAAAACGTATTGCATATTTCAAAACACTTCCATCCAAGCACTATCTCTCATTTATGAGAGATGGAGAAAAACAAAAGCGTGCCTGGCCTGGCTTGCGATTTATAAAATGAATCTTTTTGCCGGGGCTAACATAAAATATACATTATACAACTAAAAGTAGTCGGATTTATATCCTCAAATGAGATTATTTTTCCACATATAACTGTATATATACGCGCTTGGTCGAATCAACGTAAATCAAGCCATTAATTTTAACTACCAAGTTAATTAAGCTTCTCTGAAGTTTCCGCATTACCAGTTTATTCACAAGCTTTTAAACTCTATAATGTCTGAATATAATATAAAAATAAATATAAATATAAATATAATGTATAAATATATAATTTTTCCGTCCTGAAAAAAATCACACTCTTAATTTGTGCTCATCCAAAATTACAGAAATTACTATCGGCAGGCACCGAGCTGAAAGACGATTGCTTTTGATTTTGTGGGTAGATCCCTTTTACCAAATAATATTCATTGGGGAGATTGAAAAAAGATATAGGCCTAAATGATAAAATCTCTAGTGAAATATACAGTGTCAAATACCAAATAATATTTATTGGGGAGATTGAAAAAAGATATAGGCCTATATGATAAAATCTCTAGTGAAATATACAGTGTCAAATACCAAATAATATTTATTGGGGAGATTGAAAAAAGATATAGGCCTATATGAGAAAATCTCTAGTGAAATATACAGTGTCAAATATTAATGTGTGTCACTTCTATAGTGATGAACCACATTAAGTGTAGACATTATCACTAACATAAGTGACATTACTGTAACATTATCCTAACTTTTTAGTTATCGTATGAGAAATGGAGTTTTCGCTATAACGATCATCTGGTAATTGATACAGATATGAACAATTGAATTTAAGAATTAGTTAGTACACGTTGATACATTTTACATGTCATTATGACGTAAACATAGAGAGGAACGTAATATATTATTTTATTTAGAAGTGTTTCATAAGGGAGTATAACAAGCATACACCTTTGTTTATGGAAGTCTATATTTGTTATAAGGCGCAATTGACATCTCTTGCATCCCTTAGTTAGAATCAAGGCATTCTTCGAAACGCAAATTGTATTTATACCAACTGATAAAACAATCTGTAAAGCTTATATTATACTGATACGTGGCGTAAGAAGGGGTGTATACATAGAAAATACAAAACATACAAAGTGTATTCGAAGTTTCACAGTGGTTTGAGAATCGTCATTATGTTTGTTTTACAATCCCCCATGACTATGTGATACGAAGGTATGGCCGGAGGGTTGCAACTCGTATGTCTGTCTACATCTATCAACAATAACATACTCCGTTTTCTCTTGATGAATAATAACTTGATAATGCTATAAATATATTCTAGGTCACCTCGATCATTTGATATATCACCCCATCTAACGACGCCATATATTCAACTCGATAAAACTGTATTCCCCGACGACAGATAAAAAAAACCTTCAAATCCATAAGACATCAATCTTTTATTACTATTGCAAACGCCACATGTGTCGTTGTGAAATGAGCGTTACGAAAATTATACAGTAACATTATTTTTGTTTAATAACAATAGGCCTATATATGTATATCCAATTTTTACACTGGAAAATTCAGGAAAATTTTCCTGGAAAATCACTCTTTAGGGGCCTATGTCAAGCTATAGGCCTATCAGAACAGATAAAAACGAATTCAAATTAGAATACCTGAATATTTTCTATTGGAATGTATTCAAATAATTTGATTAATTAATTCTCATTCATTTTCACAAATTACTTAGAAGATTGAGGGATAAGAGATTAAAGACGTTGACAAAATCTCATGTGTATACGGTGGAACTCGATCGACACCATTCAGTTCGTTGACACCAGTCAATCGTCAGATCAGTACAGGCCTACTTTAGCTGACTGAGCCAAACAGGCTTTTCCCGCAAAGTTATTCTTATGTGGTGTTAACGGAAGTTTTCACTGATGCCATGCAGCATAGCATATCAGGTATCAGGAAGATCGGTGGTTTAGCTAGGTATATAGTGCAATGGATGATTGTAGGCATATGCCTACTACATTCATAAACCCAAATTGAATGAAATAAAGCAAATTTTCTTGAAGGAAGTTCGACAGAACTCGCTCCGAGAAAATTACAGATAATTACTGAATGTAGCTCATCCCTTAGATTCTCAATAATGAAACTGGAAAACCAAGTTGTCTAACATCCTCCTGTTTTCCTTCCAGGATCGCAAGTGACACGAACATGTGGTGACCTCCCCGTCAACGACTGCAAGTACGCGAACAACATCAAGTACTGTTACTGCAGCGGCAACCTATGCAACGGCGAGTCGATATCAGCTGATGGCGGCCACCCCGACGCCACCGACGACGAGGACCTCGCTCAAGAAGGTAGCGGCGCTGGTGGCGATCATCACGGGAACAGGGACACACATCGTCATCGGACATCGACGCCGACGACAATACGATCCATCGTGCCGATCACGACGACGGAAAGCACCACGTCACACGCGAAGAGTGACGCCGCCTCCAGGACCGATACTGTGATGACGGCGACGACGATGGTGTTGTGTTTAGCATTTGGGGGGCGGTTGTAATTTTAATTAGAAGAGCGCGTGTGTGTGTGTGTGTGTGCGTGTGTTTGGATGTATATGTATGTGTGTGACGTGAGATTGAGATCATTCCATCATCCGTTCGAAATAGCATCCATGATTCAGAATGTCCCCCCCCCCCCCCCCCCCCCCCCTCCCCGTACTCCACCATATCTCGTGCCTCACTCATTCCACCCTCGCCCCCGCAAACAAAGACTCCGAAATATCATGACATCAATGTAATCCGCGTCAATGTTAATAAGGTGCCAATTCTAAAATACACATGCTATAATTATTTTACCACCCACATATTATTTCTTTTCACCTGAAAAAATGTTACTTTGCACTTTAGCATGAAAAGATATCATACATCAAGTTTTCACATATAGTAGGTATATTAAATTAATGTGTGCAGTATATTGAAAGTTGTTTATGTATAATAGGATTAATAATTAAGTATATTGTGTTCATACTGTAGTATACGTCAACATTACAAATAATTTGATTATTTGCAGTGTTTCCTTTGATGGTTATTTTAGTTTCTACAGCAGATGTATTTACACGTAATAGCTATATAGGAACATAAGAGTGTGGGTGTGCTCTCTTATTTTGTGGGTTGATGCACTCTTGCCAATACCGAATTACCTACCGTTCGTACAACCAATCATTTAATGTCGAAAATAATTGCCAAAAAATATCTAATTGTTTCGTGGTAGCTTTATTAATAACATAAATTATTGTCACCATACCTATATAGGCCTACGTTGAATCAAATCGATTTGTTAAAGACAATTTATTTTTAAGCAGACTGTTTACACACATATAACGAATCCAAAACTTGCTCAATTATCCACCCTCTTCCCAAAATGCCAACGAAATTCTTCCAAAAGATAAAATATCAAAATACACATATTCCCTAAAGTAGTCAAGCCGTACATTTCACGGTACGTAACCAATATTTGCTGAACGAACCGTAACGATGTGAAAACGTAGCGAGCGAGTTGTGGTAAAATTAAATTAGTAATTGAATTTATAAAATAAACAGGACTGAATAAAGAAAATTCAATTTCTTGTCCAATTGTTATGTTATTTTTTGACCTAGAAGATAAGTAAAAAAGTAGCTCACGAATGCAAGAAAGACGTATAAAGACAAGCAAGGTATAGGCATATACGCCAGAGGCTCGTATTCAGCCAATCCACTATGCGAGTTTAAAAATATCTCGACACGATCGTACATATTTATTAAAATAAAACATATTTCTTATCCCCATTCTGTGATGTTATCAATTTAGTGAAAATATTATAAAATTATTAAATGTGTAGTATGAATGTTATAAAAAAAATCATTATAAATATAATTGAATTAAAATTGTGAAATGTTATAAATTTTCAATAAATTCCGTTATATAACATAATACCACAAATGATTGTATTTTGAAATTGAAAGTAAATTTATGATGCATCTAGCCCATACGTATTTCTGTATTGTGTAGGTGTGTATATACGCATGCCTATATATTACGAGTTACATTAAAACCAAAGAGAATAAGTATATGATAAAAGCTTGTATTTGTATTTATGAACCATGCACAACGATCCCTTTCGCTGTAATAGCATAATTAATAAAAAAAACTCATTCCTTGTTGATGTTGATTGATTTAACATCCCTGCAGGAGATATAAACTAATTAATTTGACCAGTAGAAAGATATCAATCATATTCCACATTGCAGTCATGTCTACTGCTGTATACTATTTATCAGCACACGACTTGATTATTATTATTGTATTAATTGATAATTCAACACGCATTTTTTAGATTTGACATTTAAGTATTATGTAATTCTTTATTGTCACGAGTCACGGTGAAAGTCCGTGATACGATTTTGACACGACATTAAAATAATATCATAGAAAATAGAAATTGGCCAAGCATTTTATATGAAATATTCCATTTTTCAGCTCAACATATATCAATCAAGAGTGCAAGAAAAAGTATTAAACAATTTGCCAAATTGATAAGAAGTATACATTTCTTATCAGTAATACATATTATATCATAACAAATTAAATTATATCAAATAATCATTTGTTTTATTGTGTCTAGGCATAATTTATTGTGTCTTAGGCATAATTTGTGTAATTTCGTATATCCATGATAATTTACAAATAATAACATTATAATTCAACCAAATAACGTACTGAGCTACAAATAGAGTAAATGGGAAAGATACGACAACCAACAATAGTACAAAGTATGGAAGAACAATTGAATACGCAACAGTATCAGTGTATATATACCAACAAGTGACCACAGCTTTGACGGAGCGAACCTCCAAAGCGCTAATGCTATTGGATAGGGGGAATGGTCGATCGGAACCTTCCTATTTAGTGTACACAATTATTTATGAAACAGTTTTTGCACATACGTCCTAGAGATGCCATGCCTATGGGCAGCCAGCACTGATCAACTGGTACAACTGGTTTCAATATATGGTCAATTGAATTCAACACAAGGTTATGGCCAGGTTCTTAGTAAACTGCTGAAAATCAACTCTCTTTTTCGGGCTTATAAATTATGTGAGCGGAATGGTAATCAAATGCGATCTAATATAACGTTACAACAGACTGTCTTGAATCAAAGCGAGATGAAGGTTCTTATCGCCCGTCTAGCCTATCTCACACACACCACACGGGAGATTCGCGCCTTCATCTCGAGGTCAATATTTACATGCAAAAATATAATATATATATATATATATATATATATATACCATATATTTATATATATGGGCCTATATATATACCGGTATATGGAGAAATAGTTTTAAATAGCCCAAAAAAAGTGAACATGTCAATCATAACTCAAAAATTGAAAGAGGGTCGTTTTCTGTCCTTCATTTTGAGAACACGTTGTGACTATATAGGTAAGGGTTGTGGTGGCACGTTGCTGAATTGATTATGGTAATGAGTCGTCATTCAACCACAAAGTCTTATTTAAGATTTTAATCAAATTAGGCTAATTTGAGGAGAACGCAACAGTGTACGAGTCCAACGAAGCCTCTAGAGATGACTGACATGTTTATACATCTAAAGTTCTCGTTGGATACAAGATTAGCAACAAACAAAGATTTCCGAAAACCATACAGATTGATGATCGAGCCAGACTATACTTCTCAGGAATATATTGATTTTATATCGACTTGCTAAATGTCTTTGGTCCGTGAATTACAAGAAATTTATATATAAGCGTAGGCTCGAGTATTGTTCAGTTGAGTGAGGTATACTTCTGCGCAACAACTTTTCTGAGGAATCACTTTGGGGTGAGACAAAACCTAATCTCAAGATTCAAACCAGTCAACAACCAACAAAGGCACCGAGATCTACTTGCAATACTTGTGTTTAAAGTTTAAACGTGGTTTCGCGGTCAAAGTACCGGTATTCAAGTATATACATCGTTTGGGCAGCCGGGTTAAAATGTAATTTTGAGAATAATTCTACATTGGGGAAATTTAAGAATTGAATGAGTTTATTCTTGAATAGAAAACTTGAAAAAAAATTATAACTCTTGAATAGCAACACTGTCATATTTTTGTTCGTCAGCACAAACAATACTTGAAAGCACTTGAAAGAGACATTAAAAGTGTATCATTTAGGAGGTCCGTACCTATAGCACCCCCTTTCCTTTATTCACGAATTTTATATATATATATATATATATATATATATATATATATATATATATATATATATATATATATATATATATGAATATATATTTATGAATATATATATATATATATATAAATATATATATATATATATATATATATGGTCTATCAGCCTCAAGAAAAATACTGGTTAACCGGCCTAAGCGGGTAATTAGCACACAGAATAAGCAACCAATTGAAGTTCAGTCAAATTTGAAACTGAAGTGAAGTCTTTTTTGGGTTCGATCACCACAAAACACATGGATTTATGTGTTAACATAATTTGTGAATATACCGCTTATTATATCCAGCAATTGATATAACGTACAGTACTCATCAGGTGCAATATGTTCCTATATATTTATAAAGTCCAGTCTGCAAGTCAGCATGTAATTAATATCAATTACAGACACGTCAATTGTTATCCGCGATTTGAGGGGAAACATAAAACATGTATTCGTATGCACTCAACACCCCTCCTCCCCTTCCACTTCTTCACCTTACAAGACCTTAAAATATGAAAACATGTATTCGTATGCACTCAACACCCCTCCTCCCCCTTCCACTTCTTCATCTTGCAAGAGCTTTATCTACATACTTATATATTAGAATTACACTAGTCTCGACCGTCGACAATAATTACATACTTCACGTATACTTTTTAGCTCTCTGTGTTCTGTGCAATATTACATAACTAGCAAAACATTGAAAAGTTTCGAACAGAGAAATATCACCTTGAAAAAATTATTATTATGTAATTGAATATATATAATATTAGTTTCTAGCCTCGGCATTGTCAGCATATTTCTTTGTTGGTAGAGGTACGCAGGATGAAGTGTCGAAGAGTTCTGGACCTGCATCAATATCGATACCATGTAAATATATAGGAATAATTTAAAACCATCCAAAATTACTTCTGATTATTTTAAATTACTATAATCAAGTACGAATATTTGCGTGTGGTGTGTTATTTGGTCTGTCAGAAAAGCCGGCGAACTGTCAAGTTTATAGTCCATATCAACAATGTTAAACCGGCGTACTGCCGGTGCTGTAGCCACTGTCACTACTGGTCAAGACATCATGGAGGATGACGAGCCGCACACCACAGTAAGTTCTTCAAGTTTTCGCCAAGTTCATTGATTATGGTTCGCTTAACAACCCCACTAACTGATAGGTTTGTTGGGGGCTGGACAGAATTAGAAAAAAAATCCTACAATTACAGTTGTTTCGTTAATATATATATATATATATATATATATATATATATATATATATATATATATATATATATATATATATATATATATTGTGCCCGAGTTACCGCAAACGTATTTTGTATCTTGAAAGACGACGATGAAAGTGGTTCAACTGAGACTTTGAAAAAATAGGCCTAATATCAAAATTAACCAAATTAAATTTAGTAAAATTTGTTTATTATTATTCAAGCTAAGTATTCTCAATAATAATTGTCCAATTATCGTTATGTATTAGTAGAAATACGCAGAAGAAGTGTTGAAACAATCGAAAAAATCAAGAAAAAATCTTTATTACGACTCAGGTGAATCAACTGAAACCCTAAAAAAGTGGAAACTGATACTAGAACTTAAATCACTGAATAATGTAAACTAAGAAATAATGAACGCTATTAAATTCTACGATGATATGAAACTACTGTTATCAAAAAAGTGTCTTCTATTCGAACTGTGGAGAAAACTAAAAAATATAATTGAACTGATATCAGACACAAAGGAATACTTTACTCCACTAGGGGACGCTCATCAAATTATTATAATTGCATTATCATTATTGTGGGCGTAATGAATGATAGCAAAATGAAGACAATTATAAATGTTATATATCTTACATGGAAAACTCCGTAAATACCCTTATAAGTTCGAACTAATTAATAATAAGTGTCCCACTATCGAAACTAGATAATGACAAGGTTAAATAAATGTATAATAGTGTACTCGTTATTGCAAATCAAGAGGGGGTTGCCTATATAACTCGACACACATTATTGTTCAATGCTAATTTGATAAATATTTTTCTTAGTGTGTTCAGTAGTCAAACGGAGTGATCATAGTTAATACACTGATTTAAATAGTTAGTTCAAAATCTACCAACATGATACGGTAACAATGTTCAAAATTTGTATCAAGAGTAGGCCTATACATTTCCCACCATCGTTTACTGATCTAATATTCCGTGAAATTACACGAAATCAGAAGCGAAAATGATCAAATAAGGTGAGTAATATGTGTTGGAAGTTACGAAGACTAAAATGTATACAAAAAAAATTGTATTATTACAGAACTTTAAATACAACAGAAAAAAAATAAGTCAAAACCTTTTTCAAAAACTGTACAGATTGTAATGCGCTCTCGGATTTTAAATGCTGTTGTAACCCCATTGTTAATTTTTTTAAATTATCACTTGCCGTAGGCCTATATATATTATAGAGTCTGTTAAAAATACCAATCGTTTTGTATGTATAGTCTACAATGCATGTATGGTCTATTGACGAAGCATGGCGAAGACTCGGTATAGGAAAACTTTATCACTGATTATACTGTAGTTTTTATATTAGTAAACTAAATTTTCAAAACGTATATGTTTCGTAATACTCAAACATTATTATAATGAGTGTTAACTATAAACAAAACGCAGCGTCGAGATAATGGAGACGCGTTTATTTATCTATACAAGGCCCGAGTTGTGTGCTACTAGGCCCCTAGTTGAATAATTTCGCCGATACATAAAAGGTGTTTAAATTGACCATTTGTTCTTATCATATTGAAGTACCGGTATAGGTATCAGTAGCTTACTCTCCTTGACCTAATATATATATATATATATATATATATATATATATATATATATATATATATATATATATATATATATATATATATATATAAACCAGTACTGATTTATTTTTATTAATATCGAAACTTGACACAAAATTACTGTTACCCAATTAAGGTTAACGATGAAAGATAGGATCGTTCGGACGGACCAACACAAAGGCACCAGTCAAGGGTTACCACTCATATTTAATAATTTAGCTCATGAACCTTATGGAAACATTAGGGACGTACATACACACGTGATAGTGTTTGTGGTTTAGGACATCAAGTCGACGATTGAGTTATTGTTTTAGATTTACACTGAATCTTGAAAAACTATAGCAGCAATCATCAACAGTGCTGGATATCCTCAGAGTTCTACCTATATTATGTCCAATATATTTCCTATACTACCTCCTGTATATCATTTTCGATTAACTTGACCACATTTAAAATATGCACATTTGATTAAAAACTCGAGTCGCTAACAGATCCATTGCTAAATTAGGCACCTCGACAATTCGAAATAGAAATTCGTCATCCACACCATAATCGGCGGGATAATAGTGGGTGTATACTTTTAGGTACTACAGGTGGGTGTTCAATGTACCGATTACCAATCAATAAAACTTCTACTAACGAACCGTGTTCTTTTCGGATACTTTGTGGAGATGTTCTTCCTAATGATTGAGACATTTGGTAGCAGGATTAAGTCATTGCTAAAATTAATGTAAATTACAGTTTTGATGTACGAAATGTGAAATGTCAATGACTAGAACTAATAGATAAGTGGTTGACGGTAATCGTCGGTGTTGAGGTTCAAGTCAAGGGTTGGGACCTTGCGCCATGACTAAGAGGCGCCAAGGGCTGGAAGGGCGAGGGAGGGAGAGGTGGTATTTACAAGTCGCGTGGTTCAAGGCAGTGTGGAATCAAGTTGATTGACTGGAGATGATAGGTCTTCAAGTTGTATGTACGATAATCATAGGAAGGTATAACTTTTGTTGTGGTTGATATTATTATCGTCAAAGAAGAAAACAATTTTACCGACGTTCTTCTCCATGATTAGGTCCTATAAGAATAAGATCCATGACATTTTGTAGTAGACTAGATTATTTTAGTGTTCATAAATAACTCTTCTTTTTCACGATAGTAATGTAATTTAGTTTGTTGGTTGCATACTAAAATATTCGAAAGGCTTATAAAAGAACTCAATTAATCTTTTACATGCTCTTGAGAAGGGTGCCATGTTTATTTGAATATATGAAAAATTATATATAAAAAAAATCATGTGTAATCAGGGAGCATATTTTACTTTACCCCAGACCTGCTCTTAATAAGTTTACAATTAATATGTGATATGGTAATAATTTTTTTTTAAATGCACGGTATACACCCAATTATATTTTCAAAAATAATGATAAGGTAAATGGGTCTAATATAGGTAGCCTACATAGAAATATAATAGTAAATGAAAATATGAGCATGAATATGTTGTATTATAAATATAATTGTAGGTCTACTTGAAAATGGATGAGAATAAAATTAAAAAATAGAATATATAGTAGGCCTATAGAATATGAAACATACAATATTTGAACTATAAGTAATCCGTGCATCCTTAGATGATACATAAAAGCTAGGGAATGTGAGGCTGAATTGTCAGATCCTTCAGTTTGGCATGATAATCGGAGTTCAAATTATCTTGTGAATCGGATTTTTCGGATTATTGTGATTTTAGACAGTTACTTGGTTGCCTGATGTAGGCTCTTCCAAATTTTCCAAATTTGCGAGGTATCTACAAAGAAGACTTCAATCTAGATGGTTTAGTGTTGCGTGAAAAAATCATGCACGGGAAACATATATTTGCTTTTCTGTTTTCACGCATGAAAATAAACCTAACAAAGTATAGTCTTTTAACTACGGTATGTTAAATGTGGTATGCAATAGAGGAAACCAGTGAAATTTATACTGTACCGGTAACAGCATATTTTTGGTTTTCAGTAGATGGGTGATTCCAAAACTCTGAAACGTTATTGTTTTTCCATCGGCATGATATAGGCCTAACAATCACCATTAGGCCCTATAAACCGTTACGCATGATTTTATAACAAAATTATTCAATAAAATGTGTCAATAGTAAATATTTCTGCTAAACAACTTCTCAACAGTTTGGCAATATTTAATGGAAAAAAAGAATAGCCTAGGCCTATGACGAAAGCACGAATCAACCATTTTAACGCATGAACTTAGATCTTACCGGTAACTGTCCAGTTCTTATTTTGTTTTCCAACGAGTTCCATTCTAATATTTCATATAATGATTCAAGTAGCTTCCAAGCAGAATTCAGAAACTGGGCTACTTCAAAATTGGATGAAATATCCTAGAAGCACATTCAGCTCGGAAATGAATGTTCTCACCCATATTTTCACTCAATGGCAATAGCCATGTGACAGTATTACATAAAAGATGCCAATAAAATAGATAACAATAATGTTCACTCACCATCAAATAAGACATCTTGATAATGAATATCTGTCCTGTTCTGTAGTTCCATCTCCTGTGCTTCCCATTTCTCTCGCATAAGTTCTCGCCTCATATCAGTCGACATCAACTCTGGATCACCCTCGGACGACACTTCGAAAAGCGGAACTGCAGATGGCACTGGTTTATCACTTGTATCAATGTAACCCAAAGTATCTGATAGTTTTGAATCATTTTTCTTCATAGATGGTAAATCACGTCTTAGGCATCGTCGCGTACGACCTAAACAATCAACATAATCCACCCAATCTTCTTCAGGATCTGACGGAATATCATAATCATCACTTTCATTTGACTTGTCCTCGGGCACTAATTCTGCTATCGGTATTGGTGTAAATATTTTAGCAGGCTCGGATTGCGAATTTACATAATCTTTCTGTTGAAAATCTACTAGATATTTATTGCTATCATCTTCATCTCGAAGCGACGTGTCTTTGAAAAGTTTATCGTAAAGTTTTGCCTTATGTTCAAGAGTTTCTCGTGACTTTTTATGAGCATCCTCTTCTTCCTTTCGTTCTTCAATGTCTTTCTCTTCTCTTCCATCGACACCAATGTTTTTCTTAGTCCAGATAGTCTCTTTCTTAGCTTTCGGTATTGGATGGATGTATTGCGACTGAGACTGGGCTTTTGCTTTGCTGACTTCATCTTTTTTACGAGCGAGCTCGGCACGTAAACTTATCAACTGTAAAAAATAACATTAATTATAAACGTAGTACAGTGTATCTTTGCTGACATCACTAAGACTGAACCTTCTAGAGTTCAATTCAATCATTAACTGCAATAACCTAACCTAACATTACAAACTCAATGACTGCATGCAACCAAATAACAAAAGATCAGACTTAACCCTACTTTCATTACAGCTAGCCATTTCCTCAAATAATTCTACCTTCAGATATTGCATACAATCTAAATAGGCCAATTACATCATTGACTGTTTGTTTTTTGAATGTTACTTACTGAGGATTTGCTAAAGTCTATTTTTCCTGAAGAATTCATGTTCACTAAGCCTACATCTGTCACTCACTAATGCGACCATGAGGACCACATTCTACAGCTGTCAACTGGAATTCTAGAGATACCACGTTCTTCGTGCGCTATGTGGCGCTACCTCTGGACGACTTGACCGACTGGAAGACCTGTTCATTGTTTTACCGCGTTTTGAACATTATTTGAAATCTTTTTTTATATTATTTGTCAGTAATAATTATAACAATCAATATACATATCTGCTTCCAGCGACATAATATTTACTGCATTTATTTACTCAATATTAAAATTTTCAAATTTAACTTGGCATGTGGTGACTAGCATTTGTGTATTTTCTAGCTGGCACCATCTAACTATATAGAGGTAGAATTATATTGTAATTCATGAATTAATATTATGTTTCATCTCAATAATCAGGAGAACATGAATATTTTGACAGTTGGAATTTTCTGTACAATTAGATCCTATTTGTTTTTACGGTGTGTTTTTATTCGCTCCATGCATGTCAGTATTGAAAAACGAATACAAAATTACATTAATATTCTCGAATGATTATAGCTCACGTTCATAATATAACTGTTAATAAGTACAAAATGGACATGAAACAAACATAAAGTAACCTCAAAATACGATTCTCAGAAAATAAACAATATCACTATCAATTTTCTAAAAACTATGTAACTATTAAAATGATTGCTCATGCATATTATCGGCTAGATCTACATAATTATTTATTTTTCAAGGAAAAGACTGACACTCAATTTCAGAAACTGTTGATTGACTTGATCCATGATTAAGATTTTTGATCAACTTGGATGTTTTACTTATACCTTTTACCTGTTTTACCTGCACAACGCAATTCCATTTATTTTGATTCATCCAATTTTGATTGACCATTTACAAAATAAGAATATACATAATCAACGAAGTATTTTGAAATATGGGCTAGATAAATAAAAATAATAATAATTACAAATACACATTATTTATATAAAACAATAACTAATAGTATATACAATTACGTAAATAGAGCAGAACAATAAAACGAGGACCTTGGAAGATTTGAACGAGTTTTGCGCGTGTTGACTGGATGATTAGAAATAATCTTCTATTCATACTGCTTCTGCCTGTGCTCTATTATCTACTCGGCAGTAAGTTGTCAGCGTTGTCAGTAGAAGTGATTGGGCCGAGACAAGAACAACAAAGATAGCAACAGGTAATGTGTAAGAGAAGTCAAAGTTTTAGGTGCACTTGTCACGAAAGTTATTCAGAAAGAAGAAGATTGGTTACCAAGTGCAACATTGATAATTGAAGCGATTATTATTTAAATATTGAATGCTTTTGAAAGATGTAGATGTGTAATCGTGAAGATCTCTTCCTGAAAAATTACTGATGCTCAAAATGCTTTACAAATTTAACGGTGACAATTGAGCGCTTTTGAGAGATGTAGTTGTAATAAAAATACCATAGATTTACGTTGATATTTGTGTTTGTTATGTCAGTAAATGACTTTCGTATTTCATGGATTAATTGTGATGAAGTGACTCAATCTGGAGTTAAGTGTGATATTATTTTACTGGGAAAATTATTTGAAGCGTTTTTGGAGGAGCAATTCGGAAATATCAAACACATTTCATTCTCAAAAGAGTCAGGTGACCTGAAAAAAATCACGGATCAAACGACTATACTTTATGAGACTACATAAAATTACTTCAATAGTACCCTTGAACATTTGTACATATTTTCAAATTTATAATACAAAAAAAATGATAGGCCTATAATTTTGCCACTGGATTAAACTGAATGGCTTTTCCACACATTTTTCTGTAACGTCGAACATATTTGCATCATACTGTAGGCCTATCTGTGAGTACTCTAGAACTATATGAATTATATTAATAAAATCCGTACAAGACTATATTTGAAAAAGTGAGACGGTGATTGGTTAATCCGTTTGACAAGTGGATAAGGATAAAATAAAAATCAAGAAAATGATTTTCTTATGAAATCGTGTCTTAGCTCAAGCTCGTCATATGATTACTTGTTCTTTTCTTTGAATTTGCGATAAAGTGGAAGACAGGTGATAGATGAAGATGAAATATACATGCCTAATAGTTGCGTAGGGATTGAGAGAAATATAAATAAGTTGATTAGAAATATGATTTACGGCACATTTAAAAAATAACAGAAATGCGTATGAACTATAGATCTCAAGAAACAAGCATCGGTGACTTCAGTTAGCGATCAGTTCAAATAATAATCAACATTTCACCTGCCATAATTCATGAAGTTGATTCTAAATTTTCACACATTTCACCACACACATTGGTATATATACCAATCAAGAACAGCTACTACTGGTTCACCGTATTTTATGTATCGTAGAAACTGCAATGACGACTTTCTTTATAATCTCTTGGTAAGTTATTAAAAATACCATGTACTTGTGAAAAATACCATGTTTTAGAGTCCCTATAAGTCAATCCTAATCGACCAGTTAGTAGTAACATTCGAACTTGTATCAGGAGCTCAGTGAAGTATGAA
The DNA here is from genome assembly GCA_907164805.1 of Brachyptera putata. NCBI lineage: Eukaryota > Metazoa > Arthropoda > Insecta > Plecoptera > Taeniopterygidae > Brachyptera > Brachyptera putata. The sequence goes on from OU015466.1 coordinate 19,500,582, forward strand.
CTACTATCTGTTCGACTAGTATTGACTTGGGAACTCTGAAAAACATTCTTAATTTTTGTGCTGTTAACTATAATTACAGTTGACTGAAAAAAAACTCAATTTTTGTGCTTTTGGGACTCTGAAAAAAAAAATCTCAATTTTTGTGCCAAGTCCCCCAGTCAATACAGTTGAACAGATAGTAGTTGCCTTCAAACTTGTATCAGGAGCTCTGTGGAGTTTGAAGGCAACTACTATCTGTTCGACTAGTATTGACTTGGGAACTCTGAAAAAATTTCCCAATTTTTGTACTGTCAAGTGTACATATATTCAAGAAAATAACTTTGGAGACAATAAATCGAATAAAAATATTTGCAGTGATAAAAAAAGTCGTAATGTGAAGAAGAAATAACAAATGTCGTAAAGAAAATGTCTGAAATTGGAAGAAAACCTATTAAATGAAAGTTTCATGTTGTATTCTGTTGGTAGCACTTTTTAGTGTATTGTATGATGTACCGTATAACTTCTAAAACAAAACTCTGCACAAGAGTTTTACTTCACACACATTCTACACACTAAACTACCTACACAATGTGTTTGACTTCTACACACGCATACATATAAAACCATTCCATGATAAGATTTTGTTTTTTACATAGGCCTATATATTCCAATGTGTAAACTATGTTACTTTCAAGTATCAAATCACACAAAATGAGATTTCGTGGTTTCCTTATTAAAAGTTCAATGTATAGCTTGTTTCTTTCAAGTAACAAATCACACAAACTATTATTATTATTCACTTGAAGATCAACAAACGGGATATTTGTGAGTAGAATCGAACGAGCGAATGATATAATGTTCACAAAAACCCCGTGCCATACGCGGGATTCGAAGACCGATACCATGTGGCAATTAGTCGTTTATTTGTACTACTTAGGATTACAGCTATCTAGAACTAATCATATATGTATATTATCGTATATAATGGTAGATAGCTATAATCCCAGGTACTACCAACATTTCGTTATTAATTTTCAATCACAAGTGTAATAGATGTTGGAGCATAATATGCGACAGATACGTTGTAGAAGATGTTATACTGCAGATCGATATCCTACACAGCGTCGAGATACTTAAAAACTTCCGAAGCCGATTTTTAAAGTTATACTTTCCTGTATATTTACCGCAATACAATTTTGTGCAACATGAGCATTCAGTAAAAGCTTCAATTAGATTTTTTCTGAGAGTGATACAAAAAATGATAACATACACTGTGAAATTTCTAACTGTGGATGATAATTATTGCGATTGGTATTCATTTGCGATGAAGAAGTTTTCTGATAATGCGTTTTCAATGAGTGTTTTATGAGATTTGGATTAAATGAAGTTGAGATTAAGGCCGTTAATCAGTTGAAACACAACTGTGATTATGATTTGTTAATCCTAGGTTAGCTATAGAAAGCAATGCTTGAAAAACTAATGAGTCAAGTTCAAGTAGTGTGTGGGTTCGACTCCCGTACAAGGCATTAATTTTTGTACTATTTTCTTACTTCCAAATCACACAGCTTTTGGTAGCGTCGTAAAGTTATCAACAATAATAATTAGATGACCGTTGCTATATAGGATTCCATACAATTAAAAGAGAAAATCTAATTATGATTCAAGTTTTTTTATATTATTTTTGTATGCGACATACAGGTAAGACAAAGTGATCAATTTGGAATTTGTTCTGGAGATGGTATCATACGGTCATTTCGGATATTACAGATTTGAAAATCTCTTATCTTCAAAATCGAGTAGGATGAATTTTCAATTTCTTACATTTTGTCCCATTGAGATGAAAATTTCCCAGAATCATTATTGTTCTAATATGTGTTTCTACTAGATTTGAGAGATTTGGTTTGATCATTTCCGAGAAATAGTTAAATTATTTTGGGATGGGAAATATATTGAGTTTCAAATTTTGTTAACGAAATTCAACTATTTGAACTGTATAACGAAGACAGTGATGACTGAACTTGATAGTTTCAAAATCAACGTGTACCAACATAGCCTCCAATAAATTCGTGATAGCTTACAGCAAATTTCACACCTTAAAAGGCATTATTTCTGCGATTTTTCAGTGATAATAATCCTGAACCTATAACTCTAATCTACAAATTAACAACTTATTACGGTACGTGGGATTAAGCTTCCATAAACCAATCACAATATTTTTAAAAAGTTAACTAACCTTTCCATAGACGCCACTCTTGGCACAAAACGACGGTCGCCCAATGGAGTCACCACCAGTCGACCCATGCGTCGCGGCGCTTGGTAATTTCGGACGCTGGCAACTAAGAGCTGTGCTAATAGTTGCTCTAGTCAAGATACCGTCAGCGTGGCAAATGGCAAGCATCCTGTTTACAGCTCCCACACCTGTTTCTGGAGACTTCTGGTGTGAAATACCAACAGGAGGACAGGACTGGGATTTACAAAGATGGAGGGAGTTTAGTCAACCACCTTTACTAACCAATAATAAGGTATTTTATTTATTGAAATGATAGTTTTATGTCTATTGTAGGCTGTTCCGTCTATCAATGACAATAATAACACAATAATAAAGTATTGTTCACAGTATAATATTATTATTATCCTGTTGGAAAATCACGTACGGAAAAAGAGGAAGACATTTTAGTAGTTGAATCCTCAACGTCTCAAACTTGTATATAGCCCTACTAAGCTTCTCAAGAAAAGAAATGAAAAAATGAAAAAAAAGCAAACTTTTTTGCAAAATCAATAGAAAAAAAAATGAAAAATATTTACATAAAAAAAACAAATATATATATATATATATATATATATATATATATATATATATATATATATATATATATATATATATATATGCCTATATTTATTATATGTGTGTAAAAATCTTTTTCACACAGCAAAAAAATAGACTGAAATAGCCATTGGACACAGTTACAGGCTAGACGATAAGAAATCGTTCGATAATTTGATCTCATTTTCTAGGTGATTATGTGTTCTGTTGTTGTTGTTAATAGTGGGCCTTTATGTAGCTACTTCTTGATTTATCTATCATTGCTTTAGAAGCGTGGATTAATTTACCCAAGATAATGTTTGTTTACTCCGAACTTCAGAATGCTAATCAAAAAGTTCATTCAACCAAAACATAAAAGAGTATGGATGAAAGACATAAGTAAAATGAATAACGATGCAAGTAATTGCAAGAAACATGCAAGAAACAGACAAAATAACAACCAGAATCATGTGAAGTCTTCACTCACCCTCATCCAATTGAATAAAATGTATGTTGTTATGTGCATGTCTAGACTTTGGACCCATGTAATATTTACGTCGACGCCTACAACGCTACAGAACTTTTTACACGAGTGGTAGAAAACCAGACTACAGCTTGCAATACCTTCGAGTTCACTCCGGACAAAATAACTTTCGTATCGATGGTGAGTTAATCTTCGTCGTATTTTTCTGTTAATGTTCCTGGTACTATCGCGACGTGGAGAAGTTTTCCATATCAGCTATAAACCCACTAGATATTCAAACAATTCCAATCTATGACCAAATAGTGAAGAGATACAGAGACTCGGCTGACATTTTGATTAGGCAGACCAATGGCTAGATTCCTTGGACGCGTATGTTTGGTATTCTTTTTGTAATTTGCCTGGGTATTTTCCTGGTATTACGGCGTTTTCCATATTATCTATAAACCCATTAAATATTCAAATCATTCCAATCTATGACCATATTAGTTGAAAGATAAGAGACTCGGTTGATAGTTCAATTAGTCAGACTAATGGTTTTTTTCTTGAACGCGAACTGGACGTCACTAGACGTAGGCCTACATCTTTATTCATTTTCCCTAACGAGCTGCAGAGGTACATGTAAAAGGTTCTTGATTGATAAATTTAAATAACAAATGCAGAGATTAGTTCCACAATAAACGGTTGGTATCTTTCATGCAAATGTAAACGTAAAACCAGCTAGACGAAAACAAATTGTGAGTTGACTGTTCATGAATAAAATAAATTGGTGAATGATCGTATAGATATGATGAAGCCTGGAGTTATGAGAACGGAATGAATCTGAAACTATATCACTCATGGAATTTTATCAAACTGTATTTATAATTCCCCCCAAAAAGTGAGACCGATTTTGCAAATGAACTTTCCATCCATATTACTATATGAAATTAATTCCGTGAAGAAAATTGTCAAGCCGACTGGTGTCTATATTGTTGACCTATTTGCCAGTTTGATCAGACGACTAACTTTTTTCCAGTGAATATAGTGGTCTTTATATTCACGAGTTAACAGGCATACACATATATATATATATATATATATATATATATATATATATATATATATATATATATATATATATATATATATCGATATAATAATTATCGTTATACCTCGGACTTTTCCAGTGGACTTTAGTGTGCAAACGTTGGATCTTGGTGAGTGTATCGCAGTTCTTCTATCTATTCGGCATCCTAGTCGGCGGTTTCCTCTGCGCGAAGCTCCTAGCCCGATTCAGTCCACGACGCCTAATTATCGCCGGCATGATCGTGCAGGTGCTAGCCGGCACCGGCGTCGCCTATTCACCCTACTTCGAACTCATGGCGGCACTACGTTTTGTCACGGCGGCATCATGTGCTGTCATGTTCACTAGTGGCTACGTCATTTGTAAGTACAATTATTTAATGTATACTGAAAAAATAAGTTGGAACGATGTTAGCACCACAAGAAGGAAAAACGTTCTCAACTCAATCAGGGAGATTTCACCTATATACAAATTACCTTGAAAGTTAAAACAGTGCAAGTTATGAACTTGATAAGTACATCATACGTTGCGGATAATTGTCGAAAATTCTAATGAGACAAATTTTGTAATAACAAATGACAATGTGGAAAAATGAATTGTTTCGGAAAATAACACCCAAGATCGTTTTGCGATCTTTCTCACCTTACCACGGACCGTAATATACAAATAAACGAATGCTTATTATAGATTATAGACTTCTACTTCTCTGAATTATACAATTCAATTTTGCTACTATACATCACGTCTAAATGGATAGTCACTACGATTGTCTATACTTTATCTATGTATGTGTTATCTATATGTTATCTATGTTTATCTATGTATATCTATGTATATATATGTACATATTTCTGTTTAGATCATTAGAAATAAAGATCGGTGTTAACATGATGACACGTCCAGTTACATCGCGTGTCAGAAGTTTGTCCCAATTTTTCAATTATTGTTTTATGAGAGAATGTCAATTTATTTGACGGCTGTCCGCAAAGCGGTATATGGTACAGCGTAATAAAATCAATACATATAAGTACAATACTTATTTACAAAAGTGATGAAAATTTTATTTGAAAAAGTCCTGAAATATTACACCATTACAGTTAAATATGCAATATTAAAATAGTGAAGGTCGGATAGTTACATCTGACTTTATCGTTCATAATTAGTTGAACACAAAAAAGTGAAAAGAAAATCGAAAACAGTTTTGTCTCCTATAACTATTTTGTAAACGACGTATACTTTGAGAGCAAGGACACAATCAGTTCTAGGTTACAGTCAGTTATAATAAATACAGTGCAATTGCTTATTGACATCAATTACTCGACTAAAATCACTTGGCAGATTAATGTGCATGGAAATCAATCTCAAGGTCTGCACAGATTTTGTTTTACTGCATATCATTCATTACGTTGAATGTGCAAAATTGACGTATATACAACAACAAATTTATGAAAATTATCTAATCAATTAGGAAGAAATATTGAAATAATCAAGAGTTGAAAAAGGCTGATAAAAACTGTCTACTTTGGACACACTATTGTACTACCCGAATAGTTTATTTGAATTTCATAGCGAATTGTGAAACTGGATGTTTAGGCCTAGAGGGAGAAGTTGCGCTTATGTAGCCTGTTATCTGTAATGATCGCTGGCAATTGTGTTCAATATTTGCGAACATGCTTCTGGTCAATCGGTATTATCCGAGAAGCTAATAAAAATAAACTGTCCTAAAACTCGACTGTCCTAAAAATCAATTGTACTTAAAACCAACTGACCTAAACATCTACTTTTGAGCAACTTGTAAAGAAGTTCAAGTGGAGGTTTTGGCTTCTCTCGTTCACAAATTTATTTTGACACATACCTTATAACCACTTGAACCAAACTAAACCTCAGTGATGACTAGGGAACCATCACTAAAAAAACTATGCAACTCATGATGTGAAGTAACAATTTGTGAAAGGAATGGGGCAGCCCCATCACTTAAACTTGTGTAGAGGTTGCTCAAGAAGAAGTAACGGACAGTTGGTTCTTAGTAGGCCTACAGTTGATTTTTAGTATAGTTGGTCGGTTTGCAGTACCTTGGTCAGTTTTTAAATTTTATCGATTTCTAGGACAGTCGAGTTTTAGTACAGTTGATTGCCAGTCGTTTCCAGCACTGGTGATATCTTGAACTAACCATTTCGTTGTACTTGCTGTTCGTTCAGGTACTGACATCTGTAATGGTCGTTGGCGTCTTGTGATTGGTTGTTGCTATGAACACTTCTGGTCAATCGGTGTTATCATCCTGCCTTTTCTCGCCGGTTGTTTCAAGGACTGGCGACATCTTCAACTCACGATCTCGCTTCCTACGATAATAATACTAGCTTGTTTCTAGTAAGATCATTGTATTTTCTTCGTCAAACACTATTTTATGAACACTGAAACTTGACACAAAGTTATCTTCCTCTAGGAAGGCAAAACTAAAACTAAAACTAAAAACTGAAGTTAAGCTTGAAACTAGCTGAAGTTACGCGTGGTGTATATGAATTATTTGTAAAAGCATGCAGAGATTTTATAACATTTGTGTAATTATCCTATGCAGAGCAACTATGTGATACGAATTATGTATTGGCGTAAACTCATATTTCTTCTAGTTTATTCTTTAGAAACAAAACGAAGGATAAGTCGATTGATATTTTGAAAATTGCGATCGTAAGGTGTGCTTACACTTACAATTTTATAATTATAATTCCAACCATGCCGTAAATGAACGTGAATTAGCTATGGTTATGTAACCCCGAATCTGAAGATAATAAATGCTAATCGGAGTTTATTTTTCGACTATTACAGTTGGATACCAGATTCACCAAGATGGATGATCACGCATGGGCAAGTTAGTCAAGCGCAGATTATGCTAGATAAGGCAGCAAAAGTTAACGGCAAGATAGCTCCTGTAATCGAGGTACCATTAGATAAAAGGTGATTAAGAGTCCATAGGAGTCGATTTAGCGGAAAATCAGTTTTTTGGTGATCACTTTTGAACGCTATGAGATATCTAAACTCTGAAAACAAAGAGACACATATACTTTAAATACCTTCAAGATGGTGTAAGTAATAACACTTCATCTCAAATCACCTAATAATACACATTTTTTAATCGTATACGTCTGACTGTTATGCGATATGAGATGAATAGATAAATAGTATTCGCTTACATCATCTTGAAGGTATTGAAAATGTCTGTGTTTCCTTTTTTCAGAGTATCGTTATCTCATACCCCTCAAACGTTATCACCAAAACCCGATATTCCGCTAAATCGACTCCCATGGATTCCCATTCGATTTCCATTATTTTTATTTACATCGAAATCTTGATACAACCATTGTTTAGGTTGTTTCACAACTTCGAGTCGGTATTTTCGCGATATAAATAATAATATATGTGGACTATTTCAAATTTAAAACAAAGAACTTTGATACCACGACTGTGCTGGCTGTGACAACACTTCTCCGCCACAGATAAAAGTCTGTCAGTTTCCAAAAAGTTCGAAACACATTATGGGTATAAAACCGTTTAAGATTATTACCGGACATCACCAACAATGGTATCAAGAGTAAACTAAACAGTTTTTCACGAACTGTGAACAGTTTGATCACAGCCATACTCGTAGACCGCCACAAGTATAATTTTACTATAATATCGATCTATTTTAGTTGAGCAACTTTCCACTTTGCAGCCCTTATCACTTTGCATACGACGACAGTGGTGGGTTGCTGGGGGTGTCATGTTCTGGGGTGACATTGTCGTTGGTCTGTAAGGTAGAAATGCAACAGCTGCTGCACCGACAACGAAATGGACGCAACTGTTTGCGAGTCCAAGAGAAAGGTGGCGGTGCATCGCGATGCATTTAGCGTGGGGTGCAACAGTCGTCACTTACTACGGTGCTTTATTGAATGTGAGGAATCTTGGCGGAGACATTCACTTCAATACTTGGATTGCAGGTATTTGAGTTATTGAACGCTTCATTTCTCGACAAAATGCAAGTTTTTTTATCAAGTTCTAGTGTAATTGAATTGGGTGAACGATGATACAACCCTGAAACTAGATTTTCACTAATAATGACGATATTTGAATCATGACGTAGGCATCACAGATTATTTTTATGACGGAAAAAAGTCGGGTCCTGGAGGACAAATAAAATGAAATAATTATAATTTCTGATATAAGGATTTCTAGTTTTCTCTAAAATGAGAGAAATAATTATCGTCATTATCTGAAATCTAGTTTCAGGGTGTGATGTCCTTTAAATGGCAACGAAAATCATGTACGAAAATGGGCCAATGTTTCTCAAACCTTAATAATGTCATCGACATATTCGTATCCAGAGTGAATATCTTATTCGGAATGCTCAACATTTTGTGTTCACTAACGTTTCCCAATAGAACGAGAAATTATTTTATTAGAGGATTTATCAAGTATTCCAATTTTTTATGCTTTGTAGACCTACTTATGTATTTGATAATTATTTTGCTCAGCGACCAATGATGAATGATATTGAATGATTATGAATGATATTTACAAAAACCTATCCCTATATGCTTTATGCGGGACTCGAACCCACGCCTTTCTTTATGCCTTCAGTTCCTAAAGCATTGCACTAACTGAATAAGCCACGAAAGAAGGCGTCACTTTGTATCATGTGATCTAATACTATTTCGTAATAAGATATATCTCTCTTCAACTTGTATTGTCTGCTCTTAGGTCTTGCCGAGATAGTAGGAGTCCTCCTCGGCTTGTTACTGATCCTCTGGGCTAGCAAGAGGAAATGGCTGTATCTTGGGTTGATTCTGTTAATCGGTGGAACCGCCTGCTTGCTTTGCTGGCTGCTACCGTATGCAGGTATAATCCAGAGTGATTAATGAAATATCATGAAAAAAAACATCGCGCTTTTAATAACCATTTTTGAATAGTTTCTGATGAGCCCTACAATGGGAATGAGATCTTATAAATTCTGTTTTCAATCACATTCCTGCTTTAGAAATATATCTTAATTCCATTTACAGAGTTCAATAAACGCACAGCAGCAGCTTCACAATAAGTAAATTTGAATCTTGTGTTCGATTTGAACTTTTTGGAATAATCCACGAAGATATAGAAACTCAACCCAATTGAACTTGTTTGTGAAACAAATATAGAGCTTACACACAAATCAATAGAAACAGCTGGAACGTAATCTAGCTTTCACACAGCAATCGGCAAAACGGTAAAAAAAAATCATGTACCGTACTGAAAACATGGAGGAGGAATCAAATGAATCAGCAATTCAATTTTTAGAACAAGTGGAGCAACGGAAACGGTTCACTTGAAAAAACTATAATTGGCGATTCTGGTTTCGGAATATATATTGGAGTAAGCGTAGAAACTCATGCTTTATATAAAACTCAGAACCACATCCGAGTTCAGTTTCTGAAGCAGTGCCTCTGCTGACTGAGTCAGGCAGCCGAATCCGCGAAATTATATACACGTATAATTACACTATTTAAATTTCGCTTACCCTTTGTTCAGGCGTGGGAGCGCTACACAACGGCTTATTCCTGGGTCTAGCGATGATCGGCCGTATCTCCATCGCATGCTCCCTCACAATACTGCACGTGACATCAGCAGAGATCCTACCTCAAAGTCACCGTGTGATCGGCGTCCTCTCATCGGTTACCTTCGCGCGGTTCTGTCTCTTGACGGCGCCCTTTATTGGAACTCTGGTGAGTGCAATGGGATAGTCTGTTGTGATAATGTGGAGGTGCCGGGTTTGGATGCAAGGGAAAGAGTCGCAGGAAAGTCCCTGCAGGGAAGAGAAAGGAGAAGATATCAGCTGTACTGAAAATCAACTGTCCCAAAAAACAAATTTACTAAAAACCAACTGAACTGAAAAATAACTGTACTAAAAGCAACTGACCTATACTTGTACGTAGTTCTGTACAGAAGTGTGACTGGGACGTTTGGCCATTATCTTTAGTCTATGGTTTGGCTCTTCCCCTTTAGAAATTTCATTGAATACAAACCTTACCCACCCAACTCTAACCATCACTAAGAGACTATATACATGCACATGCAAAGAGTGGTAACAATTTGTGAAGGAAGGAGACAAGCCCCTCAATTTTACTTCTGTACAGGTTCAGTTGGTTTTTAGGTCAGTTGGTTTTTAGGCCAGTTGGTTTTGAGTAGGGTTGGTCGTTGTTTCAGATCAGTTGGTATTTAATACAGTTGACCAGTCTCCGTCATCACCCACGTTTCCACTGGTTGTCCATCCATAGCAGACATTAGATAATGCGCGTCACAGTGGATAACATTCAGAGTGTTATACCACAGTTGATACAGATCATAATTAATACTGATGGGCTGGCCAATTTTTCTCTCAAGTTATTAGAGCACGTAGTAATTGATGTGTCGAATGAATTGGTGTGTATAGGAAAATAGCTCGAGGCTGGATATATGAATTGGGTAAAAGTGACAAAGTTGTCCAGTAGAAATATTCGTAGTGGAGGAGCCCGTTGATATAACACAAATAATTCTACCAACATACGAAACACGAACACACGGTTATTGCCCTGCTAACTGTGAGAAGAGGGGTAGTAACGAAGATCTTCATTATCTCCACTTGACTCACAGTTACCAAGGCAATAGACGAAACGTCAAAAATCTCGTTTCTTTGTGTATCATCTGTGTTCTATCAACGGGCTCCTCCACTATGAATATTTCTACTGAACAACTTCGGTTAGCTGCTGTTATTTCTTTCACTTTTACCCGATTCATAATGAAAGTGTTTAATGTAATTGCAATTTATAATTCTCTGTTACGTTTTCAATAATGAAGAAGAAAAATGTAAAAAATAAATGTGATAGATGAAACGGTTTGAAAAAGAATATATCCCAGTGTGACAAAGATGATGATACTCAATTGTCCTTTCAACTCGAGTGAAACTGAGTTACATTTTTAATTAGAACACTTCACACACAAATGTTTGTTAGAAGTATTCTAGTGCGATAAAAATGGGGTTAATTGGGAAAAATTTGATTGTTAAAGCATTAGTGTTAAACAAGGTACACTCAAAGTTTCAGTACCAGGGCCTACAGCTATACATCTACTGTTATACATCTATACTGTCTATACATCCATCTGTTATCACGAAGCGATGTATGAAATATCATTAAAACATTTATATAATGCATGCGTATATTATTTGAGGTGCACGAAATAAGTAAGATATGCCAGTAAAATTTACATGTACTAAAAGTAAATGTCCCTGAAACCACACACATACATTTTAATATCTAAAATGTTATCCAGGCCGTGCAAAATAACCGCAGATTGAAGTGAGAAAACTCACAACAGCATAATATAGTATAGTATAATACAGTATAATAAAAAGTAGTTAGGTAAACCATTATCAAAATGAGAAAATAAATTCATATCTTCAACCAAGCATCAAAACTGAAAGCACTCACAAGAAATGAAATGAAAAGTTTGAAGAGTATAAATTGGATTTCAACTGTTAGAAACATGCCGTGAAGTTTGGAGTTAGAATGTCAAGAAATGAGACATTCACGTTTTACGATTATTATTACAAATAACCACACTTTTGAGCGAAATTCCAATATTGGTTTGAAATTTAGTTTTAGAATGATGAATGATAAAGTAATAAGATTATCTTGAAAAAGCGAAGTAACAGCGACATTTTATGTAAGTTGAGTGGGATGTTTATAAGCAATGCCTACAATTCACTGTCGAAGATGTCTTAACGTCGAATCGGATTTTTTTACTTCCTTGCATACGTACTAGATATTTAAAAAACAGTTAATCTACTTATCATGTCTCAGACTTTTGGAAACTGAAGACTTTTAGTCAGTCACAGGCAGTAAAGTCCCTTTTTTTTTTTTTTTTTAATTTAAAATAATTAAAATGTGGTGGTAAGAAAAAGTTCTTAAAAATCCCTTGTGGTGCCCCGTCCAAACGATCCTACTTTCATCCTTAGCCTTAATTGGGGAACAATGATTCTGTATCAAGTGTCGATGTTATTGTAAAAGATTTAATAAAAAAGTTAATCTAAAGAGTGCACCTGGTTTATGTTCTAGAGTAAGTTTGGCAATTATGTGTCACTATCAGCATTTGGTGTGATCACAATAATCGGAGGATTTTCAGTTCTCTACATTGCTTCCACCACCTTGCGAGCTGGCATCAAGATACCAATACCTAACCAAGGTAGCACCAACATCATAAACATATGGAGTGTCAGTAAGAACACTACTGGATTCAACAGGTAAATAACGTGAATGATCAAGAGCCGATTGTACCAACTGATGATTAAATATTAATTAGTTAATCATTACTTAAGGTACAAAAATAACATAGGTAACCAAGGGTGATAACAAGTTAATTTGCTAATTTTTGCCTAATCCACTAATCATCACTTGGTAGTTGGTACAACCGGCTCTTAGTAATATAATTGAATGAATAAAATGGATCTGGAGTTGGGATAATTGGGGCAACCAATAGAGCAGTATTGTAAGATTTGCTACAGGGCTTTACAATCAATGTGAAGTCTTTTTCCGTTGTTGTCGATATTTTTGGCTATATTGAGGATAATATTTTTGGGATATTAATGCTGCTTAACGACCCCACCAACAGCTAGGTTATACAGGGCCCATTACTTAAGAAGCCTCTATGTCATCATCCCACATCTCATAGATCATCTATCCGAAGCCAAGAGTCCTAGTCGTAAAACCCTCCCAAAAATAGATGAAAATATGTTAATAAAATATATAATATTCAACGAACATCACCGTTTATTGTGACACTAAATAATAATATAAATAAGAAACTGGCGAATAACTCCGAGTAATGCTAATACCATTAATAAGTCAACATGTGCTTTCTGTTTTCAGTAAAGAATTGCCGGTATCAACAATGGAATTGATAGAACCCACAAAATACTATACCTAAACAAAATCACGATCCAAGAAATTAAGAGGGAATAATAATAACACTGTTACTGGAATGATTGATCCTTTTTTAATGAATTTCTGAAATATTATAGTGACAACTCTGTTGATAAAATACATAAATGTAATGGTATGTGAGGTATTATGTACATACCAACAGCTGGTATATTAATAATTGCTAATCAAACTAGTTGATCTCAATGGTATTGAGGCTAAAATGAACAGTATTATTACTAAAAGGTAGAATGGCCTGTTTTGAATATTATTGAATTGTTATAATGATAATAATCATATAAGATATATTATGTTGATGGTGTTCAGGCATAAGTTTAGGAGCAAACCATATTTAAGATTATTAATATTATTATGGTGTGACTGACAAACTCTCTGTATGATAAATGTTAATAATGATAATATTTTGACAGAAGCGTACCTCTCCTACTTACTTTGTCAGACAATGCTTATTTACTGAATATGCTCTCACACAATTCTCTTAAATTATGAAAAACTGTTATTTATGTAGTTGTAATGGACTTACGTCCATTTTTCCTATGGAGTTAGTTAGGTGCTTAGGTAAATGGAAATACCTACTATAATGTATGTGTCAACGAAAGATAATATGAACCATTAAAAATTGGCGCTTACACCTTTTTTGCCCAAACACCTCTGTTACCACAGTAATAATAATGATATATGATTATCTGGTCACTTCCTTATACTTAAGTTGCCACGAACCCACAATATCAACTTGATCACTCTCCACAACACACAAAATACTTATAGAAGGCTATGTTGATTTAATAAATTATTGATCTAATACTTTATACATTTTGTATTTTTTATACTAATATCTAGTTATTGACTTGATTCACTGCTACATAATGGTGAACATTTGGCAATTTAAATTATAGTACGAACATTCATTATAATTATTTTAGACCTATATCACATATTTTTATGTATTTTCTTTATAATTTATACAATAGTTAATTTCTAACATCAAAAATTGTCTGAAGATATTGCAGTTTTAATACTGATTGATAGTCCAAATAATAATAAAAAAAATGAGACATCTACAAAAGAGTAGCTTATGCCTCAAGTAACTATCTAAAAATTCTACACATCAGTTGTCTCTAATTTCAAAACTATGATATCACTGACCATCAATGTATCAACAGTGATAGTCATTGATAATATAAATAAATGTTTAGTTTTGTGATTCGTTTGAAACTATAGATGCTACCAATACTAGAATAAGTGTTCAATTCTAATTTAATATTGTTAGAAGCCACTTCATGTATTAAGATACAATGTCTGATAAATATATGTTGAAAATTAAATGATGTGACCTATTTGATAATACAGTACTGTACATTAACGTTAACATCAACAACATCAAAAATTGTCAAAAGACAATTCTTCTAAAATCTATATAAAAATATGTCGTATTATTAATATTTCATAACCTTGCACTTTGTAAGTGTACATAACAATTAGTTAACTTTATTCCTGAACATCATTTAAATTGATTAAATGAATTCGCTTCAATGATAAATTCAAACTCGCATCTGTTAATAAGTCTATATTGTTACAAATGACATCTGTTTTGACAATAATGGTTTTTGTTTCTGAAGAGGAAATACATATTGGATGATTTAAAATGTCAGAACCGGTACTGACAACTTTGTTCCACTTGATTAAAATAACTTCTGTATAATAATTGTTCTGAGATTTCATTGATTGCTATATTGTACAGATCTGTCAGATATGTAAAGAAGTTATGGACCAGCCTTCACTCTATAGAAGAAAAATCATAAATCAACCCATGGCTTTTGAAAATTTAAAGAGGACATAACTTTCTGATGCCTTGCTAACTCAGCTTTTAACTCAGCTATTAACTCAGCACACCACGTGTTGGTGATGAAAATTGAAAATAAGTTCAACTTCTAGAAAATCAAATATAAAAACACGAACCTCATTGTAAAACCGTCAACAAAAATAAAAATAAAAATCGTGGAAAGGCATTAAAACTATCATGTAAAGAAACATAATCACTCAATTCGGTCAACAACTTCAGAGTGAAACCTATGTTACAAAATAAATAGGAAGGAATGCAATGATTTTATAAGAAAAAGTAAATCGAGATACAAAATAAAATATAGAATTCTGTTTGGAAAAGTTTTACGTATGCTTATTCATCGAGTACCTTCTTAATTGATTTTTACTTGGATACTTTCAATTGGACGTACAGAAAACCTAATTATTGGCTCCATTATAAATCCTATCATGGAGAACACTGCAGTATGCAGAAATGACGAGCATTCCTAACGTACTTGTAAAAATCTTGGTTCTAATATACGGTCGTTCACTAGTTAGCTAGGTATTAATTACTGTTTTAAATGGCATAGACATTAGACAAATTAGCTCTTCAGCCACGACTTCAAAAACGGATCTGAAATACATCAACTCTCATTAAATATTATAGGGCCTACTTCATATTGCACTAAATTTTCTGTATTGGTTTTTTCTGTATCGCTTCATCCTTATCCATGCCTCAACCTACCAAAAATCAACCATTCTATCTTCTCAATCATTCTCCGATTCATGATTATGGATCACTATAAATCACTTTTTGATGAAATTACTGTATATTTATACAGAATATTGAACCTTTTACCCACAGTTGATCCCTCCTAATTGACTCTCAGAATCTATCTGATATCAAGATTCGAGATTCAATTTCAAATTAGAGGATTGATTATTGATACATCAATGAACAATAGAGCTTACAGACTCAAGTGCTAGTGTTCAGCTAGTGTTGGGAACGCCGAGAACGCTTAGATTACCATCTCTTAGCGGCACCAACAGGTGTGTATTCCCAGAAGTGACAACAACCGTCTGGATTGGGACGTGAAGAGGAATGTCGTAAACCGGACCCAAACTACAACAAAGGAACAAAGGCGGCATTATTTAGAAGCCTTCTCACGGTTTGAGATACATTACACCTTACTTGAAAACCTTGACTACAATAACATAGTAACTATAGTAAGTTATGCACTGTTACTGATACATACACATACTGCTCGCCCACCTGATATATACATACTACTGTACATTCACAATACACTGATATACATAAACAGTTGATCAGGAAAATACCATGTATGTAGGACAATGATAATGTGGAAAAATGTAACATTCGTTACGAGACAGAATATACCAAAAATATTTAAACAAATTATATTATAGAGTCAAGACAACGATGATCTGGGAGCGATTCATCTACGTTTCATTGTACACTGTGTACTCTACACAACAAAAGTCAAAACATCCAGTACCCGCACCTTATACTTTCTAATGATTCAACACTTGGAATATTTCAATTTGTTCTGTTATCCTATACCAGATTATAAATATTGAACAAAAACTTACCCAAAAAGCTTACTCATGGTGAGATCGCCAGCATCGTCCACCACAACCAGAAGATCGCCTGCAATTGCCAGTCCAGTCACGCAGCCCGACACATACTTCGAGCCAAGGTTCGAGCCGTTGATCGAAAAGACGTGGACAGAGTGGCTCGACTGAATGAAAAGGAAAGAGGATTTGAAAATAAATGACATGCTGACATGACTCTGAGGATCAACTGAAATACGAAGGTGTTTCACTAATGAGATATGAATAATTTCATCTGACTTGACCAGAAATAAAGCATGTTTTTATACGAATTCATTGGTCAATAAAATATGTATTACACCGTTTCAACATACAATAGTATTGAAATTGTTAGCAGGCTAGCTAATGTCCACTGAATATTTTGTTTACAAATCTTAATCATCATTCTTGATTCAGATAAGTTTCCTTTTGAAATTTCAATATTAAGTACTGTGTATTTTGGGTTCAGGCAGAGGCACACTTCTCTGTAAATGATTGTTCATCTACGTTATTTCGATTATATTTGTTCTTCACTTTCGTTGTTATGGTTAGTTTGAGATGATCTCACCTTGTTATTAGCCGAGAAAGCAATATGACCTTGAGACGATAATGCTAAATAAGACACTTCCAGATCCAAGCCATTACATCCAATCGGCTCTAGTGTTCGGACATATTGCCCCTCTTGGATCGTGTGGACGTTTACAGTCCCATCCAGACTCCCGGAGACGGCCATGTCAAGTTCAGTGATGATTCCGACGCACGTCACCTCCTGAGTGTTAGACAGAGATAAAAAGATGAGTGGCTGAACTTTATTTGATGTTTTCAACCAGTTTTATACATGGTAACTATATTTAGTTTTAATTGGTGATGTTATACAAACGAAATTGGAACAAATAATTCTTCAGATTAACTTTCAAGTCAATTGGTATAGTTTCCTCTGATTAATTTCAAGAATATTTATATTTTCTTCAGATTTCAAAAAACTCTATTAAGGGCATCTTCTCAATAGTTCAACTACAACATCTTCACCTACATAATTAGGTATGTACATTTCAATTTCATTAGTAGTGTATATAGTTAATTTGATCAATCGAAACATTTGATGAATGATGAAAAGTTATTACATGACACATAAAAAATTAAAAAACAGGAAGTCCTCATAGGAGGCCTACTTTGTTAACAAAAACAAATACTGCAGATTGTATTTTGATCTAGTGCCATTGAGGAATGAAATATCACTTTTAAACAGTTTTTCTTCGCTACTGACTGCCTCAAAAGTAGCTCATTCTAGCTCGAAGAGAACAATCATAATTCATGAAACGATTACAGAGGGACTGTAAACACTATAATATAATAATAGTTCATTTTTTTAGACAAGTTTATATAAGCAGTAATGAACTCAATGTTCCCGTATTCTGAGTAGCATTACCTTATCATGTCCGTACAAAGTCTGCACGTGCGTTGGCCACGCTGGTATCGTAGCTGTTCCGCTGTTGGATGCCATACGTGACACGTCCCATATTACACAGGTAGTATCGCGTGAACCACTTATGAGATAAGAACCAAACGCATCGAGCGCAATGCATGTTATTAGATCTAGAAGAAAAAGTACATGGAAACGTAATAAAAATACTACCAATTCAATATTGGCTATTGCCTATAGGTAAGCCTCTACAGTAAACCTACTTATTTTTTGTGTGAAGTGAATTATTGTAGTATATAAAACATGTATTATTATTCCCTTCACGATTCAATTTAACAAAGTTTCCTGCCTGAAGAGCAGAAAGGACTACAGAAAGTTGCTCACTCTAGCAAATAAGGCAAATAGAATTCCATTGTTATGTGAGCTTGCATCTTCGAGTAGGCCCATTTAGATGGAACGGCACACTCTTGAATGGGTATAATATAAGTATAAGTATAATGATATAATTTTTAGAATTTTTATTACTTATTTCAATTTAGTAAATATCATCAACATCAGTTATAATTACAACAATCTTTGAACAACCAGATATGAACTCAAATGAAAGCACCGTACAAGTGAATGTGTATGATCCCTTTCTTCGATTTACAACGCAACTTACCAAAATGTCTGATGACTGCTGCGACAGTTTTACTTTTGTGGAAGCTGTAGACTCGAAGGCTGCTATCCCAGTTACCACCACTGAACAGGAATCTTGCATCGTGAGACACAACAAAGAGCTGACTGTTTAGCGGCAAGCTCGGATGAAACGGACCACAGATTTTTCTTCTTGTTCTGGAAACAAAATCAACAAATAAGAAAGAGTAGTCCTATAGATTGGTAGATCTATAGATTTTGTATCTCAATTAAACTATTCACATACATGCAAAATTAAACCGTATACTGGGAAACCACAATATATACAATCAGTAAAATGAAGCATGCTACTTGTGAGAGTGCATCTGTTTTTATTTACAACATAAATTTAGTACGGCTAAATTAAAAAATGTCAGAGGTCATAAATGTCACCAGTTTATACCAATTTGAAACAAAAAGAAATCTTGAACAAGGTGAGGTGTATCAAAGTCAAGAAGACTGAATCAATACAAAGGGGTAGAGGAGAGGGAAGGGATGAAGGGGAGGTGGGTATGGTGGATAAGCAAGCAGTTGAGTATGTAGATTGTTTGCAGCTGAAAATAAATTCAATAAAATAATTATGATGTTTTAGAAACTAACAACTAACATAAATAAATAATCTACAAGTACTACAGTACTGAAATAACAGTTGTAACATGTCAACACTCGGTGTCTATTTAATGCCCCTGGCAAGTACTTAATCGTACACCCTCAAGATTCAGTGCGGCACATATGTGGAGGGGAAGGCAAGGGAACTCATAAGCAAACCCCTTTAGTCCTGTCCCACAAGAAAAATTTAAAAAATGTACTTTATTCAATATGATTTTATCAATTCTAGGAACCAGACAAAATGTCTGAAATACGAATTATTTAGTTGGACAAGGAGGCTGATTTCTTTTATTAAATAGCATATTTTTCAATTTTTCCTTGATAAAAAAATATATTGTGGAATATAGAATTCAAAAACAAAAAAATATGATTTGATTAAAAAATTAGAAAGCGTTTTATTGATACACAATAACAACAATGCAATAATATCTATACAAATAGAACATATACTACAATAACGATCAATATTTTAGAATTTTGTTAACATTGAGTGAATCTAGAATATTACGAAAAGGCACTGATGGCATTTTCTAAGTTTGACTCACCAGGCAGCCGTCTGCTTCGTTCTTAGGAACGGCCCTGTGTGTCTGTATATAAAAAGACATTTAACAAATTAAATAAATCCTTACTTTGGGTTATTGATCGTCACATCAATATCCAGGCTAAATCCCTTAGCCGAGTGTTTGTCGTGTGGTAACCAGGAATGTGATCCGAGTATTCCAGACTTGGAGACACTGATGAGTGTGTCGGCCATTCCTGCCTGGAGGAAAGTACGTATCGGCATCCGAGGGGGACTTAGGAACACGAGAGGATCCTTGTCGGTTGACATTTCGATAGGACACGTCCTGAAAGGAAAACACAGATTTTTAATTGGAAAAATGGAGCCCACAGTTAACTGTAACTTATTAACTATAACTATAACTTATTGAATGAGCAAAATCAACTCAAATTTAACCATACTTGGAAATACTATTTTCCACCGTTTTCGAAATAATTTCGAAATTTCAAATAACCCTATAAGTATAGCCTGGGGTACGATTTTTTTCTTGAATAACTTCAAATGTGAGCACAGAATTTCAGCACCTGAATGATTTACATAACGGTATTACATAGTTCTACATCGATCTAAAATAGAATAGATTAAACATGTAGGTAGGTGTACATCTTTCCAGTGCATTTCATATAAAACCTCGATATGTTGCATTTTCCTACTATTAAATACATGTAACCCTTTTGATCTAACACACAATAAGTATCATAAGAATGTGAAATGTTTTACATAAATATATATGATATATGGGAATTATGAAAAAAATATAAGTATCACGTCAAATTTTATACATCATAAGCATCCATGTAAGGTAGGACCAAAAGTAGGATATTTCTGTAATAAATGGTAGTTGGATTAAATGATTACCAGTAAATGCAAGAACATTAAATCAAGTTAATTCGCTATCAGTAAAAGTGTGAATATTCTTACGCAAGACTGTCCAGGAAGAGCGTCACATCTGCTCGTTTGAGATCTGCTTTCAACATTTTACTAATGGCTTCTTCGAGAGTGGCTCGTTGTGGATGAGCCTCTCGCAACAGCTGACTCGGGGTCTGTCCGAAGTTGTTGATCATTCCTTCAACGGCTTCTCGCTCAACCGGGTTGGTGATCGCGTCAAGGTCAACCGCACCTTCGTAGCTACGAGCCAAGAAAAACGTTATTCGAAATTATTATTTTTATAGATATAATGAACTTATGCAGCTGTTGTGATAAGCCAATTTGTTTGTAATTATTGTATTATTGAGTTCTGACATTAAAAACATTGAAATACATTACGTATATTCTCATATTCTGTAATGGTATTAACTATTAAGGTACGGCTATGGTATGGGATGAACTTAAATCTAGGTGCACTATCATCATTAATAATATTCAACTCTGTAAAGAACAGATTTTTTTTTTTTCAACAAGTCTATTGAATTATTATAAAATACTATGTATGTAGGAGTAGGCTATGCACAAAATAATAATCTAACAAGGCTCAATTTATAGTACTGTTAATACACTAACACTGTTGAATATTTATTTACATCATCTACAGTACAACACTTGACAAAGTGTAAACAGTTTTAAAAATATCAACCAATGTATCAAGAATTTTTAAATGAATGGGATGCATTTTGAATAATACTGTACCTGCAGTAGTAGAACACATTCAGAGCCTCTACAGCTTTTGGACCTTTCTGTTTGTAACCAAATATCAAGTCAATCCACAGATGAAGGTTAGCCGATACATGCTCAGATTCCTAGAATTGAAGTGGACATACAATAAATGTACTGAAAATAGTCACGGATCAGCCTTCAATCGAAGATACACCAAGCAAAAACTTACGAGAGCCTTTCGATGTTTCACAATGAAGTCTTCGGGACCTTCTGCCCATTTTGGTAGTACCACATCATTTACCCGCTCTTTCGATATTTGAAGAAGACCCAAATCAAACCTAAATTAGAAAAGTATTAAAAAATTATTCATCACCATTTACTAATGATAAAACAAATGACATTGTTAGCACCAGATTACTAAACACAATAATACTAAACCAGTAGATATTTGAATAAATTATTTTATTGCTATAACTTACTTATTCATATTCTTCAGAAATTCTGGAAAATAGAAAAACTCCGGTGTTAATTCTTTGACGTCGTTGGGGTTATCCATCAAGAGCTTCCACGTTTGCGGTATCGAATGAAACTGTCTGTCAGCAACGTCGAATCTGCCACTTTGAAGTTCGATGTGTAATGAAGTGAACGGTTCGACGCGAACCAAGTAATGAAGAACGCCAGCGGAGTTTGAGTAGTGAGTTCCGTAATGAAACTTGGCTATCGTACCTACATCAAAGAACATTATATATTAAATCAATTTACTTCATTTGACGAAAGAATGTTCAGTTTTATAATTTTTTCATCAAATGTAAATTTTTTTGATCAACAAAGAGAGACGGATCATTAATTATCAGTATGAATTCTAGTCGTAGACAGAAAATAATTGAAAATCCAAGTAGGCATACCACCAGTGCAAAAAACATTTGAAACCAACAACTTTATCTGTTTTTAATAACATTGAAACTTGATACAGAATCATTGTTCCCCTTTTAAGGCTATGGATGAAAGATGATATCATTTGAATGGGGCACCACAAACAACTGAAAATCAACAAACTGAAATTGAAAACCCAACAACTGAACAAATTGTTCAAATGTACTTAATAACGTCATTATTTTCAAAGCTCTCAAGCGATCAAGCTCTACCTCACCCAAACTATGCTTACCAGAAGGGTCTTCAAAGCTCTCGTATTTGGATTTCACTTCGGCAACATTCTTTGGGTTGACAACACCAACAGGTCTCGAAAGATCTCTAAACGAAGCGGGATTTGTGAGATCCAGTTCATCCGATGTGTAGTCTGCAAGGATCCATGGGAACACAGGATACTGTGACAAGTCGTTGTAAGTACGTCCCGCTATCGTATTCAACTGCAGGAAGAAAATCATATACATGAATAGAGGCTATTGAACGAAGAAAATTGAAAAGAATACCTAGAAATTGTATGTAGATAGTATGGAATTTTCATTTCCAGTATGTTCTAACAAAATATATTTCACCAATTGATGTTGCACAGATGTTTACCAATAGTTGGTCATGATGTTTTTGAATTGTTATTAATATATTATCGACTTATTATCCTAAATCAGATGAACACATGCATCACTCAATTCTCAAGATCTCATAAACCCTACATACTTACAAGAACAAGACACATGTTATATTCATAAATTATCCTTATTTTTAAATTAAACTCCACTTTTGATGAAACAACTCATTGTTCTGTGGTCTTATTGTTAATAGAATCTATCCACTATAATTTGGATTGAATATAGCAAGAGCAACGCAAACTCTAATTTTAATTCGCAACATTTCAATTTTCAATAGAAATCACATTATTTTAAAATATAACTATCCTATATAACCATAATACCATGATGATATATTGATCTTATTACCTAACAGTTGCACTACCTTTTTCATTATCTATGTATCTGTATTATGAAGACTCTGCCATTCACATTCAATGGCTGCTATGATTGACACATAATAATTTACAATGGATATAATGATTGAAAGAATGGTAATACATCAAGAAAATGTTTCTAATGATAAAATAACAAACAAAAACCCAAAGCTATAAGGAAGCAGAATAATATTTTTGCTATACAATATAATAAGTCATGTAGAGGTATAATTGAAAATATTATAAAAAATTATACATAAAAAAGAAGGGGAGAATTAATGAAAATTAATCAATTGTAATTAAACTTGAAAACGTTATCCTAATCATAGCCTATACTTACATGCATAAGGTATTCAAAGTTAGATATTTCTCTATTTATCCAGCGTTGTGTTAAGCCTGACGTCCGTAAGAACTCGGCTGGTGTGCGGCTGCTGTGGTAAAACAGGTTCGGCGGTCGAAGGCTCAGAATTCTCGTGAACACTTTGTTACGCGTTTTCGTTGAAAAGTTGAGGAAATAATTGGTCTGGTCGGTGAGGAAGATCTCGAGAGCACTCCTTCGTAAGTTGTACCTACGTAGGTGTATCTCTCGTAATCTTGATAAGGCCCACTGAAAGCAGGAAACATGTTTAAGTCTACTGATAATTATAAAATGAGTTGGTGACAGATATAATATGCAAATTGTGTGAATTGAACGATAAATCATATCAGAAATCATTGATCTGGTAGGCCTGAATATGTGAATGATAAAATTGTAACATATAATTTCAACATCTAAAAACTGGACTGATTTCATTAAAATATGTTATTTGAAATTTATTGTATTATTAATTAATAGAACAGCATACACATTATAAAACTATAATTAAAGTCGGTATGTTGAATTTATTTATATAATGTTCACCATTACAATAATAATGACCGAAACACGGCACCACCACCAATGTTAATGCATAAGATTAAATCACTGAGTTCATTGAACAAATATATTACATAATTATATTCAACATATTGATGATAATGATATTAATGATAATGATATTTATAGTAAAAAAGTTTAAATATATTTTGATGAGCTTACTCTAATTGATTGAATGGGCAAAACGACATTCATTATTCAACTCATTCTTGCACTTAGATCCATGATAGATACATTCTAGTGATCATATAAAACCTTTAAACATGCCTTACATAAGCAAATTGAGAGCATATTTCATGTTATAATCGAATAAAAATGGTTCTGTGAATATTAAGGATGAATGTTTTCAATGTTCTTGTTATTTGCCATAAATCAACATTCCAACATTCTGAAGTTGATAACACATATTATCAATAAATAGGCCTACCATGCGCACTACAATTTAGTATATTGTTGGCACAAAAAAGTCTTCTGATTTTGCTGTTTACTATTTCAAATAACGGAACAATTCAACAATATTTACTGATTTTTGAGAATTTTGGATGAAAACATTCAAGGATTATAATAATGATCAAATATGAATAAATTGTTAGATTTATAAATGAGATTTAGAAAGATGAAGAATGAGATCTTCATCTTATGATCGTCGGTTGATATTGTATTTCTCGCCATAATATTGTTCAACAAAATAAAGTAATTTGGTTACGATTGAGAAGCTATAGGAATAATGTTTCTAGGTCACCTTAAAGTCCTGTCGCTCCATATCTTTAACAGGGGTCATGTCGTGAAAATACACGTGACTTGTGGTGACGTCGAGACGCCCTTTTATGACTGTCATAAGCGTCACGAGCTCACATTCTTGAGAAATTATCAGCTTCTCTTTGCCAGCCACTTCTGGATTATCCGCTCTGAAAGCAAAACAAAAATCTTACAATACAAGAAACGCGTTACAAAAATTATT
Organism: Brachyptera putata; assembly: GCA_907164805.1. NCBI lineage: Eukaryota > Metazoa > Arthropoda > Insecta > Plecoptera > Taeniopterygidae > Brachyptera > Brachyptera putata. Next base: position 19,525,951 of record OU015466.1, read on the forward strand.
TTGAGATATGAGTAGAGGTCGGCAAATGTAATAAATATCTGGAGAACGAATTGAACGATAATCAACAAAAATAGATGATACCATTTCATAAGTACTGTAGACCGGTAATAATAAATAACTCACATTATATTCCACTGGAATTTCGATTTTCCTCATTAATCATAAATTACCACGTTAAAATCGTTATATCACACAGGTATTACGAAGTCAGATAAAAAGTGAGATTATAAATCAAAATAGCAACAATTACATATTTATTCCACTGGATACCTCCAGGCCAATCTACATACTTTCCCCTTATGCGTTATCTATTTCAGTCATTACCAATTAATACCAACATAAAAAAAAATATTTGCAACATTAGGCTTGTATAAGACAATTAACAATACGATCAAATGAATCTGACAACTTGCTTTCTAAATAATTAAACTTGGCATAAATTATCAATAAACTAAATCAAGTACTAAAATGATAACCACTCTGTATTTTCAAATTGTCAGTCACACCAATTGGTCTGGTAATTGCTTCTTGGAACAAGGTGCGATTGCTGACAACTAACATTGATAGTTATCGAATGTGTGATTGATTATTTCTAGACTATAAAAACGATAATTTCTAGTACTGATGAGAGTCTATAGTTTGTACTAAACGCTGCAGGAATGTAAATACGAAGAGAAGATAGAGGTCCCGATCGTCCGTCCTCCCTATCGCTCAAGATGAACGGTCGTGAATGTAGACTCTACCTAACGGATGATTAATTTAACGGATAAATATATACATATATATATATAATTACTCTCATAATTTACAACTAGCCGCCCCCATGACTCACTCAGTTTCCGTCACTTGTCCCAATTCTTCCTCCAACAGGTTGTCTTCTTCCGTCTCGGTTCTGACCGCTGCACATGAGATGTTCAAAGACAGGGGCATATCCTCCGACTGCATGCGACTCAGCCAACCTAATAACAGGGACAATTACAGAAAATAAAAAAATAGCGAATGCTGTTGCATGTCACAACAAATGTAGCATGGATGGATTGTTGACTGTTTCGGATAAAGACGTGACTTTTTCTTACAAAACTTACAAAACTTTTCAAGAGTTGAAGTTACAAAAAAAGTATGACAAGTTACAACAATGTACTTAAAGACGTACTGTTTAGAGTAACATAGATGTTTTGTTGATTGTTTCGGATGAAGACGTTACTTTTTCTTACAAATCTTACAAAACTTTTCAAGAGTTGAAGTTACAAAGAAAAAAAAATGACAAGCTACAACAATGTACTTAAAGACGTACTGTTTAGAATGTTGAGATACAATCTGTTATTGGGGTGTATAGAGATTGGGGTAATTTAGGAGTGAAAAGTGAGCACAATTAGTCGCAACTCCGATTTTCATTTCAGTTTCATTTTCATTTTCATTTTCATTCAGCATAAAATCATAGGGTATGAACCCGGTGAAACTAATACTGTACCAATAAATGCTATTCTGAACAGTTGTTTTAGGATGGTTTCTAGGTTAAAAGGACATCAACTTGAAAATAAATGTTCCTTGGAAATGTAGCGCGTGTAACTAATAAGTTGCGTATACATTTATGCTAATGTGTCATGTCTGATTTGGAAGAACATGGTTACAAGAAATTTTCCGTCCCGATGCCATGTGAATCAGTGACGTTTTTGATTGGTTCGCAACCAATCAAACCGATCAATCTTGCTGGTCGAACTTACCACATAGAAGAAAAACGATCAGCAGTATTTCAAGCTAACAAAAAGTTAAAAGTAACTTCTGGGGAACGTCCCAAAAGTAAATCATATAATTTTGAAGCAATATGAATATTCTATATCATCATCATTTATATCATATTATCCTTTGTATCAGACGAGTTCAACATCCTATTAAGGATATGATATGTCATGTATTACAGCGGAAATATAAACTATTCAACTGAACATTTTATCAACATTTTAATAATGCATGCGAAAAAGTGTCCACGATATTCCAGACACTCTAGGCCTCTAGGGAATAGAGGATTAGTTCAAGTTGTAGAACATACGAATAATACAAAAATAGCAGGAACAAAAGCACCTAATATAGGTCTACAAGAATTCATCTCTACCGACGCAGGAGAAGAACATACGAATCAAATGCATTTGAGATAAAATCAACACTGAATACAAAAATCAACTTGAAATGCGGAAAAATATTCGTTTTCAAATGAGCGCGCGCACGTATAGGAAAATGATAGAACTATTCATTATACAACTTCACTTGAGGAAAATACAAAGAAATACCGTCCACACTACTAGCGCACGTGCACGGTTGGCGCCTTCTTCTTTTGAGAATACTTGATTTTAGTACAGACATGAATAAAATAGGTTAGAAGCGTTACTGATTCACTAAATACCAAACCTATAAACATACAGAAAGAAAGCATCTGATTTTATTCTACTACTACGAAAGCAAATTACTACAAAACGAATGCAGGCATTAACTGCGAGTGCAATACATACCCACACTGTGTCGTTTATAAGCTGCATGGTGAAAGATTCAAGAAGAGTCAGAAAAATAGAATAGATAACACGTGATGAACGTAAATCGCAAAAGAAGAATGTCACTTCTATGAACTAGGTTGTTTTTGTTTTGTTTGAACGTCATAAAATATATCAGGAACAGATAACTTTTTGACATCTACAAAATATTATGCATGAAAACTAACACTCAATCTTATTTCCACAAGAATAGGCCTACCGTAAAAACAAAGTATCGGGTAAATATATGTGGAAATTACTGGGATAAGCTGTTAATGGTATTCATATATACCATTTTATATAGTAAATTAATCGATGTATATTTGCTTCTCACAAGACACAACTTTGATATCGTCAATCATTTATAGGTTATTTACAAACCTTAGAAGTTCACTAAAATTCACCCAGACCCCAGTTAATCGGCTGTTTCGGAATGGTATATATATATATATATATATATATATAGGTATATATATATATATATATATATATATATATATATATATATATATATATATATATATATATATATATATATGATATGTATATACATAACGATGTAACAATATAATGTGTATGTATATTATGTTTAATATTGATGATTCCAATGTAACATATTAAAACGAAAAACAAGCAGAAACCTTATATTCACAAACATCAACACCAACAGTAACACATACAATAATCCTTCCCTCCCACACAACTATGGGATAAAGTCTGTAATATAAATGATTGCGAAGTGTTACCTGTATTATCACGGAGATTACTGGCATCGGTGTGAGGATCAAAACTGAGGTTCGGACACAGCTTCAGGCGCATCCTGGAGAAGTTCTCGTGGTGGGATAGCCTCCAGTGAGGTTCGAGTGGTATTCTGGAATCGAAGAATGAACACATATTTTATAGGTTATTCATTCATAGGGTAAGTAATCTGTACTTGACAAGTGTCAGTACTTGAACACGAATGTAATCACATCATGTTTTACAAATAATTTGACAATTACTATATTATTTTTTAATCCTTGTCCTCAAAAGCGGGTTAATATTTTCTACTCGAGGATTATATAGGTTAAGTCTGGATGAGAATCAAGATTTATCATACACAAATGTATATGTTATTCCTCCACGAAAGGAAACAATAATTACATTCAATTATCTGGTCATTCGGTCATTATGAATTTTGTTAAGTCAGCATTTTGCCAAGTGCTGACAAGTCAGCACTATCGCGCTATAAACTTGATTTTGAAAAATTAATTGAATTCGAAAGTTGGAATGAAAACGTACAGCTTCCAACTTGAGCAAAAAAGTTTTTTAGAAATCTAGTAATTCAAAAATATATAAATATATATAAATATATATATATGTATGTTTTCTTTCATGGTAAATGAAGGGTAGATCATAACAAATGTTGACAAAGTAAATAATTGCATTACCAATACTATAAGTTATTATATGACGGTCATGCTGATTGCGATCTACCGGGATAAAGTATAGGGCTATAGGTCAATAAAAATACAATATAAATATGATACATTAATTTTATAATTGTGAAGTTATACATTCTTTTCTACAAGGCCGCAATTCATAGATGTAATATTGAATGCGAAACAATTAAGAAAGTATACGTGGGTATAATCTAAATAGCCCCTGTTTTAATATTGAATTTGCAACACATTTCGAAACCAATTTTCGATATTATGTTAATTTTTTAAAACTTTCTATAATAGCTATTAAGATCGTTAGTGACAACAATGGCGTTTCATGTATGCCGATACTAAACAATTATTGTCGACATATATTAAGTCTACATTTTGATATCTTGCCATCGATCAATCATGACTGGAGACGCCTTGCGTTATGCTGATTAGATCACAGATGAAAGGCAACATATGATTTATATCTGAATAATATCAAGGAACCAGATTCAAAAGCTACTCGTCAGTTATGGGTCTAGACAGGAATTAGAATACCGGTAACTAAATATATTAAGATAAATCTTGTTTACTAATTGGAGAGTTTAATTAATCGGATCAATATTTTTGATTGATATCTCGTTTATAAATAATATTAATGTTAGGATTTGTGACATGAATTTATTTTTCAAAATATTTTTTAAAACGTTAATTAATTCTTTTCAAGTATTTCTCAGTATTACGGAGTGCACGATACATAGTTTGAAGATTGAATAATCGACGATTTTGTCCATGTGACTGTAATTATATTCTGTATTTTACAGCCATACATAGTAGGCCTACACTAATGTGTGTAAAAATAAAAATAATTGTCAATGATTTTTTTCATCAAAAATAGGCCTATATGAAAATTGACCATAGAAAAATGAATAATATTACAGATTCTGAAAAATAAAATGAATTTTAAAGTCTATATTACAAAATTATAACGTATCTTTAAATTATTCAAAAGAATATAGTACAGAGCTTGTACACAAATATAAAGCCAAGAGCTACGGGCTACCGATTTCGAAAATAATTTATACAATATATATAATAACATACCGGTTTCTACATTTCCATAAAGTACGATTTCTTTATGGCTATCATTGATCGATAAATCGCAAATGTTATGAACGTTACAAAAAAAATGTATGGTAAAAGATTATTGATAAATTTACCGGGGCTATTTTTTCATATATGTACGGCAATAGTCCGATAAAAACTTAGATGTAATGTGTTTTTATGAACCGTTCAAAACATGGGCCTACTACGACACACTCATGATAATTTACTCTTACCATGTACAATGATAATTTCAAACATTAATGAAATGATTGATGATGGTATGGACATATGCGGAGAATGGAACCCGAACGAATCCCAAGAAAAGAATTTGAAAGAGTATTAGAGGAGAGTATTAGAGGAGACTATATTTGAAAGAGTATAATAAGCTTGAGGAGAAGAGGAGGTATAAGGGAGATGTGGAAGAGGAAAGATTGCGGGAAGAAAGGGAAGCATGGCGAAGATTAGTAGAGATGGAGGCAGAAAGTGAAGGAGACGATGAAGAAGAGGACGATGATGCGAAAGGATTGGCCAGGCGGCATTATTTGAGAGGCCCTAGATATTACATATTACATATTTATTTATTCATTACAGATTGTTCATAAAACATGATGGTGTTCAACACCCCCCGACCTGACCCGATTATTGGAAACGGGCGAAAGATACATATAATGAAAAGTTGTATATAATGGATTTTTTTTCATCAAATCATTTACCCTCCTATATCCAGACCCTTTTTTAACCATCTACATATTACATTCAATTACATGCAATATATTAAAATAAGTAAATTCCAAATGCATTTGCACATTTATATATTGATAGGATGATAACGATGTCAATATTAATACTCAGTCAAGTAATTTAAACAATCACTCAAATAGTTCTAAGCGAAAGAATAATATTTTGTATTCTTATGCAACCAACACCAATATCAAATCTATAGTTGTGTAGCTGTAATATTTTGAGGTTCAGGATTTGTCAGGATTAGAAAGTCAACTAAAAACTCAAAAGCATTGAATTTTTAAAGCTGCGACGTTTTTCACTACTGAAGTTTTCACAATTATTTAGTTGGTAGACTGACTTCTTCTTTCATATATAGAAGCACCTTGGTTTCAAAGTTGACTGTAAGTGTTGCTGCGTAGATTGAACTTTCAAAGTTTAAAGTGAAATTATGTAAATTTTTCAATATCGATAAAATAATATGATAAAAATAGAAGGCTTTGGGATATCGGAAAAGGAAATAAAATATAGAACACTCATGACTCAATTTATAAAGCAACAGTTTAATAATATTTTGTGATATATCTAGGAACGTGATAATGTATAAAATGTACATAAATCATAAAACTAGAATACAAAAATAACAAGAGATATAATGTATCTGCACAAGTCGAACTATCCATACTGATCTTCGAGATTGTAGCAGAATAGAAAGAAAACAAAAGCCTTTAGGAAATAACGAAATGTTCACAAGTTCAGATTTCGATCACACGAATAAAAAATAACAATCAAGTGATCGAGTTAGTCTGAAAGTGTAATTATTATTCTTGTTTCATACGCGAATCGAGTTGTTACGTACAACCGGTAATAATCAAAACTGATATCGGTGAAAAGAATATAAAAAAACACGACCTTTTAGATAATCGACCAATGAACGAACAAATGCTATAATATTGTAACGTAATTAATTAATAAAGCTCCGAATAGTGATTTTCTATGTAACATACTATTACGTGAAACATAACCTTAGATTTATCAAAGCGATAAAATTTTCATATTAATTAAATAATTATACTTGTAATAACGTATTTCATTAAGAAAGTAAAGGTATACTTATCAAAGGTATACTTATTTTGAATCTGAAAAACATCAATGTAGAAATTTTGTAATTTCATGATGTAATACAGATAGAAGTAGAATATATTTTTTTACAAGAATTTGTACATTCTATCAATTGAATACGCTAAACAAAAAAAAAAACGGATTTCAAACTACTAAAAGTCCAATGCGATATATCTATCTAATCGTGTTAACTTCAATATTAATTTACACAAATAAAAGTCGATCAAGTATACATATGTACAACGTATAAAGAACAAGTACAGAAGAGATTCGACTATGGCTTCAATTTCGAGCAAGATGTCAGTAGGTAAGTATACGATCAAAGTCTTTAGACAGCGACAACAGCTGCGGGAGCCACCTTCACAGCAGCAGCAACAGCAACGGGGACATCCCTCGACACCACCGCGTTGAAACCGTTGACGGGATCAGCGTAATAGTTGACGGTTCTTCGGACACCATCAGGTTCGACCAAACTATAGCTACCTCGAACGATACCACCATCACGGCTCTCCTCCTGGGATTTGGAATCTCCTGTCAGCTGATCCTCGACGGCATATGCGAACTGGTACTGGGGGTACGAGTCGGCTTCCTGAAGTTTAGCAGGGAGAGCAAGAGGAGTGGCGACGGCGACGGGAGCTGCCACTTCAACGGAGCGCGCGATAGGAGCAGCGACTACGGGAGAGGCATAAGCACGAGCCACAGGAGCGGCATACGCCTGAGCTACAGGAGCAGCTACGGCATATCGAGCGAAAGGAGCAGCTACCAACGGCGAGGAATAAGCACGGGCCACAGGAGCAGCGACCAAGTTACCGTTAAAGTCACGAGCCACGGCGGTACCAGCGACTAACGGCGCGGGGGCGTATGATCGGGCTACTAGGGGGGCGGCGACGGCTTGGGGCCCGATTGGGATGGAGTAGGCGGCGTAAGGTGAAGCGTACACGCTTGATGAGTATGCTAGACCGTTGGGGTAGACGCCGTTAGCGTAGACGAGAGGGGCGTTGGGCGCGACGGCGTATGCTGCTGCGGGTGCAGGGGCGACGCCTAATCTGACGGCACCGGCATTGGATAGTACCACGAAAGAGGCCACTGACATCAATACCTATAAGTGAAAAGATTTTATTAATAAATACAGAAAAATATATATAGCAAATAGTTTTGAAAATACGAATTAATATGATTTACAGCAAAATTCAAGTCCAACATTATGGAATAATTCAGGATAAAAGATATAAAAACTATTCAAATAAAAAACCAAACAAATAATGTTAAAAAATGAGAGTGAGAATGACAAATTGACCACTTGTATTTTTACTTTTTTCTTCAAAATGATAGCTAATTTTGGCTGAAAAACTTCTAAATAATATAAAATATTATATCATACACAATTAGTAAACATTTTGAAATATTCCAAATACTTACTGCGAAAACAGCCATGTTGCACTTATCGATCTATTCACTGTAGATGTGCTACACTGGACACAACTCACTACACAATGATTGTACTTCTCAGTTGCACATTTTTATATACGAAGAAGATCCTTCATAGTGTGGCCAAATACAACCGAAACATCGTAATACCGTTCTACGCAACAACGACGCGTGCGTGATCTGAAATAATTCACCCCCACAACGATGGCCATGTTTCAATTACGATGACCGAACAAACAATTCGCTGGAAATTAGTATGTGAGAGCTCGTGCGAGTATTTAGTATTTACATAGTCACTATCAGACACAATTCAAGGAGCGTCGTGAAAGGCATAGATAGAGTACCAATCAAATATTGGCATTAATCGACGGGAAGAATTAATTTCAAATTTTCACAGGCAATCGAGACGAATTCGATCGTCGTGTTGTCAATCACACACCGAGCTCGGTATGTTCATTTTATGAAAATCCTAAGACTGTAAATAAAGTCCTGGGCCATAGCTAGCTCCAAATGACTAAGGACTTTGATACGTTCGGTAGAGCTAAATTCTATGGCAACATGTCCAGTCCTTGTGTATTTCCATTTTTGTAAGCACAAAATCCTAGCCCTGTTCGTGAAGTGGACCACGAGATATGACAGATTATTACAGTCTAGGAGACCGTGACTTTGTTATTATCTTGTATTGTCATAGTATTTAGATCGTCCAGTAAACAATAACAAATCAAAGTCCTTGGTCCTTTGGAGCTAGCAAGGCCCCAGGACGTTATTTCAAGTGGCAAGTAAAGGTCCTGATAGTTGTTAAAACAGGTGTGGAACTCTATTCCACACATCTTTCAAGTTTCAATTGCCAAAATGTTTAGCCACTCAATAATGATTGAAATTGTTAAGAAGTACGTGGATTACATCTGAGGTGTAGTTAAACCAAAAATGTGGCGAGAATAATGGTAAAGTTGATCTGCATTTAATCAATTTGCTGTGCAAGGACGTGAAGTAACGGGACAGTTGAAAGAAGCCTTCTTTCTTTAGTTTGTTACATGGACAGGGTGTACCTGCAAGTTGAAGATTCTACAAAGATTAAAGAAGATTTACGTTCTACAAGATTTTAGATAACATTCATTTAATAGTAATTACAGTGCTTTTAATACTTCGAGTTGATGATTTGAATATATTAACTGGATAAAGTATTAGCGATATACCATCAAAGAAGTTGGACGTTTAGATCGAGATAAGATCATTGAGCGGAAATAAAACATCGAGATCCTTGGAATGGATAAAAAAAGAAGTAGAATGATAAATATTCAAGATTGGTAAGTACTGATGAACATTGATAGTTAAAAATAGATTGAAAAATGAGTACATCACATTGGGAATTTTTTTCAAGAACAGATTCTTGAAGAATGAGAGGGCGAATTCCACATATCAACTTTCAAGCTCCCAAAAATGTTGAAAAATATTTTAAAATTCTTACTACTGAAACTAGTTTTTAGTAACATATTTGTCTAATCATAGCAATTACTAAATTATAACTAATTGATGTTCATTTCTCGTTTGTCTCGTCCAATGATATTTCAACGTTTCTTGGAGCCAACCAACCAGTCAACAATGCAATAACAATAGTTACAAAAGAACAAAAACAAAACGATAACCGCAAGGTCGAATTGTTGTGCTCAACCATAAAACCACATCACGATTATCGCATAAATCAGCGCAATAAGTTAAGATGCAAGTGTGACATGTTATCTGGTGTCACGTTTACAGTATACAACCTACTCATCCGCCAAAACTTTCACGCATGTTGACATCGTCTGCTAAATAGCGGACAATGCACGCACGCTGAATCGACAACACGCCCCTGTGGTCAGCATGACAGTTTATGTAACATATTATAACTATTATTATAACTGAGAAAATATAAGTGTCATTTTCTTGGGTGGGCGAGGAGAGAGAAAAATGTCATAAGATATTCGTTATCTAATATAGTAAACAGTTCTCTAATATACACTCTACGACACTATAACATTATAACACACTGACTGATTTGAAAGTTCACAAAATTATGAATAACCAGGTACTTTCAAGTGACGTCAAACAGTGTTGGATAACATTGAACCCAAATTTTGTTCTTCAATCACAAAAGAAGTGTTAGATTGTCCCCCCCCCCCTCTCCCCTTCCTTTATAGTTGTCACGGTAACCTAACATACATGCTATCTCTCTCTATACAATGTAAAAATGCTTTTTCTAAAATAAAAAAAAATCACTTTGGTTCTTCTTACAAACTTTCAAAATTTCACCATCATTTTTCTCAAAAACAGTTCATCCCTTTTTAACTGATGAACATAATATTATAGTCATGATTTGAAAAAAAAATCCATCGAAAGATATGGCAACATGGCAACAGTCTTTGCTCATGATAATTCTGATGCATTTTAGGATTCACACTCATAAAGGTTCATATTTCGATATTTTGTACTATGATATAATTAAAGCTATAAGTACATTTATTTGTACAATTATAACTCAAATTGTCCATAATGTTATTGCACAGTTATATCTGAATAGTAAATATGGTTATTCACAACCACAATTGGTGCTGTTAATTTCACTTCCACGAACAACGATTGTCTTTAACTACGATAATCGTGGCTTATGCAACTCACGAGGTACATGTATTGGTTATTGATTATTATGACAAGTAACATTGAGTAACCAATACGATTGATTGGTATTATTAAAATGAGGTGAAGGAGGATTCGATCTTTCAAGTGAGTATGAAGCAGACAGTAGCAATTGAATCCCACCACAACAATTACTCATACTTGGTGGTTAGTTTAGTGTGGATATGTGTGTGTGTTATGCATGTACTGAGACGGTGAGATAAACTAATAAACAAGTGACTTAATATAAATAAGTAAACTAGAAACATATTTGAATTGAATTGTTGGAAAAGTTCAATGATTTGAAAAAGTGATAATTTTTAAGATTATAAATCAATTGAATGCGATGTGAGAAAGTACATAGTTTATTGGATATTGGAATTATGTGATTAAATAGTAATATTTAGCATGTACAGACGAATATTTATACAAAGTAATTATGATATTTTGAATTATTAAGCAAAATATTTAATTAAACTGATTAGAGGATTATTATAATCTCATTTACCGAGTGTGTGTTTATAAAGTGATATAATCCAATTAATCATACTCTGATAGCTAAGAGATGAAAAAATAAAAAAATATTGTGCGTTTATAGGAAGTATTCTTGATTATATAGTAGAAGACGTATGCGTTTATTATTGATACAGATTAATACCTATAATCACTCTCTTTCTGTCTCTCTCACACTCTCTTTCAAATACATATCAATGTCAACGTATGCGTATGATATGACTTTAATTGAAAATTATGAACCATTTAAATATCTTGAACTACCATTGTTTTATTAGCGAAAGTGCTCACCTTTCACTTCAAATTACGTATACCAAGACAATGCTATACGCAATTAACACTTGCTAGTTGAAAGAGGTAAATGATCAAGAGCAACGCGTATTACGCTGCAGGAAAAGTCGTTTTATATACAAAAAGGCAAGGCATTATTTCACACTTACATTATTAGTAACATTATTAGCAATACATCGTCGGTTCGACAACAGACGATTCAATTATCGCTGAGATACTATACCGTATAAATACGGTTTGATGAAGCAGTTATCGCCATTTTGGTGCCCAGTTATCCGATCTGATCAAAGAATCGGCCTTAGGCCCGGTATTACGAATAATAAATTTGTTGATTAAGCGATAATTAGTGGATTAGCTTGTTATTACCCTTGGTTTCCAATGTTATTTTTGTACTGCAATTGATTAATTAGCTTAATTAACACATTTTTATTATTGGTAATATGGGCCCTTAATCGGGGGAAATATTTGACAATGCTAATGACTTGGACATACATAAAATTTGAGAAAAAAAAATGAATAAAATGACCTTAAATCAACGTAACAAGGATAGCGAAGCTTCTTTATATTTTATAATCACAGTTTAGAGGAGTTAATTTGTTGAATACGGAGAATTGAGTCGTTTTCATGGAAGATATAGAATTCAATTGACGGTAACACCTTTTATATAAAAAATCAATTCATGCAAGGTAAATACAAATTTATAGGAAAACTGAATACTAAATCAAAATGATCGATTGAGTTATTGTTTAAATACGATAAAGTTCTATTGGAGTTCAATTTTAGAACGATTTCGGAACAGAGGATATTATGTGCAATGTGAAATGGAAATCCACCTCATCATGACCAATGTTTTCTCAAAGTTTCTAGAAATTTAAATTTATACTTATCCCGATTTCTTAAATACATCAAACGAATCCGACTCCATTAATTACTTGAAACATACATTTCAAGTGATTTAAACGTGTTTTTTAACGAAAAAGTCTAGAATTGGAAACAAGCATAACATTGACATTTGAAAAAATGGAATTTGGCACTGAAAACGGCATAAAGGTGATTCTTTTCTGTCGTATAACAGAACAGCAGAATGTTTCGCAAAACAGGAGTTATTCATGATAAACGAGTGAAAGTGTCTTAAAATAACCTCCCATGTGGTCGAATGATTCAACATTGGCAAGACATTGAAAATATATCGTCTACTGAATATAACACGGAATAAACTTACAACTAGCCAATTCGAATTGGTTAGGAAATATATGGTAGGCTCATGTTCTTTTCAAGGATACTTCAATACGGGCAAAATAAGAATACTTTAAAAATGTAATTTAGAGATAATACTATATAATGTGTTTTGAGGTTTTTCTAAAATATATCGTGATCTTTAGCTTGAATAATGTTGCTTAATATAACTGAATTGGATTTATTTGATTACAGGAGAGGTGAAATGTGATGCAAAACGATGAATGACACATTAAATAACAGGAACTCAGAAAGATAATGATTAACATGATTTGTTGCAAGTAAGTGAATCAACAAAGTTGAGTCGAATGCATTCAGCATTGTCAAACTAGGAAAACAACATATATTTCGTGTTTTAAATGAATGCTAAAAAGATGAAAACGAAGATAAAAAGAAAAGATAAAAACGTATTACACAGATTTCTTAATTTCTTTCGAATACCACAATTTCTAATAATTTCCCAAAAATGATTCATGTTGATTTATACAAACATTTCGAAATAACAAGTTGGTCATAGCACTATTACAACGTGAAATATTTATTCCTTTTCTTTCTTTGGGATTTTTTTAATCGTCATGTTATTCGTGTGTGGTATTTTCAAATTTGATCATTTTAGAAAATGAAAAATTACCATCAAATATGTTCACAAAATACACAAAGCTTTATTCTGTTCTATTCTCAACCTGAAACTTATTCCGACGATATTTCACGACTAACTAGAATTCCAATAAGTATGACATCAATACTGACAGAAATAATAGAAAAAGGTGACAAAAAACGTATATTTAACTAGCCTTCGCTGTATTCTCTCATCACACCAAATCATGTCAACAAGACAATCAGGGATAAACGGAGAGAGAGAAAGAGAGAGAGTGAGAGTGTGAGTGAGAGAGAGAGAGACAATCACATCGCATGACTGATGGAATAGCTAAAGCGCGTGTACTGAGAATCAGTTCCAATTATGAAATTTAAATAGAACAATGTGATCATATTATATGAATTAATGTGAACCGTTCTGTTTTTTCGAGACTTGTAATATGTTGTAAGGCTAGTTAGTATTATAGAACAATGATGAATCAAGTTTTATATAAGGGGATAAGTTCAGATCCCGTCCATTGTTTAGAGGATATTGCCACTCGGCACGTCGAACGGATTAACTAAGCAACACGAATGTTTTCGTAAAGTATAGTGACATTTTGATGAGACTTATTTGGAACGGAAAATGAGAACTTTGAACAGTACTGTTCAAGACAAATTCGGTTTTATTAATAAGAAAAGGGTTTTCTCAGAATAACGTGGTTTAGTAAAAATCACTAAAAGTTATTTCTTAATATTAGGAAAATATTACAATATTGTTGCTTCATTTCTGAAAGCAAGATTTTCCGAAAAATTAAAGGGTGTAGTTTCATGAATGATGGAAGAATCTTTGGGTTCAACATCGCGTGAACGATTAGGTTATTTTGCACTATTTAATTGTCTTGCCAAGTCGTTACGCGATCTTGTACATGGGATTTTATAAAATTTGGATTTGAACGAATATTTAAATTTCCGACACAAATGTTCTACAATACTATATGAGAATATACTTATAATATGGGTAGGTTCGAGTCTTGATACTTGATTGTAAGATACGTTTAAACAATACGATTGTTTGCCCGACCTGTTGCGCGTGTACAAAAACAAACAAGAACAAACGAACAGAGACAATATCATTGGATCTGTGAGGACCAGTGGAAAGCACGCTGAAATGTCATTCTAGAGACTGGGGTTCGTGGGTATATCTCACTAGAAAGGCTCCTTAGAAACAGTCCTTTGTGTCCATCGGAAACCTGATCTCAACCTCGTTCTCCGGAAACACAAAATAAAATAACCTTCCATATCATATTCTCAAATTATTCATAATTCACCAATGCCAATAGATCTTAGTTATCAGTCAGTGGGTCGTTAAGGCACTATGAAGAGATAAATGAAGATATGAATTAATTATTGTTGGGGTGTAGAATGGCAGATATGTTATGAAGATCATCAATTTTAATGGTTCCCTTATCTGATATTCTTCATCTTATTCAAGTATTGAAATAAATTTTGTTTCAATTTTATAATACATAATCATTTTGACATTCATGTGGTCGATGGATATCGAGCATTAACCTTCCTTATTTTAATTACTTTCATTTCTTATTCATATATTCACAAACAAGGAATGATATAATATTATTTGTTTCACTGCTTTCGGCACAATAAAACCTCATTGACATTGTTGCCGTAGCCCGATCTTTAGCACCATATCGTGTAAAGCAACAATATATAACAACAAATCACAACAACATCAATGTGAATTTATAAATCATACAATCAAAGCGATCAGTCTTCAACGACATAATATAGAAATCTAAAGCATGATCATGTTTCTTTATAGTAGATAGTTAATAACTTGGAAGACAAAGTATGTCTCGGCCTTAATAAAAAGTACAAGTACTCCAATTAAACTTATTCTATAATAATAAAACGAACAAGTTCATTTCCGTGATTTTACGATTACACATTCTGATTACATAGTAGTGGTCCACACACAATAACGACTCGTTGCACCTAGACTTGTTCTAGAATAATATGTAGGTAGATTCGAAAAGTGAAGGTGCGCGCATTAGTTTCGTGTATGATACAGTATTGGCGTACGACAGTTCTGAACCGTATTGTTTAGGTTGTCGAGTGAGTGCATTATCTTTCAACTTGCATAAGAAATTGTCACACATGAGTTGTCATGTACTGAGAGTAATTGTGAATATACCACACCTAAAGGCTTACATTAGATTGTTAGGTAAGATGTAACGGTATGGTTGTGTGAGTTATGTCGAATGATTCGTACGCGAGAGTAAATCTCAGTCATTGTTCCCAAATTGAACCTAAAAATGATTGGGTGGGATCGTTCGGATAGGGCAATACACGGCCGATGTAGCTACATCATTATTGATATTGAAAAGATATACGTGTATGAATATGTATAAATATCAACGATAAAGATATTTAATAGAAATATTAAAAAAGTAAAGCAAAATGAATCAAACGAATTCAGTGAAAAAGTATTTTTGAATTTTTTTTTGATGATTTTTGTTTGGATTATTTTTATAATTTTTTTCAAAATTCGACACTCACTATTTTCAAATATGGTTCAATTGATTTTTCCCAAAATGAAAATTATACAGTGTTCTATTCTATTAGAGTTGTACGTTACGCTGAATTTTGAAGTTGATTATATTATCCACTTGATCGCTGTGTAGCCCACAGAATATGGTTATAACAATAACGGGTATTTTCCAAAATATATTTGGGATGTTGTTTCAGGTATTTTTCAAAATATGTTTTGGCTGTATAATCATTTACTCCGTGTAATGATGCAACAGTCATTTTTTGAGTGATGATTTTTGATTTTTTTATGTTTAGTTCTTTCAAGATAATTTCATTATGAACACGCAATATCTTCAATAATGGACGATGCAGTATTAAGCGTAATCGGTGATTAAAACATTATTTTCAGGAATCATCTCTATATAGCTATAATCGGACGAAGAAAACGAAGTACTCTCATTTTTTAGCTTCCAGTTGGAAGCTAATCATACACAGCTATCATACATATAAAATGTATGATAATATATTGGCTTTCCTATTCAAGTTCAAATATTCTGGTAACTCTTATTCCTTTTCATCTCTTCCGTAAGTGCTACCATTATAACGTTTTTAATGCAATCTTATATATTAATTTATTGGTGTCTGGCACCAATGAGTCACCAGCAACCTATAATGATTCAGTAAAGGTGATAATTTATAATTTAATCATAAATAATTAATGAACAATAAATAATTGGGGCGGATAAATACGTGAATACATTTTCGATAAAATATATGAATGATCGGAATATATATCGAAATATCTAAATAAACAATATAAATCACAACTGCATTATAGAATGAATTATTTCATTATACACTCATTCTAATTCGTGAAATTGCATCTTCTCTTACACTTATCTAATAATATTTGAGAACACTTTTTGTGAATGTGCCCATGATTACAACAGCATCAAGATTATTTAATTCGTTGTGGATATAAATCATCAACCTGGTGCTGTAGTTGAATAATTCGTGGGATTATTGTCTGCTCTCTTTCGTCGGAACAATCCCAGGCTATAGTATTGTCTAGTCAGCTTTGCATAATCATTTTCATAAAGGAAGAAAACGCTAATATGCGTTCTCGGACGAGTGAATGAGTTGTGTCGAATCTTCTCTACTTCTTTCTCATATAGGGGGAAATTATCTGACGTGTAAATTCGTATTGTTATAATATTATATACCAATATAAGTATTTCAATATAATATTTTATTATTATTTTTATTGAAAAACTCCTGCCAAAACGGTTGCCACTAGGACAAAGTTTTCACCATGACACATAATAAATTATAAGAAAAAAAACATCATCATATATGGGGTGGTAAGATCGCCCTCGTGGTGCCCCGTACAAACGACCCAACCTTTCATCCATAGTTGGTGAACAATGATTTTGTATCAAGTATCGATGTAATTTAAAAAAAAATGAGCGAGTGAAACGACTGACTCAGTTGAAGTTTTCTGACACTTCGTTTTCCACCAAAAGGTTCAAAATTCAAAGATCAGGTCGTGCCTCTGATCAAACTTGAATTAGGACCATGTGCCCATACAAATTCAGCTGACCCAGTATTGATTTTTGAGTATTAACACTTCCAGATGTATTAAAAAATGAATCGTGGATGTTTACGAAGTATCCAATTGAAAAGCGGATAAATATGGACAATTTGCACTTTGTTCGATTTTTCTATGGATAACTATCTATTATAGCATATATGTATAATCAAACAAATTACGTAAATTATCTGATAAAAATTCAATTCGGTAGATTTTCAACTTATTTGCTGATCGCTAACACCTGCTGGCCGACATTTATTGATGATAAACGTAGAATCGAGTGTATAGCGTTTCCTAGTTAAATAAAACTTGATCTTAATTATGCAAGTATTTCAAAACTAAATAACAAACTACCCACTCCAAAAAAATGAAATGTTTACCGGACGTTGGTCACAATCATTTCAAGCTATTTATCAACATTTACGAATACATGTACTCAACAAGCATAAAGCAATATGCAATAATAATTAAAAGATAGTTTTTATACTCAATATAAACTAGGTTAATGTTAGGAGATTGATCGTTGGAAGGAATTTATTTTTTGTGGCTATGTCTGAACATTCAAA
Source organism: Brachyptera putata (assembly GCA_907164805.1). Lineage (NCBI taxonomy): Eukaryota > Metazoa > Arthropoda > Insecta > Plecoptera > Taeniopterygidae > Brachyptera > Brachyptera putata. The sequence goes on from OU015466.1 coordinate 19,544,243, forward strand.
ATAATCTGGTTTCCTACATAGACACAAGAACTGTTACATGAACATATAATCCTACATATTTCGACGATTTATTCTTAATGAATTGGACGATCACTTAGACGTGAAAGAAAGTTCATACACACGTTTACGAGTGCGAAATAAATCACAATAATGTATTTAACGAGTAAAACGATCGAGATTACACTATCACACAAACAAATCACAGTAAAATGTATGTTATTACATATCATGTCGTGTCTGTTATGCCATATTTCATATCAGGTTTCACATTCATCAGATGATTGTTATCATATTTTAGTATTTCCGTTTCCGTATCATGTATTATTGTATTTATTGGTGATGTTTTCATGAAACCTATAAATTCTATATAAACAATTTGTAAAAAATTGTTGGAAGAAATGTAATAAAATATATTTTCATTTCTTGGAATCTCCATTTTATATTTTTCAGTCTAGATCTACCTAATCATGCTATATTTATGCTATATCAAATATATTCATGATAAATGAATACTGTATAAAAAGGGTAGAGGATTCGTGATTGGAACAGTGGTGTAAAGATAATCAAAAAAAGTATATTTTAATACAAAATATTTCTTTTATTTCATTAAAAAAATATACATTGTTTTAACGAAAATATCTTACAAATAAATAATCTCATGATCTCTGATTTTTGATGAGGATGTTTGATGGATGAGAATAAATGAAATGACTACATTTAATAATGGCCATAACCGGAGTGTCCAGCATAACCGGGGTATGCAGCCTGGGTGTACAGGGCAGGGGCGGCGGCAACCTTGTAGGCGGGGGCGGCGTGGTAAGCCACGGGGGCGGCGTACTTGACGACGGGGGCAGCGATGGCGACCTTGTGGACAGCGGGGGTACGTTCGACGACCGCGTTGAATCCGTTGTGGTCATCAGCGGTGTACTTGACGGTCCTGACGGAACCATCGGCTTCGACGAGGGAGTATTCACCATGGACGACATCTCCGTCACGGCTCTCGTGCTGGCTCTTCTGGTCTCCGGTGTGAGCGTCATTGACGGCATAACCGAAGTTGTATTGGGGGTGAGAGTCGGCGTAGATGGGCTCGGCGACCTTGGTGATGTACTTGGCGACGGGGGCGGCGGCGTATCCGTATTGGGCGACGGGGGCGGCAGCGTACGAAGCGTAGGCTGGGGCTGCGTATCCGTGGGATGCGTAGGCGGGGGCGGCTGCGTAACCGATAGGTGCGATACCGGCACTAGCGACGGCTACGAGGGCGGCGAAGCCTAAAACCTGAGGAAAGAAGAAATGTTTAGATGATAAGAATTTGGAAGGAGAAACACTCGATGGAATATAGTTTTGAATATATTACTACGTTACAAGAGATTTTTATGTTTCAATGCTAAGTTCTAATCGAATTGTTTGTAAAATGATTATCAAGTTGTAAAACTACTAGTAAAAATGAAATATAAATAACTGCTTTTGTAAAATTATTTTAAAGAACAGAAAATTGTATGAATTTTGAAAAATATTTCTTGGATAATTTTCACTTTCAAAATGTACACCAGTTTATTATTCCCATCAAGTTCTATATTGAATTATGATTCTGTGTAAATTTCCAGCATCTAAAAACTATAATCTTCAAATTTATATAAACTAGCACTTTACTAAGATTAATCACTGTTATAACACTTCACTGAAAACCAAATAATAATATAATATAACAAACAAAGACTTACTTTCATGAATGCCATTGTTGTTTTAGTAGATGTGAACTCACTGAATGTAAAGTTGAGAGTGATCTGTTGACTGATTTTGATTCCTTTTATATGAAAAACGTTTCATGTTATAAGTTGTGTTGGTGGTGGTGCAAGTTCCCAAAGTTCTCCTCTAATATGTAAGAAAACGAACGGCTATGGTGAGCTGCTCTCACAAATGACCTCAAAACGGTTACGTCACAACAAATATAATGCTCTGGAGTGGTGAGTGTAAAGTCGAGCAATTTCCTCTAGTAAACCACGCGTCTGAGGCACACGCAGTAGACGGTGATTGGATCAGTACAACCAATAAGGTACATTCATTACCAATATGCCTTTCATCTGATGGTTTACCATGATCAAACAAGTGTACCGGCGTGGAGCTGTGAGATGAACACACGGTGTACACAATTAGAACAGGACGGTAAGGGTGTGAGTCGATTTTTTTAAAAATAAAACAATGATAATTAATAATATTTCATTCATATTTGATATTCGACAGTAATTTTAGTGCAACAAATTGGTATTTTTATAAAATTTCTCGAACATTAGTTAATTGTGTAGTGTTGGTAGACCTACAAACGCTTTTCACGCTGAACTTATTTTGTTGAACTTTTGATTCTAATTCGACCGTGAAAATTGATCCGAAGTAGTCAAAACTTGATCCAAAATAGTGAAATGTATTTGAAATAATTAAGTATAGTTACAAAGTGACATTGAATATGGCCCTATATGTATTGGGATATTTCATTTACAACTAGGTATATTTGTCTTCGGAATCATATGTTTATTGATCTTTAAAATATCAATAACTTGGCAACATCTAGGAGATTTTAATTTCAAAGGAAATAAAATCCCAGAGAAATAAAATGTATGCACAGGTGGGCACAAATATATATATATATATATATATATATATATATATATATATATATATATATATATATATATATATATATATATTCATATAAGAAACCTATCTCATATATCATGTCAGCCTATAAATAACTTCATATTGGTTCATATGATATTGTTATAAATACGCTGAAGAATTAAATTTCACGATTCACATAAATGCTATATATTTCATTACGAAATAATGATCCACATCGTTGAAGACGTTGAGTATAAATGCCGGAATTAGCATGTTGCAAAATTAAATACCCTTGCATTTTAGTGAATAAAAAAATTGAAAAAATCAAGAAATTATCCTCATGTAAATTTACAAATATGTGACACGTCGTAATTTTTCAAACGTATTGAAGCTTTCATCAAAATTTTGAACCGTGCACTTAGTAAATATGTTCACTTCGGATTATAGATGGAAGAATGTTTAATAACCAAAATGTGCTGAAGAAGCAAACACGTTGAAAATAATAAAACTGAAGGATTGTGATCTCTTGAGAAATATAAGTTCAATTCTTTTCTATATTGTTGAAAATATTTATTATAAATTACAATCAAATACTATTATATCTAACTTTATAGCGCAACTTGATATATAACATTTATGTGACTGCAACTGTACACATACGCTATAAAGTATTTCAATCCATAATAAAAGACAGAAACCGTAACTAACATTAACAAGAAAATACGAGCTAATAAGTTAACAGTAATTAAGAGCATTTCACAATACGGTCTGAATTATTCGTGCCTAACCCGTAGTTCTACTGCAAGGTTAGTCGTTACTACCTTGTATGGCTGAGCCTTAATACTCTCACTTGTTTGGTCTTAGTTCGATTATACTCATTATTATTGTGGATCAACTCAATAATGGTACAAATAAAGTTGAGATATTACACAACACACACGCACAATATTTCATACCATTGAGTTGAATTAATCATTCATGTAATCTGCGAAAGCAATCAAACAAACATGGACTGCTATTATCTTGTATGAGTGAATTCAATAAGAGTAGGTGAATAGAAAAACCATATAGTAATTCGTTGTTTCGTTGTTCGTCGAGAAGTTATTTCACGAATGTTGGTGGGTTGATTATAATGGCAACATATAATATATCGAACATACCAGACAACAATACAAGATTGCATTATTTCATGCATCGTAATGCATTTTTTCAACAGAGAAGGTGAGGAAAAAGATGAAAAAAAATGAGAAATATACGTAGGGAGAAGACATATAGTTCGTAGATAGGGAAACATATTTATTCCATAATTATATTGTTTCTTAATCCTTTACATTGGTCTATTTATAATTGAATAATATATTTTTAAATTAGTTTCTATTTTTTTGTGGTGGCCCTTCGAAAGACCGCCCTCGTCAGAGCGGTCCTACAACTTTGAACATATTTATCACTGGGTTTTCTATATATCTTCAGAATTTAATCAACTGTTACCTGGTCTCTCCCTTGGTTACTTCTATTGACTATCTGTCGATAACCCTAAACGATATTTCAACTACTATTGAAAAACTGTTCCTTAGCTTATTTCGTGATTTTTTTTTTCAATATTGAGTTTTCGATGTATTAAATATAGACACAGAAAATTATATACTACAGCTGTCGCACCTTCTACGCGCCCTGTTATATACAACGCTTCCAGTTATCATGCATGATTACTGCAATAAGGTACCGGTACTCAAAACATTATTTCTTACTCTATTTCATTTCATAGGATTAACGATTTATAGGGTTTTTGTCTCAAGTACAAGAATTATGTAAGTCGTACGGCAGTCGTTTGGAATCCTTATTTCGCTATTACTGAATGAAATCTAGGAGAGTTCAATAAAAATACCCACAGTATTTATCTGAAGAATGCATATACTCCACTAACAACTCCACTGAACTCCGGTTTCCCCCTCAAACATTACGGTATGTATCTACATTAACACAATGCACAATGATATATTATGTCAAATCTTACGACGAATTCTAATGAAAACTAGGACCTATTGTAGGTGAATGATGAATAAGATGATTGGAAGTTAAGATGAAATATAATTAGGAGTTTTGAAAATTGGGAAGGAAACAGTTGTACCCTAATCTTAGATTAAATAGAAGATTGTATTCACTTTCAATAACAGAGGAAAACTACGGAAAACCTTTGTCAGGAAGTTCAATCATAACGGTAATCATAACCTGGTCTAGTCAAGATGGTTCAGAGCGCTAGCCATAGCCTATGATCCACTCGTCTCAGTAAAAAAACAATTCTCGAATGTATAATCATAACGGACTAGATTGAAGGTGTACATTTTAACCGGAATGCATGCTGTAATAGACGTAATAGTACTATTTACACGACAATGCACGACACGGCCTTCCTATATACCTCTAACACACGGTCACGCTTTGTTCGTTTTAAAAGTGCAATTGCTTGGCTATATTAAAGCCATACAAGCTTTCAAGAGAACAATGATACTCGTAAATGTATCTTAGAGCTTGAAACAGATTTCAAATTATTCTCAGACCAGAATACACGACGTAGTTAATTAGCGTATCACATGTTTCACAATTAGTTTCATAATGTTTTTTGTATATTTGTATAAGTTAGGTCATGTTATTCTGTATCAATAAATAACTGTGTTTATAAGAATGTGTATCTGATCGGAAATTGAATTGGGGTTAAGTTCAATTTAAGGAGGAAAGAAACCCATGTAGAGTCCTTGATAATGTATATCGCTGGTTTTAATAGTAAAGGGTATATTATTATGTGATTACTCGAAGAAAGATTTGGTTCATAATGAGTAATATTTGGTCAGCGAAAATGTGCTACACTGGAATGATTTATTTCATAATAATTCATTAGCATCAGAGATAGTATAGACACTTTATGTGACCACAATGATATATATAACTCATATGAATGAGTTGTTTTGAATACAAAACTATTTTGTATTAAATTATTTTGTTGAATTCTAGCGATCAAATTTGAAAGTTCAAGTGGTTGTTGGGTCCTCACAAAATGTATTTCTATAAATAATTCACATGCACAACATGCACACCTCTACAACTCAGAATTAGCTACAACATATTTCAACAAGGAAGCACTTTAAAGTTGAAATAATTATCATGTCATATTATTCATTATACTAAAATATGAAAACAATGCAAAAACGTCATGGAGGAGAGTTTTAGCAACACATGCCAATGTCGAAATATAACAGGTATTGTGTATAAGTACTACAATTGTATTGGGTGTCAGCCTTTGAAAGATGACAATTAAGCTATCTGGATGACCGAATTTACTATTCAGACTTATGTGAAATTCATAAAAATTCAAATTCGATATGGCCCACGAGCGTAAAATCATGTAACGAATCGCCAACCTTCACCATACTCTATAGTCTATACCGAACAATTACATTGAGTAATCAAATACATAACTTAGTCCAATTAAACACAATATAATTACTATTATATTCTTGTATCATTTACGTGTTTTTTCACATATTAACTGCTCTTTATAAGGCAGTGGTAAGTTATGGTTAAAGATATCGAAACAGGTGGGAGCCTCCCAGTGTAAGAATGCTCAGAGCTTTCACTAAAGGATTTGAGGTGTTATACACGCAAGCTAGACAGCATCATACATGTGTAGACACAATGAATAATTAAAGTCGATGGAATGATAGGAAAATATGAGATGATAAGAGTTATTTATTATTATTGTTAATTCCATACTGATATTAATAATAATACTGAATCTTGATGTACAAAATATATCAATTTTATCAATTAATTGATTGATAATTAAAATGATTCATTCATTACTATATTGATATTGCTCATTATTAGGAAATACTATCAACTAACAGGTTTTAATCAACATGTGTTTCATATTCTTTGAATCATGGTGTAATGAAGATTTTCGAAAAAAAAAAGTATCATTTTGTCTAAAATTGGTAGAGCTATATGTAATTCTGTACAATAAACTTTATTACATGAAGCACTCACAAACATTTGTGTGACTTGGCAGCTGTTATACTCTGAATTCTATCAGACTTTATTTTTAAAAATTGTTCTCTAATAGGACTATAATCGTTTTGCATATCCTTTTCACCTCTAGATATTACGCAATATCAATTTCTACACCTTGACTCGAAGTGGAGGCTATCGTAGTGCGATGACCACTAACCACAACAGCATGTGGTCGAGAGCATTTCTCAGCTACTATTTGTTTTCTTATTTGTTTCAACTTTGAAATCAGTTGTTTATGAGATACTTTGTCAAAAGCTCTTTCAAAATCCAAAAAGACGGCAGATATTTTACCCTTCTTGCACAAAGTATCAGACACCTCCTGCGTGAATCCTTACAGTTGGGTTACACATGAGTATAACCCTTACGAAAACCATGTTGTCCATCAAATATTCCACGGTTCAATAAATACAGTTACAGTAAAACAATAAGTTTAATTTCTGCATCAATTAATCTTTCCATATAATTTTTCATATTGAAGAGGTATGGCTAACAGGTCTGTAATTACCCAAATTTTATTTTTGTCCCCCTTTCTGTATTGGAGTGATCACTGCTCTTTTCCAGTCCTCCTGCACAGTTCCTGAATCTATTGAATTTTGAAAATATGAAATATAGATATGAGACATGTTATGAAAGATATGAAATAACTCTGGAGAACTGGTATTGTGCGACGATCCACAGACAAGAAAGAGCCATCAATCTATCATTCAGTCAACGTAATCCCAAATAATCTAGTTATTGGTGGGGTAATTCAAGACATATTTATAATTGAATGAAACATATAGAAACATATGCTATAACACAATAATATTTTTTATATTTTTTATGAATTTTAAATAACAAACGTGACAAAACTGTGAGTCAGATTGAGATACGCTCATAATTATTTCTCACTTAGTATCATATTTTTAATCATAGGTTTCATAAGTGAGTAAAGTGGGACCAAAGTAATTATTTACCATGTCGGTATTGTTCTCGCAATTGAGAACACTTGTACTACTGTAAGTATTGTGTAGACAAAATCTATTACTCATTGTTTTAACCAAGCAGCATTTTGTCATCTCTATGAGATTGCTTATTGTCTTACATAGTAGGATGAGAATACATCGTTTATTCCCAACCATTAACCTGGACGGATCACTCACACGCATACATGGGCAGCAGGTTATACATTTATACAATTACGATTTAAAAAAAAATTGGTCAACACTGTATAGAGGAAAGTGCTAATATGTTAATGAGTGTATATGTGATAATATGATGTAATGTTATGAGTATGTTAAAATAAGCCCACGGGCAACACTCTTTTTGTATGCGATATTTTGTTTTATTTTTACATTTTTATAATTACAAATATAGAGCGAAAAGGTTGACATACAATAAACACTGTTATTAAATGACTATATCGATAAAACAGCTTGCAATAAAAAAAAGGAAGCATGATAAAAATAATATAATAACATGTATCAGGTCAGAGTAATTATTTCAAAATGATCTTTTGATAGTCTTGCACATTTTAATGGTAATAGGTCGGTTGAGGTTGAGCAAACCGACCATAGGCAAAATTCGGGTGCAGACCGTTGGTTTGATAGCCGTGGGCAGGATTGTGATAGGCAGATGCAAAGCCGGGATAGCCGGAAGCAATACCAGGATAAGCTGCAGCACCATGCCTATAGAAACCAGGATTCGATGTATACAAAGATGGATACGCTCCAGGATAGTATCCAGGATAATAAGGATTGAAATGAGGATTGAAAGCAGGACTAACAGGAACAACGGCTGGGGATTTGACTTGAGAAACAGATGAGGTAGTTTTTACAACGGGCACTATTGGAGAATTATTTTCAGGTATAGGTACGGGAGATAACGGCACATAAGCTTTAGCAACAGGTACGGGATTACCGCCGGCGATCAACTGGCGAGTCGACTGTACTTGGAAGCCTGTGATATCATCGGCACGATAGTTGACGGTGCGAAGGTAGCCGTCGGGATCCACGACGCTGTAACTTCCGTGGACTTGGTCGCCGTCGCGCGTCTCCTCTCGCGTTTTGTAGTCGCCGGTGAGAGGCTCGTTCACGTTGTAAGAGAAGGTATATTGGGGGTTGCCTTGAGCGTTGGGGGTGGGGGCGACGGCGGCGCTGGTAAGTGAGGCGGCGGCCACGAACATGATGAACTGGAAATGAGAAATAAAAGTCATGTAGTAACTGATATCGATCAAAACTTTTATATCGACGGCAATGGTGATTCACTTTAAGACAGATACGAGACCACTCGTCAGTTGAAACAGATACCATACCCGAAATTCGTGAATGTTTCACTTTGGCTATAGGGGGACATTTTCTAACTGCTCGTTTGCCTATAATTATTCTAATAATTCATGAAAATGACAATTTCACCAACTCCATATTTTTCCAAGTCTTTGAAAAAACATATTTTAGTAGTTGGGAGCTGTGCAATTGATATTGATTTTCGCGTGAAAACATGTACAGGATTTACACCAATTGATCCAATTTAATTGCAGTTGAAATCATGTACCGTGGTGAAATAAATTGACATTTTCACTACGCCGATATGGAGATATATATGGAATTTACATACAGTATCGGACAATATTAATCAGGTATCGAAAGTCCTGGTCATTTGATAATTAGAACTGTAGACTGTCAATTATTATCGTATTTAAGGTATGTTAATGACTCTCTAATCGGCCCGCTATAATTAAAATCAACACCTTAAAATGTTTCTTCATCTCCTAAAGGCATAATTTAAAATTCTCTGAATAAAACACCAAGTCATACCAAGTTGAATCTCATGGTCATCTGTTAGGTAACTCATTGTTTCATTTGAACTTACAGCTATACCAATTTCAACCCTATAACATAATTCAAACTTTTTTTTTTTTTTTTGTAATAGTAATTTAATTCAAAGAGAGTACCGCAATCAAACTTAAGGTTTCTTTAAAACTTGAAATCGTTTATTAACCATTTGAGTGTTAAACTTTTCAAACTATTTAATTAACTACGGATGAATATGAACATGTTTGAGAATAAATTAATTTCATTGTGAAGATAAACATAATAATTACTAATTATAACTTGGAAAGGTTCCTATATATTTCTTTTGAGCCTGAAATCGCTGAATCACGACAAGAAAATCTTATACTGGAATTTGATTCAAATAACAATATGCCAATCTTATTGCTTCAAAATTACTGTGAAATCGAATTTTCCTCTACGATCTTCCACAAAACTATTGTTTTTCTCCCCTAAGTGATTTCTTTGTTGTTTCATACACCGAACATTGGCTACTTGAAAGAACTAGACTCAGAAGAACACAGACAATAGGTCGACCCTTGACTTCAGGGAAAATCGACTTGAGGAAATTACAAGTGTTTCTCAAGTGATGTCACTCACTGTTAGAGAGGCACACCTACTACAATGGCTCCATAGATATTAATCAATCACACTCTTCGTTAGTTTGGTATATTACTGTGTTTCTTCATTGTTCATCATTTTATTTTTCGTTTATATCATGTATTTTATGTTCATTCTCAAGAAGATTTTTTTTCTATGTTGCTTAACGACCCCACCAACAGCTAGGTTATACGGGGTTACGAATGAGCGGATGATAATGAAACGATGAAGTGATGATAGGTGTAAGGGCGTTCTCAAAAACCCATGCCTTATGCGGGACTCGAACCCATGCCCAACGGTGACTTCAGTTACTACCGCTAGCGATAATTGACTGAGCCACCGGGGCGGCAAAAAAATGATTTGTTTCGTATTAGTTTTCTTTCAAGACATATCTATTACATACTATAAGCCTATATGTATATATATGTAAATTGAATTTATTCCAATTCTGCTTCATTATGCATGTCCATTACCGTCTAGTGTCCATTATTATTGTTCAATTTTTGTAACTGGAAGATACCAATCGTAGACAAATACGAAAACCTACAATTTTTTGTTAATTAATGATATCGAAAACGTGAAAAACAAAGACATGTGTTCCCCATTTAGGGCTAAGGATGACAAGGATAAGATCGTTCGAACGCAGTACCACAAGGGTGATCTTACGACAGTAGATCAGAATGCAATGCATTCAAGAAACTTCAACTTGGTTCAATTTAAACTCTAACTTCAGCTTACTTTGACGTTAACTCCAACTTTAACTATAACTTGGTAAACTGTAAAGGGCTAATGAACAATACAAAAAATTAGAACTTACCTTTAGGAAAGTCATAGTGTTGTTACTATTAAAGATGCACTGTTGAGAACTGGATGTGGAATGATCTTCCTTTACTTCAAGTCGCACTATTTGTAGTCAAAAATCGGATGAGATCATCAGTGTGATTCTTTTTTTTTCAAAACTCGAAACCAATATACCGACTGTGTAAAACCTGATCGACACATTGCACTCTCAACGACAAGCAAGTTGTCATATGTGCACAGTTAAATTTCAAATAATGGCCTTATCCTTGGTCGGTGGCAACCAGACGTATAAGTCAAACACGTGGGGTTTGATATCGTAGAGATGGACATCGTTGTTGAATTCAATTGTACGCAGTGTACACTGACCGACATTGAAAATTGAACATTACTAGGCAAACGCAGAATATGCGTTGTACGATGAGCGAGATATGTATAAAGTTGAATCTAAAACTATACACACCTTAACGCATATAAAATATACTTCATTCGATACCAACGCATCTAGGGACAGACAGACAGACAGAACAGACAATCTCCGTAAGAGTTGAGTGGAAATCTTCGCTAACGCTCATCTAATAATTAAATGAGAAGTTCTGCAAGCACAAAGATGAGCCAAGATGAGCCAATCACGAATTTTGTATTCATTTTTGAATAAAATAAGCATAACTACAACCCAGACAATAATATGGACATCAGAGATTCTTATCAAACGCACTTCTTATCACGCAAGAGAGGAATATGAGTTTACAACTGTCAGTAAAATGTATTCAATATTTTACTATTACTGGATGTATTATAATGTTTTCCCAATAACTTTCTCGAAAACGGCATACGAACTTACGTCGAAATATTGAATTAGATATATTTGGATGACTATTTGCTATTTACAGTCATTAGTTAAATGTATAAATATATTCTAGTAAAAACAACCCTTTACATGGCAACTATAATTGAGTAATTAGGTTAGAACTTTTAACGGTGACTCGACAAGTAATGAAATTTCATTCCTCTATTTGGAATAGAACACATTATTATAAAATTATAGTTGAGAAAGTATTGTAAGAATCTATTTTACGCGCCTAGAAGTGTACATTGACTATTTGTATGAATTGGATAACTATACATTGGTGGGTGGATTCCATAAAAATCAGCTATCAAGTTACAAACGCTGTTCGCCTCCCCAAGGTTTCATAAATCTCTGATAAAGAATAAGTATAATAACATATTTCAAATGTTTCTCATGCAGAGACAGAGTCTGTGTTGAGTATAGCCTTCTTCTAAGTGATGTCTCATCTCTCATTGTTTCAAGAAACAGACCACAATGTTGCGCAAGTGATATGCACCTAGCTGCCATTATTGGAATGTGGTATTTAAAAGTAATCATACACATTTCCGAAAATCATCCGACATTTTCAAGATGATATTTTACATCTTCAGAATTGATTATCAAAATAAAAAAATATCATTTCGCTCATTGAATTTAGTTTTGAAAATGAAAATATTTTTTAAATTAATAAATAATAATGATAATGATCTACAAGATTTCAGTGTTTTTACTCTACATTTCGATGTATATTTTGTTAACCATTCTAGAAAAATAGTGTAAGTTCCTAGCTGCCATTGTTACAATAGCTGGAATGTGTTTTTTGAAAGTAATTATACATATTCAAGCTGGTATTTTATATTTTCAGAAAAAATTATCCCAACAAAAATATCATCCCACTAATAATTGAATTAATTTTGATAGTAAATATATTATTTGAATGAATTAATGATATAATGATGAATAATAATCAGGCGATTTCTGTGTTTTTACTCTGTACTTCGATGTAGATTTGTTAACCATTCTAGAAAAATAGTGTAGAATAGACACCTCGAAATTTGAAATAAAAATAAGTGAATCTCGTTCATTTGAATTTAAATTGATTTTACGATTTTTTTTTCCAATTTGTATGCAATAATGACAATTGGAAATAATTAATTACTGATACATTATTATTGCAATTAATAATTACAATAATTGACGGCAGCATCGTCAAATGGGGCTATTTTGACACAAAATGTACCTTGAACCAATAACAACGGCTTGAATTCGATTTTCTGCTCCCTATAGCTATTATAGTTATCCAAGTTGCTACGGCGACGACTATAGGCCTATGTCACGTACCATTGCAGCACATATAATGGACTTCACCAGACTGGAATTTAATTTAGATGTAATCTACGCACATTGTACCACACATTTTTTCACACAATGTATGTCAAATGCGTCTATATATACATTGTCTGCTATTTTTAGTGCATATATTGTCAATAAATCTTCTTCAGGAAGCTTCTTAATGTGTCGTGATCGACCTTTTCATGTGACGGCAAGTGTACGTAGACGTTAGAAAGAAGTTTAATCACAATCAGGTATCGATATAACGACCGCGCGGAATTTGAAGATGACATCGTAGAATGTTGTCAAGCCAAGGTGAGCTAATGAAAAACATAAATTGACGATAAGTAAGTTTCGATGTTATTTACTTGTAAGTTAAGAGTTTTACGTTCTTAAAATTCTGTGTCAAAAGGTTGTATTTTACCACAAAAGATTCAATAGGATGTAGTCAAAGACACTGAAATATGCTAATAGGTCTAGAGGGCGTAATAGCATTTCATTCATTCATTTTCAAATCATTTAATTCTTGTTTACAACATAATATTACATACTGGTACATAGTTAAATAGGATAAATTAAGGTGATTCAGCTGTATGATTATTGAAATATATGAATATAACAAGAAACCCGCGTAAGAGACGAACTCCTGTGTGCACTGCTGTACATCTTGAAATTTGAAAGCTTTCCTGGCAATATACTGGATATCCCATGGCATGCTTTTCATTTTTCAGTTCTTCGGTCAACGTATGGCTGTTGCCATCATAATGGTGGCCACCAACTTGAAATCTTCATTCCTGCGTCGTTCTCTTGTGGAGTAGTATTGAGTCTTAGATGTAGTAGATGAACACACGGTTACCTCAAATAAAGTAAACCACGCTGAAGTTGAAAGATGCTATATTTTGTATTAATATCGAAAACGCAAGGAAAAATTATAGTATCTCAATTGAAGCAAAAATGACGCAGGTAAGGGGAATCTTGGAAACTCATAGATACTGATTGAATATAATGTTGACGAATGTACGTCACAAACTGTAAGCTAATGAGTTCAGGCATAATAAAAAATACAATCATTGTTTTGGGGAAAAATGAAAGAGAAATATGGAAAAAGGTTGATCGATTATTTTCAACTGATAATACGATCTGAAACTTGATACAAAACTACTGTTCAACTACTGTACGCATTTAATTCAGGATAATCATTTTAGCCATATTTAGTAATGCTGCAGTAATTTGACGTTCGCCAAGTAAGCAAGTAATCGAAGTCATAATACATATGCATAAATAAATGATATGATTAACTAACCAACTTATCCTAGAAAGATTTCAAACTTATATGTTCGAATGCTTATTTCATTCAATTTTAATTGCTCATGTTTTTCGTGGAGGAATCGCACCGCGATGGATTATAAAAATGGTAAGGAATATACATATTCGACTTGAGTACATCTGGTCAGCCAAAGTCAGCCTTTCAAGTAACTACATAATAACAAGTACAATGAAATTGATTGAATATTGGTTTTTATTTACAAATAAAATTAAAGCGCATATAAATAAACTAGAACAATTATATCGAAGGTCTCATATAAATGTTCGTAAAATTCTAAATCACTTTACTTACAGTACTTATACTTCGTAGCAAAACATGAAGTTAAGTGCAATAAGAAATACCTGCATTAGCTAACTTGTTCTCTTAAAAGTTGAATAAACTTCTATGAGTAATACGCTATACTTATGGATACTACCGACATCAAAATGCATCATCCTAAATCACTGCCAATCATCGTAATGGAGTACTGAATTTATTCGGCGTCCTACAATAAAAAATTCGAACATAATTTATGTTGAAATATTTTTAAAAAGGTATGGACGTCAGTTATAAGGCTTCTGCAAAAGGCAACTTGCATAGTAATTTTTGTATTCGGTTAGAATATGAAAAGAGTGTCACTGAATTATAAACGAAATTGCACTGACATTTTCATATACCATACAAAATCAATTTTCAAGGCTTCTTTCAAGTGACAAATGACTAACAATCGTAGCAATACCACTACAGTGAACTGAGGGAACATATAATATCTGATGACATAAATATGAATATATATATATATAATATCAATCGAGGAATACTGTGGTCCGTCTCATTCAATAATGAGTGATATCACTCGAATGAAGCCTATAATCAGGACCTAGACGAGAAATTAGCAACATATAGGCCTACAGTATTATGTTATGAATTGGCGTCCGGTAAATCAATTGTGACTATTTCAATATTATAGATGCAATTGATGCTAATGTCAACTTTTCCACGATCGGTCTGTGTTGGTCAAGCTGCTCTTACAATTGGCCACCAGCACAGTTGACAAAGAAGAATTTTCATCTGCTAGGGAGGTTATTCTTGGATAAAAAAAATAGAATTATCATTCTCAATTTTCGAAAAGATTTGTAACTGTTCATATTCGAGTAGAATGAAAATTAAATGCATGCTGCCTATTCTACAAATTACACCTTAATAAGAGTAAGCTGCATGGTTGGTGGAGACGTGGGTAGTAGCAATACCATGGCTGACTAGTTGGGGAGCAGCATATGCCAACTGGGGTTGAGCGATAACTTGCTTCACAATGGCAGGTTGAGCTGCATATGCCAAATGTTGGGGAGCTGACTTGATGATATGTTGGGAAGAGTATGCCAACTGGGGTTGAGCAATAACTTGCTTGACGATGGCAGGTTGAGCAGCATATGCCAAATGAGGTTGAGCAGCATAGGCCAAATGAGGTTGAGCAGCATATGCCAATTGTTGAGGAGCTGACTTAATGATATGTTGGGAAGAATACGCCAACTGTGGTTGAGCGATAACTTGTTTGACGATGGCTGGTTGAGCAGCATAGGCCAACTGGGGTTGAGCGATAACTTGTTTAACGACAGCTGGCTGTGCTACGACGGCGTGCTTCACGACGGCGGGTCCTTGACGATCGACGACGGCGTTGAAACCGTTGACGGGATCGGCGTAGTACTTGACAGTTCTGATGGTACCGTCGGGTTCAACAAGAGAGTAGCTTCCCTGCACGACGTCGCCAGAGCGGGTCTCTTCAGACGACTGAAAACAACGTTGAATGAGTTCATACGAACAAAATGGTATATCGAGTCTAAAAGTTCAAATAGATTCAAGATTATTAATAGAGTATCACCACCAACGAGATTCAAAAGCGATATAGGCCTACCCAACAACATTGGATGATACATTCTGATGTGAAATTATTTAGAACTAGCTCTATGAACGAAATTTTACTTGGAATAGGAAGAGAAAAAAATTGAGATAACTGGTGAACCCGGCCACTCTAGCCATGTATAGGTCATGTATGTTACCAACCATATTATGGGCCTAGGCAATAACCAACATAGATTCAGATGGTTGTTGGGTTTAATAATAAAATATAAAATAGTATGCGATGCCTGAAGATGAAAATAAAATACAAAATGAATATTGTGTTAAAGAACAACTTAAAGTAGCATTTGTATCACAATTTTGGTGGAGGTGCCAGTTATAAGCAAAGTCGAACTAAGGTTCTAACTAACTTTACATTAATCATTAATCATAACAAAAGTATGATACATTTACGAAAATGGAACGCGTTCCATACTTTTTAAATTGCGTAATTATTTCAATTCGATTATTACATTCTCAAAAAATCTCAGTCTCAGCTAGATGAGAACAATGAAGTTAGGTCACCACAAAATATCTCTCTTTCATAAAAAAAATCATAGTTTAAGAGACGCCACCATTTTCCATTAGTTCAGTTTCAAGTTAATTGTTCTTTATGAGCATTTTGATGTTGTTAGCCGTAAATACAAACATTATATATTTGTTTAATATTTGTTATAAGAGATGTTATCAAATACCGTTGATTTTACCAACATTGGGAAAAATGTCAGCTGACTGTGGTACTTTGCATTGACTTTGCTTTACTCAGATTTTAAACATATTGTTATAATAAATGGATAACCATGTTTCACAAATTGTGTTCTCCAATCACAACTTGAATATTATTCTGTTTCTCATCAACTCACTAAAGGTAACTCGAACAACATTACACATTCTACTGCGGATAACAAAACCAACAATCCTGTATACTATTTACCTTGCTGTCACCAGTAAGAGCGTCCTGCACGGAGTAGGAGTAGCTGTACTGAGGGTTAGGGTCGTAGTTATCGACGGCCACCTTGGCTACGGCGAGGGGCGCCGCATGAAGGGGCTGAGCAGCCAAGTAGGCGCTAGGAGCGCTAATAACGCCGGCCTGAGCAACTGCCACGAGGGCTATCAATACGACTAGCTGTAGACAAGAAGAATAGTATGAGGAAAATTGCGAATATTGAACACATTTTGAATAATGAAATATAAAATTATTAGTTCAATCAATATTTCTCATTGAACGATGTAAACTGTATGTATATACATATTCGGTTCAAAATTCGAATGAAGTAATTATGATAGTAATGATGACGATATACTACGATCTACTTTTCATTTTAGTTTCGAAGTGGAACTTTCATTTTCCAATAACTCATTCAAGTTTCACGAATATAATTACTATATCTTTAAATTAGCCTGGATCAATTAAGGTATTTTATACTTTGTAAACTGTATAAGAAATGGAGCAATTTGTAAATATTTTGAACATTGGACTATAGGTATACGGATACGGAACTGCTGTTAATTCCTAATGCAAACTCTCTCCAGACCTAGGAAACATGAGAGTGAAACGTTGGACCTTTCAATTTTGCATTGCGAATAAAGTTGAAATAATATTGTGAATCGCATTATTGTGATACTGGACGTTTTTCCGATCTACTGGTCCACATTTTTTCTCGAATTGTGCCAGAGAAGAATGGGTCTTCAAAGAAGAATATAATACAAACGATTTGACGCCAAAAATTAATTCAACACGTATATTTGCATTTCAGTTTAATGCATGATGAGGTTATAAATTATATAATCTCAACTACACGTTGAATGCATAGTGCAATACATTAGGAAAGTGTTGTAATTTGTACTGTGGTAACAGCACATTTTTGGGTTTTAATATATGACTGGCCGCACAGCTCTGCAACATTGTTGCCTATATTCATCAGTACGATAGCTATAGTTTGAACTGAATAATGAGAACGTTTGAAAACTTCTGTTCAAAATATACGAACACTCTAACGCATGTTCACAGAATCATAAACTACGTAAATCACTACGGCCGTATATCGTACGGCCCATCACTATACTGAATATTCTTACAAAATCACAATTCCAACGCAACTCTTCGGTTGTGTAGGCTTGTATAGGCCTAAACAGACCAAGATTTTACAAATTTCAAATATTATGGTCGGTTGAAAAAATATATATAGGCCCACATTCACATCCTAGACTAAAAATAATTTCGAAATGCAGCAAATCATTGAAGATGCTAGTTTTATCGATCTAATATTTGTACATTGATTTGTATCATATTTTTTAAATTTGCCCTTATAGATACATCACACACAACTATAGGGAGTGGCTAATATATATATATATATATAATTTTAATCAACTACAGAAAACATACGAAAATTTAAACTTACTTTGAACGCCATGGTTGTGTTATTCCTTGATCAAAGTGTTTGCAACAATGAATGCTTCTTCGATGTCACGCTTCATTTAAATACTATCTTAACACATCCCATTCTGGTCCATCTCCCCACCAGAAAACAACAACAACAACACAGAATTTACACATAAACCACACACCTGGATTAAAATATAAAAAAAATGACGCAACAATTGCCGTAAATTAACAATTCAACCAATTTGACCCTGGAGATTTCGTCAGTGCAACCAACTTGAGCATCCCGGCCAATCGGGCGTGGCTTTACGCATCTATCACATGTCATTCTCTTCCACAAGTTTCAATATCATTCAACGTTAAACGAGGTATTGGTTAATAGAAACATGAATACCTAATGTATATATTTGAACTTTTTGATATATGCACACAAGATCTGATTTTAAATGTCAAAGAATTAGGTTTGCTTTTTCAGTTAATTGCAGATAAAAACAAGAACGGGTTCACTGTCACTGATGAAAGAATTACGTAAGCGCGTAAAATGCGTAGGCCTACATGCGTGTGTCCATCATGATGATAATTGAGCAAGGTCAAAAATAGTATAGAGAGAGGAATAGAATGAAAAGGAGAAATCTATGAATTTCTATGAAACCACTAGAAATATATACTCTTATATTTTGTTTCGATTTGATGTGACTTTCAAATATTCTGAATCAACCAATTTTAATGAAAACAAATGAACGGTAGATGAGTTAAGAGTTGTAGATGTTCGGTGAAGAGTGAAGATGATAGGAGCTAAGAGTTCATTTTGTGTGTTTTAGTGAAAAACATGTTTTTAGGTTTTAAAACGACTAGAATAGATTAGACTATAATAATCTACATATCGCATGGAAGGAATAAATGGTAAGTGATATATTATTTTATCAAATAAGATAGTAGGCCCATGTTATATTGGAGAGAAATATTATCAGAAAATTATAGAATACAAATTCAATCATCAAAAATGAAGAGAATGGTTGGGTTAGAAGAATAACAAAACTTGATTAATTGAAATCCATGGATAAATGCACTGATATTTTATTTATACAAAATAGAGTAGACACAGACAAAATAAT
Organism: Brachyptera putata; assembly: GCA_907164805.1. NCBI lineage: Eukaryota > Metazoa > Arthropoda > Insecta > Plecoptera > Taeniopterygidae > Brachyptera > Brachyptera putata. The sequence goes on from OU015466.1 coordinate 19,563,993, forward strand.
ATGATAACTTAGCAATACTACCAATATGAACTCAGTTCAATAATAAATACTAAATACAAGAATAAAATAGTATACAATATGATTCAATTGAAGAAATTAAGAAAAAAACGGACGATCATAAAAATTGAAAAGGAATAAACTAAAAATCGCATACAAAAATAGTTGAAAAAGCTTACAGAATAGAGAGTATAAAAACTAGTATAAATTCCACTCACTATATATTATATCAACTCACAAGAACTACACACGCAAATGGGGTTAGTAATTGTAGTTGGCATGAGGGGCGCTGAAAGAGGTATGTACACCACTTCCGGCACTAGAATACGACGGCGTCTGTCTTCCCTGATTGTAACTGGGTTGAACCGGCGCATAAACAGGACGATTCTGTGCAAACGGCCTCGCCTGAGTATAACTTGGCTTCTGATAAATATTCTGAGCTGGCAGATAAGTCGGTGCCGGTTGATATGCCGGTACTGGTGCCGGTAAATAAGCCGGTTTCGGTGCAACGGGTCTTACTGCATTCTTCACACCCGAATACTCGACGACGGCGTTAAACCCGTGAACGGCGTCAGCGGTGTAACGGACGGTACGTATCGTGCCATCGGCCTCGGCAACTGTGTAACTTCCGGTGACGGAATCTCCGTTGCGACTCTCTTCTGCGGATTTGGAGTCTCCGGTGAACGCGTCGTTGACGGAGTACGAGTACGAGTACTGAGGGTTAGGGTCGAAGTCGACGTCTTGTTGCGCTTGGTATCCGGGTAGAAGACCTGCACTGCAGCCCACCAGCAGAGACGTGCATAGAAGTAACTAATTATGGAAACAGTTTCGATAATATTATTTAGAGAAAATAATGACATTTTTGCTAAAAATAATAAAATTGAAAAATTATGAAGAGTTTCAATTTTTAATAGGCTTACCTTGATCATCACAGAGATACATTATTCAAGTTTGTAAGAAATGATAATAAAAAAGTTTAATTGCGACACATTCTGTGTAGAAATGGAACCGGCACCTCCACCAGAACAGGAATATAATTTCAACCATTTTGTCTAACGCGTGAGTTTTAGTTTGTGTGAAGTGTACAAAGCAGTTATCAAGCTATCACCGTTTTAATCTACAAAATACTCGCACGTCTTTGTAATTAAAATTCCATTTAATAAGACTACTGAATTCGGCTCCGATGAATAATCAATTCTAAAATTTGAAACAGTTTTCTAAGTACAAGCAAGCAGAAAAATAACTCATATTAACAAAAATAAATTTTGGAATTAGCAATCACTATGAAAAAATTACCACACCGTGCACCCATCAATGTGAAAGTGTATATCGTTGTCCTATATTTCAACCAATCTATCAAATACTTTTTATCAATATAATATAAAAACCGGCTTAATTCGAAAACTGTGTAGGCCTATACAGAGAATCATCCAATCATAATTGTTTCAATAAATATGTTTTAATTCAATCTGACTTTGGGCCCTATAATTATAATTTTGATCTATAGGTGTTCCGTATTGGTAGCAATTAGTGAGATTAGAGAGCTACCGGTACTTGATATTTGGAAGCTATAACTACGGCGATACACGTACGTGCTAAACTGATAATACGTCAATTATTAGCGGTTACCAAAACCAGGTTTCATAATAACTGGTATTATACTATTGGCTCGTGTTTTGACGACGTGGAATATTCAACTCCTACTACTATCGACAGCTCGGAGCTTTGGGGTTGAATCAAGTTAAACATGCTACGATATAAGATATTCATATTTTCAAAATCACTGTACAATCACGTCATAAAGGTATGAGTTATGGATGAATCCTTTGGTGGGAGAAAATCGATTGTTTTAGTTGAATCTATAGGCCTATACATATGTGATTTAGTTTCACTATAATGTGTTTATATGTGCGCCAAGAAGAATTCCATATCATTTCAAATATGGTGATATTGGTGGAAAGTTTGGAAGTTTGGAAGAACGAGTGTTTGAAGTTTGGAAAATTACTTGTACAGGACTAAATATTGATCTATAATATATCGATATTATACATGTATATTATATATTGTTTCCTAAAATAAATCCTGTTTTAAAAAATTAGTTTGAAAGATGTAAATGATGTAGGTTGAAAACAGATGTAAATTACACAAGATGCCTTTTGATGAGCGATTTGAAGCCAACGAATATATAGCGATATACACAATTCACAAAAAAAATCAACTCATCTAAAAAATCCAAAATGATGAATACATTCATTCATGCGACATGACTGTCGACATGACAGTCAATATAGAATCAAGATAGAATCTACAATATCTCAATATAGAAACTACAATAGAGAATCAAGGGCAATCTGATCGGATCAGAAGTAAAATGCATTAACTTACTGTTCAACATTTCATTATTGTTTGAATAAATATTGGAAACAATTCTCATGGACCAAAAAATACGAATAGTCAAACTGATTATTTTAAATCACCTATATATTTTTGATGTTACAAAAACATGTATCAAGCATCAAGTTATGATCATGAAATTCCTTCAATATACAGCCAATTATTCCCATTTTTACTTATAGTGGGCTCAACGACTCACTACAATGATAACTAATCTCTATCAGCGAAGTCTATATAACCATTTACATTCTACCCTATCTGAATAATATCCCATATAAATATTACAACAAATTACATCTTACCTTTGCATACACCATTTTGTACAACAATAAATATCCTTGTTCTTCAAATGAAGTCCTCACTGTTTATGATGCTTCTAATTCAATTCAATCACCTTATATACAAATGATATTACATCAGCGTGAACTTGACGTGTGCCAGCGATGACCACACTTGCGCCCCTAAATTACGCATTTAATCCGAAAGAGCGAAAGTCAACGATTGTCTACATACATACACCACAAACAATATGGGTTCATCAAAGCACGATCTGAACACGCCAAAATTCTTAACAAGTTCACACCCTTACCGTATCAACTAGAGTGAAAACATTCGATTTTTAAATGCAACAACATTCGATTCTTCAAACATACAACAATCGATGTACCTGCTGCGATTTAATCAGTGTCAATCACGAAGTTCTTTGAATGAATACAATATTTTTCATTCGATGAAAAATATAAAAATAGAACCGAGTTACGATATGATAATAACAATATACATATAAATGTTATTGCTAAGAGCTTGGTTTATGGTCCGAGGTTGGTCCTGATAGAACAATTGGGTTAAAGTGGTACGGCCCTAGAAGAAGTAATTTGCATAATACTTTATTGTACCTCCGGTCAAAGGTTAACAATTCCTTGCATCTCAGTAATGACGAAGAGGTTTATAATCATGTAGACAGATAGAAGTTTGATGGTAATAAGTAATAGTTCAAAAGGGTGATGAAGGAAGTTTGAGGCGAAGAGGGTAAAACGTACATTTCACTCGAAGGTAGAAGTTTTGTGTCGTTTAAGTTGACTGTTTGATCAACGTTGAGTGGAATGGTGCCCTTCTAGTTTGATTAGAAAACTAAACGGTCAAAGAGGCTGCAATATTGATTATAATTGCGCACTAATATCATTATAATATATTTTTATAGTTACATTAGATTTACATTCTTGTCATGTTTGTAATTTTCCACTCACTATGAAATCAATCTGAAGACTGATAACAAATTCAAAATGAGATCCCCCCCAAAAACATATTGAAACTATATAATATCTTATAAATTATATCGTTTTAACATACCAAGATACACTAGGAAAACGTCAATAGTAGTGTGAAGGGATGAACCAAGAGGTATAATAAATTTCATACATGTATATATATATATATATATATATATATATATATATATATATATATATATATATATATATCTATGCATACATTTTCTTTTTACATTTTCTCGAAAGACGTTCATGCGAATTGCATTTAAATAATGATATTGATTTCAACTGAAATTGATGAAATCACAGAAACAGTATGAGAATATTCTGTACTCAAATTATTTGTTTGTCTCATTATCAGTATTGTTCTTCAGGATGTCGTATTCGTATTTCTTCGTATTCATTCGAGTTTACATGAAACCGTAATGGTTCTTGACTAGAGGTTAAAGACATTTTCAATTTGTGATTGTTAATGCTATACGTCCGGTCTGTGGAACACAGAAGAACGATCATTTCCAGGACATTAAATTGGGTCGAAGTCTAAGCTCACGTCATCATATAAAGAAAATACGTATACACTTTCCCAAGAAAGTGGTCTATTCTGATGGAAGTGCCGGGTTTCTGTTACAATATTCAATCTGTTTTTAATCATTTGATAGATATAATTTTTCTACTTACACGAACGAATAATTTCATTTCGAATTGAATATTTCGCCCTATATCTATAACTTGAACCTAGATCTTAGATCCCAACAGAGAACTTTGATAAATAACGAAGCAATTATAATTTATTTTCATATTGTATACTACTGAACAGAACAGTTTCATTAAACTGAATATATGCCTATAACCATGAAAGTAATGTTGCATAAGTTTATTATACATAATTGGAATTAAAATTAGGATTATAATTTGAATTAAAATTGAATTAAATATATATATATATATGTATATGGGATTGTGTTTAGAAATCTCCATCATACCATTCAAACGGAATGCTAAAAAGGTAATAACTAAAAAATATCGTCTCTCTAGTACTAGCAATGATGGGGGGTGGTAGACAACCTCTATCTAAGGCGCCTCAGAATACGATGCCAGCTGACCAATCCCGTGGCATCGTCTACTTCGTCATCTTCATCACTTTCACTCTCTTCTTCAACCTCGCATCCTCGTTTTCGGTTCTCGCACGTAAAAGCTTTCCTTTTTTACACATCTTCCATTTTCTCCTCATATTTCCACATATAGCTGGTTCCTCCAAAAATAAAAGAAAATGATTTCACTCATCCACTCGTGAGAGCCCAAATATTCTCTGTTGATAAGACGAATGTGAACGATTTGGTACAGATCGGGTATTTCCACGTTTACTTTTTTTATTTTTATTTGTTATTGTATGTTCTCCACAGGCAAGGCAAAACTTGTACTCATTATCTTTTTCCATACGCCTTTCAGCATGGATCTGCATAGTGATATCGTACTGAACACCTGAATCGATCGATTTGATTCAGAGAAATTGTCGAAATGATAACAAATTCGAAAATACCCAATACCCATCCATAATAATAACATTGGAAAACAATCGTTGATCATATTTTTTTATCCAAACACATATTTTGACATGTGAAAACAACAATGAAGATCATGTTTGACAAGTATCATGAAAATCATGGAAGAATTTGCCAAGGTATGTAGATTTCTATGACATTTCATATGAATATCGCTCTCGTCATATGCTAACTTTTCCTAGCATTAGCTCAAAGACAACTATATCCACCGATTCCGGTCTGTAACGAAAACAGTAAAAACTCATGTACCTCAGATAAATCAGCGTAGCTATTTAATAAACCATACACTCATGTTCGTATAAGCTGAATGCGACATGTTAATATGATTCGCTGCATGCAACTTGTGAATGCATCACCACCAAACACCATACGTGGGCGCATGTCTTGATACAATATACGACTACAATATAATTTATCGCACTAATCCTCAATATTTCATACGCCTTGCAGTTTAAAACTGTTCTTGAATTTGTATAGCTATTGTATATTATTTTAGCAACCTACGGTACGGTTTAAAAATGCCATTGTTTGAATGGCATTGTTTGCCATTGCTTGATTGGTGTGAATAATCAGTGATTATCTACAATGTGTGATTAAATGTGCCAGTATCTTGGAGACTAGATGGTATATCTACAGAAAACCCCGCCTTTGTTAGAGATTGGAGTTTGATAAATATTGGCTGAATAAGCAGTACATTCAAATTGTCAAGGTACCTCTTCTTTCAACCAAAAAAATATAGGAAGATAAAACTGATCATCAAATTTATTCGAAATGTTCTCGACTGAGGCAAGAAAAATATTTCAATTGTAAACAATTTCAAGTAATATTTTAAGTGAGATCTTTACCCAAAATGAAATAAATTAACACTGTTTAAAATGATAAAACACGCAATTTCTTAATTATTTGCAATTGGGAGACCTCATCGACTGTCCCTATATTCGAAACGTATTTGTACCATGTATCTCTTTCGTCTAAGTTTGTAATTATAAATTTCAATAACTTGAAATGCATACGTTATGAACATGGGTGTATAAGGACCCTGTATGGCCTACGTCATCAATAATTGGTAATCAAATTGGAGTCAAATTTCATAAAACATATACTTTTATAAAAAGGGTTGTTATAACTTACAAACACAAGGGGGAAGGAGAGGTTGCAGAAATATATATCGCTGACACTGACTTTGGCATAACTATACAACCTGTGAATATCTCAGTGAGCTAAGCATGTTTTCAGTATTGTCACACAACAACAGGTAATCAATGCTACGCCAGGACTAAAGACCTCATACTGTTAAACTGACATACTGAACTGAGCCAATTTATATTGATGATAACAAAAGTGACGTGCTAAATCTATTTCTACTAGTAATGATATAATATTTTATAACAATATTTTCTCAACAATAGTATATTGAACGCACACGAGAAGGTTGACGGGCGGGGAATTTCTATTGTATAGTTATTATAATTATTCAATTACTACGAACCGAACTCGGCAATCACTTTCACTTACGGTCAAATAACAGACCGCCTTGCGATACTCTGTAATCGAGTTTATTCTAATCGATTTGTCGTGGATGCATTGGACAATCGATACTAGACGAGATTGATTTCAAGATCTATATCGATTGAAACAAACTATTGTTTCGATACATTGATATTGGTGTATTATTAAAAAGATTGAATAACGAAGAGGTACGACAGAATTCTAACTAGTATATCGTATTTGATCTATAACTTGCTATGAAAAAATAGCGTAGGGAATAATTCTAGAAAATAAATAAGACTAAATGTTTTGAAATCAATATAATAATAACGTAACAATGAAATAAAATCCAGAAGGACTTGGACGAGAAAACAAATTATTGGTTTGAAATTATAGTCCCGATACTTGATCAATTTGAAAAACTACTATGAAACCAAACAACCGGTATTGCGAATCTAGTTAGCCGTTATCAGAGTATTGGTTAAAATAAACTGCAATGGGTAACCATGCTGCTGGAATTTTAAACTGCCCGTTAAAGCTACTCTCACGTTGGTAGTTCGGGCACTAAATTAATGAATCCAACCCCCCCCCCCCCCCCCCCCGGCGGCCAAATCGACATCTTCGTGAAGTGACGCTCAAGTGATTGCGTCCTAAATGTAGTATATACAGTACTGTGGCAAACTGGTTGACATATTTAGTAAGAATAAACAACAATCACATTCCCCTCAGTCGTAACCCCACATAACCCATCTATAGGTGAGGTCGTTTTTCAAACATAAATCATCATTAAAATCGTGAGTAATCTATGCAACGTTCACTCAAACTCTAATATAATTCATTTTTAAAACAAACGTCAACCTAGATATATAAAATCATACACGTGTATGAATTATTTTACGCACGTAATAACAAATCTGGACCACATAAGAAGTTGCAATAAAATTCAATCTAGAAAGGACATGATCAATTCAGACTGGGTATATATTATAGATATACGCTCCCACGTGTATTTTCGACACAATAAAAATTATATACAATAAAAAAAGTAGATTTTAACGAAAAGAGTACGACGCTTTCACGCAGCTGTGAGTCAAATCGGTCACACGCCGCCTGTACGAGTACAGGTACTGACTAAAACCACATGTAAGCCGACGGGCATCATGTATTTAAGATAAGTGGCCAATACATAACAATTGTTATCATATGATTTGGTATTATTATAGGTAGGACACAAATTACCGCATACTTAACTAGTAGGCTGAAAAAAATGAATTAGAATGACTGGATACAACCCGCCTTGTCATATACCGTGTTTGATATATGCAATATGGATGAACATATATTTTAAATCGTAAAGTAATTGTGTGGAAAAATGTTTTTTCATCAGACAAGGACAAAATACAATAGTGAGCCTGGTTCCCATTCATCAAATAATATGTATATGAAATGATATTGTTACAATTTATTTGTTCAACACGAATCAATGGTTTTATGGCAAATATAAATGATATCGGTAATATTTGTCATGTTCAAAATATCGATATTAATATATAGCTGAATTGAAGTACTTCTGGAGAGTATAGAAGGATTTTTTCAATTGAAACATCATCATCATCATATTTTGTATTTCGGAAGTGTATCGAATGTATTTTGAATGCTATCATGTAACGTAAGTCAGTACCATGGCCGAAAGTTATACGCATTGATGTGTTAAATGAATAAAAGGTATGATAATGTTCATCAATACAGAAAATGTTCTTTCAAAAGCCGTTCAAGAGAAAAAGATAATCTGGTTGAATGTGGAATTCATGAAGAATATGGAATATATATATATATATATATATATATATATATATATATATATATATATAGGGCCTATTTGACATTAATTTCATTTAATTCTCTCATGTTATTTTCATACGGGTATTTTTCGAATTATCAGTGTAGACTATTTATCCGCACCTCTACGCAAACAAGTGTTCCAGAAAATCGAGTATTTCTCTCAACAATCGTGAGTGGTGTAATGAAAAATGAATAAACAACAATAATGTTATAGGCTAATGCTATACACGCTATGTTATACACGTTCGTATTTTTACAATGGTAGTGTATACACATAATATATAAACCTACTTAATCATCAAACGATGATGTAAAATCGTTTGAAAAACGAAGGCATCCTTGAGATTCGTTACCAAATTTAACAAAAGATCACGATATTTTCATTTCATATTAAAATAAATTTAAATTTCTCGATCATTACCAAAAGTTGGATATAAAACGTCGATATCTGAACGTACCAATCAATTGTTGCATTCACCAATGAATTCGTGATGTGGTTACTATAGTTTGGGTAATATTTGATTGTGTAGGTGTAGTATATATAAGATGAAGTACGTACTCACATTTTGCACAGATATAACACAGCAAAGAAAGAGATTGTTCGTCGAAATGGACCACTTACCTATAGAAAGAAACAAAAAATATTATTAGATCAACTTTCGGAATGGTAATAATTCATCAGTTTTGTATACATATTTTGCGGATGTTTGCGTTTAGTTTTTCAGGCTTGGTGAACATGGGCACTTATCTATAAAAGTAAAAATTATAAAGTTGACAATGAACGTGATCATCAATAAATTATTTAATTAATCATGAACTCATTATTGTCATACTTCAGTTGAAAGAAGAATGACTAATAAATACGATTGGATTAGTGGTTGATCCACTCAGCTTGCATAAGGATGTAAATGCAGTCAGATTTCTGAAAACAAATCAACACTTATTTGCATCAACAAGATAGAAATATAGTAACAAGAATAATATTATTCCATCTCCTCTGAAGTAACTCTGAAATGAAATAATAATTAGTGATTTAAATTTAGTCATTCACACACACACATATTGAACTGGGAACGCATATTGAACTGGGAACGCATATTGAACTGGGAACGCATATTGAACTGGGAACGCATATTGAAAAGCATCAACTTGGTTTTACAAATCTGTTCAAATCCAATGAACAAATCTGAAAATTTTGATTTAGTAAATGCATTTAGAAATGTATTAATATAGTAAATGATTTATAAAATGTTGATGTTGCCTTCTTGCTCTCGGAAAAAGGTATATTTTAGTGAAGATATTACAAATGTTGGTCGACGGGCCTAAACCACTTGGTAGATCGTTGAGCAAAACAAAAGTTTAAATTGAAACAGTTGGTTTTTGTGTCACGAGTGTTGGTACATAATAGCTTGACGAAAATTATCGGAGCTAACATTACTGAACTGTTTCTGGACGAAGTAATTTGCAAGATCGTAGAGGAAGAAAAGCAGGACTTTCCATTAGGAGGCTGGTATACAGGTGGTATATAGATTGAAAGACATGATAATCGTTTTCTAAATTCTATGTTTATTTACAAATATAATATATAAATAAATAATGACAGTGTTACATATTTATGCAACAAAGACCAAGAGCTAACTGCATGACATGTTACAATGAATATAATCTTGTATGCAGGAAGCTCTGGGTGAAACAGTCTTATTTGATGTTTGAATTTGAAAACACCATAACTGGTGCATGGAGTATTATTACAGTCAAGTAGAGTGGATGTCCAGAAAATCTATGAACAAGATTCAAAGAAATTTAACCAAGATAAGCTTTTCCGTAGGCGGGTGCAGCGTATCCGTGGGCGTAGGCGGGGGCGGCGTAAGCAGCGTGAGCGTAGGCGGGGGCGGCATAGGCGGCACGAGCGTAAGCAGGGGCGGCGTAGGCAGCATGGGCGTAGGCAGGGGCGGCGTAGGCAGCACGAGCGTAGGCGGGGGCGGCGTAAGACAGGGGAGCGGCGTACTTGGCGATGACGGGGGCAGCGACGGCGACCTTCTGGACAAGGGGCTCTTTGCGGACGACGGCGTTGAATCCGTTGACATCATCGGCGGTGTAGTCTACGATACGACGGGTACCGTCGGATTCGATAAGCGAGTATTGTCCCTGGACGGCATCTCCTTGACGGGTCTCGTGCTGGCTCTTGACATCTCCGGTAAGAGCGTCTTGGATGTCATAAGAGTAAGAGTATTGTGGGTTGGGGTCGAAGTCGGTGTCGATGGCCTTGACAACCTTGGCGTAAGCTGGGGCGGCGGCGTATCCGTAGGCAGGGGCGGCGTAGGCGGGGGCACCGTATCCGTGAGACACGACGGTGGGGGCTCCTAGGTAACCGGCGTTGGCAACAGCCACGAGGGCGGCGAGTGCGACGAACTGTGACAAGAACGGATCGATACAGTATAATGATTATGCGTATTATGCTTATAATGCATGTAGGCCTAATGCATATAATGCATATAATATTGAATCATTATAATAATTATTATTATGGGCCCTACTTATCAATATGTATGATCATAATTATTATTATGTATTATCGTAATTATTATTATGTCTTCTATTATAATTATTTCATGTAAATGATTACTCTCAAAATAACACTCAAGCTGATTTGTTTCTATGAAAAATATCGTGGAAATATATTTCCTATGATTTTACAGTCTATATGAGTTATTTAGATTCTGTACAGTTGAAGATACTGAAAAACAACAACAAAGTGGCTAGTGAACACAGCTTAATTCAAGAGAAGATTATTTGTGAAATATTCCACTGCTTGAATCGAACTTCCGACATGAAATACGATCCTACAATACTGTAATGAATAATATTATCTGAAATGTATCTTCTTTCTATTTTCTGTACAGAGCTGCAGATACAAATCCTATGATCCACATTCTATAAATATTCTTTCAGTTGATTTATCAAGTCCGATTAAAAATTTAAGCTATTTCCGCATATATATATATATATATATATATATATATATATATATATATATATATATATATTAGTGTGAACAATTGAACACGATTTGCACTGTGAAACAAGAAATTCACTTTTCACCCTTTATTTCTTACCTTGAACATATTTGCTGACTTGGTGATTCTACTTGAGAAGTGAACGACTGAATGTAATTGTTGTGCATTGACCGTTCCTATTTATACTCGTCTAAAGCGCAGGGTATGTTGGAACATATAGGCCTAATAAAATGCATTATGTACCAACAACCACATAGATTACGGCCCCTTAAACAGGTACATGATAGGGCGTGGTAGGCATAGCCATGGTTCCTATAGCCACTATTACCACCTTCAAGAGCAATCGACAGTTAAACATGATCTAGAGCATTTTCCCCCATAATACGACCAGATGCATAACCTACTCCTACACAATGAGTAACGTGCTTGACATTAAGGTGCGCGTATAATGGAATTACAATTACTATGGATTGGAATTATTTTTATATAATTGATTGATTAATATTTTTTCAATTTCAAATATGGTTAGCACAGCTATGTACAGATTTATGTTTCAATATCATGATTGGATATAATTTAGTCAGTGCAATCAATGCACTTCATGCATTGGATATTGGGAAATAGTTTTTTAGGGGGACGTTAATCGGAAAAAATATGACAAAATAAGAGTACAACGTTGAATAATTTTGTTCATATTGATATCAATTGAATTAGTATAATGTTGGTTTATAATAATGTGGTTAATAATGGTGAGATCACCCTTCTGGTGCCCTGTTCAAACGATCTTATCTTTCATAGCCCTAATTTGAGACAAAGATTTATTAGTATCAAGTTTCGATGGTATAAAAAAAATCACAAGTTAAGAAATGACCGAAAATAATTCAAGATGAAAAATCGAATGATGATAGAATCGAACAAACATTTGAAAATACATGAAAGAGACATTTTAACCGAATCATGTTCTGAAACACGATCATTTAAAACACGAACCAAGCATTAAAGAGATTAATAATAATGATAATGATATAATGTGATAGGTCATGGTAATTTCAATTATTGTAATCGATCTAGGAGAACATTAGTTATGAACACCGAAATATGAACATCTTTATAATTATATAAATTTCGTTAACACTCAACTAATTGTTTCCTTCATTTGAAAAATAATTACCAAATGAAGAAGATAATTATTAATAATATATTTATCAAAGGTATCTATATTATACAACCAGGAATTAGTTCGGACAAAAAATCTACACCAAGAAAATAAATAATGCTAATAATAGCAATTATATACTATACATATTTTCATATTGACATTCCAGTTTTTATCTGCTATGCATCAGTGGTTTTATGAATGACCGTCTACTTTCGACTTTCGTAGTCAATTTATTCGTGAACCATTAAGATCTTATATACATTTTCATGGTTAATAATCATGCATTATCATCTATTATGTATCAAAATTAGCATAAACGTTTTCCGCTATCAAGGTAAGATCAGTTACATGTACATACAACAATGCAAGTGTGTATACGGTAGCATATATTGAACACGTACAGAGCGGTCTAGGCGTATGTAGTTATGTACTTAAATTAAAAACACTAATCATAATGATATGGTTACGAATTTGACTTTCAATTTTATTTTTCGTAAGGTTTATATCATTATACATACACTTGGACTGTATGTTACTTCAAATACAAATAAAAAAACGATAGACATTACATTTGTTCGTAAAAAGAGCTCAAAAGATGATGATGGTATATTATTAGCATCATCAGTGATGTTTCATGTAAGAATTGGTACGTAGTCAAGACTAGTTTCAGTATATTTAATTAAAATTGTAATTAGTTTAATTCCAGTTCAGTAGATATAATCTAATCGGTAGAACCTGAGGGTAATTGATTAAATTGGTACAATCTGAGGGTACGATAGTACACGTGTAATTTTAATTAATAATTACTTGAAATTTGTACAATTATTGATTATGAAGCCGAATTGAGTGAACATGCATTCGATTATTACGACAAAATTGGCAGAAAATCGAATTATTTATTGAAATATGCAAGAGATAAAAATAATTGTGTTACAAATATAGTTGTAGGCCTACCACCTGGTATTGGGGATTGATTTATCTCTTTTATCGTTGGAGACTTACGCTGAATTTACCATTTTCGTAATGTACAACTCAGGGTGAGCGGACAGTTATCTATATGATTTAATCACTGATTGATTGAATTTCATAATTATCATGTATGATTAAATAATCAAATTAGCAATAAAATTATTCGAATGCAAATGATGCACTCGATTTTACCGGAAAATATTTACTTCGGAATATTCTCAGTATTTGGACAAAAGGATGATACACATAGTTCTAAAGTTCTACATAAATCGGATCTGCCGTAGTGAAGAAACAAAATGCATTTTTCTAGACCATTGAAATGATCAATGGATAAAATATATCAGTGCTGCATAAGGGTTAACAAAATCGACGTGCATGGGTACAATCGTTAAGAATGATTGTCTATATAGACTTGATAGTTTCAAATCAATGTGTGTAGCTTTGGAGTACATTTCATGCAAATATCTTGTTCATCCTACAATGCATTTGGTGCATTTGTATTTAGAGGGTCGAACCATATACCGCTAATCACCAACGTGAAACTATAGGAACAAATGACGATGGGTATCGAACTCAATGCCAGTAGATCAACCACTGTACTACCGGTACCGGTTATCTCCGTTACGCTGTGTGAACAGAACGTGATTTTCATCATCTTAAAACAAAATCTATGCATAAGCTATACGCGTGAGATAAGAATCAAAACACCTGCTGAAGGTGGAAGACAATTAATTGTAGAAAACTTATCGAATGAAACCTGTTGATCAGATAAAGTGAATCTGATTTGGCGCAATGGCTATCCGATCACAATGAAGAGTCGTGCAAAAATGCTAGAAATGTTGAGTGAAGAAAGAACAATGCTAATTCCAGTATAAGAAAAGTTTAATGAATCGATTTTAGTTCTGTAATCTGTATCGTGCACAGAATACTTAAAAAACAGCATTTCAAATAATGTATGATACTTGTAAGTTGTAGATATATATTTGTAGGTAACTAGAATATTTCATTGTGTAGTACATATTCCGGTCTACATGAATCGCTACTTCCAAGCTACGCAATTTAATGTGTTGACCTGATTTCATGTAAATATAACTAGATCCAAAAAAATATATAATCACTTAACACCTTAACAAATTATTATGAAATAAAATCAATATTAATAGCCAGCGTTAGAAATACAGTGAATACAATACCTCAATGATGTTCCAGATCAAATGATCTCAACAATAATTTCCAATGATTTAATAAAATGACGATAATTTTTCAAAAGGTCATGATTGTAATTCGCAATTGTGATGCTAATTTTGTTGCTATTACTTATCGGTGATGACCCATGAAGTTTGGGAAACTCATTTCTCATAGCATTCCACACACAGATCATTTTCGCATTATTGAAATCAGTATAGTCTCCTACAATTTTGAATGTCACATTTTCGAAGATGATCAGATTGACAAGTAGCAAATCGATCTTTATGATGCAAGAGCGAATAATTAATTATACGAAGACAAACATTTCGCCAACTATAACGACGATCATAGGCAATTTCGTCAGTTTGAATACATAATTCAGTGTCACTTTTCGGGTGCAATAAAAGTCACAGATAAATAAACTAACGGTCTAATAGTCAGGTTACCCGATTATATTTACGGGAAAATGAGTTGAATGATATTTGGAGGTGTATTCATTACCCTATACTCGTGAGGCGACTGGCAGATATAATCCAGTATTCTGGTGATGCCTTGTGGTACGATATATCAAAACATACTTATATCATGTACAAAACATACTTATAAAACGGTTTGAATTACAACTATTGAAGTCATCACACCGTTTGGTAAGCAGAGTGACGAAGTGATTTTGAAGTACTTGGGAAAATTTATCTCAAACATTATTGAACAAGTGTATTCTCGGATAGCGATCGAATCAGAACACTGTCACATTTTTAACTCTAAAATTACATAAATTTAAAGAAATATTAAGTTGTTAGGTTGACTATATATTTTAGTGAAACATCTACTTTCGTTTCCATTCAAAGTGAGTGTAATTTTGAGATGGTACAAATATCTTCTTCTTCAATAAAACTGGTACTAGATTGAATAGCATTATTTTTAGTGTATTTTAATGTTCTAATACAATGATAGAATGAGATGAAATTTGAAGGTTTCACATTGAATGAAAGGAGAATTACTACATTTGAATTGATACTTCAACAATTGACTCATGAAGGCATATAAAATCGCACATCCCGCATATAAAAACGGATCGACTGAAAGAAATTCACAATATTTTCATTCGTATGAGATAATGATGATACTTGATTATTTTGCCGCACTGAATGAATACTATATACAATGAATATGAAAAAAAAATGTGAAGTTTGATAGAATTATCCAAATACAGATAATATACCATACCATACTGTGAATATACAATGGCAAATACTGCTGTGTATGTCAATACAATCATGTAATGAATTGATGTAATGTAATGTAATGGAATGAATTGGAAGAAGATAACAAGAACATAACGAAGATTGGTGATTTAAGAAGAGAGCTAAGAAAAAAAAAAGTATAATTATATCGAGTATGTTTGATTGTAATTTCATTAGGTATAGTAACCATTACCACCTGTTCTATGAACAATCTGTAATGAATGAATAAAATATGTAAATATAACTTGAACCATCTAGTGGGTTTTAATAATTCATATATTTGACAATTTATCATTAGAATACTGTTACAATCATCTCTCATAAGCTCTTGATCCAATCACGTAGGTTTCATAATTCAATGAGTTCTGATAAATGTCTGATTTATTGAAACGACTATTATATAAGAAAGCAACTAATTAAAAATTGCAATAAAGAATTATTTATGAATTGTCTATACAGCCATATACGAATGAAAGTTCGGGTTATAAATTGCACATGTATATGCTACTAGATCAATTTATTGTTGAATAGAATAAATAAGAGCATAATGATTAGTTTAGTAATAGCTGTGGAGTAACGTTCTTATTACTTATATGTCTAGGCCTATAATAAACCGGTATTTGAGACCGCAAATATAACTTACTGATAAGTACTATTATGACAACTTAAATACATGGCAAATAAACTGAGGCAAGGGTGTAAAGCATTATATATAACCCGTCGCGTTTTATTATGACTTCCAGTAATCTAGTTTATAAGACAAAAATGAAATCACCCAAAGACTTACGTAACCGCAAACAAGTCTTGGGATCTACATGCGAAGGTATTATGATAAGAGGTGGTGAACCTATTAGCTAGGAATTTATATTACGTTCGAGTAATTGAAAACAGTGCTTCAAGTACTCAAAGGAAAGAAGTTGGACTTTTCCATTGAGACATATTTTCATTAGGATAGAAAACTTATTATGTTCTAATAGGGCTTGCGAGAGTTCAAACGAGGCTATACATAATGGAATGGAGAAGCGCATAGCAGATTCTAGTGCAAGAAAATGGAAGAAAATATAATATTTGATAAGAGGAAACATTGATATGAGCAACTTGAAAAGATGAAAAGCGAAATACTGAATATTGGTACAGGTTGCACGAAACAAGACACGGATTATGTTTTAAAAATCAAATTTTATTTTGATCAAATACAATAAATAAATAATGTGTACAAAAATAAAAATAATTTCAGCTTATCACAATGAGATATTAAACAAAGAGACGAGTATAAGTTGAACTCATTTTTAAAATTCAACAATTTTGGAAACACATATGGTATATATTTGGCCTTCTATGACTTAGTAAGCGTAGGTAGCGTGGGGTGAAGAGTAGGTAGCTTGTCCATAAGACTTGTAGGCAGGGGCGGCGTAGGCAAGGGGAGCAGCAACCTTGTAGGCAGGGGCGGCGTAGGAAGCGTAGGCAAGAGGGGCAGCTACCTTGTAGGCAGGGGCGGCGTAGGCAAGGGGAGCAGCAACCTTGTAGGCAGGGGCGGCGTAAGCGAGGGGAGCGGCGTACTTGACGACGGGGGCGGCAATAGCGACCTTGGCGGGCTCTTTGTGGACGACGGCGTTGAATCCGTTGTGGTCATCAGCGGTGTATTCGACAACACGACGGGTTCCGTCAGCTTCGATCAGGGAGTAGCTTCCGGTAACAACATCACCGTTGCGGGACTCTTGCTGGGTCTTGGAGTCTCCGGTGTGAGCGTCATTGACGGCATAACCGAAGTTGTATTGGGGGACGGAGTCGGCGTAGATGGGCTCGGCGACCTTGGTGATGTACTTGGCGACGGGGGCGGCGGCGTAACCGTATTGGGCGACGGGGGCGGCGGCGTATCCGTATTGGGCAACGGGGGCGGCTTGCAGGAGGGGTGCGCCGTAGGAGATGGCACCGGCGTTAGCAACGGCCACGAAGGCGGCGAGGGCGAGGAGCTGAAGTAACAATCGTAATATATTTTATTTCAGTATCTATTTTGTTAAGTAAAATAAATATTTTCTAATACGGTGTAATCAACATGTTATCAAAAGACTATGTGTGGCTTGCACAATAATTAATATGATATATCGTAAATACATGTTTATATAAAATGAATAGAAAATTCAGACCTATGTATCAATATTACATAACAAATAAACTACCTGCATTTCAGCTATTGATTTTTAAATTAAATAATCAATCACATAAATTTGTTTTTACTAATTAAATAAAAAATTGTATCATACACATACGCCATGAAAACGTGGTCGTAGCTGAATATTATCATGAAAACTAATCAATTTCTGTAGCATTGGAATATAATAATGAACCGAATGATCGAATTATAGTGAAAACCTTACCTTGAATGCCATTTTATTGTTTGTGTAGTAAAATGGTGTTTACTGATTGAGGTATGAATCCTAACTGATACTTTACACTCTTGTCAAAGGGGTATTTATAGTTGAGTTCTGTCAGCTCACGTTTCAGGTTGCAGCACGCAGCCACATGAGGCGGCTATTTCATTCATACATAATAGTTAATTCAATAGTTGAAAGTACGGTACGAAGGCGTGGCTAAACAGACTTAGATAGATCTATTAATGTGCAATTTAAATTGGGTCATTTCTGGTCAATATGCAAACGTCTGATGACACACAAGAGTAATACTTCACTCATTACAATTCAG
The DNA here is from genome assembly GCA_907164805.1 of Brachyptera putata. Taxonomy (NCBI): domain Eukaryota; kingdom Metazoa; phylum Arthropoda; class Insecta; order Plecoptera; family Taeniopterygidae; genus Brachyptera; species Brachyptera putata. The sequence goes on from OU015466.1 coordinate 19,582,827, forward strand.
GGGCACCTCTTGATCAATCAATGAGAAATACAATAATGATTTATTCTACTCTGATTTTTGATTCGCATATTTCAATTAGTCTAGGCTGAAGAAGGTGATTTTATCGGGGTAAAAATGATGTGTGAATAAATGGTTCCATATAGGACTATGTAGATGAATTTCATTGCAACGAAACACACATTGAACATAATTATATGTAACATATTAAACATATATTATCTATATTTATCAAACATAAATTGCTTCAAAATGCTATACAATAAAAATCTTTTCTCAGAGTACTCCGCTTACTTTATATTATTAGTTATTTTTTCCAAACGAATCTGTCTATGCTTTCCATTTCCATGTTCTAATCTAAGGCATGGGTAACCTACTGGTTGGATGGATATATTTTCTAAATACGTAGTATTATAGTGAATTGTACGAGGGATCGTACAGAATGAGAGATTCAGGTTTTTTATGATCTTAAATGTAAATGCAAATGAGTAAATAGTATTACATGAATTGGTTCATAAATATTCTGCAAGCTATATTGCTTCACGAGTAAAAAAATATAATGCTATTCTACATATTATAATCACGTGTAATTATTTTTACTTTGCCACACGCACGATAATTTTTCAGTAGATCAATATAATTCAATAAAGGTATATAATAAAGGTATATAGAGAAATGTGTATGAATGCTTCGCCCTGGATAACCTAGAAATCTAATAAGAGCAAACACAAATCTAGAATGCCTATATATTTAGATTAGTTAACAATGTCATTACACATTGAATGCGTTCATTTGAGTTATAGACGGAAATTTGGGGACATTGTTTGCAGCCAGAATAAAATCACTATCACCATCAGGACAAGCATATTGATTGATAAAATTCAATAGATGTAGTCCAGAATAATAACCTACAATCTCGAATCAGCTATCTACGTTTATTCAACTAAAATATGAAAAAGTGAGAAATATAATATGGTAATGTTGGAACAACAACCATTTATTTAAATTTCAATTATTCAACTAATGTATTTATTTATTCTTTATTCACAAATACAGATGTGCATATAATTTAAATGAATGAGCACAGCTCCCGTGAAAAACCAAAAGAAATACATTTTCAAAACGGAAAATCAATAGTAATTGATAAATTGAGAATGATTGGAAAAATAAATGGTAATTTAGTACTCGGAGATACATGCTTTAATGAACATTCTAATTATGCACATTGTGAAGAATATTGTACCAATGACAGTAAAAATAAAATGTGTTCAAAACTAAAATATAATTTCTGTTCTTCAATTCCAATTAATCTTTTTTGTCCACGCTCTTCAACAGAAAATGGAAGTGGGAGAGTGGGTTACATTCACAAATATATTAAATATCTCTCATTCGTATATATACTTCCCATATACTGATCGTTAGAATGTACATATCAGATGCAAATGCAAAGTTTAACACATTAAAATTACACGGCACTCTACACGACCTTTCAAGGTAGTTCATGAATCGTGAACAGAAGTAGCAGCTTTGAAGAGCATGGCTATTACCGCGAACAAGTTTTATAATTCCGTCCTTGTACTCAACAAATTACAGCATTCGGTGATAAAGTGCAAAGAGTTGAGATTTTCTGGTGTCAGTGAAAAAAAGCGGGGACAAATGGGACCGTCTCAATATATTCATTGAACTTCTGTATTAATAATATTAGGCATATAAGACGGTATAATATGATGACAAGGTAGGTCAGTATGCAAGGACGACTGTGCGATGTAACTGATTCCCACACTTGATTAACCATGGAAATACTAATGTATCAGTAACCAGTACAATGTAGCCACGTCGTAACGTGCGGTGAAACCCCAATATTAATTTATTTTTTCTTATCAATGATCCATGATAGATTTAAAAAAATTATTGATATGAACGAAAGAAGGAAGCATTTATATATATATATATATATATATATATATATATATATATATATATATATATATATATATATATATATATATATAACTGTTTCAATAAGTACGATTTGTCGTGCGTAGATTTTGCACTTTGAATTCAAACGTTGAAAGGCAATTCAAATAATATAAATTGATCAGTAAGATACGTAATTTAAATTAGTGAGACTCTTTCTATCATGGAGCCAGTGAACAGGAAGGTATGGCTAACAGGATGCAGGGGTAGCCATTTCATTCAAGAAAAGAATACGAGTAGGGGATGAAGGTATTCAAATACATTGCAACTTGGTTATTGTATCAAATTTTAATTTGAAACACACAAAAATAAAATGTATCACATAGCAATAAACATTATTCAACTTACATTCATGGAAAAATTATAAATTGAATTTGCTTACATAATATACAACATTTTCGAAAACAGAGGTGATATATTTGGCTTTTGATAACTTAATAAGCGTAGGTAGCGTGGGGTGAAGAGTAGGTAGCTTGTCCATAAGACTTGTAGGCAGGGGCGGCGTAGGCAAGGGGAGCAGCAACCTTGTAGGCAGGGGCGGCGTAGGAAGCGTAGGCAAGAGGAGCAGCAACCTTGTAGGCAGGGGCGGCGTAGGAAGCGTAGGCAAGGGGAGCAGCAACCTTGTAGGCAGGGGCGGCGTAAGCGAGGGGAGCGGCGTACTTGACGACGGGGGCGGCAATAGCGACCTTGGCGGGCTCTTTGTGGACGACGGCGTTGAATCCGTTGTGGTCATCAGCGGTGTATTCGACAACACGACGGGTTCCGTCAGCTTCGATCAGGGAGTAGCTTCCGGTAACAACATCACCGTTGCGGGACTCTTGCTGGGTCTTGGAGTCTCCGGTGTGAGCGTCATTGACGGCATATCCGAACTGGTATTGGGGGACGGAGTCGGCGTAGATGGGCTCGGCGACCTTGGTGATGTACTTGGCGACGGGGGCGGCGGCGTATCCGTATTGGGCAACGGGGGCGGCTTGCAGGAGGGGTGCGCCGTAGGAGATGGCACCGGCGTTGGCAACGGCCACGAAGGCGGCGAGGGCTAACAGCTGAATTCATTTTCAATATATTAAATACAATTTAAGTAACAATGATTTTCAGTGATATTTACAGCACCTTCCCTGAATTACATAACATAATTATATACATATTTGTGTATGTTCGTTTGTGCCAAATGTTCGTTGAATTAAGACGTCAGTCCGCCTGAAAGGAAGTTATTAGTGAGGAAGCCTATTCGTTATCCTAGTTATACATGCAGCTATACTATTCATTGTGAATTCTTTTGAAATTTTGTCAAGAAATAAGGCCAAGATATTAGGATAATTCATAAAGAATTCATGAACATTGCTGATATATTTACACATATCTGATACTAATGACCAATTAAAACTTCAAATTGAAAAGACCCCCGTGTAACCTAGCTGAAGTGGGGGTCGTTAAGCAAACAATTATCATACAATCAGATTGAAAAATTCGAATGTGAGTGAATTATTTTGTAGTCTTGCGTCAAATTGTGATTACATCGAACTAACGCAGTTCACCGATAAGTCTACTCACCTTGAATGCCATTTTAATGTTTGTGTTTTAGTAAGATGATGTTGACTGAATGAGAAGTGAATGATGACTGATACTTTGACCAGTTGTTGAAGGGATATTTATACGTAAGTTGTATCACTATCGGTAAGGTGTGTGAACTACGTCACTCATTATTCGGATGTGGGCAAATATCACCACTTGTTGCATGTCTCTACCTGTTTTCTGCCCTTTCATTCTCTTAATAGTCATATTTAATTGAAAGTTAGATATAAAGGCGTGGCCAATACATTGAGATAGGTTATGTGCAATTAGAATTGGGTCATTTCTGGTCAAATGTGCATAACTTATGTACCATGCCTCATATTATATTCCTTTCTCGGTCTAGAATTGCGTAGACATAAAAATGGCGGGAAATAATTTTTTTCCATGCCATATATAGAAACATTCGATGAAGCTGTTCTTATGGTAGACTTACAGGTGTTTCTTAATGATAAATGAAATATGTGCTCCAGTGATTGAATAATTGACTCTTAAGTGAGTAACTATTGGTCTTGTCTCGAGACATATTTTTTTTATCAAATGAAAAAAATAGCTGGAATAAGAAACTTGTTCTAGATTTTGAAATATGTTCTGAATTTGCCAATGGTCTACGGTCATGGGTGGACCATGGCACATTGGTCGAAACACGGATGAGCCGTGTAAACCAGGCTTCACTTAAGGGGGTGCATGCACGTTTCATATGAAAGTATAGAAATGTACCTTCACTAATTTTTGTCTATGTTCAAAAACTAATGTAATTGAATGAAAAGTTCACATCCCCTAGATAATTTTATGCTCTTTAATTAATATGAGATTCTATTTCAGTGAATTTAATCAGTTTTAAGATGTGTCAATGCATAAAAAGAATGTGATGAAATTCATTGACATATTATCTCAAAACTGTTTGAATTCACAAAAATTAAATATCACATTGATCAAAGAGCGTGAAATTGAACTTTTTATTTCAACACATTGGTTTTTGAAAATGGAAAAAAATAGTAAAGATAAATTTCTCGATTTATGTGAGCACCGTGCATATGCACCCCTTTAAATTGATCGATACTATATGAAGCAATTCACACATATAGCGAGAATTATATTGAAAACTCGACATTTTTGCTCATTGAAACTGATAAGGAATGAACTAAATTCATTTCCATACGCCATGTATGGAATGTGCATTTGGTGAAACTTAGGCAATAGTGCTAATACGACAGATCTCGTCGGCCTGCATACATATGCAACATAAATATAAAAATAAAAATAAATACAATCTCGTAGTCTACTCTGAAACAACTCAAACAAGTGCTGTTACTGTTACATAAAGTAACACAGTTTTATTGTTACGAATTTACAAGGTTGATAGAGAACTATGGCGATAGAATTATTGAACCGACTTACTCCCGACAGCTAGATTCTTTCGAGCCAAGAGCTTTTACATGCTACTCATGTTTAATTAAACCATACCAAAGATAGGTATTCTTTGATCTATAAAATCAACGTATAAATGTTTTCATCATAAATCTCATCGATATTGTGCATTAGGTTCATAATTGTAAATTGAAATGAGAAAAATAATGAAAACACATTTGAATTGGCATCAAGTTAAATTCTGAATCAATGTGTGTTATTGGATTAGGGTTAGCTTTAGAATGTTTGTTCAAAATGTTATTTGAAATCGATAATGGACTAAACTAATGTTTGTATTGTTATTTTTGAATCTTCAATAGAAAGATTTCAATTTCCTAGCTGAAGAAGTCAATAATGAAACTATATAATGTTTATAAAACGTGAAACAAGAAGGTATATTGTGGTTAATTCAACTGACCGGATCAATTTATTCATGATATAATGTCACATACGATTGAAAAAGTTGTTATGTCATCAGCAACGAGGTTATAAAGTTGTATAAATAATTCGAGGAGTAAAATATGTATAATTATGATGTACATAACCTATACAATATAACCTAAATCTGATGTTCTTGACTTGAATTTAATATCATCGACATTTGATTATGATTGTTACTCCAAGACGTACCCAGTCTCCATAGGGCAAAGAGTTCCCGCCAGGGTGATTTAGCAGATATAAATGATCATAAAACTTCAACAGTGCAAGATACCAAATAAACAAATACGACATAAGATGCAGCCAATATTTATCAAAAACGGTAATTACTCAAATTTTATAAAAACAGAGGTATAAAAATCACTCGTATGTAACAGTGACCCTCGATATTTTCTCCGTCGATTTCTACCTTACCGGATAGAGAGTATTTAACATAATACTGCTATGAATGGTATGAAGCAGTTCCATTACAAGATGTTCACCCACTACTATCGTCACTTATATGTTACTTTGCCACTGAAAATGTTACGATGTGGGTATAGGTTCCCTTTAATGACCACACCGACAGCTAAGTTATACTCAGTGAGGGATAAATGAGTGACATATATTAAAGTATATGCCTTATGCGGGAACAGAACCCACGCCCAACTTTATTTCAACTCCCAAAGCAGTGCGTTATACTTCATAGCTCACTATATCAGATAAGCAGCTGATCGAAACTTCTAGTACGGTGTTGGAAACCACAAATGTGACTTACATTTCTTTTTGATAACGAGATGAGAATGCAATAATAGTCTAATATCTGATATTCAGGAACGACTATCTGAGTATTGAATTTCGAGTACAAAAGTTCATAAAGAGCATCAAACATTTATACTCACTTCTTCGATCAATAACGTTTGGAAATTTTAAATCAAATTTATTCGACGAACAAGAGCAAAGATATTTACAGATCATGAGGAGAAACCATACACTTTCGATATTTCAGTCGAATACCAGAATTAAATTATATACATACATATATATATATATATATATATATATATATATATATGTACATATATATGATTTACGCAAATTCGTGAGGACCGCTTCTGTGGAAGATCAGTTTCGATACTCCTCATACGGATAGCATACAAAATACAACTCTTGTTTAGTTCTCAATATAAAACCTCTTTAGATGCTTTTATAACTTATGCTGAAACAGAATGATAAGTTCAAGAAGAGATGCTTGATGACTTAATCTAATTCAGTTTATAACATTCTAGTTCGATTCTCTTGACTCCAAATTCTTGTTTACCTCAATTTTGGCGAATCTTTCCCCTATTACTATGTGTATGAGGTTTTCCATGACAGCACGGCTTTTTCAACCTAAGTTCTCTTACATCCGTTCTTCTACTAGTCTCACACAGTATAGGTCAGCTAAGAGAAGTAGCTGTGAAGTACAGGTGTACATTATGCCAGTAAAGTATCGTATCAATGAATATTTGGAAATTGCTACATGGGTTGCAAAATGAGGGATGAATAAATACATAGCTTGTAATGATTATATAAAAATGATAATTTCAATTCATTTATACAGGCTAATAGGGATGGGATGGGAGAAATTCACAGGAGCGTAATGATGTATATAACAATACAATATTATTATATTTGTGTATCAAATTTTATTATGATAACATATAATAAACATATATATACATATCCAAATTCAAAATACATAAATATTTGATTGACGATTGAAATCGGTACAGACAATTTATTTATTTTAAAATACTGGAATATCTGACTGGTAATTTGTGCATAATAGCAATCACTTAGTAAGCATAGGTAGCGTGGGGTGAAGAGAAGGTAGCTTGTCCATAAGATTTGTAGGCAGGGGCAGCGTAGGCAAGGGGAGCAGCAACCTTGTAGGCAGGGGCGGCGTAGGAAGCGTAGGCAAGAGGGGCAGCAACCTTGTAGGCGGGGGCAGAGTAGGCAAGGGGAGCAGCAACCTTGTAGGCGGGGGCGGCATAAGCGAGGGGAGCGGCGTACTTGACGACGGGGGCAGCGTATTTGACGACGGGAGCGGCATAAGCGACCTTGGCGGGCTCTTTGTGGACGACGGCGTTGAATCCGTTGTGGTCATCAGCGGTGTATTCGACAACACGACGGGTTCCGTCAGCTTCGATCAGGGAGTAGCTTCCGGTAACAACATCACCGTTGCGGGACTCTTGCTGGGTCTTGGAGTCTCCGGTGTGAGCGTCATTGACGGCATATCCGAACTGGTATTGGGGGACGGAGTCGGCGTAGATGGGCTCGGCGACCTTGGTGATGTACTTGGCGACGGGGGCGGCGGCGTATCCGTATTGGGCAACGGGGGCGGCTTGCAGGAGGGGTGCGCCGTAGGAGATGGCACCGGCGTTGGCAACGGCCACGAAGGCGGCGAAGGCTAAGAGCTGAATTCATTCAATATATTAAAATACAATTCGAATAACAACGATTTTCAGTGTCCTTCTCAGGACTTTTTCTGAATTACATACATACTTATATACATATTTGTGTACGTTTGTGCATGTTCGTTTTGTCTAATGTACAGTGAAATGAAAAATCAGTCAGCGCGTAAGTTTATTAGTCAGTAAGCCTATTTGTTATCCTAGTTACATGCAGCTATAGTATGCATTATGAATTCTCTTGAAATTTTGTCAAGAAATAAGGTTAAGATATTAGGATAATTCATGAAGAATTCATGATCATTGCTTATATATTTACGCATCTCAGATTCTAATGCTCAATTAGGAAAAATTCGATTGTAAATAAATCATTTCGTAGTCTTGCGTCTAATTGTAATTACATCAAACTAATGCACTCCACCGATAAGTCTACTCACCTTGAATGCCATTTTAATGTTTGTGTTTTAGTAAGATGATGTTGACTGAATGAGAAGTGAATGATAACTGATACTTTAACCAGTTGTTGAAGTGATATTTATATGTTAGTTGGGTTACTAACGGTGAGGTGTGTGAACTACGTCACTCATTATTCGGATGTAGGCAAATACCACCACTTGTTGCATGTATCTACCTGTTTTCTGCCGTTTCATTCTTAATAGTCACATTTAATTGAAAGTTAGATATAAAGGCGTGGCCAATACATTGAGATAGGTTATGTGCAATTCGAATTGGGTCATTTCTGGTCAAATGTGCATAACTGCCTCATATTATATTCCTTTCTCGGTCTAGAATTGCGTGGACGTAAATATGACGACAAATCATTTTTTTCAATGCCGTATATAGAAATATTTGAAGAAGCTGATCTTTAAATGTTATGCTATACTTACAGGTGTTTCTCAATGGTAATATTATATGTGCTCTCAAGTGATTGAATAATTCACTCTCAATCAATTTATTATTGGTCTTGTCTTGAGAGATATATATTTTTTTAAAACGAAAAAAAAGGTGAAATAAGAAACTTGTTGATAGAGTTTGGAAACTTTTCTCAACCACTGTTGCGTATAACCATGATCTATAGGGGCATTATTCAGATCACAACCTATTGGTCGAAACACTGATCCGTGATAATCGGGCTTTACTTAAATAATACTGACGAGGCACGCACATATAAGCGCCAATCATGACTTATTAAGGACTTTCAATTTTTACTTATTAAAACGAATACGGCATGTACTTGTATTATTTCCTTTCTGCTAAGCATGGAATGTGCATTTGGTCAAACTTATGCAATAGTTCTATAGTACAACCATTCTCGTCGGCCTGCATACATGAAACACAAATATAAAAATAAAAATAATACAATTAAGTAGTCTACTTCCAAACAAGTGCTATTACTGTTACATAAAGAACCTAACACAGCTTTATTGTTACGAATTTACAAGGTTGATAGAGGAATGAGGTGACCGAATTATTCAAACCACCTTACTCCCGACAGCTAGATTCTTTATCGAACCGAGTTTTTAACAGGCTACTCGATGTTGAATTACCAAAGATACGTATTCATTCTCTGGTCTACGGTTGAAAATATGAATCTTTTCATTATAAATCTCATCATTATTATTATTACGTTCAATCATAGTAATTGTTGCAATGAGAATAAGGATATCAACACATTCTAGTTTGAATTGGCATCGAGTTCCATTTTTAATACAGGTGTGTTATTGGATTAGGTTTAGGTTTAGATTGATTGTTCAAGATGTGATTAGAAATTAACAATGAGCTAAATGAATGATTCTATTTTTATTTTAGAAACTTCAATAGAATGATTTCAATTTTCTAGCTGAAGAAGTGAATATAAAACGATACATGCACACAAACCGTAAAATAAGAATATATATTGTGGCCATAACTTCGAATAAACGAACCAATTTATTCATTATACATAATTTCAAACCACGTTGAAAAAGTTGTTATGTAGTCGGAAACGAGGTTAAAATGTTGTATAAATAATTTAAGACTTAAAAATAATGTTTATGTTGGACATAACCTATACAATATAACCTGAATCCGTTGTACTTGAATTTAATATCATCAACACTTGATAATGATTGTTGATCGAGACGTCCCCAGTCTCAACTCTCAATAGGGCAATACAATTCTCGCCTGGGTGATTTCACATATATGAATGATCATGAAACTTCAACAAGACAAGATATAAAATCACCGATTACATCATAGGATGCAGATGATATTTGTCGGAAATGCTAATGACACAAATTTCATGAAGAACAAAGTGGGAAAACTAAGGTAATAGTAACACACGATATTTTTCCCGGGGATATTTACCTTACCGCTTACCCTTACATACAAATAACGTACATGTGAATATTTGGTATGGATCGACAGTATTTCACATGATACTGCTCTGAATGGTATGAAGCAGTTTCACGACAATAAGTTCAGTCGAAAATCCACTATACGATCGTTCATATGTCACGTTGGCAATGGAAATGTCACGATATGGGTAAGTTCCCCTTATCGAAAAAACAGCCGAATTTATTGGGGGTACGAATGAGTGAGTGAAAAATGGATGGCATTTACATAAGTCTATGTCTTGTGGGAACATAACTCTCGCTGGACTTCATTTTGACACCAAAAACAGCGTCTGCCTGCGTAAGTGGCTATTTGCCGAACCCGAAGTAGGTTTAAAATTGGTTTTCGCAAAGGTTTTAGTTTGGATTGGATCAGTTTAGAATGTTTGTTTGGTCAGATCAGTTGGTTTAGGTTAGTATAATGGGATAGGTTCAATAAATTGGTTAGATTGGGTTAACTACGGTTTATTTAGGATGTGCGCAACAACAACAACAACAACAACAACAACCTTCGATTGTTGTGACATACACGGATGGTTCGGTGAATATGGCGGCATGCCTCATGACTGCACTGTATCAACGTTTTCAGACGGACAGCCGATAAAAACTCCATAGTACGTTAATTGCTGTAATCGATGGAGGGAATGGACTTAAGTTCAGGTCCTTTTAGATAACGAAACATGCAATTCTTGAATCGAGTCTTGATAACGATTTTCAGGAACTAAGCATTCAATTTAGATAACGAAAACCTATAACTTGATACAGGTCTAAGGGACTATGAGCATTGGAGATAGATACTTAATTATTTTATTGATGACGTTTGAAATTTTCACATCAATTTCATTCAACGATCATGAGCGGATACTTCCACAGATCACACGGAGAAATCATGAACTTTCGATACTTCAGTCGAATACATTTGAAATGTCAAATGCTAATTGAATTAGGCCTTATATATGTTTTAAGCAAATTTGGAAAGACCGCTTTTGAGGAAGATCGGTTTGACATTTCGATAATCCTCATACGAATAACACACAGAACACAAATCTTTGCTATATATGCCTGGATATAAAACCTCTTCGAAACGCTTCTAAGTGATGCTGTGAAGAGACTGAGTCCTAAGAGAGGACATTTAATAACTTATTCTTTGTGAATTATTTCATAACATTCTAGTGGGAATCTCTTAAACCCGAATTTCTTACTAACTTAGTTTTTGAAATCTTTCCCTCATGTGTATCACGTTAGCCATGATAGCACAGGTTTTCACGTTTAGTTTAATATTTTCCAGCATCTTCTCCTTCTTTCTCGAAAGAACGAAAAGTACGCTACGAAAAGTAGCTGTGAGGTTAAAAGTTATTGGAGATTGCAATTCACAAAATAGTAGAAAAACACGGCTTGTAATGATTGAATGCATGTGTATTCATTGATTTATTTACACAGCAGGGATAGTAAAAACCTCAGGGAAGCGTAATGATGATACATTATATTATATTTGTGTATCAAATTTTATTATGATAACATATAAGAAACATATATACATATCCAAATTCAAAATATATAAAATATTTGATTCACGATGAGAATCGGTACAAACAAATTATTTATTTTAAAATATTAGAAATATTTTACTGGTAAGTTTTGCATAACTAGCGATTACTTAGTAAGCGTAGGTAGCGTGGGGTGAAGAGTAGGTAGCTTGTCCATAAGATTTGTAGGCAGGGGCGGCGTAGGCAAGGGGAGCAGCAACCTTGTAGGCAGGGGCGGCGTAGGAAGCGTAGGCAAGAGGAGCAGCAACCTTGTACGCGGGGGCGGCGTAAGCGAGGGGAGCGGCGTACTTGACGACGGGAGCGGCGTATTTGACGACGGGAGCGGCATAAGCGACCTTGGCGGGCTCTTTGTGGACGACGGCGTTGAATCCGTTGTGGTCATCAGCGGTGTATTCGACAACACGACGGGTTCCGTCAGCTTCGATCAGGGAGTAGCTTCCGGTAACAACATCACCGTCGCGGGACTCTTGCTGGGTCTTGGAGTCTCCGGTGTGAGCGTCATTGACGGCATAGCCGAAGTTGTATTGGGGGTGGGAGTCGGCGTAGATGGGCTCGGCGACCTTGGTGATGTACTTGGCGACGGGGGCGGCGGCGTATCCGTATTGGGCGACGGGGGCAGCGGCGTATCCGTATTGGGCGACGGGGGCGGCAGCGTATCCGTATTGGGCAACGGGGGCGGCTTGCAGAAGGGGTGCGCCGTAGGAGATGGCACCGGCGTTGGCAACAGCCACGAAGGCGGCGAGGGCTAAGAGCTAAGATGGTCGAATAGTATATTTAGGTTTTGTAAAATAAACGTGTACATGAAAACAGAATCGATCAGATGGAAATCGAGAACATACACATATAAATTATCAATAATATGTTTCCATAATTACCCACTACAATGCCCGTTGAACCAGTGAGGAGATGGGTGGAATATTTTTTTAAAAATCTGAGATTTTGTTCAATTAAAAACCTCACAGCTGTGTGTTTTAATATACTGGTACATTATGTAATCTCGGAAAGAAGAGTTCGAGATTGTAAAATATTCCTTTTTTTCATAAATACCATTTACTCAGGTTGAAAGTTGTGATTAATGATTATTAAAACACAGAAATGAACCAACAGATCAAATATATATATATATATATATATATATATATATATATATATATATATATATATATATATATATATATATATATATATATATATATATATATATTAACTAAATGATTCTTACCTTGAATGCCATGTCAATATTTGTTGTTGACTGAATGAGAACTAAATGAGAACTGATACTTTGTGCATATCTCAAAGGGGTATTTATACACCATTTCTAATAAATGCATCTAGTGTGGGTACACGTTACATTCGGACAAATAAACATTACACCTGTTACTGCCCCTCATTCGTGTGTAATAGTCGTAACATGAAAGTGAGATAGGTAGGCGTGGCCTATGGTGCGAGATAAGCCGGTCAGTTGCATTCGGAATTGGGTCATTTCTAGAATAAATATCCGTGGAATGTTACACGAAAATTGAAACTTTGTAGTATAATAGGTATTACAGGAAGGAAAAGATAAATTGACGTGATTACGCTGAATGGGTTTGGGAAATTTCATAAAAATAATGTGCGTGTGTAGAGTTGATGTAGAAAAAGGAAGAGATGCATTGTATGTGTTCCAAAACGTATTTAGAAACGATTTTTCATACAATTAGTTCATATACAACCTTTGAAGCAATATATTGGAAAGTTCCAGTCAAATTATCAAGCTAATGATTTCCATATTATTGAAGTCCGGTAATGTAATAAATGAATACAAATTACGAATATATCTATTAGCATAGACCAATTTGCATAATTTGCTACATTTTTTTTCATTTTCATCCAATAAATGTATACATTATTACAAAGACATTTTCCATTTTGAGTGTCCACAAAACCCATTGAGGGCTAACCTGTGGAATGAATTAAAAATGCTCTCTTCAAAGATAACGTACTCATCTTCTTTCACATGAATACCTAATATTCAATATGATAATAATAATTATAAAGGATTATAGTATGACGTGGTAAGATCGCGTTTGTGATGTACCTCTGAATGATTGTACCAATTGTTATCATTATACAATAAAAAATTAGGGGGCAATGACCATTTTTCAAGTTTTTATTGGTAATCAAGAAAAATTATAATATGAAAGAAAAATTAATGAGTTTGTAAAATCACTTCAGATATACTCAACATCAGTAGATAATATTCTGACGACAATAGTTTTCGAAGCATACGAAATGGAACAATATTATGCATATTGTAGAAAAGTAAAATGATACATTTTATTATTATCATTATCAACATCGAAAGTGGATACAAAAGTATTGATGCCCAATTAGAGTTCTGGTAGTATCGTTCGAAAGGACGCCCCAAAAACAATTGAAAAGGTAAACTCCTTTAATAAATAATAAATCTTGAGGTTTCAGTGATATTGGATTCAAACATTCAAATTGAGAAAAAATCTTCAATCTTCGTATTACTTTGATCGTATTATTCTTATTATAACTAAGAACTTATTATTATTATACTTTTTTAGACTTCTCTGTTCTCCTATTCATTATAACATTGGTAATTTTCTCTTAATTTTTAATCGCTTTACAGGCCTGTATCAACGTTTTTCATTATATTCAATCTCTATTTCTTCTATTCGTTATTTTTATTGTATCCATTTTACTTGAATCAATTTATTTATCTATTATTTTTTCTCAACAATGAAGCTGAGAAATTAATTTAACACGAGATACAGAAGAGATAAAATCTTGGGCGAGGAAGCTGAAGGGTTTTCTAATAAGGTTCGAAGATAATTTATAGCAAGAAGTACCATGCTATATATAGGGTCTATATATAAGAAAAAACGATCGTTGATGTTAAAACTATAAAAATCAAGTTATTATGGAATTGTGCCGAGTGAAAATATAAATACGGTGATGAAACAAGATATTCAAAAGTACTTCAAAAAGAATAACATTATATGAATTCCTTCACTTCCTTCAATTATTCTTAGAACATCCTGGGTGTATAAGGATTGTTTCTACTAATTGATAGTTAGTGATTTAAGCAATGACCGAAATAACTTGGTAACACCCTTGGTAACACATGTGACATACCTTTAACTGATAGGTATAGTGGATTAGACTTGACCAAGATTCGTAAAATCGGTCCCAAGTAATACGCACGAATATGTAACGAATACATCTTTTTGTCATAGTTATTCTCCATTGCAGTTATTGTCATATTGATTGGGGTGGATCAGACCTGAATTCGATGAGGATTCGTTTATCGGTTGAAGATAAAGTAAAGTTTCCATGCTCAGATCCGTCCTTTGAATGAAATATAACGAAAAACCCCATGTATAATCCAACAAAAAAATTTGGTAGGAAAATTTAGTTATATACAAACGGTGAATTTAGCTACACATGCATGTTGGATAGAATGTTACTATAAAACTCAATTGCAATTCAACCATGAAAGTGTTTCAGTTTTAATTTAGGAATATTTTCATACATTACTTTCAGGGATTGAATATGAGTAGGAGAGTAATACTCTACTCTTGTCTTTTTGAAGATAACTACTAGCCAGATTGCATTGGCAGAGCGTCAAGAATGTGTACTATTATTATGAATTATAATATAATTTATCAATAAATGAATTATTCACAACTTCCTGTGGATCAATTTACGATCGAAGAGTATAATTTGCCTTGAATCAATTATTCAATTTCAAAAAAACTTATAAGTATTCGGGTTTCTTCCATAATTATGAATCATTTTATTCTATCAGTATACTGTTTGAAAATATAAATTGCAATTTCCATAAGAAATGAAGATACTGAAGATAATGATTGAAGTGATTGACCAATTAAACAATTGACCAAAAATTTGTTTAGGTATTAGTAGTGGATAGGCAGCAATGATGATTAAATGAGGAATGAGGAATTGGAATGAAAAAAAAATTAAAAACCGATTTTTTTCCATCACATTTATTTATAATATGATTAAAAAACATAATTGCATTCAAATTCAAAATAAATAAAAACCTCTTGTCACACAATATTAGGGAAGGCTTTTATTTATCTCAATAATTGTATAACCCTAAAATTAAATAATTTATGTAATGTTCTATTCCTTAATAAGCGTAGGTAGCGTAGGGTGAAGAGAAGGTGGCTTTACCGAAAGAACCGGCATAAGACAAAGGAGCGGCGTACTTAGCGACGACGGGGGCGGCGCGGTAGGCAGGGGCGGCGTAAGAAGCGTACGCAAGAGGGGCAGCAACCTTGTAGGCAGGGGCGGCGTAGGCAAGGGGAGCAGCAACCTTGTAGGCAGGGGCAGCGTAGGCAAGGGGAGCAGCAACCTTGTAGGCAGGGGCGGCGTAGGAAGCGTAGGCAAGAGGGGCAGCAACCTTGTAGGCAGGGGCAGAGTAGGCAAGGGGAGCAGCAACCTTGTAGGCAGGGGCGGCATAGGCGAGGGGAGCGGCGTATTTGACGACGGGGGCGGCAATAGCGACCTTGGCGGGCTCTTTGTGGACGACGGCGTTGAATCCGTTGTGGTCATCAGCGGTGTACTCGACAACACGACGGGTTCCGTCAGCTTCGATCAGGGAGTAGCTTCCGGTAACAACATCACCGTTGCGGGACTCTTGCTGGGTCTTGGAGTCTCCGGTGTGAGCGTCATTGACGGCATAGCCGAAGTTGTATTGGGGGACGGAGTCGGCGTAGATGGGCTCGGCGACCTTGGTGATGTACTTGGCGACGGGGGCGGCGGCGTAACCGTATTGGGCGACGGGGGCGGCAGCGTATCCGTATTGGGCAACGGGGGCGGCTTGCAGGAGGGGTGCGCCGTAGGAGATGGCACCGGCGTTGGCAACGGCCACGAGGGCGGCGAGGGCTAAGAGCTGCGATTAAAAATGCATTTTATATTCAAGCACTCGTAAAAAATTACCACATGTTGCAATTTACTGATAATAATTATTACTCTTCAAAAAAAATTATCACGTCTAGAGTGATTCAATTTCCGTCGAGGATTTAAACTTGAATTAGATTATTAATAATGGGGTTATTTTGTATTCATACAGTTGAATCAACTTCCTACTGTGAAAAAGAAAAAAATATAGAATTGTCCAACTCGATAATGGCCTTATATTTACTGAACTCCAATTCAGTGATTATTTATTCAACGGCAACGGCAGCTCTATTATCTAATAACATTATTTGATATTCAATATTTTCTAATAATGCTGTAGACAATTTGTCAAAACTTTGATTCTCACCTTGAATGCCATTTTAATGATTGTATATCCAGTAAATGTTGACTGAATGAGAAATGAATTCGAACTGATACTTTCTGCATTTGTCAAAGGGGTATTTATATCATAGTACTTGGCGCAAGATAGGTGTGGGTATATCCTATAACTTATTCTATGGTTCGACACATCCAACCGTTGCGGTCAACACATAGGGGAGACGGTAAATCGTTCAATTCGGCTTACTTAAAACGCGTGTTATAGCTTGACTACTTGTTTCTGCCCCTTCATTCATACATAACATAATCAATTCGATGATTGTAGGAGTGCAAAAGAAGGCGTGGTCAACACTTTTTAAGACAAGCTGAAAGGAATGTTAACTAATCTACCAGTCAATTGGGGTCATCTTTATTATAAAGGTGTCACATATGTCACATGATATGTCAAATGAATTAACCACATGGTCAACTTTCGGGGGCGAAGTTACACAATTTTATTATCTGTATTGACAAATGAAACAATTGAATTGTGTCCTACACTGATTTTATGATATCATTAAATCACGTGATATATATTGTGTAATTTTTAGTTTTTTTCGGCAGGATGAAACGGAAAAATTGACAATTTCGGAATGGATAAGGAATTAGATATCCTGATACTATAGGCCTATATATAAGATGATATATAGTATAGATAATGAAACATATTATGCCAATACAATTATAAGAAAATTTGTACCAATCGTAATTAACCATACCACATACAATTGAGACATTCTGTTAGATGAGTACATTACAAACAATCTATTATTTCTTATAAGACGACAAAAGATCACCCTTGTGGTGGTGACTCGTCCGAACGATACTTTCAATTCCAACATGGACCAAAGCTATGCTTCCAAGCCATTCGGAACAATGACTTTTTGCTCCTGGGCAAAACAAAAGAAGAGTAGAAATATAAATAATGAATAATAAATATCATAATATATGATATGCTATTTTTACCCGCATCAGGGATTGTTAATTGAGTGGGTAGAATGTTTGAAATGTATATATATAAATTCGGTTTTCTTCAAGATTAATATTGATTTGTTTCTACTGCTTTGATCTGTGAAAAGTTCAAATGAATGACAATGAAAGGTAATAGCAAATACAAAATGAATGAACTATAAATAAAATAAAGGTATATTGACCTTATAACGATACAAAAATAATAATAAAATACAATTATTTTACTAATAAACGCCCACTCCATTAACCTTTTATAAATTCGATCAAAACAAATCCTTATTTCATGATCGAAAGATCATATAACAAATAAAACAGAACCTTGACTATAAATTATAAGTTACGTATTCGACATTCCAATTCCACTGAAAATTCGTTCCGACTGATGCAACTTTGCACTGTGGAATATACTATAGACTAGCGTGATATTTCTTATGTAAGGGGGCATGCAATTAGTCTATATATCTAATAAAACTGACAATGAAAGTAGAAAACATTTTGTGTTAATAAATTGCTGATGTAATTTAGTCTAGTCATTTCGATTTCAAACAATAGTCAACAATCTAAAATAAATTGAACTAAATTCAAATTAATAATTAAAAAATACTAATATGGTGTCTTTTTTATGTTCGGTGATATATCTAGACCCACGCAAGCCTAGAATTTATTTGTTATAATATCAAGTTATCCGGTTAATAACGTTACGATAAAATTGGTTCAACTGAGACATGTCTGTATTGATTTCTCGGCGTGAGTGAAAATAATAATAAATAATCGACATCTATTTGTTAGGAGTCAGTCGTTCCGAGTCGAAGAGTTAAAATCTATTTGAAATATTTATCTTTTAACAGAACGCAGTAAAATGTTCACACTAATAGGCATGTCATCAGATAATCAGAATTTTCATAAGTCTTGCAGTTCTATTGAATATTGATACAGATCCATTAAAAACCCATTCAATTTTTTAAAAGTTTTTAGGCAACTGAAATAATATTATTAAAGTGCAAGACTTTTGGATATTATAACTATCAGATGACATGTCAGTTTGAACAGCAACTTTGAAAAGTTTCAAGTGTTCACAGTTATTTCTGTAGAATTCCCGTATAAAACGACCGATTTTAACCATTTTTGGCACACGGAAAAAACGGGAAAAAATATTGAATTAATTTTCAAGAGTTTTATATCAATTCACTTCAATTGTTCTGCATTAGTTTCTTTCAAAATGTAAGTATTTGTCAGAAGAAGTTTTTCTCATTTTTAGATGAATGAATATATAGCGATGAATAAAACATAACACCGGTCTGAAAATCACCCAAAATTACTGATTTCATGTCATTAAACATAAGAATTAAAATTCTATATTCTCGTTGCCCTTCAATTTAATAATTATTATAGTGGTATGAAATATTTAATTGCCACAGCTATAACTAAACGTCACTTAATTGACCAACATACTAATTACATCGCGATTATCGCAACCATTAAATCAATCATGCGGAAAGATAGCAGAATGAAAGTGCAATGCCGGACATACCGTTCAAATACTTGATCTAAATGATATTTAGGTCTAGGTGGCGTGAAAACCACGGTGTTGAGAGTGAAGATGTGACGAGAAGGTCAGTGACTCAATACTTTCACGCTCAGCTGATATTTATAGACTTGTATTACATGTGGCCATTCTAGGAGGATCAAAATACTTTTTAAATCGGGAATTGAAATTAATAACTATATATTGAAACGGACAGAATGTGGGATACTTACTTTTATATGGGATCAAGGATAACTATAAAGTGATAAGAAAGAGGACAACGAATAATTTCAAAACTGTCATACTTAATTTTTTGGAAAAATAAATAAATTTTTTACGTGTAAGCTTTTGAAATGATTCAATCATATGTTCTTACTCGCACTGCGAACGGATTCATATTTTCAGCTGACATAAATTATGTTGAATTGAGAAAAACAAATTCACTCTTTTTGTAATGACAGTAATTTTTTGTTTTTTTTATATGGCTCAAACCGTTTGATGTTTCGACAGCAATGTTGTCGAATGCTTATTCCTTATCAATGGTCCTATTAGAAAAATAAACATTTCACACCCAGTTACAAAAAAGCAATTTTCAAATATTTTAGAAGTGAAATTGTGGAAAAGTACTCGCATACAATTGAATAAATACACTAACTAGCATTGTGACCATACCATTATCACAAAAACCTTCAGAAGAAAAACAAAAATTGAGGTGTTGACTGTTCAACTGTTCATTTCATATCAGATACGCATGCGTTAAGCGATCACCATGTAGGAACCTATAATTTATCATACATTTTAACACAAAAACTGTTTCGCTGAAGAGTTTGCTGAAAATGTTTATAACTTTTGAATCAACATTTTCCCCATAGGAGACAGCATTTTTATTTGGAAAAGTTTCATTCATTTCCGGAAGGCTCTGTAGTGCTTCCCCTTAATCACTTATAACATTACTCCATCATGTTACTTGTTGTGACAATCGGATATTACATTTCAACTCAAATACCTAAACTGATGGTTTTATATATATCGGTATATATATAAGATAGATAATAGTAAACTTTGTGATTGTGGTATGTCTTGAACAAATAATTTCATTACGATATTTAAACGGATCTTTATGTAATCATTACTTGAAAAACTTCATAAATTATCTACGAGCTACGAGAATTTAATTGGCACACATTTAGCATAAATGACGAAACTCTAATTAAATCATTCATGATTATAACATTCTTCTAGGATACCGCTGTGAAAAAAAAAATCCCGAACCTGTATAAATTGTAAGAGGACGAGTAAAAAAAAATTACCAGTCTACTTACACTTTCATAGAGATCCGTGCATTTCCTCAACACCGGTTATTTACAATTATTGCAAATAATAGTTCGTCGAATATCTTTAATAATAACAACATAGACGATATATTATGGAATATAAATCGACTATCACGTCTTATAATTTCATCAATAAAAAAATATCCTATAATACAGATCAATTATATAGTTGAATAAAATCGTATAACACGGATCAATATACTTGATCAATTCCAACTAAGTATATATCTCAATCTAAAACCGTGTTTTATCGGTCTATCCCTACAGGGTGACGATGTTCAGTACGCAATGTACATGTTCAATGCATTTTAATTATGATGCAACTGAATGTGGTCAACAAAACCAGTTTTCTCACCGCAAAATTACGAGCGTGAAATAAGTTAAAGAGTTAATACTATGTGATACCTTGACCACTAAGAAGACAGTGTTACAATAAAGCATATCTTTATTTAACTAGAATATTAGCATTACAATTATAATAGTAAATATTGTAATTTTTTATTGAAATTCAGAACAGTTTATTTTTACATGAGTGTAAGCTATAATATACAGCTCAGCAATCACTAAATTATCACTATAATTAATATTCTACATGAACGGATGGTATTATATAGAACACATACACGTTATTTTGATTATCATTGCGAGAACATGGCCATTGTTTGTACAAAGTCGGGTAACAATTATATGAAAGTATTTTCCCGTATGCATAAATATCATGGTTGAATACATTTTGACAAGTTTGTTCAAGTTTAGTACGCATAAGTGGCATGTGGAGAAGAGAAAGATGACTTCCAGGCAGGAGCGGCAACAGCGTAAGAATGCACTTTCGGAGATGCATAAGCTACAGGGGAGGCAT
The DNA here is from genome assembly GCA_907164805.1 of Brachyptera putata. Classification (NCBI taxonomy): domain Eukaryota; kingdom Metazoa; phylum Arthropoda; class Insecta; order Plecoptera; family Taeniopterygidae; genus Brachyptera; species Brachyptera putata. The sequence continues at coordinate 19,604,569 of OU015466.1, forward strand.
ACGCATACCTGGTGGGGGCAGCGTACGAGACAGGAGCAACGGAACCATAAGAGAATGACGCTACGGGGGCAGAATAAGCTTGTTTGGCAGGAGTAACCGTCGAATACGAGAAAGAAGCAGGGGAGGCATATTGAGCGAAGGGAGCGGCATATTGAGCGACGGGGGCAGCATACGCGAGTTTCACAGGTGCTGGCGCGTACTGTACAGCGGGGGCAGCATACGCGAGTTTCACAGGAGCTGGCGCGTACTGTACAGCGGGTGCGGCATACGCGAGTTTCACAGGTGCTGGCGCGTATTGTACAGCGGGAGCGGCATACTGAAGAGGGGCGGCATACTGAACTGGAGCGACGTGTGCAACCTTAACGGGAGCGGCATAAGTGACGACCTTGGCTTGTACGGGACCAGCCTCCTTCTTCACGACGGCGTTGAAACCGTTGTCATCAGCGGTATAATCAACCACACGACGACTTCCGTCGGCTTCCACAACTGAGTAGCTTCCCTTGACTTTATCGCCATCGCGACTCTCCTGCTGGCTCTTGATATCTCCAGTCGTTGTGTCGGCCACAGCGTATTCGTAGTTGTATTTTGGGTTGGCATCGAAAGGCTCTGGTTCTTGTACCTTGGCGGGCGCTGCATAGAGTACTGGCTTGGGCTGGACGTAGGATGTGACCGGTGCTGCGTAGGCAATAGGTTTGGGGGCAGCGTACTGGATGGTGGGGGCAGCGTACTGGATGGCAGGGGCGGCATACTGGACAGTAGGGGCGGCATATCGCACGGTAGGAGTGGAATATTGCACAGCAGAAGGGCCAGAGTGGTAAGCTAGAGCTGGACCAGCATACGATTGGGCGGAGTAGACAGGGGCGCCATACGCTTGGGCAGCGTAGGCGGGGGCGCCGTAAGACTGAGCAGCGTAGATAGGGGCGCCGTAAGATTGGGCAGCGTATGCGGGGGCGCCATACGAGACAACGGGAGCATGAAGACCGCCGGCAGAGGCTTGGGCAGCCAAAGCCAACATTACGATCACGGTTACAATCTGGAAATAAGTGAATGTAATTGGAGTTATGAACCTGAATATATAAATGAAATAAAATTGATACCTATACATACTTATTACAAGTTTGTTTCGTCATCACTATTGTGATTTATTATTTTATACATGAATGTCGTTTTCAACGATCGATTAATCATATTAATATCGTGAGAATAATTTATGTAATGCATGGTCATAACATTGATTATGAATTTAGAAAATGGGAAATTGGAAATCCAAGAAAATAGCTATATTGGATGTGTTCACTGATATTTCAAATATACACATGAAAGAATCACAAACAATTTCGGTAGTCTCTAAATATCATTTGACTAACATTTTATGTACATTTAATTATGTTATGAATTTATATTATTCTTGATTGAATAACAAGTTCACTCAACGATAGACAATACAATAATTAAACTCTACAAACTTATATAATAGATAAATGATGGTCATGAGTACTTACTCTAACTCCCATGCTGATGCGTTTGATACCAATGTGATAATGCAACTGTAGCACATCTTGATGACGATCTCCTTTATATATACCATCATCATAATATGTGATCTCCTATTTTAGAGAATTCCTCTCCCTTTCCACAACCTGCCCTTTACACGAAAAAACAATCTCATCCAAACACCATAAAGAACGAACTAGTATTCTTGGTGATAGATATATAATAGCAAAAGAACGTGGTTTAATTCAGGAAATAACCACTAAAACTGGGTCGGGTGATGTTGACGATGCTGTGTCTCAGCCTCGGAGTGTCCACCAGTTGAATTATTACACGAGAAAACTCGTTTTAATTGGTCAAGCGAAAAAAATATATAAATCTATTCAATGCCAGACGAAGCTACATTATGGGAATTTTCATTGTTGACAATGCGGTGAAAAAATTGCTACATGAAGATATGGAGTAGAATTTTGGTATGTGTACGCGATTTATGGTATTGGAGCGATTTTTTTTTTATATATCTATATACAACATGTTATGTTGAAAGTGCAAGGACAAAAAGGGTAGGTAGTACTCACTGTACTGGTTTAATCGTTTCTGATAAATGTACTGTACACGAAAAGTTAAGAGTGATTTAAATGCTGTGCTAAATATTTTGTTGGTCTGATATATGGTGAGGAGTGTAATGCAAGGACAATAAAAGGTAGTTGAGATTAATATTGCACATATCTGGTTTGATCGGAATCGAGAAATGTTGTTGGTACATGTTATGTATGTGAAACAGTTAATATTAGGTACGGAATAGATACACAAGATGAGAAAAAATATTTTGAAGTCTTCAATTTATATTTGATTTATTTCATGAAATTAGTAGATATGAGAATTACACAGGAATTAAATATTCTCAGTCTTGAGAAAATACAAACTAGAACCAATTTGGAATTGTGTGAGAAAACATAATACACTATTGAATTAAAATATTTCCGTGTACATATACTGTGGACGCGTTTCACGAAATATTACAAACGAATGGGTTAATTAAGCAAATTTGGGTTCAGTATTGGTTACCAAGTGTGGGCCTACTAACTATAGGCCTATATGGCCTATAGTTATTTCACTAAATATCGCCTGACCCAATGATGAATATTTCTAAATATACAAACGAAATTACATCAAACAAAATTACTACTTCAACATTTCAATATTATTATAGGAATGTCACAAGTACATTAAATATACCGTTCAATATTTGTATCTTCAAAAACCTGAACTTGCATTTTTCAAAATTCCATTTTTTTTTAAATTTGTGTGACATTTTCCATTATTGTTCATTTCAGGAGGTTTTATATAGGTACTGTCAATCGTTTACAGTTTACATAAAATAACATTGTCGCAGTGAGTCGTAATATCGTACCATCCAGTTATTAAAAACGTCATTTAGGACACGGAAAGTATTCTAACCAACTTATACATATGTCATCTCCTTCGACAAATACTTACCCAATTTGAATACAATTGGTCAAATTTAGTAATCGTTTCTCTTAACCATTCAATGTTATTTTACTTGATACTGATATCATTTCCTGAAATAATGTCATTCACATTTTTTTATAACGTTATGTCTCTGGAGTCATTATATGCAGACCTATCATAGAGATCAAAGATACGTATGCTTGGTCTATATAACTATTTAAAAGTCCAAAGTCAGCCATAACGAGAATGTGTCTCAGAATGAGTATACGGTCAGCAATATTTTTCTATTCATTCCTCAATATAGAAGAAAATATTATCAACAGCAATATTTAAACATTAAGCATTAACTATAATCTCATTTTATGATCAAGAGATTACAGTAAATTATCGTTAACGCTAATAAACCACATAACTATCACATTAAGTAGTTCGTACGAGTAATGAATTCTAATTGGAGCTACTAAAACAGACGTGCAACATTACTTAAATAACCGGTACTTAGCGTTCAGATTTGACTATGCAATTACATGATTATATTATGTAGACTACTAATTATTTAATTTTTTTTTTCATGTTCTCCTGAAATCAACTTTTCCCGAAAATGCTTCAAGAAGTCCTAATACTATATATTGCATCGGCTTGAACCAACTGTGCAGTTTCATGATTCGATTCCTGCAGAACGGAAAACCATGTCTAACTCGATCAGGAGTACAACCATCAACAAACAATATAGAGACCCATACGAAACAAATAAGTGGGAAACATATAACAAGAAATAAATAGTGAATGTATATAAATGTAATAAATGTATATCAGATACAGAATTGCATCATTAAAAAGTCTTAATGTCATCAAGTTTCGCGGAGATATTATATAATTAATTATCTGTGTTTTACAATACTAGTTCAGTTGATGGACGACTTCCTTCTTTCGTGGATACAAGTATATTTACACCCATGTCTGAAGTCAACATGACATGACATGAATGTTAGTTTTGAGAATTAAATTGAATTATTTTAGAATAGGTCGGTCAAGTTTGATTAGGTTAGATTAGTTAGATCGAGGTAATTATTACGAATTATTAATTAGATTGAGCGCAAAACAACAACAATGGAAGAATGGGTTACCACAGGTCTATCAAAGTCTAGCTGCAAATATCGTTTGCCACATTTATCACTCATAACAGAAAATGTAGGTGATATGATCGCTCTTGCGGCGCCCCGTCCGAATAGTCAGTCCAGACGTAGTAATCTTTAGCCTTAATTGAAGAACGATGACTTTCGAAATGAGCATTCGCAATACCATATTTGGCTGGTGTTTCATTGTGATCTTATGACAGATCAATTAATTCATAAATGTGATGTCTGGTTTTTAACGCAACAGTTATAAACAGATACGCAGTTTTGAAAATAAATAAAAATAATTAATTGAGTTGGTTTAAAATATATCCGCCATAATACGAATTGATCATTCAATCAGCACTATTACAATTGCAGTACTTCATTTAAATGTGTAAAGCCTATTTTATATGTACTTCGTATTCTAATATTCATTATTATAATGGAGAAGATTGACACTTGGTTGAAAATAATTTAAACCAAAATCTCCATAACATTTACTATTAAACATCTTACAAGAAGATTTTCGAGAAGAATTTTATGGGCCTGACGATGAGAGATGAAGTGCTCTCGAAGTATTCCATACTTTTATATATTTAATTATTATTTATTGGATGATAATCAGTTTGCCAGTTCAACAGTATTTCAATTTTAATATTATTTCCATTATTATCATTCATCTCTACCTAATGTATCTATGTAAGCAATTTAGCAAATGTAGAAGCTCTAAATCAAATGTCATCTGGAACACAAAATCATAACGGTAGATTTTATATTTCAATAAAAATGTTTAATTCCTATCCATTTTCATGAAACGGCGAGAGTACACAATTAAAACGAAATAGTGATGTCCAAACTAATGACATCCCTAATTTGAATCGTGAAATTACTCCGCATTAAAACCAATGTCGTAATCCTCAGATGATCAAAACCAGATTATTAAAAAGATGCCGGTGTGATTTTAGCTTTCCACGAACCGGTTGACATTTAAGACCTACTGATACTACGATCATAAGTACTAGATGATCTTGTATAAAATCACAACTCATTCCAAAGAACTTGTATTCAGATTCTAATAATAAATATTGAACTTGCCATCTGATTGGTATATATAACCCGTATGAATGAAAAGAAGGCGACCCTGCAAAACAATTTGCACTGCGCTACTGAATTATTATACAAAATTAACGATATAATTACAAAATTGATGGCGACGCTCCCATGCTGTTCGCAGTTGGTTATTAATTAGCCACTCATCAACCATTATTGGTACACAGAAAAGTAATTGAGATATAAGTACTGTATTTTGAGATATTTCAATTGACACTATGTTAATACACACAATGGTAACTACACATGCAACTATTCAATTCACTCTATATGGTATACATGCTCGTGTAAACACATAATGAAATTGAAAAATACAAACAATATCGATTTACCGATGATTGATACAAATACAGTATGGTATACAAGAAAGTAATCACTGTATATAACAAGGATTTTGAATGTGTGAGCGTCTCGCTCACTGAATTTTTGGGAATTAAATTCATCGAAATAAGTATTTATTCATTCGTTAAATGAGAGCTCAATTTCAACTTATTTCTTGATTTAAAAATGATTCTAATGATTAGATGATATATTGGAATAGATGATGAACGAATTCAGATAATAACTCTCATTTTGTAAGACTTTGAAAAATCTAAATACTATATGAAACAGATATTTTGGAAACCACTTACAATTTTAAAAATATCATCAATTAATAGATCCACGATTATTCGCAATCATATTATAATCACTAGATTATAAATATGGGGAAGTCGTCTCTTGAACGAACACAAATGAGTAAAAATGACCGTATCATGATCAATTGTGAATATTTCATTCAATTCGGTACATTTTTGATGAAATAAAATGAAATGAAAAATGTAGGGAATTACCGTCTTCTACAGTTCTGTTCTGGGCATAGATGAAAACTTACGGTCAGTCAGACGAATTCTGCACAGATCATTGGAGCTTCCACAGAACAAATGTACCAACAGAGCTGACATAGGGAGGTTTCAATGAAAAGTTTCATTCTCTTTTCAGTTGTAGGACTATTGTTATTCTTCAGAAAAAATCATCATTTATTATCGTTCCCTAAAAAATCTATTTTTATTTTGTATTGATGCAATGAACCTCGAAAGAAAGCATACACATAACTTTTATCCATCATCCGCATAGTCAGAGATAATATGTCACATAAATGTATACATATGAATATATATGTGGTCGATACTAACTATACGTTAAAACTGGTGAATGATGATTAGTTCTTAAATTCGATCTGGAAAGAAGAAGCGACATAACAAAACATCCAAAATTCAAAAAAAATCTCACATTCCGTGCGTGTGGAGTAATTTCATTGCATTCGCGCATCCAACTACTTACCGATAAATTTCGTAACGGTTGAAAGCCCTCGAATAACATTCAAAAAATGAAATCTTGGCCCACTGAATGAAAACTGAACTCAACACGGGCGTGGGTTCAAGTACCGAATTGGACATGAGTTTTGTGAACATCTTTCATCTATTATATTCACTCATTCGTATCCCCAAAGAACCAACTGCATGGGAGAAATCCAAAATCATCTAAACATAAATGTGTGAAAAAAGTATTCTAAAAAGAAACAGGTCTCATTTTAAACTGTAAAGGACCATCAAGAGATGGAACTAAAAGATATTTCATCAACTTACGCCAAAATTATCTAAACATGAATGTGTTAAAAAGTATTCTAAAAAGAAATAGGTCTCATTTTAAACTGCAGAGGAACATAAAGAGATGGAACTAAAAGATATTTCATTCACTTACGCACATCATGTATTTATAAAAACTGCTCCAAATAATTTAATCACCTTGAATATATATGATATAATTGGTGTGACATAAGACATAATATATTATAGTAATATAAAAGACCGGCTTTCTTCGGGCCGGTCCAACAACATAAGTCGATATTAGTCGATATCAACTGATATGATCTAGCTATATTATTTGCCGCGGTTACAAGAACAGGTAAACAAGTAGGCACAGCTGGATTGCATTGACCTAGATATGAAACAAGACATCGACTAAGCCGAAGACATCGAGTCTTAACAGTTGCCAAGAGTTGAGATAGGTTTCGCTGTGTGGTTAAGAAAAAGAAAATAATTCAGACTGTTATGGAACAACGGAACATTCATTGTTCTACTACTCTTAGATAATGTTCATTTTAGATATAAGAATATGAAATTGGAGGTGGTATAGGTCTTTTTTCTGAAAATTGGCATGGATAATCATTGAAAAAAAAAAAAAAAAAAAGTATCAGTATTTTCATATGAACATGTTGAATGATAGTCCTATTATCCATCAAGGCCTACGTATACGCATACTTTCGAGTATGCGTATACACGAAAGTGTTTCTAAGAGTATGGTATCTCATACCCTCCAGATGCTACAACCCTAAAAATGGTATTCCCCTCAGGTAACGTCTGTGTACAATTAACTCAGAAAAACGTACCGAGATATCAAATGGGCCTGGTAATCAATTACCATAATCATCAGAGATGAAGAATTGGCCATTTCAGGAGTATATACTGATGATGAAGCTTAAGTAGTAGATAAGATAACAATGAGAAGATACAATGAGGGATGGAACACAGTTTGGTGTTGAAATAATTTATTTGTGAAAAAACATTAAATATAATGATTTAGCACAGATTTGAATAAATACAGTTGACTAATTTAACCGTGGTATACGGCAGAGTGGACGGGGGCAGCGGCGTAAGCCAAGGGAGCGGCGTGAGCGTAAGCGGGAGCGGCGTAGGCAGCTTGAGCGTAGGCGGGGGCAGCATAGGCGAGGGGAGCAGCGACCTTAGCGACGACGGGGGCGGCAGCGTAGGCGACGGGGGCGGCAACGGCGACCTTGGCGACGAGGGGCTCTTTGCGGACGACGGCGTTGAATCCGTTGACGGGATCGGCGGTGTAGTCTACGATACGACGGGTACCATCAGACTCGACAAGGGAGTATTGGCCCTGGACGACATCTCCTTGACGGCTCTCGTGTTGGCTCTTGGAGTCTCCGGTAAGAGCGTCTTGGATGTCATAAGAGTAAGAGTAAGATGGGTTGGGGTCGAAGTCGGTGTCGATGGCCTTGACGACGGGGGCGGCGTAGGCGAGGGGAGCGGCGACCTTAGCGTAGGCAGGGGCGGCGTAAGCCAGGGGGGAGGCAGCGTATCCAAGAGGAGCTCCAATGACTCCAGCCTTGGCGACGGCCACGAGGGCAGCGAGGATGACGAACTAAAAACGACAAGTCAAATCGAAATAAAATAGAATAATCTCAAGAAAACTAAGATTATAACCGAAATTATGGATGATGTTCATATATCTGAAATAATGCTGTAAAAGCAGACTTCTTTTTATGACGAACAACTATTGAGGAATTGAAATCATTCGAGAAATGTAAATGTATTACTGTATATGTCGACTTTGAATGGTTATTCAATAGTTATGAATGGTTATAGTCTCAAACATAAAACCAAGAATAAGGAGTCAAAAAATAAATTTTTCGCCTAATGTAGAACTGTGTAGGACGCAACTACAACAAATTTGTGATATAAGTACAAGTGGTGGGCTAAGTAATATTTGATCGACTCAATTTGTCTAATTCCAATCAAGTTTTAAAATTTGTCACATACTACTATTATTCATCGGTATTGTTTAATTTTATACAAACATGTTGGAATTATACTAAGAGTTTTGTATGTGTCTAGTTTGAAATTGTATGAAATGAATGTGTCGAACGAAAAAAACTCGTGAGATATATAAGCAATTCAATTTTATATGCACATAACATATTTTACTTTGCTCAAATTATCAACATTACCTAATATTATAAGTACTTTGAAAATTGAAAATTATAACACTCAACTTATAGCAATAACTTTGCACGAATGAATACGAGAAAAAATGAAACGTAAACGTACCTTGAATGCCATTGTATATGTTTCTAGTCAACAAAATCAACTGATGAACTACCAAACTATCGCTCCTCTTTTATACTTAAAAATTCTCTAATAGCTCTATATCTATTGTGTAATTATTGAGGGCCATATACCAGGTGGCACGCCCTAATCTATATCTTATCATACACACATACAGGTTTTGAACAAGGTCCAGAAGGGTTGCACACACAGGTGGTATACGTACTAGAAGTAAGTCAGGTTTGGTTGGACCAACGATGAATTAGATCGTTCAATGACAAGACTGTACGCCCCCCAAATAACCATGGCCGGTATTATTAGCAAATCACTCCCAAATACGTGTGTGTAGGTGTATGTGTGTATACTAGACTGGATTAGCTTGGAGCACATGTGACTTGGACCGTGTCGCCAATGAAATCCATTATGAAAGTTAATACTATATAAACGATAGGTTACTTTGGAATATGTATCAGTTGTTAATTTGCTAACTAATAAGATGGCATTCAAGGTAGGTAGAGGTTTATATTTCAGTGAAGTATATTATAGTACTGTTTTGATCGGTATCATACAGCATATAATATCCAGAGAACTCACTGGTTGATTTCATAATTCTAACTTATTTACTTTTACAATTATATATTTTATTTTTACAACTTCACTACGATTTATCTAATACATATACTACATATACTTCATCTATAATCAAGTTGAGTAGTCGTAATTTCAATTTCATAAATGAGTAAAGATTCACTTATTGAAATAGCATTCGAAAAAGTGTGTTGCCTGGGTTAGTTAGTTCGAATAATCACAGTAAGGTCCCTATACAAATCGTAAGTATGTATTGTAGAACAATAAAATTAAAACCTAATCATTGCAGTCAACTTAATTCACACACACGAGGTATAATGAATATTAGACTACAATGCTGCATAATAATAGTAATCACAAGCTTGTGATGTCTCGTATAACTTGTCTTCAGACAATACTAATCGAAACATTATCCAACAAAGCATTTCACAGTCGTTGTAAGGAATGAATGAACATGTTTTATGTTCAATTTGAATTTGTATATCAGAATTAATGAATATTTCACATTTTTAGTTCGTTATCCTCGCTGCCCTCGTGGCCGTCGCTAAGGCTGGAGTCATTGGAGCTCCTCTGGGATACGCTGCCGCCCCCCTCGCCTACGCCGCCCCCGTCGTCAAGGCCATCGACACCGACTTCGACCCCAACCCATCTTACTCTTACTCTTATGACATCCAAGACGCTCTTACCGGAGACTCCAAGAGCCAGCACGAGAGCCGTCAAGGAGATGTCGTCCAGGGCCAATACTCTTTCACCGAAGCCGATGGTACCCGTCGTACCGTAGACTACACCGCCGATGATGTCAACGGATTCAACGCCGTCGTCCGCAAAGATCCCCTCGTCGCCAAGGTCGCCGTCGCTGCCCCCGTCGCCTATGCTGCCCCTGCCTACGCCCAAGCTGCCTATGCCGCCCCTGCTTACGCTCGTGCTGCCTACGCCGCCCCTGCTTACGCTCGTGCTGCCTACGCCGCCCCTGCTTACGCCCAAGCTGCCTACGCCGCTCCCTTGGCTTACGCCGCTGCCCCCGTCCACTCCGCCGTATACCACGGTTAAATTAGTCAACTCTATTTATTAAAATTCTGTGCTAATTCGTTATATTCAATGTATTTTCACAAATAAATTATTTCAACACCAAACTGTGCATTCTTTTATTGTACAACTTGGGCCTACTCATCATCCTCTATCATCAGTTTAATACTAAACTCTGATTTTTACAGCCCTCATTTATTTAATGTATATACAGATATAAATATACATAATCACGCATATGAATATAAAATAAGCATTTCCATCAATAAATGGAATCATAACAAAATAGATAAAACCTTCATGAATTATGATGTTATAACTTGATCTGTTCTGCAATGTGGTCCATGAACAATCATAGTTGTCTGAATGGCATGAATATGACAGATAGGTTGTGTTCTGGGTGAATCCATATCCTAAGGAGGAACATTTTCTGCTTATATTCGTACTTTCTTCATTAGTACTTAATGATTACAATATGGATGAATCTCTATAAGGGCTGGACTGATTATCGATATAACTCACCAATACGTCGAATTATCTTCAACTAATTCGAGTTCAAGGTTGAACAGCTTTCGTCTTTAGTTGGACGTGAACATCATTGATTGAACGATAGAAAGTAGTTCAAGTCAGCCTAATACACTCAAGTTCACGAGAGAAAATCAGACTTCATTTCGATATAATTATGTTATTTCTTCAGGTCTCTTTCAGAAGTCCATGAACTTGGACTCTTCAGAATATCCTACAGAACCCACTCAAAACCTCATGAGGTCCTTAAACCTCGTTCAGGCGAAACGACGAAACGGCGAAACGAACGAGTCACTGACGAAGTCATTTCAGTACACTGTTGAATATATGATTTTCATTTAAAAGACTTGAGAGTACTCTAACACAAACTGAAACAAACTGAGTGATGGATAATACTTAAGATACTTCCTGAATGGAATACTTCCATTTCATAATATATTTAAGAAATGGGAAAATGAGACTTTCGACTTCCTTGGTTTAGAATGTATTACCTTCCAAAAATGTGATTATTATAATTTATAAATAACCATTATAATAGTTATCAGCCTCGTGTCCTTTATGTATCCATGGTAACCACCTCGTATACTATATTATTATTTTATGCCCATATACTCGAACCATGCTAGAACACTCAAGTTCAGCATATATGGATTAACACGTGATCAATGAATTTTTTCAACCACATTAAAGAAGGCAAAATCACACACACTTTACCACAATGAGACTTCAATCTTGATGTATACAGAGAACCATACTATGAGTAGGCCTAATTCTATCCAGGATTACCTACTGTAGATAAATACAGAGAACCAGAATATAATAATTATATCCAAAATTTAAAAAGATAAATGGAGTAGGCCTACTCGCAGTCGTATCAGGAGGGTCAACAAATTGAAAATTAACCGAGACAAAAATTTTCAGACACATCGATAACGCTATTAAAAAATGTGACCAATCGCATGAATATTAAAGAATAGTTCTGAGTTTTTACAGACTCAATCAGTTTTTCGTTATCCAGGTAATATTTTAAAGTCCATAAATTGACCATTGTGAAGTCATATTTGGAGATGAGTCAGGAAATGCACCTAAAAATAATCTCACAAATAAACTCCAAGAGTAGAACAATCATCATTGAGATGATCATGTTTCTCGAGCAAAAGTGTCTTTAAAACTCATGAAATACTGGACTACATTAAAAGACTGAGCGAAATTGTATGGTTTACAAAATGCAATAGATATGATATAACTATAAGATCAACTTGCAGAGCAAGTTCAAAGTGTTTATAACATTTTTTGTGGGATTCCTCCCCACCTCAAAAGTTTCCAGTTATTTTACCCAGTACGCGAAAAGAACGCGACAAAATATGTTGGTTTTATTCACTTTCCAGTTGAATATCAATAAGCTTTTATGGTGCTGCATTACCAGATTCAAAATACAGTTATTTGTCAGAAATAGAATTTCTCATTTTTTGAGGGATCAATAGCCTGAAGTCAAGGAAGATAGAGAGTAAGGGCGGTGTAGGCCCCTACATAAAAATACAAATGAAAGTACAAATAATACACTATTGTTGGTGTTGGTGATTTGATTTATTTATGGAAATGCATTAAAAACACATGATACATTTATGAAATAAATTAGGATGTTGAAATAACTTAACCGTGATAGACGGCAGAGTGGACGGGGGAGGCGGCGTAAGCCAGAGGAGAGGCATGGGCGTAGGCGGGAGCGGCGTAGGCAGCTTGGGCGTAGGCGGGGGCGGCGTAGGCAGCACGAGCGTAAGCAGGGGCGGCGTAGGCAGCTTGGGCGTAGGCAGGGGCAGCGTAGGCAGCACGAGCGTAGGCGGGGGCGGCATAAGACAGGGGAGCGGCGTACTTAGCAATGACGGGGGCAGCGACGGCGACCTTCTGGATGAGGGGTTCTTTGCGGACGACGGCGTTGAATCCGTTGACATCATCGGCGGTGTAGTCTACGGTACGACGGGTACCATCGGCTTCAATGAAAGAGTACTGTCCCTGGACATTCTCTCCCTGACGGCTCTCGTGCTGGCTCTTGACATCTCCGGTAAGAGCGTCTTGGATGTCATAAGAGTAAGAGTAAGATGGGTTGGGGTCGAAGTCGGTGTCGATGGCGTGGACAGCGGGGGCGGCGTAGACAGCCTTGGCAATGGGGGCTCCATAACCGTAGGCAGCGGGGGCGGCGTAAGCCAGGGGAGAGCCGATGACTCCGGCCTTAGCGACGGCCACGAGGGCAGCGAGGATAACGAACTAAAAACGAAAATATAACAATGACAACACGAATCAACCGTCAACTAGAGATTGAAAACAAAAGCAATAAGAACAAATATTCAAAAATACGTTTTATGGAAAATTATAAATATTGAACGGTTAAATTCGAATTTATTGGAGTATGGTATAAATTCATCCACAAATATTATGTAAATTAATTTATTTCGATGTAAAAATCATCGGACTACAACACGTACTTGACGAATTTTCACGTACTATCACTTATAGGCTACAACGAACAGATATTGACTAACACTTATTATATTTATTCATTAGTATTGGATGATTTATTTATTATTCATTTATTATACCGACTAACACTTATTTGAGATAAAATGTATGATTCAAAACAATTCGTAGCACGAGATTAAAGAGAACTTAAACAAATGAAAATAAAACTAGTAATAATACTTTTCTTAACCGTACCTTGAATGCCATTTTACTAGAGAACAATAAGTAACTGATACTATTTACATCGTCACCTACGGTTTATATAGTAAAGACTTTCTTTAATATTTCTATATACGACCATGAATATGGGGGGCGTACCAATAATTGGTCATGTGCCGTTCGTATGTGTGGTGTGTGTGTGTGTGCTGCAACCCCCCTCTGTAGGCCTAAAACGTTGCTGCAGAAAAACCAGTATAGTAATGCGATAAGAAGGCAGCGGGCTAGGGCGTGCCCGGCGTAATTAAGTTGCATTTCTCCATTTTTATACAGCTTTAATCGATTATCTATGAGCTTATATTACGGGTATTTGAATTAAGTATACTTCGGTAGAACAAATGCCAATTTTACAGATGTACTTATGGATGTTGAATGTACGGTACGTTTAAAAACCTGAATTTAATTAATTATTGATTATAATTTAATTAATAGTCTAGACTCATACCAATTCTCATATATATGAATATTCATATTATTTTCGTATTCGTTGGGTATTCGTTAGGAAGTTCCCGTCACTCGGCTCTCCACGCCGCTGCTGCCGCATCAAGGCAATCGACACCGACTTCGACCCCAACCCATCTTACTCTTACTCTTATGACATCCAAGACGCTCTTACCGGAGACTCCAAGAGCCAGCACGAGAGCCGTCAAGGAGATGCCGTCCAGGGACAATACTCCCTTGTTCAGTCTGACGGTACCCGACGTGTCGTAGACAACACCGCCGATCCCGTCAACGGATTCAACGCCAAAAATAACCCCTCGTCGCTAAGGTAACCTCTGCCCTCGCTTATGCTACGCCTGCTTACGCCACTCACACCACTTTCAACGCCTATATGCTTACTGCCACCGTCCACTCCCGACGTATACCAAGGATAGTTTAGTCAACTCTATTCACTCAAATCTGTGCTAATTCCTTGTACCCAAAAATCAATTATTCCAACACCAAACTGTATTCAATTCTTTATTGTACAAGTAATGTTTATCATCCTGTAACATCCATATAATCTTGGAATCTAATCCTACGCAGTTATTTATTTCATGTATAGGTCTACACATATCCGCCTATACATAGATTCCCATAAATGCATTCCCATACATACATGGAATCATTACAAAATCGAGAATAGCATTCATTAATTATGATTCTGCGACTTGATATGTTTTTCATTGTGGTTAATCAACTAGTACCAATACATTAACATTGAAAGATAAGTTGCATTGTGAGTATCCATATCAGTATACCCCGCGTGAAAAAGTGCCACTTTCTTCATCAACATAACGTAATGCTTGAACTATGGAAGGATCTCTAATCTCTATAGGGGATGGACTGATCAATAATTCACCTATAGGTCGAATTATTTGAAACCAATTGAAGTTTGAAGGTTGAACAGTTTTGGTTTGTAGTTGGACGTTAACATCATTGATTGAGCGATAGAAAACTAGCTCTCAACAGGAGAGACGAGAGAGAATCAGAATACATTTTTATGTAATTATGTTAGTTCTTCAGACCTAATTCAGAAGCTTCTGGACTTGGGACTCTTGATTCAGATGTACAGAACACACTTGGATCCTTATGAACTCATCAAACCTTTTTCAGGTTCCAAGTCACGGACGGAGACATTTCAATAGAATGGTATTTATACCATTTTCATTTAAAATACTTGGAAGTAGATCATTCCAATCGCATTAATAAAACTCACACAAACTAGATGTTACATTATGTAAAAAGGTTATTTATGTAGTAATACATTTCAAAGATGGGAAAGTGATACCTTCATCTTCCTTCGCTAAGTATGTATAAATATGTATTAATATTAAAAAAGTATAATTGTGGCAACATTATTATTGAATATGTATTATTATTATGTCGAATGTGTCCTTATTATAATTATCAACCTCGTGCTCTTTATGTATCCATGTTTACCACCTTGCTACTATCTTATTATATGCCCACATACCCGAATACTCGAAATCAGCATATTTGCATAACATGTGATCAATGATTCTTGTGATCACATTATTGAAGGCAAAAACACACATGATTTATCGAAATGAGATTCTAATCTTACAGCAGATAAATCCAGAGATCCAGAATATAACTGATTATAACCAAAATGAACAGCCACAAATGGGGTGGGACCTATACTCGCAGTAGTATCAGGAGGGTACAAAAAATTAAAAATAACATATGATAAAATCTTTGATAATCGATAATACATCTATAATTTTATTCGAAAATGTATCTAAGCTAAAAATTAATCAGGATCGTTCCGAGTCTTCACAGACTCATATCGATTATCTCTATTCAAGTTATGATTCGAATCATTCCCTTCGAAATAATTGTATACTTAGTGGTCCACTTATACGCTCGAAGTCACACAAAAATGATTTTGAAGACTTGAAACTTGCCTGTATAGCGTACGTCATAAGATGTTTAATAATTTTCATATGTTCTTCCATTTGATCAATATTGATGTTTCATTCAGAAAAGATATTGTTATAACATGTCTCAAAATAAAACTGTATAGCAATAGAATGGTCAGACATATGTGAACTCTAGCATGTCCTATGACGAGCGCAATAGGGTGAAAATCAACTATGGGGAGTTACAACTTACAAGTGTTGACGATTGTTGTAGAATTCCTCCACGCCTCGAAATTTCTAATAATTCCGCCGGTACGTGGATAAAACGTCACAGAATATAGTTTTATTTATATTTTGCATAATATTATATTTCCTTCAGTAGTCCTTCATTAGTTTATTCTAAATACAGTTATCTTTCAGATGTAAATCCTCGTATTCATTGATCATCATAGTCAAGGATCAATAAACAATTGATCGATTGGCGCACAATCAATAAACAAGGAAATTGCGAGGAGGTGTACACGGTGTGTATCACAATAGGAATTAAAGAACACATATATCAATTATTAGTTTGGTGATTTGATTTATTTATGAAAAATGCATTAAAAATACATGATACATTTATGAAATAATTTAGGATGTGGAAATAACTTAACCGTGGTAGACGGCAGAGTGGACGGGGGAAGCGGCGTAAGCCAGAGGAGAGGCATGAGCGTAAGCGGGAGCGGCATAGGCAGCTTGGGCGTAGGCGGGGGCGGCGTAGGCAGCACGAGCGTAAGCAGGGGCGGCGTAGGCAGCTTGGGCGTAGGCAGGGGCGGCGTAGGCAGCACGAGCGTAGGCGGGGGCGGCGTAGGCAGCTTGGGCGTAGGCGGGGGCGGCATAAGACAGGGGAGCGGCGTACTTGGCAATGACGGGGGCAGCGACGGCGACCTTCTGGACGAGGGGCTCTTTGCGGACGACGGCGTTGAATCCGTTGACATCATCGGCGGTGTAGTCTACGGTACGACGGGTACCGTCGGATTCGATAAGCGAGTATTGTCCCTGGACGGCATCTCCTTGACGGGTCTCGTGCTGGCTCTTGACATCTCCGGTAAGAGCGTCTTGGATGTCATAAGAGAAAGAGTATTGTGGGTTGGGGTCGAAGTCGGTGTCGATGGCGTGGACAGCGGGGGCGGCGTAGACGGCCTTGGCAATGGGGGCTCCATAACCGTAGGCAGCGGGGGCGGCGTAAGCCAGGGGAGAGCCGATGACTCCGGCCTTAGCGACGGCCACGAGGGCAGCGAGGATAACGAACTAAAAACGAAAATATAACAATAACAACACAAGTCAACCCTCAACTAGAAATTGAGAAGGAAAACAAATGAAAAATATTCAAAAAAAACGTTAGTGGAAAACCGAAAATTATAATGAATAAACCGTTGACTCTAACAGAATTATGGTATTAATCTATTAACAAATATGTAAATCAATTTATTTCCATGTAAAAATCATCGGACTACTTGACGAATTTACACGTATTCACTTATATAACAAATATTGACTACTGACTAACACTTTATTAAATTAAAGTAAAATGTATAATTCAAAACAATTCGTAGCACAAGATTAACGAGAACCTATAAAATACAAATAAAATTAAGCTAGAAATAATACTCTTCTTAACCGTACCTTGAATGCCATTTTACTAGAGAACAATAAGCAACTGATACTATTTAGATCGTCACCTATGGTTTATATAGTAAAGACTTTCTTTAATATTTCTATATACGACCATGAATATGGGGGGCGTACCAATAATTGGTTATGTGCCGCTAGTGTGTGTGTGTGTGTGTGTGTGCAACCCCCCTATGCAAACCTTTGCTGCAGAAAACCAGTATAGTAATGAGATAAGAGGGCAACGGTCTAGGGCGTGCCCGGTACAATTAAGTTTCAATTCTTCATTTTTAAACAGCTTCACCAATCACTTGTTCGGATTTATATCATGGGTATTTGAATAAAGTACTGTGGATGGACTGAATATAAAGTTTGAGATGAACTTATAAATGTTGTTTACATATTAATCGACCTATATTCCATTCATGTTCGATTGTAATTTAATCAAAAGTATTTTAAATATAAGTTAGATGTACTTCTATTCAAACTAGACCCGATTCATTTTCGTTCGGAGTATTTTATGAAGCTAATATTCAGGAAAAGCGTGAACTTTTGTGAAGTAGTTTTTATTCGCAAATATTGATGAAAATGATACACAAATTATCTCGTGTTGAAATATTTCATTTCTCATTCACGTATTTTTGAAAGAAATAGTGTTAACAGTAATATCAACTTGGTAATATACAATCATAAACTGAAAAGTAATTAGAACTAATTTACAATTCGACCATTATTGCTGAAGCGCATATGTTGGTTGGAAAATGATATTTTCTCTAGATTCGTTTTATTTTACCTTTATTCAGGTGAAATCGATTTAAGGAACTCTGACTACTTCCTGCAATTTTTACAAATTTGTTTACTTGTCCTTCTCATCAATCGACAATATTGTGATCATTATTAAAAATTTTCCAGGATCAGTACCTAATCAACTGGGCGTAATACTAACCTGCACGGTATCAATATGAAGAATCTAATTCAATTACTGCTCAATAAATGTATATATATATATATATATATATATATATATATATATATATATATATATATATATATATATATATATATATATATATATCTTATGTAGGTCAAATACTTCGGAAATCACAATTCGAAATTAATTATTCAATTTGTTTATTGATAAAAAATGGGTTCTAATATCCATGAAGTTCACACAATTGAACGAAAGTATATAATATTGTGAGACTGTGAGTATTGTAATTAAACAACACGTACATTCTGAAGTGTCAGAAATGTCAATGGGTTTTTACAACGTTACGAGTCAAGCCTTGATCGAGTTGATGCAAAACCGTCACGCTATAAAATAATTGTTATGCATTATGCATAAACCACACAATATCTCTCGAGCTCCTTTTATGTTTGAAGCAAATCAACATTCCAAAATCAATGCTTCATACAATATTACTTCACTACTTTTTTCTGGTATTTTGGACGATGAGGGGAAACACTTCGCAATACAAATATAATTGGTTGGTCTGTACAGGACTATGTCTTCAATATAATTTGATTATTGATGTAATGAAATACTGTTCCGTCCTTTTGGCACAGACGATTGCAAAGCTGCTTTGATGAAGTCAGACGGGCACCGGTTTGAGTCCCGCTGTATAGGCATGGGTAGGCCCATTTGTTCTCCTTTCACAATCGAAATTATTATTTAATCATCACATGCTTATTTGCACCATTAATCTAACCTAGGTGTTGGTGGGTCGTTACACGCAACATTAAAGAAAACTAGAAGTAAAATGAATAATACAGTAGTTATATATAAATAATGCGGTTAGTATACCTTTTTGAATAAACTCATAGTTATCTTATTAATACATATTTCTGTATTTTTTCTGTGATGATAATTTCAGCAAACGAAGCAAGAATCCACTTTGGATTTGGTTCATATTAGTAGTCATTTCAAAATTATCAAGTTATCAAAAGGTCATTTATTTCACATTTGAATTTCTCGGGGTGGTAATATCACCCTTGTAGTGCCCCTTTCAAGCGATTCTGTATATTCATATTTCGCCTTAATTGAGACTTCATGTCAAGTTCTCGTTGTGCAAATATAAAAAACACTCAAAGAATTACATGTTTAAATGCATATACACTTCAAGTCTTAATTTGGAGCCATTACTCTGTTTACTAAAACGAATTACATCCAGTATGAAGAATGAAATATCATGGGAAATATCACATGACGAGCTGAAATTGATCAAAATTGAATTCGAATGTATGTTTGAATTTGAATAATACTTAAGATCTTCACAACTTTGAAAAACCACTTGTGTCACTCAAAATATACTGTTCCGGAATTAAATTTACGAATAAAATGAAATGTATGTACTAATATTCAATGGCTGACTTCTTCAGAGACTGGTGTTCAGCGTACCGGTACGTCCATTGTTTGCTTGTTATAGTGCGTAATTTCAGTGAAGTTTTCTCACTAGGTAATTGAATATGGCTTGATCGATCACCGAATGAGACCGCAATTTCACGTTTGCGGTCACATCAAGTGATCAGGGACGTCGTTAGGGGGTCCAATGTGGGGAGCGCGCACCACCTTGGACCAATCGTCATTTGCGCCCCACCAATAATTCATCCTTCTACAAAAAATATATATAGGCCTATGCATGTTGACTCGTGTTGACCTACGAACAACACACAATGAAATATTTTGCTGGGAGATATCACGAAAATAACTTCCAAAATGTCCAGAATGCTAACATATTGATTAAAAATAACTTCGGAAATGTAATGGTTCAACTATTACCCTCCAAAACTGCTTGAAGATCGCCACAATCACTTGAAAAATATAAAAGTTTTGAAATTATAAAAAGTTCAATAATATGTTAGGTGTTCCGGTAAATGGAATGTGAGTGCAGTGAGTTGATTATAAGTCTCGTTTTTTGATAAATTGATGAAATTTCACGAATTGACATAAGAGTACGTATGTGAATAATTTTCATGAATATAAGGTAAGAAAGGAAATACACTCATCCATCAGGACCCCACGACATTCAGAAGGCTCAGGAATATCATTAGGATTAAAAGACAAAACGTGAAATGTGGTGTGATGTAGTTTATTTATGAAAATGCATTAAATAAAACATGATACATTTATGAAATAAATAACAATGGAGCAACAATTTAACCGTGATAGACGGCAGACTGGACGGGGGCGGCGGCGTAAGCCAGAGGGGAGGCATAGGCAGCTTGAGCGTAGGCGGGAGCGGCGTAGGCAGCACGAGCGTAGGCAGGGGCGGCATAAGCAGAGTAGGCGGGGGCGGCGTAGGCAGCACGAGCGTAGGCAGGGGCGGCATAGGCAGAGTAGGCAGGGGCGGCGTAGGCAGCACGAGCGTAGGCGGGGGCAGCGTAGGCAAGGGGAGAGGCGACCTTAGTGATGACGGGGGCGGCAGCGTAAGCGACGGGGGCAGCGACGGCGACCTTCTGGACGAGGGGCTCTTTGCGGACGACGGCGTTGAATCCGTTGACATCATCGGCGGTGTAGTCTACGGTACGACGGGTACCGTCGGATTCGATGAGCGAGTAAGATCCCTGGACGGCATCTCCGTTACGGGTCTCGTGCTGGCTCTTGACATCTCCGGTAAGAGCGTCTTGGATGTCATAAGCGTAAGAGTATTGTGGGTTGGGGTCGAAGTCGGCACCGATGGTCTTGACGACGGGGGCGGCATAAGCGAGGGGAGCAGCGACCCTAGCGTAGGCAGGGGCGGCGTAGGCGAGGGGGGCGGCGCCGTATCCGGCGTATCCCAGGGGAGAGCCGATGACTCCGGCGTGGGCGACGGCCACGAGGGCAGCGAGGATAACAAACTAAAAATTGAAGTACACAAAATTATAGACAATATACTTTTACAGTTCAGGTACATCATCATTTCTGTACATCAAGAAATTAGTATTTTTATATTCTCAATCAAAAGCGGAATTCAATTACGAGCATACACGGATATCGAAGTGAAATATAATAGTGTTGTGATCATCTCCAGATAGAATATATTTGTATTGTAATCGTATCGATAATCATCAATATTCGCTGACAAGACAATCACGAAATTGGTTAAAAAAATAATGCGAGTAAAATTAATCAGCAGAAGGCATTTATGATAAAATCTTCCATAGAATAAAAGAGGAAAAATATGTATTTCTTCAAGAGAACTAAGTGTAAACAATTTCTATTC
Source organism: Brachyptera putata (assembly GCA_907164805.1). Taxonomy (NCBI): domain Eukaryota; kingdom Metazoa; phylum Arthropoda; class Insecta; order Plecoptera; family Taeniopterygidae; genus Brachyptera; species Brachyptera putata. The sequence continues at coordinate 19,626,744 of OU015466.1, forward strand.
AACACATTGACTCCAATTTATAATGCAGTAGTGTTATAATTTACTATACCTTGAATGCCATTTTAGTGGTGAACGAGAAGCAACTGATAGTTTTCCAAACGTCACCTACAGCTTATATACTAAAAACTCGCCTCGATATTTAAAACCCGACCTTGCTTCATAAGAGGGCGTTTTTTTACCAAAATGTAGTTCGAATAACATATGTATTGGTCCCGATCTATCTTGTGCAAAACCACTATTATGCGCGCGCTACCCTCCGAATTATAGCGGTTATAAACCTGTTAGTATTACGAGAATTACAATATGCTGTTGCGAAGGCGTGGTAAATATATTAATTATTCAGTGACAGTGTGATGATCACTTGTTTTACCTCAGTACTGTATAGTATAGGAAATGCTTATAATTTGGAACTACTTGTTTTGTGCCTATACGAGTCAATACCCTAAATGCGGTCTGATGCAATCAATTAAATGTCTGATGCAATGCATACATTGTAGAGTTAGTTACGTACTATACTTTCAACAAATTCAATGTCCTATTATTTTTATATTGGCTTTAACGACGCTTTGTAATGATAATTGAGACATATTGGCGTCGGATAAATGATTAATGAGACAGTGGGATGCTGATATGAAGTTTCCTTAGGTAACGGAAAGGATAGTGGGTCTACCTTCATTGATACAGCGTGGCACGGCCCATTATTAAGCAGGAAGACGCTCCTGCCTTACTATACGTATGCCTATCATAATTCAGTATGCGATTTCATTCTAACCTAGCTATGTCCATGTTGGAATAAAGTAAGTCTGTGATAATTTCTTGGACAATTAGTTTCCAATGGAATTAGAAAAAGCAACGATTCTACTGACGCTTAGTTGCTAATCACTAGGAAAACGCCATATATGCGTTGTTAGACGAGCGAGTAGTGATAGTATGGGTTTAAATGGGTAAAAACTGCTTCGAGTGGTACCAATGTAGCACATTTTATGTTTTTTCTTCAAAACGGCTGACCCGATTAAGCTGAAAATTTTTAGAAATGTGTATCAAAATGTAATTAAACTTCACACAGAATTTCATTTTTTCGAAAATGAAAATATTTCCTTTTTTTCCGCCATGTTATTCTAATGAGTATTTTTGAAATTTCTAAAATTCATAAAAAAAAGGTTACCACCCAATAATGCCACAAAACTATACAGATCTGAGTTAGATGAGGAACCATATTGAAAAAAAGAATGAAGTTGATAGCTGTAGCCGTTTGACCTGTGAAGAACCGACAAAAAACCAAAAAAAAAAAAAAAATGAAAAAAAAAAAAACATAAAAACGAACACCGATTTTTTTTGGTAGGCCTATGTCAAAATGAATCCTCGCTAAAGCTCGTCTAACTATATAATATTATGTAAATATATATCATGCATGTTGCCTTTCGTCAGAAGCTTATAATAAATACACTTATGATATTCGCTACAGTATCATACATACACAAAATTGAGGAGGGGTAAATCGCAAAATGACTGAAAAATCTGCATGATTCAATTATTGAAAATAACTTCGAAAATATCCATAATAATTCAATTATTTGACTCCAAAATTGCTTGTAAATCGACAAAATCACTTTTAAAATAGTACAAAAAATTCACTGTGGGGCTCCAGACCTCATTTTAGCGCGCGTCTAGTGCCCAACCTGCGCCCCCCCCCCCCAATACACAAATCCTAACGGCGTCCCTGCAAGTGATCGATCATAATGAATACATACATTGAAATATATATATATATATATATATATATATATATATTCAATACATACATACTTACAATAATGATATTACACGCACTAAAACTAGCAACCAACATGCATATATGTGTGCATCCCAAGCATAGTCTATGAGGAAAACAGCGTTAAATGAGGGGGGATTTCATTTTAATTTCAATTTGAACTTTGGAAAAAACATTTCATGTGACCGCAATGGGTACACATGACAGTATTTCCTTGTCGATTATTTCCTCCGACAAAAAGATGAGTGAATAAGTCGGGGTATAAAAAGTTCAATAATAAGTTAGGTGTTCCGGTAAATGGAATGTAAGTGCAGTGAGTTGATTGTAAGTCTCGCATTTTGATAAATTGATGAAATTTCACGAATTGTCATAAGAGTACTTATGTGAATAAGTATATATAATATAAGGTAAGGAAGGAAATACACTCATCCATCAGGACTCTACGACATTCAGAAGGCTCAGGAATATCATTAGGATTAGAAGACAAAACGTGAAATGTGGTGTGGTATAGTTTATTTATGAAAATGCATTAAATAAAACATGATACATTTATGAAATAAATAACAATGGAGCAACAATTTAACCGTGATAGACGGCAGACTGGACGGGGGCGGCGGCGTAAGCCAGAGGGGAGGCATAGGCAGCTTGAGCGTAGGCGGGAGCGGCGTAGGCAGCACGAGCGTAGGCAGGGGCGGCATAAGCAGAGTAGGCGGGGGCGGCGTAGGCAGCACGAGCGTAGGCAGGGGCGGCATAGGCAGAGTAGGCAGGGGCGGCGTAGGCAGCACGAGCGTAGGCGGGGGCAGCGTAGGCAAGGGGAGAGGCGACCTTAGTGATGACGGGGGCGGCAGCGTAAGCGACGGGGGCAGCGACGGCGACCTTCTGGACGAGGGGCTCTTTGCGGACGACGGCGTTGAATCCGTTGACATCATCGGCGGTGTAGTCTACGGTACGACGGGTACCGTCGGATTCGATGAGCGAGTAAGATCCCTGGACGGCATCTCCGTTACGGGTCTCGTGCTGGCTCTTGACATCTCCGGTAAGAGCGTCTTGGATGTCATAAGCGTAAGAGTATTGTGGGTTGGGGTCGAAGTCGGCGCCGATGGTCTTGACGACGGGGGCGGCATAAGCGAGGGGAGCAGCGACCCTAGCGTAGGCAGGGGCGGCGTAGGCGAGGGGGGCGGCGCCGTATCCGGCGTATCCCAGGGGAGAGCCGATGACTCCGGCGTGGGCGACGGCCACGAGGGCAGCGAGGATAACAAACTAAAAATTGAAGTACACAAAATTATAGACAATATACATTTACAGTTCAGGTACATCATCATTTCTGAACACAAGAAATTAGTATTTTTATATTCTCAATCAGAAGTGGAATTCAATTATGAGAATACACGGATATCGAAGTGAAATCTAATAGTGTTGTGATCATCTTCAGATAGAATATATTTGTATTGTAATCGTATCGATAATCATCAATATTCGCTGACAAGACAATCACGAAATTGGTTGAAAAATAATGCGAGTAAAATTAATCAGCAGAAGGCATTTATGATAAAATCTTCCATAGAATAAAAGAGGAAAAATATGTATTTCTTCAAGAGAACTAAGTGTAAACAATTTCTATTCAACACATTGACTCCAATTTATAATGCAGTAGTGTTATAATTTACTATACCTTGAATGCCATTTTAGTGGTGAACGAGAAGCAACTGATAGTTTTCCAAACGTCACCTACAGCTTATATACTAAAAACTCGCCTCGATATTTAAAACCCGACCTTGCTTCATAAGAGGGCGTTTTTTTACCAAAATGTTGTTCGAATAACATATGTATTGGTCCCGATCTATCTTGTGCAGAACCACTATTATGCGCGCGCTACCCTCCGAATTTTAGCGGTTATAAACCTGTTAGTATTACCAGAATTACAATATGCTGTTGCGGAGGCGTGGTAAATATATTAATTATTCAGTGACAGTGTGATGATCACTTGTTTTACCTCAGTACTGTATAGTATAGGAAATGCTTATAATTTGAAACTACTTGTTCTGTGCCTATACGAGTCAATACCCTAAATGCGGTCTGATGCAATCAATTAAATGTCTGATGCAATGCATACATTTTATAGTTAGTTACGTACTATACTTTCAACAAATCCAAAGTCACGGCATATTTTTTTTATTTCCATTATTTTTATATTGGCGCTCATGACGCTTTGTAATGATAATTGAGATATATTGGCGTCGGATGAATGATTGATGAGACAGTGGGATGATGAGATGAAGTTTTCTTAGGTAACGGAAAGGATAGTGGGTATAATAACTGATTGTTATTGATACCGCCTGGCACGGCCCATTATTAAGCAGGAAGACGCTCCTGCCTTACTACGTATCATAATCAAGTATGCGATTTCATTCTAATCTAGCTATGTCCATGTTGAAATAGAGTAAGTCTGTAATAATTTCTTGGACAATGAGTTTCCAATGGAAATTAGAAAAAACAACGAATCCACTGACGCTTATAGTTGCTAATTACTATATAAAATGATATAAATATATATCATGCATGTTGTCTTTTGTCAGAAGCTTATGATACAATAATGATATTCGCTACGGTATCATACATACAAAAATCTATATTGTATTAACGACGCACTGTCATGAAAGTGCAGATCTAATGGCGTCGGTTAGATGATTAATGAGATGTAGTGGGAAGGAAGCGGTCATGGCCTACTTATTATAGGAACCATCCCGGCATCAGCCTAGACTACAGAGGGAAACCATGAAAAACCCCTGTAAAGATGGTCGGCGGCGGGGATCGAATTGGGTTCGAAATTCCCCTCGCCTCCCAGATCACACGAAGCGATACATACAAATATTCAGAATATTATCAAATACATCAATTCATGGTGAGAAAAGTTTCCAATCTTCTCTTCTTTCTGAGTACACTTTTCTCCTTTTCATCTTCTTTTCTTCGGAATATCCTACTTTTAAATTAACTTGTGTAGAGGAAAAAAATACTCCGGTATTTTCTCTAACGTTCATTCTTATTTGAATATAAGGAGAAAATATCAAGATAATTACGTATCTGTCAGGGAAACATCCGCCTCAATTCCATTTGGTGCATTCCAAGTGTAAAACTCGTATTGAGAGAAATGATTGAGAAAACTATGTTTTCCAGTTACACAGAATTCAGTAAGTATCAACTAATTGCTATATGTATGGAAATACGTATTGCTCTAATTTATATGCACTAGATCAAAAGTGACACCTATGAATATATAAACATGATACTATTTTCCAAGTGAGATAAGGAAACATCATTATGTCGAGACGATGTTTAAACACAAGCTGCTTGAAAAAAGTATGCATTCCAAATAAGGTGAAAATAAACAGGATTAGCATTTCTGCTAATTCCATTCCAAGACAGAGATAGATAGATGCAGGTATTTGCTTCAGGTGAAGAAGCAAAAGAAAAGAATTGTCCAGAACGAATATATTAATTAGATACGGCATATTTGAGATGTGATAGTAATTTAAAATAATGTCTCAAACTAATACTAATATAAATTTGAGAATATAAAAATGTATAACATTGTATATTAGTTATTTTGGAAAGAATGAAATTGAAAAAATGATGTATAAAATGTTTTCAATTGAAAAATAGTTGGCTTCCCATCACATTATATCATTATAATGTTTTGAAATTATTCTAAAAATATTTGTAAAGCTTCAAATACATGCACGTAAGTATAGGTGATGTGGGAAATAGAAGGGTGTTTCATGAAACTATTCAAATTACTATGATAGTTTTGCTTTATTAATCGTATTTGACTACATATCCACGAATCAAACAAAACAAAACATGATGACAAGCATTGAAAGCGATAAATAAATCAAGAAACCAATATTGATGAAAACTCAATGATACAATGGTCCTCGATAGACGATATCAGCTTCTTAGTGGTGGTAGTAAGCTGGGGCAGCGTGGGCGTAGGTGATGGCAGGGGCAGCAGCGACGTACTTGGTCAAAGCTGGGGCAGCATAGCTGACAATCTTGGGTGCGGCAACAACCACCTTGGTGGGGGAAGTCTTCTCAACGACAGCGTTGAATCCGTTGACATCATCAGCTTGGTAACGGACGGTACGAATGCTACCATCAGCTTCCGTCAGAGAGTAGCTTCCTTGGACGTGGTCTCCGTCGCGGGTCTCCTCAGCGCTCTTCTGGTCTCCGGTAGAGGGATCGTTCACTCCGTATTTGTAGCTGTATTGTGGGTGAGAGTCTTGTTCGACGACGACGGTCTTGACGAGGGGAGCAGCTACTTTGAGGACGGGGGCGGCAGCGTAGTGGATCTGAGGGGCGGCATAGTGTACTTGAGGGGCAGCAGCGTAGTGAACTTGTGGGGCGGCGGCGTAGTGGATAGCGGGGGCAGCGGCGTAGCTGACGGAAGGTGCGTAGCTTTGGATGACTCCGGCGCTGACTGTTGCCACGAAAGCCAAAAGAAGTACCTGTAAAGAACAGAATATTAATTCATATCACTTTTAATGTTTAAAAGAGAAGTAAGGTCAAAAAGACTTGGTCCGTAGGTTGTACAGCGAGGAAAAATCGGAAAAATATAGCTTCAGAATGAGAACTTCTAATATTTATTTCAGATATATTTCCAACCTTCAATCTACTCCGTTCTGTTTTGATTCTAGTGGTCATATGCAAATGAACGAGAGAAGATATCATTTTCAAAAGTACTTAATTATGGTATTAAGATTTTTTTACAATCAGGTTTCGATTTCATATGGAAAAAGTGATTTCAAATGGTAATGCATATGTAATGCACGTTAAAATATACAAATACAAGTTCGAGTATCCGACTACCAGTAGCATTCGACTGCTGTTCTCTCACAATAAAACTGCACTAGTGTACAGCCTCTATATCACTCTATAATTTATTCATAAATTAGAAACACATTCATGTTTTTCTTTGATATGTAAATAGTATTTTAGTATAGTGAAGTATGTAATAATATTTACCTTAGAAATCATTGTTGATTATCCCGTATTGCTATGACTTGTTTGATTGAAGCTTAAAGCACTTGTGATGATTATTGTCTAGTTTCCTTCGCTTATAAACCTTTCTGTAATCGTACTCAAAACCATTACAATCCCTACTTCTGCCACAAAAATAGTATTGCTTGCATACCACTGACATCCACAACGTAATCTAGTATTCGTAATATGTGTAGGTATGATACTTGTACGGTGCTCATACAAACCAGTTCACTTGCAATGCATTTTTTTGCTAATTTCACTTGATTCTTAATATACAATAAAATCGTGCAATTCAATAAATACATAAATAAGAGAAAATGTGGGTTGGTTGCGTGAAGTTAAAATGCGTAAATGGTATAGAAAAATGTCTAGCCGAGTGATCTACCAGTGCATGATTAACACGACAAGAATACGGTTATCATTAAGAAAATACCAGTGTTCGATTTATAAAGTCATACTAAAATATCGACCAAAAGCAAGTGCAAACAAGTGTGTACATTGCAATAATAGAAAAACTTTGAAAAATGTCATCATTTTCTGAAAAAAAATCTGTAATGCTATGACAGATGTCGCGTTCACCCTCCAATGCGAGAATATAAATAAATACTGGTATCGTTTTCATGAAAATGAGTAGATAAGGTAAAAGCTTACATCATGATCTGACGTTAATACTTTCGAACTAGTGAAAAAAGATTCCATCAGATTGTTATTTTGATAATTGTTTCATCACATACTGCATACACATGAAAAAAAACATCTGATTTGATTGCCAATAAATTATAGTAACATTTTTTCCTGCTATACTGTTTATAGCCACATGTTACACAGGTTCACTACATGCATGCACAGGCTGGTAAATTCTAAAGTAATAATGCTACTACAAGATCATAATTCACGTAATACTACATAATGATACGGCTTGATTGGGTGACGTTCTTATTTATAAACAACAAGAATAAAACTAATCTCAAATTAGGCATAGATTAATCGTTTAAATCTCATTCATAAACAGCGGAACTTTCAGCTGATTCTGCGATGAAGAACCATTTTTCTTTTGTATAGAAGCAATATAACTCTATAATAAGGTAAGTATAGTTAAACCATGATTCAGATAATGACATAGGAAATTAGTCATTAAAACGAACTGTAATCATTGATCAAAATTACTTCTTAATTTAAATGATAACATCGTCTTTATAATAAAACAAATGCTTTTTACAAATTTAGAGCGGAAATATTTATTCATTACCCTTATCTGAACATGAGTTTGACTCAATATGCAAGATACATTAATGATACCACTTTTCAATTCGCCTTGTTTACAGTCCACCAATATAAGTAATTACTTTGTTTGGGCTAAGAAAGAAAGTGAACTATAAAATGAATTATTTATTTAATGGTTTACGTGCTGCAAGCTGCTACAGGTGCAACGAAAACAATCGACTATTGCTTTGTTGTAAATTAATTATTATATTTATACAGATCAAAGACTGTAATTTAGGGTGAGTTACATGCAGCTACTGAATTTTTGTTTAATTCTCAAACGAGAATGAGTCACAAGGTGTCGTACTTATTTCAAATTGATTAAATTCATAAATCAATATTCATTTTAACGGGTAATAACGGCTGGAAATCAACTCGTAGGATTTGAAAAATATATTTAAATGCTTCTTAACGAACTCACCAACAGCTAGGTTATACGGGGGTACGAATGAGCAGGAGATAATGAACAGGTGAAGTGATGATACGTGAGAGGACGTTCACAAAAATGCATGCCTTATGCCGGACTCGAACCCACACCCAACGGTGACTTCAGTTTCTACCGATAGCGATAGTACACTTAACCAACGGGGCGGCTACGTAGGAAATAGAATTGAAAAGATGATCATTTATAATAATTCCGCAGCTTTAAATTATGTAATTGTGCATTCACTTCTAGGAAGAAAATAACGATAGAGAAGTAGATACACTGGGATCAAGGATTTACAACCACTCAAATATATCCCTGCTTATGGTTAGTATTCATTTTGAAATTGACCCAAACAAATAATAAAAGGGAATATTATATTGCACATAGATATTACGAAGTTTATTTCACATAGGCTATTTATTTTTCATTTTGCCCAAGATCATTCATACGAATTATTGATATTTTTGTTTAAATTTACATACTATCAATATAGGAAGGACTTTAGAAGGAAAAACAAATCAAGTTTTTTTCGCGTGTTTATTTAACAATGAGTAATTATAAAGATAACATACAGATACAATAAATAATTATGGATACATTTTATAACAAAACATACAAGCTAACAACGATGTTGTAAATCTCATATTAAACTTAATAGTACTTGTAATTATAAGCTGCTGGTGCTACAGGTAATGGTGCATACTGCGCCGGGAATGGTGAGTAACGTGCGTGCGCCACCGGAAGAGGTGCGTGGGCTACCGGAAGTGGTGCGTGCGCAACCGGAAGAGGTGCATAGCGCACTGGTAACGGTGCATGAGCTAGCGGCAACGGTGCGTGGGCTACCGGTACGGGTCCATAACGTAATGGTGCCACCGATAATGGTGCAATTGGCACCGGTGCCGGCACCAAAGCCTTGGCATGTACTAACGGACCTCGTTTAACGACGGCATTGAACCCGTTGATCGGGTCGGCAACGTAGACGACTGTACGAAGGTTACCGTCGGGTTCGACTAGACTGTAACTTCCTTGGACGACGTCTCCGTTGCGTGTTTCCTGTTGACTCTTAGAGTCGCCGGTGATCTGATCGTTAACGCTGTACGCGAAACTGTACTGAGGGTTGGGATCGTAGTTGGTATTGACGGGGACGGCGGGGTAGGCGATGGGGGCGGCGTAGGGCACGACGCCGCAGTGGGCGACGGCGAACAGCACGGCGGACAAACAGATGATCTGGACAGAAGTTGACGACAGCGTTATACAGTGGCTATAATTGTTACTTCTTCTTTGCATCATTAATTACCTGTTATATGAAACAGTTATTTTCTACAATAAATACAACAACAATAATTAATACTGAACAAAACTATCATACAAATTATTCAAATTGATATTCATTTTTGCCCACTTTCCGTAGCTCAGTCAGCTAAGGCACCTAAGCTGCTAAGGCGGCTAAGGTTGTAGAAACTCGAGTCACGTGGGTGCGATTACCGCATAGGCATATATATATATATATATATATATATATATATATATATATATATATATATATATATATATATATATATATATATATATATATATATATATGTATATATTTAATATTATGAATAGAATGAAGATTAGCACATTTTGAAGTGATAGTGGAAAAAAATAACGACAAAAAAGAAACCCACATTCTTCACATATCATTTAATTCGATTTTGATATTAATTTTAGAATGAAACATTCTGAAAAATGATAGCAATTCTAAGGTAACATCTTTCCCTGAATGTTTACACTAAATAAACTTACTTTGCACGCCATTACGATCACTTGAACTGTTTGTTAGCTGCACAGATGATTAACTGTAGAACACTATTGTTGCACTGATAATGAAGAAGCGTCGGTAAGCTTTTATAAGTGCGTGGGCCAAATGTAATTATCGCATCATGTCAGGTGCCAATACGGAAAAAGAACGTAAATTGTAGGTCAGATTCATTGACAGTTTCTTTTGACGCGTACGAAGTCTTCATTTGAAATACCCGGCGAGTGTTGTCACACGAAGTGAAACGGAAAGTCAAAACGAACATCACAACACCGACAAACTCGACCGAAGTCGACAGTCGACAAAGTAAGTCAACTTAGTCCACTTGCTGGTCTACAATGTTGCATTATTGTTTTAGATGAAAGAAAATTAATACAAATGAAAGGTGAATGATGCACCAATAAATATATATATATATATATATATATATATATATATATATATATATATATATATATATATATATATATATATACAATGTATATGAATGTATACAATATATATGAATTATAAGATACACATTTTGGGTTTCGATTTTGATTGATTTTCACATTATTATTTTTCAGATTCCTTGATTCGGATTTTACTACGGATAATTCAACTCTATGGTATTAAAACCACTTAATCTATTTTACAATGTGCGGTTACCTTGTAAAAGATGTTATTAACGTCACTAAATATCACGTACCCCTCGGGGTTTTAATATAACAATATCAACTAGACTTTATGGCCGTCAATTATTGTTGCGTGCTATGTCTTTACCTCGTACGAAGTGTAACCCACAGGCATGGTCAGCCACGCAAATAATTTTAATAATAGCAATACAAATCTTGATTTGACAACTGTTTCTGGGTCAATCTATTCAACCTTTACGACTGTAGCTAATTGATATTCATTATAAGTGTTTAATGGTTCTAAAACGCTACACCTTTATCCCATTATTTGCGACATGGATAACAATAATGGATCTCTAAATGTAGAACTTATGTGAAGTGGATGATAATTGAAGTGATACAACCAAAGGAGAATAATTTAAAAATTCAACAAATGTGTGTACGATGTGAATATCACTGTTATTATCTTTATATCCCTCTAACCAATTAAAAGTACAAAATTTGCAAACGTATTCATAGCTATGATCATTTCCCGATTATGTTGTTAATAATTATCGTAGGTGTAATACTTTTTTCGACCATCATATGTAGGATCGAAGCTTCAAAAAGGCAAGATGTTGGTGGCAAGACGTTGCCTATATCCATTATTTCTCAAATTGATTCAATTTCGAAAACCCATTTCGCAGTAAACGACAGACAACACAGATTGGGTTTAAAATATGAATATTTATATATACATGACAGTAATCTTGAATACTGACTTTTTTCTAACATCAAAAACTTGATTATATTTTCCGGTTTGTTGTGTTGGTAGACCTCTCAATTTAGGAAATGAGAGCTCTTAATTTACGCTAACTAATCGATAATAAATTCAGGACCTACTGTTGAATTCGATTACTTTCATGTTCCATCCCATGGAATCATCAGTAATAAACAGCGGGTCTCAGTACTCGGCTTCATTACGTAACTCGATAATACTGTAAAATAGTTTCATGACAATGGCCCTCTGACAATGACCGTGGTAGCAGGTTACTACAATATGCCAATCACCGTAAACTGAACAACCTTCGTGGTTTCAATGCTCATTACAAAACTTCAAACTAATAGAACCCTTACCGTTAAAAGCTATGCCGTGTTTTCAAGTATCACTATAAGTAGTCGGGAGTCGGAGAGTGTTAATAGATGTTTTTTGTGTAATAAATGTTTGAGCGATTGTGTCATTTTACGATTCTATAAGACATGACAGAAATATAGTATGATATCGGCACAACTGAACAGAATACAACAGGATAAGGGTTAAATCGTGGGGTTGAATGTACGGACAGATACCATGAAATGAACTTTACAAGTTGCTGCACAGCGATGCCAATATCACCAATTTTTAAGAGAACTTTGTTAAGTCCCTGAATTCGAGCACTGCTATCATCACGATTAATTATTAGTCAATCATTGTTACTTTAGAGTATGCACATATAAAATGTTAGCTCGAAGGTAATTCATGTACAATAATATAACTGATGAAGTTAGATAAAGTTAGATAAAGATAAAGTTAGAGATACCATTGTGGTCATTCCGGCAGTAATTCAAGTAATTACGATAGAGATGATATATAATTCATGTAATATTTTGCCCAGCTTTATTTCATGATATATAATTAAATATACATACACAAAATACAAAACCATAATGAAATGAAAACAGCATGAGATCTAAGATCATCTTTTCTTGTCCGCATTTACATAAAATGTGTTACTTTAGTAGAATTGAGGTAGTCAAGACTGCCCTTGTGGCGACCGTTCTATAAACAGTCTGAATCGTCCTCAAACATAATTGTGAAAAATTGATTATGTTCACTTCATTCCTGATAATGTTCATGAATCGAGGTTGAAATGAAGAACAAAATACTATGAACTGAGTGTTAATTTATGATGTAATTGTTGAGATCTAGGTTTTACTTTTTAAACGATCTTAATATTTTCAATGGTAATATATATCCTATAGTATCATCATTTCACACACCTCACTCTTTTGGCCACAATAAACACAATGTCTCCTTGATATTTTTCAAGCATTTGCTACGGTACTAAGAAATCGAAGGTTCGAATAAATAATGCATATTTTACTCCATTATACATGATTACTAATTATAATTATAGTAATAAACCAATTTAAAAAATTGTTCTATTGACAGATACGATACGAAATGTTTAGAATAATTATAACGCATGATCTGTTTCATCATTTATTTGCATCTAGGTCAGACAACTACTACGTAATAACGAATTGGCAGTTGCCACCTGTTGGCTTTATCGAGGAAACGAAACTGCGTCATTAAACATCCACCACAGACACTGTCTAGAACGCCTTGTTGTTGTTGTTATTGTTGTTGACGAAAACCACCAGGATCATACGTTAAGTGAGAGCAGAAGAAGCTCTTTAAAAATGTTAATTGATTGCATGTTCTTGTGAGTGAAAGAAGATATATCAATTCGTTTTATAGTATTCAAATAGCAGAATAATTCATCATAGCACAGCTATGATAATATAGAGCCCATGTAAATAATATTTTAATACCGGTAAATCAAGGCTTAAATATCTGAATCGACTAGTTTGCCTGTATGACTAGTAAAGACTTGTTTAAATCAAACTGTTTAAACTGTAAATTACCAAGTTCCTGAATCACAGGCGTAAGAGTACCTCTAACTGGCAGTTTAAAGTTGTTACCACCATGATTACCAATGCAATTTGTTTACACCAACTTTCAGATGAAGGATAGCTGGACTTGGTAGAACCTGGCCTAAAATAAGAACTTACTACATGCAACGTTACATGAAAACGTCAGATGTCTTTTGTGAGAAACAATGTCCATAAAGTTGGAACGAAAAGTATTTCAATATTGCTGTACAATCTTCAAATGATTCTCTTATTGACCTTTTTGCTTGACTGAAAAGTTCATATGCTTGAAAGTAGCCAGAAAAAGTTGTAGTTATACGTTGTAAGTGGCTAATAATGGAATTTATGAAACTTTATATGAATAAGGAAGAAGCACGCTGATATTTCAACAGAAAATGTGTTAGGAATGTAGATTTCCTAGTAGTTGTTTCTGCAATTATTAATCGGCCACATTGAATTCAGAATCCTAATCCATTGTTACTTTTCATGTCGAATGATGTTTTCTTCAACAAAATACATCACCTGAAAAAATGTCTACAATTTAATTATATAGTCATGATCCAGCACTTGGATGTCTGGTAAAAAACACGAATTAAACTATTTGTAAATATAAAAGTAGAGCTAAATGTGTTGAAGTAAGCTTAAAGAAACCTGAACACGGCCCTTCCACCAATATAACTATTTCTACGATACGAATGGTTTAAAACTCAATAAACTTTATTGAACACCACACATGAATAAAATACTAGTTTCATGAAAGTAGACGTATTCCTATGCTAACAAGTATGCCAACATAAAAACATACGGTTCACTATAAATTGACTCTTGATAATATTTAGAATATAAAGCACTGTATACGAACAATATGCCTACCATCAAGAATCATTACCAACAGAATTCAAATTCATTAGCAATAAGTTCTATGAACATATTTGGGCGTACAAAATAATAACCTTCAAATGCGTTCTGAATAACTCGAATTTATTCTGACCTCAAATTGATATTTGAACTAACATGTATCGGAGTTACTTGACAATGGGACACATTTTTTGTTACATAAAAAGCTGAATGACTATGAACAGTGATTCAAATCTTCCAGGCTTAAGGTTAGAGTTAAGTACATATATCGCATGGCAACACAACTTATGAGGACAAACTAAAGCCACAGCAGTTGATATACAAGTTCTATCACTTTTTTTACAGCCTAATTTTGGATTGTGTATTACAATAACCCTATATAAACCCGTATTGCTTCTTTTATGATGATATTTGCTAGGACTTAGAAGGCCGTTCGTCCGAACAACATAATAAAACAGTCATTGACAAACCGGCTTACATTCGGCATAATTACAGAATTAGGATACTGTAAATTAGAGTAGATAGTGTGATTTATTCGCATTTACAGAATATAAAAGTATTCTAGTGATATTGATCAACATTTGATGGAAGCCATTGAAATGCAATTTAAAGATAGTACAGGTGGAGGAGCCGGGTTTTCCTTCAATTTTGCAAAGTTTTCATCATGTCGTTTACCTGGGCCATATGATTTAGTTTACTTAGAATTGGTACTTTAAAAAATGAGAAAATATATCCAACACTGTTGATTTTTTTAAAACATCGAAAACGTGACATGATTATATCCCAAGTTAAGCTAAGGATGACAAGTTGCGACCGTTTGAACGGGGTACCACAAGTATTATCTTACCACGTTATAGAAATAATCGGATATATTGCTTCTAGAATGTTTTATTGTCAATTATTATTCATTGCTCACTCCCTAATTAACAACATCAATAATATTTGACGTTTATATACCAAAATAATTGGCGAATATCTCATCCCTTTTCACAAGTATTCTACGTGGAATCACCTGTACATTTGTACGTTTGAAACAGTATCATCTGACGAAGAATGATTCAAGTGTACAAGAGGCGTATCAATGATTAAAAAAATATCAAAATATACAAGAACAATAACATTTCTCGCTGTAAACCTACACATAAACTTTCATCACATCACCACATTACAATTATTATGCAAATCACCCATTAAATTGATTCATCTAAACCAACAACTAAGCCTCTAACGACATCTCCCATATATTTATGAAATGATCTATACGGTTGACTTTATTAGGTAAAGTCGATCACATATGTCTGGTGCAATAACACGTAACTGTATCACCGGAGACAATATCGCACGTGATCAACACATGACTCTCACAACTTTCTCTTACGTAACACACACACTCACATGTGGTTGAGAGTAGGGCAGAAGGCCTACGCGCTCTACTCTATATCAGTACACGCCCAACGCCAGTGCAGGTGACTCAATCGTCAGCTGCCGACGGTAGCGGACGGTTGAAGACCTCTCGATGCATATTCGATACTTCACTGGCGATATATCGAATATCATATCGGTGATCGTTAGTTTTAGATACAGACCTATCTAATATGAAGGATTCTATGTAAACAAATTCTATTCAGAACTTCTTATATACGATATATTATTGAAGTATTGATAACTGACTTTATATATCGATACTCGGGAAAATATATTACTCGATACATCGATATGCATTTTGAATTCTGTCAAGATAGTTGGGATATGCATATAGAAACGCATATCGAAACGATAAATGGGCAAATTCTCATATAACATGATATCTAATAGACATGCTTACATCAAAATATCAATATCGAGAAGCATCGTTTGAAAAAAATATATCGTTATTTTGAAAGATCACCCTTTTCACGAAATTAATACGAAATATTTGAAAATAATGAGTGATGAATCTTCAAATCGAGTTGTGGGTTGATTTTTATTGGAAAATCGCTTCATAGCCTACTATAGGAAAATTCAATTGCATGACTCGATAATATCGATGAATATCACCGATATATCGCTAATATAGAAACGTACCGTAACAAAACTTGATACCGCTAGGTAAGTAAAACTGATAACATTCTTGCCCATCCCTAAAATGAGCGATAGATAGTATCACGGAGGTATATCATTACATGGTTTTAAATTAAATACGGTGAGAAACACGGATAACTTGTGGAGTATGCCGAAATTGCCGGAGATTATTCGATATTTACGTAACATAATTTAAATTTGTTTTCACGTATACGTTAAACTGTTTACACTCTGAATGAGTTGACGGTTAATCGATTCAACTCTCATGAGCATTCTTGGAAACAAATTAAAATTATAGTTAATGTAGAAAACAGTGTAATAAATCTTATATTCCAGTAGTTATATATGTCTGGATAACTTGAATAAAATCCATTGCCTGACACTCGACGCATTATTGGAAGAGGTGAAATACATTCGATTTGTAAAATAATTGTTTCACAAGCAACTTACTATTCTGTATCTTTAGGTTGAGAACCATTTCGTTTTATTATTGTCCATACTTCAACTTAGGAGCTGACACACTCAATAATTATGAAGAATCATGAAAGTTTGACTCAATGTGAAATGATTGACATAATGAAAGAACAATTCAGAACAGTAGTATATTTTCCAGAGAGGTACAAAATAATTGTAGTATGATCACTTATTATATAAGGATCCTTATTTAAAATATCGAGGGTATGTTGATTTGAAAAAAATATATATTGATCGGGCTACATATTTGTCATGAAAAACAATAGATTGCGCTAAAAATTTAAATATGGCAGACGATTGTCAACAATGCAACATTTTCAATAAATGTGAGTGTTAAAACATGCGCGCGCTTCATTTTCCAATTTTTCATTAGTTTCACGGTTTACCACTAGTGTCGTACACGTAAATTATCTGTCGAATATCTTTTAATTAGGCGGGAAGGCGTACTACATATCACAGACCGATCTGTTAGAGAACAAGTACACTGCTCAATCAAAGAATGAGTATTCCTGTTATTTTTGTTAAAATCAATCACTTCACACCGTCGCGAGTAAAAAAATAAAATTCTTAAAATTCCAAGTTCAAAGTTCAAAACAGAATTCACATTTCACTTCATTATTATAAATGTTGAAAAATATTGTTATTCATATTTTATATAACAATGTATATGTTATAAAAAAAACTTTTCACTTGTGAAATAAATATTCGACCTAAAGTCAAGGCAGATACCTTCACGAGTCTGTCAGCGAACATGTAGCGATATTAATAATGCTCCCGGGCTTCAACACTTGAAACAAGAATTTCACCGTTTCAAACGAATAGCAGGTATATTTACGTAACACTCACTGAGATATTTGCTTTCGTCGCAACAAAAATTCAGTCCAATGCTAAGATTAACCATTCAAGATCGACAAAATCTTCAACTTTGACACATTTCGACGGAAAGTTATTTCAAAACTGACAGAATTACTTTAAATTGACATTAGTAGGTCATGCATTATTAATTAAAAATCACAATAATTTCATATCGGGCCATAACCGACTCCATCCCAAAGCAGCACAATTGGACAAACAAGTACTTGAGGTTCAAAAGAGGTAAATAATACATATTTGCATAGATATACAATAATGTCATAATCTTTCCATTTAACGTTATTAAAAAGCCAAGTTTTGGTTCTTCCTTACTGTACGTTGTCTCGCATGAAATTATTACAATACCAAACACAAATATGTAAGATATTGAACACAAATGAAATTTAATGGATATTAAAATGCGATTATTTGATATCATTTATATAACCACTCCTGAAGCACTATATTTCATTTTATTTATTGAAATTTCATAAAACCAAATATGAAATTTTCAGTTGAATATGATGGGCATACCTTCTCTTCACGTAGTAATTGTCAGATTGGCGAAAGAAATTGTTTTAACATTATTTAATAAATTTCAACCTAATGGTTAACTTGAGTAGTTCAATATATTAAAATGTCGAGTATTATTGTAGGTAGGGCCTACTAATTATTATTAAAACAATCAGTCATAAATGAAGAAGAAACCATATTTTCGACCTAGGGAGCGCACAAAACAATGGGATGTTATTTGTTGATGAAATAACCTCGGCTCCAACACCCAAAACCCTAATGTCAATGGCACAGCTAGAAGCGTGATTGCATACCAGGCTTCTCCCATCCAGACAAGACATACCACCTCCATGCAGTACCAACATCGCAATATCTCAACAAGATCGATTACTGGCGTTACATCAGCACATACCTATATAACAATGACATTATACAACGAGTTGAACTACTAAACAAGGAACTGCACACTAGTTATAATCTCAGCTTATGAATTATAGTTGTTTTTAAGTTGGTAGTGGGGTGAATGTGGGCGGAAACCATCAATTGAAGATTGGGATTTTACAAATGAACACGCTTATGACACGTGTAGTAGAAGAATTTTTATGTATAAAAAAAAACAAGTCGATATTTTCCATCTTTTATAGATGTTTTGAAAGTACCACCAAATAATTATAGAAACTTTTGTATTAGAAAATATGAAATAGTATTAGCACAACGACGGCAATACGAAAGACGGAAACTGATGGGTATTCTACAATTAATAAAGCGCTACTCTTTCAAGAAATTTCACACAACTAGAATATTAATTTATGCCAAATTAAATTTAGAATACATATCGAGTCGATGACCATAGCTACACTTATAATCTAGTATGGACAATTCAAGCACACCAAATCAGAGGTAACATAACACACTACTTTAATATTCTACTTTACTATTTTACTGGATACAATTGAAATTTGCAACAATTCTATCGGTTCCATATAATTCTTTCGTTCATTATTGTCATAAAGGCATCATTGCAAAATCAAGATGGAATTTGATATTTTGAGTACTTCGTTTGAATGAAAAATAATCTTCAGATATCCATTATTTAATTATGACGACTAAGGTACACTTGCGGTGACATAGAATGCTCAATTTTGAAATTGAAATTGGAATACAATCTACGATCACTATACTGATAATTTTGTAATCGACCGTACTTGGTTCTTATGCACATTGTCTGCTAGGTGAACAGCGTATACTGTTGGTGAATGTTCTTCCATATTCATTTTCATATGACATGATTGATGACTTTATGTGACCGAAAGTGTACGTACTTATGAATGGTAAGTATTAATATGGATAGTTTTTAAAATAATTCAATACGTATCACAGCAACCAAACATTGATAAAATAACACTTTCAATTCCTGACAATGACCAATTTGCGATATTTTCAATATGCATATCATTCATGAAAGGTTATATGACGATAGTATTTACTTCTCTATGGTGTGACTACAATTCAACAGAGTAGCCAAAAAGCTATATTAAATATAATGAATAGCTCACGATATAAAAAAGATGATATACCACGTGGCTAGTTTTTAACGAATCTTGTTTCCCACGACCTAGCTCATTACACAACCAAACAATAATAATTAATATAACAAATACATCTATTCTACTAATTAATCCTTCCCGAAGACATTTTCTAACTAATAAAACATGGAAACTGTTGAAATAAATGATGAAATGAAACCAAATATGTTGAATTTTAACCTGAAACTTTGACCCTATACGTAGCTATAGTACGTGGAATCTGAAGCCAATACGCTATTTTCTATCAATGAAGACCTTCACAGTTGCTAATGATAGGTTTCTACCATAAGGAATACAGAGGTCATGCTTCCAATGCATTGTGCACATATATGTTCCTTGACTCGTATAGGGTCACTGTGAAAGTTCTTAACAAATACAAATCGTGATATTATCATTATTATTGTACATATAATAAAATAAAAATATCTTCTCATATCCACGGGAGATAAAGTATATATAAATTCCAAAGAAAGGAAAAGTGCAATTCATACGGTAGCCTAACGAACGGACGTTATATTTAAACAGTCATAGTAAATTAATTGTAATATCTTTTTTTTGTAGAGAAATATTTAGGGCAAATGAATTACTTATTACAAGAGCAATAATAACCAGGTGAAGGTTGGAGAATGACGTTAATAATTCTTCCGTTTTGTTCGAAGCAGTCGTGTCTGATCGCAAGGAATTTCATATTCTATAATAATTGCACTGTCAATTTCCAACGATTGTCTGGTGAGGAAGTTACTATGAATGCAGTTTATATAGAAGAGGTGGCTACGAATATATATACGAATATATATATATATATATATATATATATATATATATATAAATTATATATTATATATATAATATAATATATACTGATTACTGCAGCACGATTTTAATATTATCCTTTATACAACAAATGTAATGAACAATATTGATGTAATCAAGTCATGAAAATACTTTTCAAAGCAATGGAGTGAAAAAAATTGATATAAAGATTGAACGGACCTATTTTGAACCAACAATTATTCCGATACAAATACGGAATTCTTAGCAACTATTTCCTATACAGTTAACATCAAAATTACTTGAATTCCCTCTAGTCATATTCCATTTCAAATCATGACAATACGACAGAAATCAATGACAGTTCTAAGCCAGTTGTTCATCTACATAACGTAATGCAAGTACATATTTTCGTAGTAATACGACCAATTATGAATAAATATGGCAAGTTTGATTAAATTTGGGACTCATTTCCTGTGCATAAGCCACAGGCATTCGTTACCATTCTTTATAGCAAGGCTGTTATTCGCCGACCGAATAGGCCATCGCCTCGGGATACTCAGTATGAGTTGTGGTGAATAAAGGTTATATGAGTGAATAATGGACAACATCACCAACCTGAATGCATTACGCAAATGATCAACGTCGTCCGTTATTAAAAGAAAGAGAAATTGACGGCATTTCAACAAATATTTCAGCTAATGAAAGCTAATGAGTACATCTTCGGCCAAGGTTATATAATTAAACGAACATATAAATTTGTGATCAAGGTAGGCTATGAACAAGTGAAAAACGTGATATATATATATGAAAAAAAGTGATATATTTGAGATTTTTGTGACCCAGATAGGAGATATCACGATTCGGGTGAATCGTTATTCGTTGCGTCTGAATGGACGCAATTATCAATAATACTCGACGTTTCAGAAATTCACCCTTTCAATTTTGAGAAATTAGTTTGAATGTATGAATATTTATGAAAACTGATCATTCTCTTTCTTAGATGTTTTTTTTCTTCTCAGCATTTCATTTCTTCTCATTTACATTCATTTCATTCATTCAGCATGTTTATGAACAAATACAGAACAACTTCAGAACAAAGATTAAAACGACAAATGCTATTAATTTCTCTTTCGACGAGACGAACAACAGTAATCCTAAGATTACAAAGACTGAAAAATCTATTTCAAACTGATATAATTGTAGATAATTATAATAATTGCGTCCAGTGAATAAGGTCATTAAAAATATTTGAATTTTGTGTGATGGAATGTATTCTAGTAGTGGTCATCGACTTGATAGGTATTTTCGATTTAATGAGGACTAATTGATATTTGAAAAATGGAAATGTATTAAAAAAAGTGTTTCTCTTAATTACAGCGGAGTCTAAAGAACACAGCTGTCAGTTTCACTCTTTCTTGGCTAAGTGGTATTACGAAAAACTGATAAAAAACTGTGTGGATTTTTTTTTAATAATACGTGTTCTACTCGTTCTATGTCGAACAAAATCTGGAGACATAATATAAACAAACAAAATTTCGAGTGCCATATATAACGAACCCCCAGATAAAATTTGTATTTTTTTAAAATGAAAATAGAGAAGTTGATATAGGGCCTACAATCATTGTTTTCCAATGTGAGCATTAATTAGTAACCGTTCAAGAGCCTCTTGGTTGTTTTTAAACTTCGAGGCTGTGTTGTCACCAATAAAAATCATGTATACACCATTTTGACAATGAACTTTCAATTGATTTTTATTACAAGTTACGATAGTACGTATCGTTTCGTTCCTTTGTCCACATGAGGAAGAACAGTTGGATACTATTTCAACGTTATTGAAAAATGATAATTTGTTCACTCCTGACATTATTAATATCCCACTTTGTATCACTTGAATCAAGCTAAGAACATTTCGTGTAAATATGAAATATTACAGATTATATGGAACACCACAGTGATGTTAATCGATTAACATATGCCGCTCTCGGTAGCTCAGCCACTTGAGGCACCGCTTCAGAAACTGAAGTCACCGTGGGCGTGGGTTCGAGTCCCGCATAAGGCATGGGTTTTTGTGAACGTCCGTTCACATATCATCGGATGGATAGTTTCATAATCACCTGCTCATTCGTACCCCCGTATAACCTAGCTGTTGGTGGGGTCGTTGAGCAAACATTAATCAGATTGATATAGCTAAGTCTGCTATAATTTTGCTGAAGCCGAGACGGTCGGGAGGTTCGACTCGCCATATCGGCCCTGGACCAGTCACAAATAGTCTAGTCAAATACGATTACGTAATCACAGATACAGATGGCAGAATGTTAGGAACCACGAAAAAGTTGGGTAATGAGAATATCATCAGACAAGTGAATGTGGTCCAAAGAATTCTTATCAACTCAATCAATCTTCAGATGACGCACCAATTCTTTTAAATTATATTAAAAGTAAGTTAGTCATTGTATGAAGAAACCAAATCAAATATCTAGCAATCACAAACTAATCAGTTGAATCAGACCCATTGTCATTCCAATGGAGTTACTATTATTAACCTATTGCATCTCGTAGTTCGAACTGAAGACAATTGCATATTGGGACGTAAATTACACTGGCAGAAACAGTTACGACAAATATGAAACTAGGACGGAAGTGCTAACTCGACAAAACTATTTAAATTCAGAAAAAATGAAATAATTAAATTTGAGTAAATGATTTGTATAGATAGAAATCATTTAAAAAAAATCGAAATAGTATCTTATAAAACAGTATTGTAACTCACGATGTACTGAAGTATGTTTTAAACCAAACGTCACGTTATTGTGACACGGAAATATGAATACAAAAACATATTCTTACCCAATTAAGTTTAATCATGATAAGTTTCGACTGTATTAAAGGTTATATACATCACTAATATTTAGCAATAATTATGAATCTGATGAACGGTTTATACTACTGACAAGCAATAATTGCCATCACGAATACAATGAGCTTATTTAATACCAGCTCAGCAAATACAAATATTGTCAATATCAATATGATTTTAAACTAGGTATATTCGGTTTTCATCGTTCAATTAAGAATTGTTTTTTCTCAGTACCGAATTGATCAATAATAATAAAAATAATGATAATATGTTTTATTGTCAGTTTTTTATTCAACATTGTAAAATATTTGTCATGTCAAAAATATATACTGTAAGATAATTGGAATTAATTCATATTACAATGTTCTATATATCATGCATTTTAAAAATTGATACTCGAATACAGTTATTATTGATTAAAAAATATAGACAATGCAATTTTGTTCATGATTATTCTGAGAACTATGATTACTATATGTACATATTTTCAATTCAGGGTTTCTGATGAATGAGCATTCATAGTGTAATAACATTTATATGTTAAAAATCCTTCCAATTTACATTTAAAAGCTGAGCTAGATAATTATTTCGCACACAGTGAAAAAAACGTACATTTTTCATTTTTGTAGGGCCGCAACTGTTGAATAAATAGCCGTTGTTGGTCTGATGGAATTATGCGGAAGGCGGTCATGGTTTGATATGAGAGAACCATCCCAGTAATCGCTTCAACAACTGAAGAAAACCGCGAAAAGCATCAGTGAGGATGGTCGGTCAAGTCTCGTTTGATTTGCATAAATGGTTGAAGTGATTCAATAACTATACAACGTAAAAGCTTAATTAGCATACTATCTCCACTACAAGGTTAGATTAGGTTATTGCCACAGCATCTCATACTTGTTATGAAGCCTAGAGCTAACACCTGTAAGGATGCCTGTATGGATTATTTATAGGGTTAATTACTACTCGAAGCAACTTCGACAACCTGTAGAAACACAGCTAGTGACATAATGCAAGAGGTTTTCAAGAATAACAAATGAGAGATGATAATTTTGGGGGATAATCATATTTATGGAACGCCTTTGTGATAAATTAAATCATATGCCAATGATGTACAGAGACAATTACAAATATATCATAGTAAAATTTAATAAGTTCTGGGAGTAAAGATGATCATACATTTTCCACTTTTGGATGAATGGACTATCATTTTCATTTTTTCATTTTGGTCAAGTTTCACTTGAACTTACTAGATTCGAAAGATTTTATTCAGAAAAACGTAATAAAAGTTTCATATTGAGAAATTTTTGTAGACCTGCAATCCACGCCCATCTCCAATAAGAGTCGATTTTTTCAGAAACGCATATTTAAATTTTGTTTGATAAATCGTCTTAAATACATCTATTAGAAATGAGTTCTGCTCATTGCTTTGTCCACCACAATTGATCATGTGTTTGAGTTGAATAACATTGGCAGCTATATTTTGGAAGCTATACACTTATCATATGCACTTATAAAAATATCATTAAGCAAAGCAACAACGAATAACATCGGCAATAAGATCGCCTTTGTGATGTCCCGTCCAAAGGACTTTACCATATCAGCATTAGCCTTAATTGTATCAATGAATTTGTATCAGGTTTTTGATGATTATTTTATGAGTGTTAGAAAGATAATATCCTTCCTACGCTTTCAATACTGAATACAGTATGTAATACTGGATCCAGTCCAGTGCTGGATCCAGTATTACCAATGGTGTCTACAAGACAATATACACCAGTATCGACGGCCATGGCAGTGAATGTTTGGCAGAGGTTCAAATCAGTTATTTATTTTATACTGACAAGTATTAGACCCCATAGGTTATTCAAATATAACTCGTTTGGACATCTGAATTAAAATCTATAATACAAATACATTTACGGTGGATGAAGGTTACATATTACAAATATTTATATGATCGAATATTTAAAACAGAAATGGATAATGAATGGAAGAAGCAAGTTCTAGGAGGGAACAAGGGGAATTGAAGATGAATAAAATAAAAATCGGTAAGGATATCGAAAGTTCATTTTTCTCTGAGCTCATAAGTGCATTTTCAACCATCCATAAATTGAATTTACTTCATTTAGAGTGTGATCACCTAATTACATTATATATTATTATTTCCTTTATGGTGATCGCCCTTGTGGCACCCGTTCAAACGATCACATTTTCTCAGCCATGAGGATCAATGACAATTTGTTAAGATTTCGATATCAATTAGAAAAATTAATCAAAACTTGGGTTAAACGGTATAACGGTGTACATTACAACAGTTGTACAACGTATCACATTTGCATCCGTTATCCTGTTTCGTGAATGATCTGTGAATCAATCGCTGTGTGATCGTAGGTCCGCATCTTTTTTTTAATAACATCGAAACTTGATACAAAATCATTGTTCCCCAATTAAGGCTATGGACGAAAGATGAGACAAATCAATTCGTACAATGGTACGAATCTAAGCTAAGACACGAGTACATCAGTAGAGCTATTTTTGAAAAATCAATGACATTTCTGTACTACGTAGTCTATTCATCCAGTATCATTATCTAGTTCAAAAGTATTATCTTCAGGATATAAAAAGGTAACCCACCTACAATGGTCACTCAACTACCATTAAATAAAACAAATTACACCTGTCCTATTAGTATTTCACCTTAATATATCGACAACAAAGAAAATCTACAATACATAAATACCATAAACTTGTTATGTAGGTATATCATACAATTTCATCCATCAGATGTATAATGTTTGCCGAAAGCCTTCGCCGTCTCGACTAATACCTACATAACTGAAATACCCTTTCAGTTTCAACGAATAATTAGTGAGTGCACTTATTTCAGGAGATACCTGATATAATATGCAGTTATAGATTCTGCCCTACATTTCTAAGGTGACCAATAACACCCAAGGCTATCACGTCTTCGCGGTTAGCATCACACTGTGTATAGTGTTCAACAAATTCGATATACTTCCTATAGTATAGAAGTAGATGATATAAGACGGTAATGCCGGAAATTGCTGAACAAAATGATAGGGCCCATACTGTAGATGTGTGTTTGTTAATTTATGATTTTATTGGTGGTAATTAAGTTAAAAGGAATATGGATAATATCATAAAACGAATGCGGTGATGGTAGAGTTATTTGAGGTGTGGGTACTAGAAGGATATTCTCATCGTAATTCCGGCAGGTTTTATTAGAATGTTAATCGATTAGCGGTAATCCTACGATGAATAACTTAAAATTGATTGGCATCCAAGTTTACCAACCACTTCAATCACGGATTAGTTTATCAATCATTTGTGAAATCATGTCTTAGGATACCTAGAATTATTGACAGTTGATTAATAAATACAGTTAAACACATCTGAGAGAAAATTAAGACATATTGAGTTTTATATATATTATTTACAGACATTTACAGGCTAGGAAGAATGCATTTATTTTTTCATTTGGTTCAATCATTGAAAGGTTAGAATGTTAGATAATAAAATAAAATGTGTATAATGTCAAAAATGTATAATATAATTATTGTTTTCTCCATCTAGGCAAAAGAAAGGGCGAAAAGTTATGGGAAACATTACTCATAACGGAGCAAATATCATGTCGCTAGAGTGATGGACACATAATAGTTATAAATAGTATAGATCACATGCAACTCATCAATTATAAACTCAAACTGACATACAAGAACTGAAACATCAGTCAAATACTGAGAGTAAGGATACTGCCCTAGTCTTCAATCCCGGAACACATTATAATGCATGCCCGTTTTAGTGTTCCGGATATCAACACTTAAAACATCTCGCATGTTTGAACGTAAATTCACATGCATGTAGAACATAACGCAGTGCATAACATACACATATAGCTGCACTCCGTTACCATTATACTGCAATTGAAAAGAGCATCAATGGATCACCGGATATAATATCGAGAAGAATGCAATCGATCAGGCCGTGAGCTAGCAATTCGTATAACATTCATTATCGTAGCGCATCGTTAAAGATTGTGTGTTGATTAATATACTGGAAACAATGTATATCAGTTTTCCTTATTGCCGGTAATTACTTGAAATAATACGTCATCATATGAAGTCTTAGCGTACTCCCTTCACTTGAACATGTTAAAAATTGTAAGCTATCTGGAAAAAAATCAGTATTTTTCTTCTTTTTTAATACAGCATTGATATTTTTTTGTGCATCAATTTTTTAATCTACCATCATATTTATTGTTCATCTACATCCTTGATTGGAGGCTGAAGATTCAGATGAAGATTAAGCGAAAAATGAGCGGTACATACTGTAATAAACTTGAAATATAATTATTGTGGTATCACGTCCGAAAATACCTATCATTTGTAATCCTTAACCCTTAATTGGGGAACAATGGCTGTATGTCAAGTTCCCAATGTTAGTGCCATCAACAATAAAAATCATCGAATTCAAACAATCGAAAAATATTTTTGTTCATTTGATTTACCAGGACTTCGATCCGTTCAGCGCAAGTTAACAGAAACAGCATGAAGCGCACTATAGTATATCAGTTCTGGCTTGATCTCAGAACAATGTACTACAGTACAGAACTATACAGAACTACACTTACTTGGCTAGTTACAATACTACACAGAACTAACAGTACTACTGTGTTTGTTATACAGAACTACAATACTTGAAATCGTATACATTTTCAATATCAACATAATTTATCGTTAGAACTTGATCACACAACCATTGTTCATGATACAAACAATAAAAGATGAACAATTACATAATAATACTATCATTAGCACTACTGTATTTAAATGTAATTTCAAAATAAATGCACATTGAAAATGAAAATGATATGAGAATTATTCATTTTCACCGAAATACATTTCAAATCGAGCAAAAATGATGACAGTTTTGAAATGAATTTGATAAATAGAAAAATGTAACTGTATTACGTATTGGTGACAACGTCCAAATTTGCGATAGACAATTCAAGTTCTCTTTGATTTCGTGTATCGAGTTCTTTATTGTTATAGCAAGGATAAAGCTCGTGAATTTCCTTACTAGCTAGCTGATAGTACTTCTAATCCCTACAGTAATTCTGTAGTTCTTTCCAACAGTGATGCTGGCATTTCTGGAGTAATTCTGAAACTAAAACTTGATAAATCTGGTTCAGACTTCATATCAAGAATATCAAAGAATAATCCGGACTAAACTGAATCCATAAACGTAAACTGATCCAGCGACATAATTAACACATATACAGGCAGCCGGCGCACCTCCTGCATACAATATAGATTTATTAGAACTTATAGGCCTGCCAACTTTCACGTTCAAACTATATAGATATACTCAGCGTCTATTACACGAAATAACATCAAAAAGGTTAAGATTGGATTTATTACCTAGAACCAATTT
This sequence comes from Brachyptera putata, assembly GCA_907164805.1. Lineage (NCBI taxonomy): Eukaryota > Metazoa > Arthropoda > Insecta > Plecoptera > Taeniopterygidae > Brachyptera > Brachyptera putata. The sequence goes on from OU015466.1 coordinate 19,655,759, forward strand.
CTCACGATAGTTCAGATTCAGTTCATCATGATAGGTTGAAATAACTTTCGCAGTATGAAGCCCAGAGGAGAAAAATCTTTTGATGAATTACCCATACATGGAGCGATTACTAAAAATAGAGAAGCCGTTATGAGTTTAGGAAGTTACATAGATATTACTTCCATTTATATTTTTCTTTCTGACACTGGTACAGCTTACATGATATGATACAAGAGGATTCAACCAGGTTTTTTTATACTTGCTTTTTATGATTGTTTTGTAAACAAAATGTATTGACCTTTTGTCAATTCTCATCAAGTTGGAGTTATAATTGGTAAATAAAATTCTGTGTGAACGGAAATATACCATCATACATAACAGAAAAAACGCCTTGGGATGATCAAAGAAAAAGTATTTTATAAATGGCTCATTCTCGAAATGTTATGTATAATAATTTATATTGTGTTCGTAATTAAAAATAAATTACTGACGTATTCAGTGGTTTTCCCATGGTTATTAAAGAGTACTTGACGAATATTGGGGTCAACCATTCTCACTGAAATATTATTGAAAAAGTATTGAAAGTATTGAAGAGTAAGTAGGGTGAAAAAATGAAAATACGTGTATTTTTATAAATGTGCTCTATTTCACGTCTAGAATAATTTGACTAAATATTCAGTATTTACTCAACTTGAACATCTATTTAAAACAGCTAAATACCAAACATTAACAATAACCGTGAACGTAATTCAATCTGGAATTAATTAATTGGATCATGATAGTAAATTCAACAAATTTCTCAGATGACAAATGACACTTTGCAATTCATTGTGATATTTCGGATTAGGCCAACTCTTTTACAAAACATAACAATTATTCAGTTATTCTAAAAATTACAATCAACAGTTATTCCGTTTACAAAATACATACGTTACTAAACTAGATTTCAAAATAGTTGATACCTATATTTAAGTCTTTCGTGACCGATTTCTACAGCTTAATTATTCCACACATAACACATAGCCTACCGCAACCATCGATGTCATTACCACAAGAAGAAATCAATCACAACAATTCGATCACAAATTGAAATGAGTTACATACCATCACACGTGTTATCTTAGTCTCAAAATTTTCGGTATTTACTCACATTAAGGACCACTCCTCTGAACTTTCTCTCGCATTTGCCTATGTGTCTCTACCATTACGTAAAATATATAATCGTCCTGTGCAAGCGTACAATAATAATACATACAATCGCATAATACACAATTATCGTGTTGTTATTTTAAATGCGATCTCCCGGGGCAATGTCTTCGTTTTTGACCCTAGGGGGGAAATGACGGTTAAGGAGTGGTGTTCAAGACTATTCCACATGTAAGATATTGAGGTCTCTTTTTGAGTGAAAGGGTGCAATAGGAGGGACTTGGCGATACATTCAAACAATATTAGGTTACATAATGAAAGGGCATTTTCCTATTCGAAGGAAGGAGTATATATACCCGTGGTAAGATCCAGTAACGGCAGATTCAATCGCAGCATCATCTCAAACAGCAAGCGAAAAGAAATGGCATTCAAGGTAGGTCGAGATCAACTTGCGAGACAATAACATAATAACAGTGACATATTTCAACAGTGAATTTGAGCAGTGATACAAAATACGATCTTCGTGTTTGATAAATAGCGACAAGTGACTTCAGTGCTGAGGTTAAAAACGTGATAATAAAATTAAAAATATAGTGTGAGATCCAGAATTGTTCAGTGACTACCGACAATACCGACAATCACAATACAAAGTGCTAAAACTTGACTTTAAAAATGTGTAGTATGGTTGTAAAAAATTGTGTGTAAGGTCGGATACAAGCAAGATCACAAGTCATCGTGAGAACTAAATTGTGAATTCGAACACCAACACAAACTCGATAAGTTCAAGTTAACAGACTATAAGGATATAAGGATAAGCGTTTCAGGTGAAGTAAGTATGTATCTAACAGCAATTTAATTTATTTTTCAGTTGATCGTATTGGCCGCTGTCCTGGCTTGCGCCAGTGCCGGTGTCGTCCCCAACACTTACGCAGCTGCTCCCGTGGCGTACTCCGCCCACGCTGCCCCCGTGGCCGCCTACCAGTCGTACGCAGCCCCCGTAGCCAAGTACGCTGCTGCCCCCGTCGCCTACGCTTCTCACGCTGCCCCAGCTTATGCTTCTCACGGATATAGCGCTCCCGTCGCTCAATACGCTGCCTCCGCTTACGCCCACGCCGCTCCTGCCTACGCTGCTGCCCCCATTGTAGCTAAGGTCGCTGCTCCCGTCGCCTACGCCGCCCCTGCCTACGCTCACGCCACCCCTGCCTACGCTCACGCCGCCCCTGCCTACGCTCACGCCGCTCCTGCCTACGCACACGCCGCTCCTGCTTACGCTGCTGCCCCCATCGTAGCTAAGGTCGCTGCTCCCGTCGCCTACGCCGCTCCCGCTTACGCTCAGGCCGCTCCTGCCTACGCCCACGCCGCCCCTGCCTACGCTGCTGCCCCAGTCATCGCCAAGGTCGCCGCTCCCCTCGCATACGCCGCTCCCCACGTCAAAGCTATCGACACCGACTTCGACCCCAACCCACAATACTCTTTCTCTTATGACATCCAAGACCATCTTACCGGAGACTCCAAGAGCCAGCACGAGACCCGCAATGGAGATGTCGTCAAGGGATCCTACTCGCTCGTTGAAGCCGATGGCACCCGTCGTACCGTAGAATACACCGCCGATGACCACAACGGATTCAACGCCGTCGTCCACAGAGAGCCCGCCGTCCACGCTAAGGCCGTTGTTGCCGCTGCTCCCGTTGTCGCCAAGTACGCTGCCCCTGCCTACGCTGCTCCCGCCTACGCTCACGCCGCCCCTGCCTACGCTGCTGCCCCCATTGTAGCTAAGGTAGCTGCTCCCGTCGCCTACGCCGCCCCCGCCTACGCCCACGCCGCCCCTGCCTACGCCCACGCCGCCCCTGCCTACGCTGCTGCCCCAGTGGTTGCCAAGTACGCCGCCCCTGCTTACGCTGCTCCCGCCTACGCTGCCGCCCCAGTGGTTGCCAAGTACGCCGCCCCTGCTTACGCTGCTCCTGCCTACGCACAAGCTGCGTATGCCGCCCCTGCTGTTGTCGCTAAGGTAGCTGCCCCTGTGGCTTATGCTTCTCACGCCGCCCCCGCCTATACCTCATACTCCAGCCACGCTGCACCCCTCGCCTACCACCACTAACATCACTCTCCTCATGAGAACTGAAGACCAGTGACTGAATATTTATATTTATCTGACATGTAGTTTCATTCAAAGTATTATCATATATCACCCCGACTGTAATCATCATTATTATGTTTTTATGTAAATAATAAATAAAAATTATTATTTCGCAATAACTATAGGACTATGTTTTTCAATAGCACACATATTCCACAGAACTTCTTTACTTCCCAACCAGATGAGCCATTTCCGTCCAAATGTCTTGTAACATAAGGTCCAGTTTTACCAGCTGATGTAGTTAGTTAAATTACTGATTGTTAGCGAATCAACTTGTCATCACCCTTGTTTATGTATGTTATTTTCGTACCTCAACTGACAATTCAGTATATAATACTTGACTATAAAAGTACTTCTAGTCATTTTTAAACTATGCTATGCATGTTTTCGTTTTTTTTATGTTATTCTTGATGGAAAGTATGCCTGAATTGTATTCAAAAAAGCTGATGAGTGCATTATTGGAAAAACACCTTCCTCTTGCTCCATTTTCGCACTTGTGCAATCACCTTGGAGACTTGGCCGGAGTCTCAGGTTCAATGCTGGAAATATTATTCGAGAAAAGAAAGTACAATTATTGCTATTGATTTACATTAAAATAATTGTACACGATTTGAAATCACGAATATGAATAATAATGATTATATGAATACACATCGGTATGCTGACATGAACTTCCCGATTCTGTAGAAAACGGTGTACACTCACGTGCCGTTAGAATTAAAATATGGGAATATTCAATTATTTCATTACTTTTTCGGAGATGTGTGAATGAAATTTACGGCCAAACTGAAAAATGGTCTGAGCGTTTGAGGATGGAAAGTTTCAAATTAATTTTTGGGGGGATCAGAAATGACTTGGACTGAAAACAAGCGGACAAATAACTCAATGATGAGAAGAAAGATAAACTGGAAAACCTTTCAATTTATTTTTTACTAATTTTGAAAAAGAGTATGCACGTCTCATATGTTTTTCATTGCTACTCAGTACGTTTTCCTATTTTTTCAATCATTCTTACAATTAATTTTTTTCAATATTTCAACATTCATAAATATACGTACTTATATGTATTATTATCGAAATTTTGACAATAAGGCATTGTTTCCCTATAAAAGCAAATGATGAAAGTTTGGGATCATTCGAACGAGGCATCACAAGGGCGATCTTACCACCTCAACTATGTATACTCAAAATTCACGTTAAATTCACATATGATTGGGAGAATGTTTCTACAACGACGATGAATGTATTTCTACAAGAACACAAACAATTCAAGTTCAACGTACGAACTTACATAGAATGTAATGTATGTTTTATAAATGTGAGTGTGCATCTTGAATGTATCTGGTTAATTTGAATACACGATTATAATTACTAATTATTTCATGATCATTATTCTATTATTATGATCATTGGAGGTAAATATAATCAGAAATGAACAATTGATGAATATTCACTACAAAATGACAACGTTTTTTTAATCACGAAATCGATCAATATTTCGATGAGCATGCTCATACCTTTCTCAATTCTATAGAATTTCAATGATATCTGTAATTTGAAAAAAAAACATTTTAATCAAACGTAAAATTTTCCATTGGTCTCGGTGGTAAATGACTTCATTTTATTATATTGTACGAAGCATATTCGTAAGAGGAAAAAAAATCATTCGAACAATGAGCGAAAATGATCTCACTAATATTCCTACAAATCTTATAAACAGCTGTTGCTACTTGTCAGATCGAACAAACACGTAAATAGGAAATTACGTTAGAACGAGTTCGTGAATCAAATGCAGTCTTCTTCTCCACAGGAAGTTTTTCGGTTGTATTACATTCACTTTACGTATTGTGAATCAGAATTGCACTCTCCGCGAAGATGATATAACGAGCGAGTCACCCGCGAATATTTCAGTCGAATATTGCTGAGTATTGAATTGTACAAACTCGATGATAATTATTCTGATATAAATTAATTAGAAGAAAAATGTATAATTCAAACAAAAATTCATTGAATAAACTGCCCCAATATCCATTCTGTTTTTTTGTACGTAACGAGATCTGAGATTTCGATCTTTGAATTGTGCATCTAATGTAATGTTCAACTATTAACATTTGGAAATTGAATAATTAATAGAGAGTTACTTTGAATTTTAACTTTTCAAGCTGATATTATATAGAGTTTCGATGTTGAAAAAACACATGAAAAAAGTATAGATTACACATGCTCATTATGCTCGGGACCCGTTTTACGAATAATAAATTTGTTGATTAAGCGATAATTAGTGGATCAACTTGTTATTACCCTCGGTTACCAATGTTATTTTTGTACCCCAATTGATAATTAGCTTGATTAACACGGTTTTACTATTGGTAATATGGGCCCTGAATCTAATTACCACCACACAAGCGTGCCTCGTAATAAAATCAAATTCGATTTCACCAAGATAAGGATACAGCTGAAAAGTGTACTTAAACGAATGGGTATTTCAGTCTGACTTCGATTGTGAGAATAATATTTTTGCTGTACTCGAATTTCATTTTTTTTTTCATCATCTTAAACGATTCAAGTTGGGTCGTGAGAAGCCACAGTCATCCCACTGACAGGGTTAAATACACTGAATATACTTCGTGACGTATTTACAGATGTTTTCAATAGAATTCTAGAAAACAGTTCAACTACTAATTTGGCATATTTAAAAATGTAATAAATTCCGAAATAATAATGATGTTTACCTAATAAAACAAGCAAATTCTCATCATTGATGCAAATTATCCGTTATTATTTATAATAGCAAGTACTACGAAAACGTCTGTTTCTCTGGACGAATAGGTACTATATTGGGACAACGCCATAAGTGTCAAAATGACAAAAACGATTGAAATGGAACGATTGACTTCCTATTCAAGCTATTTTTTCCCTACACACTAATGTATTTGGATTTAGGATTTGGTTTTTCACTTCCGTTGGGACATTCGAAACTATTTCATGAAATTTTAAATGGCATTGAATTGGAAAACAAAAAACGTATCCCTGGAGATCAAAAATGAAATGTTCCCATTGAAAAAAGAAACAACATATACCTTTCATCATATAAAATATCTTGGAAATATCCCCACTCGATAACTAAACAACTTTTTAATTATCTTATTAATAACTCCCAATCACGACGACGGTACTCGATACTATTATTAAATACGCCAAGATCTAAATAATATATGTAAATAACGAGTAAGATGAAATAATGAAAAATATTGAGTAGGTTGAGGGGAATGCGTTGCATAGAAATATTATTTCTCGTTAACCAATCCTGCATAATATTGCTCTAGTCTTACCACACGCAAAGCAAGATGTGTTGAACATTTACAAACCGTTGTCCAGATTATTATATACTTAGAGGTATTGTGTTGTGCTTAGTAAAACGAAGAGTTCAAATCAAATCAAATCCAAAGGTCAACTTCGAGATCTTGTTCAATAGATAAACACAAGTTATCAATAATAGCAATATTGGTCGATTGTGTAAGCATACTTTTACTTGAGTAAAGAATATAGTTATGATAGTGGTATTCGAATGATCCTATGTCTGGAACAATAATAGTCAATATAGATAAGGAAGACAATATATAGAAATTAAATATAATCAACTTTCAAAGTGGTACTTCTCTGAACTAAAGTCACTTTACAACATAGTATTAGTGATGTGTATAGCCCATATGATATGTGATGTAATACCTGTACGGAAATGCATACTTATTGACTGAATTAAAGATTATACGCCACTAGTTATATATACGGCCTGATGAAATTTGTTCAATATTTTCGTATATAGGTCCAAGATGAATCGAAGTTTCTGAAAATATAATGAAATATGATCTAGTTTCTTGTCAGTTACTATCTGTTATAGTGATTTTCTTGTTTCTCATTTGTTAGTTACTGGCCATGATCGCCATTGTGGTGCCCCGTTGAAACGATCCTTAACTTTCATCCTTTTCCTAGGGTTCAGGACTATGTCAAGATTTTGATGTTGAAGAAAATATTTCTTGAGAAATTGATCATCTCTGAAATCATCTACACAAGAATATTATGAACGAATGAATAATATTGCTATCTAGAAAAGTTACATCTAAATTTAGTTTCGAGGTTTCTCATATTATGAAGTGAAAGCAGTATGACCCTACTGGTTAAGAAGCTGTAACCAAATTCATCAATAGTTTATTTAACTCAACATGCATTGAGTGTGTCGATTTTCAGCCGAACACTTGATTAGGGAATAAAACAAATGTACAATCTATGTACATCTGAGACATAATATTTTCAAAGGGCCAGAGTTATTATAATATGTTACAGAGATATTACTTGAGGTCAACTACGAATGGTAAAATACATTATGGTGGAGGTGCCAGGTTTTCGATGGAAAAATACATTTTGGTGGAGGTGCCAGGTTTCGATTCAACTGCGTATTTTAGATTCACCCAAGATTAAAACCAACTAGCATTTGTGTTACGATAAAATGAACGACACATGTTCCAAGATTTTGGAAGCTCATGTTTATCAAAAGATATGGGCTCTAAGATTCAGAATATCTGTATTTTGGTTTTGTAACATTTTGATATTCAAACCTTTGTTCTCCATAATGATATTTTCATTTGACCTCTAAAATGCTGGAACATTTTATACATTCATAAAATCGAAAATCGGAGGTGTATAATGGGCATAATGATATTTTCGAGATTTATACTATCGACTGGACTAGTCACGCTGAAGGAAATCACAATGCATAAGTAACGAGCATTGCAACTCATTTACTATTTTCGGTTTTATTAACAAATCGATTCAACAACTTCTTATAGTGTATTTAATATACTTCAACAATCATAACGAGACAACTAATCATTGATTTTTTTCGATTCACAGCCCAATTTGAATACAAAAATTGAATAAAAAAATGAATCGGTCATTTTGAAAGTTTGAACATAATACGCCTCAATAATAACAACCTGTTCACAATCTACAAGCAGTTGTTCTATATGAACCAAATGAGTAATAAGGTTACTGTGAATGAGTTATCGAAGCGTTTAAGTATGATTAAACCGACTGATGATTACTGCAATTATTTGCCAGTGCCAAGTAAATGACTCATAATTGTGAACAACTCATGTAGAGCTTCGGGACATGAAATGACTAGTAAATGAACAACACAAGAATCACTTAATTAAAAGAAAAAACTTCACACATACAGTGCATACCACAATATACACACCACAATATTTCGCAAATCTCGTAATAGAAAATACCTGGAAGATTTCATGACGAAATCTGGAAAGAGCCCGAATTTTGAACATTCCTGTAAGAATAACATTCATCACTGAATATTGAAAAAAAAAAAAAAAACGAACTTTACTGAGTTCGAATTGGTCTGTAGTTCTCAGTTGTATTAGGGGTCTACGATCCATTGAGAATACACTCTACATAATACTTGTTCATGGATGAGTGAGAGATATAGCAAAAGTATATGTAATATTGACTGAATTCGAGAGAAAGTCATTATTGTTCGATATAGTATTCAACGACGCGACAAGAATTAATATTTATTTGAATTTTGAACCGAGTTCAATTTTGTTTCTCTGCTGAATAGCAATGTTACTTAAAACAAAAACATGTGATAAATGATCGAGTCGAGTATAAAGATATGGAAATGATAGAAAAAGTGCTTTTTAATAGATTATATAATTTATACAACCTTATACAATTTACATGATAATTTACATAATTCTATACACCCAATAATTTCAAGTCACGCAGTTTTCAATTCAAGAATTTATGTCGATCGCAAAAACAGAAACAATAGAAAAAATATAACAATTCAAACAATTCTCATAGAATTGAAATGAATTTCAAATTGTAGAAACAAACAGAATGCGCTAGAGTAAGAATAAATATAATGATAAATTTGAATAAAGAAAAAGTATATAACCTAACGATCTTACATCACGTTAATAATATGATAGGTTGGGTGTTGGGTGTTATACTTCATTCCACTTGAGTGTGCATCTTCGATTGACCGTTCCCTCTAGACATTATAACAAACGGTCGGGAGATTCGACCGTGCAGGACTTGTAAAAAGAACGCAACAAAGAGTACGTACAGATCTCGTAATATGACACTCATAAAATTAGTACTTGCTAATTGATGCAATTTACAGACACATCATATTATTTAAAAATGTATATAATGACTATACAAAGGTCAAAGGTGAACAATAATAATAAATATATCGATATTATTTCATAATACATCGTGATGTACTGTGCTGAATTCAGTCAGATTGTTTCTTGTTCTGAATGTTTCAAGATATCAAATTTCTGATGATTGTATGGTATTGTATTGTATTTATTAGCTGTATTTTAGTATTTTCATTACGTATACGTTGTAAAGAACGAATATATATGAAACGGACTGTATAAAAATCAGGAAGAAATATTAGGAAGCTTACACCAATCAAATAGCTGCTCTCGTTAGTTCAGTCAGCTGAGGCACTCTTCAGATACTGAAGTCACCGCTGAGCGTGGTTTCAAATCCCGCGTAAGGCATGGATTTTTGTAAACGTCCTTTCACTCATCATCACTCCATACTCTCATACTCCCCTGATCATTCGTACCCCCGTATAACCTAGCTGTTGGTGGGGTCGTTAAGCGAACAATAATCTTCATCACCAAGCAAATATAATAAGCAGAATTCTTGAAGCATCCCACATACTTTTCAATGTATACATCCGAAATTTGTGCTTTTCAGCTGATACATGTAAAAATACATAGCTTAGGTGCTTTTTCATTGCATTCTATAAGGGTTCAATAATTCGTGAACAAACTTGTTCATCACCCTTGGTTACTGATGATATTTTTGTACCTTGACTAATAATTAGCTAGATACCACTGAATTACGAGTGGTACAACCAAATATTAGTATATTAGAAATATTATAGAAATTTTGATATCTCTTTCTATTTTTGGTTGTTCAACAACAACAAAAATCGGTACATCTAATACATCTTTACCACTCTTGGTAGAAATAAAGGTGAACGACCTACTATGAGACAATTTTTGACTGAACATCGAGTACCGTACATACAATTAGAAAGATATAAAATGGATAATTAATTATTAGGTAATTTCCTTGATTCCATGTAAGGAATAACAGTCTACTTACAGACTTTTTGCAAGCGTACACACGATTCACTGTTTTGTCGTGACCATAGACAGTTCTAAGCGATAAACACATTGACAGTTATTATTGTAATACAATTAGTTGAGGGGGTGCATGGACGGTGCAAATAACAAATAAAGAAATTCATCTTCACAATTTTTTCCATTTTCACGAACAAGTCATTGAAAACAAAATATATATCAATTCCAAGATAATCGTATGCTCTTTAATTCATATGCCATTCTAATTTTGTGAATTCTATCAGTTATGAGAAAATACTTCAGTGTTTCATTAATAGCTATTTCAGTTATTTGAATGTTCGTGAACTTATATTGGAGTTCTATTGGGTTGAGCGTACATCTAAACTGACATATGTCAACATGACTAAGTAACCTTATTAGGGTTTGTTTCAACAGCTTATAGTTATTTGATGGGTTGAAACTTGAAAGGATTTTGAACCACTTCCGTAAAATTAGCCTCCACATATATCAGAATATGTTATTATTATTTCACCATTCGTTAGTACTACCGTACGTTAGTACCATAAGAACACGTTAGTACACCTCTGGTTTAGCCATTATGCCGTGTTGTCCATTTATATATCCGATCTTACGTATTTCAATTTCGAATATCAAAATTAAAATTCTAGCACATTAATTTAGGTAATCCGAGGACTTTCAAGGGTTTCATGTCAAATATAGAAGTGGGGGATTTGCGTTTAATTTTGGGGCTAAATAGCTTCCATTACATTTCATATCAAATCTCGCTCTCTTACAGCGCATATATTGCGTTTTCCCAATGTTATAGTATTTGATAAATGCATCATATCAGCATAATATGACAAACTAGAACGAGATCGACGACAATTACGTTAACCTAATTCGACATGAGACCAATCACGCCATGTCGACATGGTAATTCTAGAAACAAGTGCAATTATTACGTCAAGTAAAAACAATACGGACATCACTACCTCGTCATCACTCAGTCTCTCTACAGACCCTGCCAAACAATAGTTATACCAAAGACTCTATTATCTAAGTATAGTTAGATAATAAGGTCTTTGGTTATACTGTACTTGGTAGACAATAGTTGGAGAAAAAGACCATTGGGTAGTTGTGGCGACTTGTATTGTATGCGCTTCAATCAATATGACATTCTAATTTTGTGAACTCAATTAGTTTTAAAATAATACGTCAACGAATTTCATCGTTTTCTTGATATTCATTGACGTGTCATTGTAAAAATGATTCAATTCACAATAATAGGATATCATATTAATTGAAGAGCATAAAATTATCTTAGATCTCTAATTATCTTGATTTACTTTTTATTCAATTACACTGGTTCGTGAACAAGGAAACAAATAGTAGGAATGAATTTCTCCATTTCTATGAGCACCGTGCATGCACCCCCTTGATATCAAAACCAGTATTATATACTACAATAGTCTTGGCGTAGTCGTCCATAGCCTTAATTGGGGGACAATGGTTTTGTATCACGTTTCGATGTTGATAAAAAAATTACTGAGCAGAAAATTGCTCAAAATATGTTTTTGAGAAAACTGAAAACTTACTAAAAAGGTATATTTGGACTGAGGATTATTAGGTAGGATCGTTCGGAGAGGCTAAGTAATACAGGAAGTAATATTGTCCACCACAAATGAAATACTAATTCAAGTTTATCCTAATTAATCAACTATTAATCAAGTGGAACCTTGCATTAAATTACGAATTTAGATTTTTGGAATGCGGTTTGCTATGATAATTAATATAAGCATAAAAAGCACATAAATTGTATATTAAATAAATGCATTGTTTCTGAATTAGAAAATCATTTTTCATGTGGCTAAATATCATTGCCAACAAATTATTGGAATAAAATGAGTTAGTATACAAAGTAAGGTACGATACTCAACCACTATCAAAGATATCGGAACATGAAATGAAATATAATCTGAAATAAAAACCTTACATAGTAAAACTGCATCAACTTAAAACCGCATGTCACTCAGTGCACTCACACACACAAAGGCGTGTCAAAATGTCAAATCTAAGAATACATTCTTTGAAAGAAGAGAGGAGAGTGAATTTATAACATACAACATTAATCTCCCACTCGCCAAAAAAGCGAGTTAGTTTGATGGAATTCACTTTCCGTATACGCTGTTAGGTGATCTCGTAAACCAGTTCCATATTGATGGGAGGTGTTGTTGAGTTACGTAACAATCTATCACTTGCACTCGTATTATGCCACTTTATTACGAAAACAATTACTATTATTTATTCACATCTGACCACCAAATGCTTGTTACTACCATATTACGCTGCCATAGTACAGGGAATAACTTATTATATTCATTTGTATTTATATAGTAGCACCGAAAACCATTTTTAAGCGAAAATTGTAATTCCAAAAATGAATGTTACAAATATTTTCGTTGTGTCTTTAATGATATCGAAACTTGATACAAAATAACTGTTCTCAATTAAGGCTATGGATAGACGAATATTTTCAATATCGTTTCAAGTATCAATATATTGATAAAAATATATTGATTATTATAGATTAATATATAAATTATTACTTATTTATTATCTTATCAAATATGATATGCTACATTTCGACCACAAAAAATGATATTACAAATAATATACAAAAATGATGAATGATACACACATATATCTATATATCTATATATATATATATATAGAGAGAGAGAGAGAGAGAAAATGTTCAAAATGAGAAAATCTATAGAAAATACAGAAAATTGTATGCCAAGTATACAAGGAATAATTATAATTCACTGCACGACTAATTAATTGAATTAAATTGAATTATAATTTATTATTAATTATAATTATTAATTATTAATTCAGGAATAATTATAATTCACTGCATGAATAAATTGTATAATAATTGTATATGGCTACGTCCAGCATCATATTATTGGGAATTACAATTGGTTACTGGTACAAACGTAGGCCTATACTCTTCGACAGCTGGTGACGACAATTGAAAAATTGCATGGTTGATGGACTAAAAACTCGAATGCAATTGAAACGTAGGAATGCATTTAACGGTGATTCATAAAATATAATCATAAAAAAAAGGACCCGAAGACCTCAATATATACATCGTAAAAATCCGCTCAATAATTGAATCCGTTTAAATAAACAATACCTTCTATCCATGATTCCAAGAATATGTTGAAAGTTGTTCTTTTCAAATACGAACTCTTAGAAAACTAATTTAGCTTTCAAGGTTCACATGATTACAAAAATATATTATGTAATTGATTTTGAATAGATTTGTGATAGGATTTTGTTCCATTCATAATATCGCAAAAATGTTCAAATAAAAATAAAAATAAGCTCTTTAAATTAAATGATGAATAATTGAAAACATGTTTTAAACTTGAACAGAGTTATCTAATTACGATGTCAAGCTTTCAAAATTTCTGAGAATATTTAAAATATAAAATACATAACTTTGATGGATTGTGAAGTATTAAATGAACGTATCATGAATTAATGAATTGAGTGTTGTTACAAAATTATTATGGGTTCAAGTTATCCATCCAGTCACTTTAATTGAATTATTCACTCAATTATACTCATATTAATCGATTACCTAGAAAATTGAAATTAGAATATAGTTTAAGTATTGTAGGAATCACATATATAATTATTTATATGAACGAATAAGTGAGTGATTTTTTTTTATCTCAATTATTTTGTCATTAAAGCATGGAAAAATAATATCTGAAAGTAGCCTCTTATGTGTTTAAATGTCACTAAATGTCATGAATGTCCCAAAATCCTACCAGTCTAACGATCAAACCGGAACAAACATAATTGAAAACGTATCAACAAAAAACACTTTCACTAAAATAAATAAAGAATACAAAAAAAGTAATGCAATAGAATCAATAAGGCCGAAAATTAAATAAATATAACTCATAATACACCCAAGTTGAAGTGGCACATGTTATGTTACAGTTTTAAGTGGTCCTTACCTAATAATTAGATTAAAATGGTCGTTAATAAAGAAAGAAAGGAAGTGGAAGTGGAGGAGAGGGGCCCATCTGACAAGGCGTGGTACAGTCGAAATGCGAATCCGACCATCACTGTGATGGCGATACCCTCACTTGACAAGAGAAAGGGAGGGAACGAATGAGATATTCTTACAACAGAAATGATTTACCTATGACTACTATATAAACTGAGGAATTACCCTTGCTAAGTATCATTCGAGTATTATCTCTACTGAACAACACTACAATGGCATTCAAGGTATGTACAGTGTTACATTCAATACATATTATTACATTTTGTGATATATTAGTAATATTGATTTGAAATATTATGATAATTGTGAAACACGAAATGAGAATATAATTCGAAAAATAAGTGCGAACACACACATTATTAATGACGGTTTGGTGTTAAAAGTGAAAATATACAGTACTGATTGGGAAAAAAATCAATTCTAAATATAGTGACCGAGCGATATTGTACTCAATAAAATTGAACATATATGCTGATTGCGATAAATTATGTTGTTAATATAAACAAACATGTGACCAAGCCACATGGGTCCATTCATTTGGAGCAAACAATAAAATACATTAATTTGTCAACAATATCATGGTTGGTATTATACAGATTTAAAAACATTGTCAGGATAGAAATGTTAAATACCGGACGATACTAACTCGTCATTTTTCGATTATCAGCAAATGGTTCGAAATTTCAAGTCGTTCGTGAATACGAAAGTTGGATTAGCAACTGAGACAACGATTACAATGTTTTATTTCTTCTTGCAGCTTATCCTCCTCGCAGCCTGCGTGGCTGTTGCCAACGCCGGAGTCGTTGCCCAACCCCTGGGTTACGCCGCACACGCTGCCCCTCTGGGTTACGCTAGCCACGCCGCCCCCCTGGCTTACGCTAGCCACGCCGCCCCCTCATACTCCTACGCCAGCCAGTCCACCCCCGTGGCCTACGCTTCCCACGCCGCTCCCCTTGCCTACGCCGCACACGCCGCCCCCGCTGTCTACGCTAGCCACGCCGCCCCCGTCGCCTACGCTTCCCACGCCGCTCCCCTTGCCTACGCCAGCCACGCTGCCCCCGCTGTCTACGCCAGCCACGCCGCCCCCCAGGTCTATGCCAGCCACGCTGCCCCCGCTCTGTACGCCAGCCACGCCGCCCCTCAGGTATACGCTGCCCACGCTCCCGTAGCCGTCATCAAGGCTGAGGCCCCCGCTCAATACTCTTTCTCCTACGATGTCCAAGATCACCACACCGGAGATATCAAGAGCCAGCACGAGACCCGCAACGGAGACCAAGTCCAGGGCCAATACTCCCTTGTCGAGTCTGACGGCACCCGTCGTATCGTAGACTACACCGCCGATGCCCACAACGGATTCAACGCCGTCGTCCGCAAGGAGCCCCTCGCCCACGCCGTCAAGGCCGTCGCCGTCGCTGCCCCCGTCGCCTACGCTAAGGTCGCTGCCCCCGTCGCCTATGCCAGCCACGCTGCTCCCCTCGCCTACGCTTCCCACGCCGCTCCCCTCGCCTACGCTTCCCACGCCGCTCCTCTGGCTTATGCCAGCCACGCCGCTCCTTTGGCTTATGCCAGCCACGCCGCTCCTTTGGCTTATGCCAGCCATGCTGCCCCCGCTTATGCCAGCCATCATTATTAAATCTTGACTTCACGTTAAGAGAAGCTCAAGTTATTTAATATGTAGATAATTATTGCCCCATATTTCATCATTTCGTTTGTGTGATTCTGATAAATCTGTTATGCTCGTATGTATGTGTTTTTCATGTTCATAACTTGAATAAATAATTTTTGATAGTCAAATCTGAACAACCGCTATTACTATTTAATATTACCTTCAACAATCATCCATCATGCATCACTCATATGTCATAAGAATACCAATTTCCAATTCCCATACATTGTGGAAATTATTACAACTAATCCAACAGCTTTTACTTTCTGGTCGATTAAATGGAACGATAAGCCTATAGTAAATTACTATCATAAAATACGAGTATGGTGCAATTACCAGTAGCTCAATCACCAAAATAGAATAACCTAAAATATTGAGAAATATAAATATAATATTAAATCAATTAGCCCGAAGCCACTATACAATTAAATATGGTAGCCTATATCTTTACTGTCATGAGAACAGACTCGAATTGCCAGGTTATTCGTCGATGAAAACACTAGGTAATATAAGGTTTATCGTAGTATGTGTACTAAGAAATCAAATGTTATTCATATTGGGCTTACAGATGCACTGTACTTATGACAAAAATATATTGACGTCGGTATTTGTTGAATGATATGATGGGTTGAACGGTTATTACATCCATCCATCCTAGTATCAACCTGAACGACAGAGGAAAACCACGAGAACCACTGTCAGGATGGACCATGGCGAGAATCGAACCACGGTCTCATGAATGACGGTTCAGTGGGATAGCCACTCGATCAACCTTTTCAAAAACAATTTCTTAAAGGTGTTAAATAATCATTGTTATGAGGAGTGGTGTTGGGAATCTAAAAATGAACATTGTGAATGAATGATATGATAAATTTGTGTAATCAGTTCGAATTATTTCTTACTCGCGTAAGCAAGTGTGGCAAATGATTTCTTAATCGACTGACAAATTACACAACGAAACATCAAGACAATTTTGATGTTAAGGCAGTATCAAATTTGGCAAAATAAGATCCATTCGCCCATACTTAGTGCTATTTAGTGAAATGGTGAACATGCATATATAAATTTGATCATTAATATAATTCTAATTTCTACAATAAAATCATAGTATGACTTGTTTTTAATTGCTGAAGACATGTTAACAAACATACACGCTTTAGATGTCAGTTAAAGAGTACATGTATCAAGTATGATGATAATTAAAGATTGGTTACTTTGTACATAGAGAAGCATGGTTTGTATAACTTGCATTCCATTTACAATAAAAAACATAAAAACGAAGCTCGTTTCTTGTCGATGAGTGGAATGGAAGTCTTCGCTACGCTCATCTAATATAAAAAATGAAACAATTAATTGATTAATTGATAAATTCCCACTTATGATTGATGACCACTTAGTATTGGAATAGACATAAACATAGTTACTTGTATGCCTCTGTAGCCTCCGCTAAATCAATTCAATTTACTGTATTATTGTACAATCACGCCTGGATAGTAAGCAACCAGTACGACGTAATAATGAACATTTGAGAAACAAACTTTACAGGAGTAACTTTCACAGCAATCACGAACTCAAGAGTGAAAAACACGAAGGTGGCGAAGTCCAGCGGTAATATGAAGAACTGTCTCTACAGGTCCCATGCTTGAATCGCAAATGCCTTGGTTGAAGTAAAAGGCACTTCGAATAGGTTTCAAGATACCAGAGAAAACAAAAAATTCGTACGTAAAAGTAGCAACAGAATGCGCTGTCAAATGCAACGTGGCTGTCGACATGTGGTTAAATACTGCCAACAATGGAATTAGTGTTCGGACAATCAATCACATCTAAAAAAAATCCAAATTTGATTCGATAAAGCAATCCACTAAGATCTTTCCATCTCCGCATAGAAACAATAATCTGGTTATAACAACTAATTCTGTTACTGTTCGTCATTAATTATGATCTATTTAATGAGTTTGGTACAAATTCCTCCTGCATTGGTTCGATTCTAAAAATAATACAGTTCAATGAATAATGAATTATGTAAGTAAGTTAATGTTTAGAATTTATATAATTACGTATCTGAGTTGCAACTAACCAGTACTCTCAAGAACAAAATGTGAATAGGTACATACAGAATAATATGTATTTTGATCATATTGTTACAACTCGAGCGGAAATGTAATTTAATTCAATAATTCAATGATTCATTCATTAAAATTGCACGAATATTTTCAGCGTGTGTCAGAGCTGAACTCGATTAAATATGAACCCTAAAAAGGGAACTTTGTAAAAAAAATATATTCATTAAATTTTTTATCTACAAGTTATCGGCTACCCAACCTTATTCAACAATATTTGCTAAAATTACTTCAAATCCCTGGCAAATAATTTATCCCCAACCCATTTATTGATGTACATTTATTTTTTTCTCATTCGATTATACGCTAAACTAGTCGAATTTTGTGTTTCTGAAGCGTTGCTATTTCATATAACTATTATTAAGAAATTTTTTACTAATTGGAGTGAATGAACAGTACACATGCATAGTATCGGAATAACAGTCTTTTTGGTAACAAGACCGTCTCGACGTCATAAAACTAACCACGAGGTACCGTTTCTGAACTGTCTTATCTTATTGTTTTTCTCTACACAATACATCCATCTTCTTCTATATTTATTAATTAACCTTATTATACTGGTGATAGGCTTAATAAAACTAAATCAAACAATTCGAGATTAACAATAATGAAATAATTAGAGATTGTATCATTTTTACCAGATAGTAATTTTTCTATCTTGTATTATAGTTTGAAATAATGGTAAATTAATTTGTCAAATTCCAAAAATACATCGTCGTTTGCTTTTGCCCAGTCCCTTCCTGTGTGACCTATGGAAATACATTTCATTTGTCCATTCATTTATCTAAAATTTCGTCCTTTGGTTCAATTGGGAAACAATTATTGTGTATATCAAGATTTCGATGTTAATGCGAGTTCCAAGAATCTGAAAAGTGAATCGCCGTCGCTTTCTACAACGAAGGAGAATCTAAAGCACACACCCTATTGATATTAGAAAATATGATTTTTATAGAGAAATTGAATTGTTCAAAGCATATTTTTAGATTTACATTGGAATTATTTCCAGTTACCTAGCCAAGCTAAGTCGTTACGACTAACCCAGTACAAGAATTTGTTTTGAAAAATGAGTAAAACTGAAAAATAATTACGTCCAGCATATTCGCTCCGCTAACCGAACTATAATCCAACAAAGATTACACGAAGCGAACTCACGACGATAATTTGAGGACGTAAAAGTTACGAAAAAGCGAATAGTTTTTTGTTATACTCTACCTCAATGACCAAGGGCAATGTTATTACTAGAATGGCATTGACCTAATGGAGAAATTGTATACGGACTCACAGCTAGCGTCTAGTCACTGACGGCCATTGAAAATACTCGATCTTAAGACAATCTTTCTTATCGCGTCTTGGGTCTTCTATTCAACTCGAATCATTCACAAGAACAAAACGATCAAGCTGAAACGATTTCTCTATGGATAGATAAATATTTCCTGTCATGAAACACAAGTGTAATAACGATTGCGCAATCTATTGTGATTTCCCATGATTAAAAAGTGTGTTACTAATATATCTGACCACAATATGTCCATCACGTATGCATAGACGATAGATATAGAAGTATATATATTTAATATTCGCATGAGTAGGCCTACATACACGGCGGCCCACAACATCTACTATAGAAGTTAATGGAAGCATGTAATGGAAAACTAGATTGATGTTGCCACTGGAAATATATAAAACAAATTAAAAAATCACGATAATATACGTTTCATAGACGTCGATGTATTTAGATTCACTGGCTATACAAAAGTATATATATAGCATGTGGCCCTGTGATAGTATTCATTTTTTGAACATCTGAATCAAGCCAACTAATATTATGGAATATTCACTCAGTTTTACTGATTTGATTAATTTCATAAAATAATTGAATAAGTGAATGTACAATAATGAATATATCACGGATGTGAATTTAAATATATATTTTTGAAACTAATAGTGAAGTATCATTAAGTGTGCATATAGGCTTAGCATCCACGTGAAATTGAATAATATAGGACATGTATATAGCTACAGCTAAAGGTGTAACTAGAAGAGATCGACAGGTGTTTTTCAGTTCTGAGTTTAATTTATAAAAGTAGACAAAGAATTGGGAGAACACTTGTTTCCAAAAAATCATAATCCATCCAGAAAACAAAATGCTTTTACAGTCAGAACAGTAACAATGCAGATTAAGTAGCTATATTCACTCCACGTAAAAATATACGGTGAGTAAAACGAATGTAGGCCCTATTCTACTTCTGAAGCTAACCAGTAGATATTTTAACTATAGGTTTATCCATTATGTGACCAGCTATTAGCATTTATTGAATTATACATTTAATTTGTGGTGGTGAGCGCCCTTAAGGTGCCCTGTTCAAACGATCCTAAACTTTCATCCTTTGCCTTTCATCCTGTGTCGTGATTTCGATGTTCATAAAAATATATACTATATTAGCAGCAGGTGTAATGTACATTTCGATGAACATTCTTCGTAGGCCATCCATGTTTACCAATTTGACAGTAACTGCTATATGGTTTTATTAAGCGACGTATACATTACTTTGTAGCATAGCAAATTGGATATTGTTACTAAAAGGAATAATCAAAGACATGTAACGTGAACCGAAAGAGCATTGTAAATTTATGACAACTTTTTTATATTAGTGTGGTGACTTGATTTAGTGAACTGGTAATATATTACATGGGTGGAAACTTGATTGTGCATTGATGTAAGTTTTGTTACACTGTAATTCACATCAAATATTTAAAACATTCACGTCTTCTAAAAATGATATAAGATGAATATTGCAACATTCTATTTATTCCTTACTGAAATCAGTAATAAGAACATCATTTTTTTTCACACGTTATAAATTTCACAATGTAAATACAAATAAATATTACAAAACAATAACGTAAATTATGGAGTCAATTTGACATTGTATATCACGAGAAGATGATTCAAAGTGTGATTGTATCATTGGAAATAATATATTATGATTGAAAAATGAGAAGATATGCTGTAACAATGTATCAATGTAACGGTGTGCCGATGTGGTTGGTTACGTTGCCGATCGCCAAATGAGTACTAATCATTTCTGAAAGGTTGTTCAGTTACCATTAATAATAAGGCTGAACTTGGCATTATTTTTTTAAGAATCAATTGATATATACGATATACTCAGATTGACCTACATCAGGGGTATACAAATAAAATTGAACAAAGGTTAACGGGGACGGTTGGAAATTATGTCTGTAGTTGATGTGACCGAGGGATGATGGTCACAAGTGATTTTTAAGATGAGTGTGCAGTATATAATAGAGAATACAAAGTTGAAATTCAACACAAAAACGTTATTTATGTTTAAAAAAATAGAAAAACATAGTATTTTTTCTGAGTAGTTGTAGTTGAACAGAGTAGTTGAAAATGAGGAAAACAGTCAACATTCGAAATACCATTTTCTAATTCCCTTATAGTAATTCATATTTCCTTCACATTTGAGATTATATATTGAAAACCATTTCATCCGAGTGAAAATATACACTCCTAGCATAATAAATATGAAATAGTCATGGAGACAAAAAATCCTACTGGTTGACTTTACTTTACTTTACTTTAATACACTGAATAGAGAAATAAAACTCCTCTAGTGTAAATAGTGTGCACAACTACAAGAATAAGTGATTATACATACACTAAACCATTTTTACTACAATTTGTTTGAAATATATTCACGTGGAAATGATAATTTATTATGATGAGTAAAATAACGCCAACTCAATAAGAATCTTCACATTTAAATCGCTTTCTTCAAAAATGAGCGAACATATAATTACAGTATGACCGTGATCTTTCTTCGTAATGTTTACACAATTATCGCATCATTGCTTGCATTATCCATCTACGCATATTTACCCAAGTACACAACAGTAATTAGACTGCGTCATTAATATCAAACAATAAAAATACCGTAGACTAATGAAAACACTAATTAGTTCCGCAAAGGAGTTTATTTTCTTGTATACACACTTGTGTGTATTTTTATCAACACAATACTGATGGTTTGAGATATGGTTCGGAAAATCGCAAAGATCACAGTGGAAATAAAATTGTGATATCATTATTCTCCCAAGGTTCAAAAAATGTCAATTATTTGAAAACAACTAACGCAGTTGAACAAACTGAAGTACTAGGTCCATGTGCTCCATATATTATTTGCCATTTTGAAGTCATGATTGGGTTTCACATACTTTCCACAACTGTCAAAAAAAAAACGTGGAATTCAATGTGTATAGAGTAGGTAGTAATTAATCAATTTATCAAACATTAATATAGGTATTTAAATATGGGTGAGTAAAGTGTCTCGAACAACACACATACATAATTGTGGATATTTTTTCAAACTTAATTACAGTAAAATTCATTTTGTATAGTTCACAACACTTTGAGTAATCTTTTTTAGATGTAAGTACATATACATGGAATGAAACACCTGTCTAGCACTGGTTGTGATATATCAATTGCATCACCTCAGATGAACCTGGTCTATAGACAGCTTTGAATGAGTCGGGGAATATCATAGGTATTACCGTTCTAAAGTGTCATTTTGAACATCACCAATATTGCTATAATGAGTTTAGAGAAATATAGAAATGAAACAAGCTCGGTAGGCCTACGGATGATGGAAATGAATAAGAACCAAAATTTAAAAACCAGGGGAATTTCCTGAAAAAATCCACAAAAAAACGAGCAGAATATAAATTCTGAATAAAAAGAAGCACCGGTACTATAGATTTCTTCCAGGAATATAAAAAATCACTTGCTGAAATAACTTATTCTGAAAGTATTTGAAATTCAAATTCTAATCATAAAATGTTATTTTTATGGAGTTATTTCATATATAATCTTTCCACCTCAAACTTCATTTTACATACCCTTGATCGATAAATCGCATAATCCAGTTGCATTATGACCTAACGCAATTACAATCAAGATAAAATCGATTGTCACTCCACAAAGCGTATGCACCCAAAGTCTGTTGCCGAGCAAGATAGCAGGCGTGGCCGCCATACGTGGTTTCACCTCGTCGTAACATTACATCAGCCAGCCGGCCACCCGGCCTTGCGTAATATTCACGCGCGAACCACCCGTGCGCTAGTATTCTGAGATACAGGAGATGGTTGATCGGAACCTTCATCTTCAGGTGATACAACTTGATTCACCCGACGAAAACGCGACTATAACCCCATTTACTATATAAACCAAACACAAACTTAACGAAACTATCATTTGGTCAACAGGTATCACAGTACTACCATGTCTATCAAGGTAATTAAAACAAAATATTTTCATTCAAGTGGTCAAGCAATGGTCCGAAAAAATTGTGAATTCTGTAAATGATGAATTCATGGGCTATTTTCTGAGGAATAGATTTATGGACATCTCCAAATGAAGGATACATAGAATGGGTATAAACTTGATTTAATCTTTGGAACAAGTACGCTGAGTATTCAAATACACACAACTCACCCTCCTGTCGAAGGAAAGTGAAACTGTGGAAAATACAGGTTCAACAGATTTACACCAACTAGGAACGCGGGTTAGAAACCTCTTCAAGACTGATCGCAATATAACGTCTTATGTTTACTTCAGCATTCATTTCTCAATTTTCATTTTGTGATGCGAAAGAGGTCGATGAGTCAATAACTGAAGTCAACTGGTGCAAGTCATACTCATTTAGACGACATGAAATTGTCACATGAAAATATATTGAATTATTTTTATCTTTTCAGTTTGTCGTCCTCTCCGCCCTCGTGGCCGCCGCCAACGCCGGACTCCTCGGAGCCCCCGCTGTCTACGCCCCAGGCGCACCCCTCGGATATGCCCGATCCGCATACGCCGCCCCTCTGGGTTACGCCGCCCCCGCTGCCTACGCCCCAGCTGCCTACGCTGCCCCTGCCTACGCTAAGGTCGCTGCTCCCCTCGCTTACGCCGCCCCCGTCGTCAAGGCCATCGACACCGACTTCGACCCCAACCCATCTTACTCTTACTCTTATGACATCCAAGACGCTCTTACCGGAGACTCCAAGAGCCAGCACGAGAGCCGTCAAGGAGATGTCGTCCAGGGCCAATACTCCCTTGTCGAGTCTGACGGTACCCGACGTGTCGTAGACTACACCGCCGATCCCATCAACGGATTCAACGCCGTCGTCCGCAAAGAGCCCCTCGTCCAGAAGGTCGCCGTCGCTGCCCCCGTCATCGCCAAGTACGCTGCTCCCCTCGCTTACGCCCAAGCTGCTCCCCTCGGTTATGCCGCTCCCGCTTACGGCAAAGCCTACCTCGGTTAAATTGTTTTTAGCCAAATCGTCATAATTTATTACAACCAACAAAATAAAATCTAAGTGTAAACTTTATTTGACATGTTTTATCATTCAACCTTCTCCAACTCCTTGGTAACGAACAAATAACGAGTATTTGTTGTAGATAGCCTCATGAGACATAATAAGGAAAGCAAGTAAATCAGTCACCAGCTGTATCCATTACTCTTCTTACTCAAGTCAAATAACACCGATTGGATTATTGTAGTAAAATCAAGTGGAAATCAGTTCTATACGATCCAACAACTATTTTTTTTTCTTTTGAAATAACATCGAAACGATACGAAGTTATTGTTCCTCAATTAAGGCTATGGATCAACCCTTGATGTCAACCTACTACCTGTATGAATAACGATCAACAAGCTTGATTATATGCGATTTTTGTAATGGTTGAAAAAACAAGAGATGATCTCAAGCTGCATTGATCGAAACAATGACCATTGTAAATCATGATTTAGTTAGATCACCAACAAAATATAATTTAGTAGTTCACCAATCAATTACACCGATCAATTTACATTAATATCAACCCACTTCACATATAATATTTTTCACTTCCTATACACACACTAAATAAAAAAGAAACCATAATTCAAATCCTAAACCACTGAAAAGATATTTCATGAAACACTAAATCTACTTGTCTCCATTGAGTTCGAGTTTATTTCTTGAGGAAGGTCCTGACAGCATTATATTCTTCTCTTCCAAATACATAACGTTTGAGTTTCATAATATTAAATGTGACAAATATCCTAAATGCACCCTGTAGATGTCATCCAAACGTATTGCGATGGTAGCGAAAAGTGGTAAAATAACTTGGGACTGTATAGGCTGGAGAGTTCAACGGTGCAGCAGCACAGTATCCCCGTGTAGGCTGGAGAGTTCAACGGTGGAGCAACACAGTATATAGATATTCAGGGGTGAGCGATATGTAATACGGATTTATACCTTATATTATGTAGTCGGAAGGTATCAATCAGTTCGTTATATTGCTATGGTAACGATTATTAGTTACGTGTTACTTTGAGGAAGCCTGTATCCTTTATCAGGAATGAAGTGCAAACACAGTTGTGAAGAAGATTATTACATTCACAGAAAATAATTGCATTGGACGCTCATCACATCAAGTTTTTGCTTCAATAATTCGAACATAGCATCAGCAGATTTTAAACGACAGTGATACAGACTTATAATTCCAAGTACTGTTCATCTTATATGAGATTATTATTTAAATTCACATCATATTTGTATTTGAATGAGGGAACAAAATACCCTGAAGAACCATATCATGATATCACGTTCTTATTTCTGCTACGATATTCATACATTATGTAGGTAGGCCTATACACACGGAATAATTAATTTGATTATGTGTGAAATGATCGACATTTCCATTGACACTGACACGTACAAATTACGATATAGCAAGGACACAATTGACAAACGAAAAACTTTTATTCAACGAATATCACGAACTCATCATCACTTTGTCAAGAAACGCAGTTGACAACAGTATGAGTGAATCTGAATAATCATCAATCATTTAAAATAAATTAATACATTAATCATTAATTATAAATGGCAAGAAAATCTTGAGGCAAGTACTACAAGATGTATATAGTATTCATTTACGGTAACGTATATGTTATATTTACATATCATTTTCAAATTCTTACAATTCTATTTATTCAATGTTGTTGTTGTTTTTAATGTTGCTTAACGACCCCACCAACAGCTAGGTTATACGGGGGTTTATCTATTCAATATGATAAATAAGAGAAAAGTATTACCAAATTAATTTCTAAATGTTGTTACGATATGATACAACATTATGCCTCAATGTAAAAAGTGCTGGCCCCTGTTGCTAGATCGTTCGTCAGCTGATGCACTAGAGACTACGAAATTTTGTCGACGTGGGTTCGAGTACTACAAAAAGCGAGAGTTTGAGTAACCACCATACATCTGCGATCCGCTCATTCGTACCCCCATATAACGTAACTCTTAGTGGGGTTGTGACTGTCATAAATATACAAAATAACGTAGTATATATAAACACAGATAGCACACAATTCTACAGTTTGGTCAAAATATTCAACAGATGATTCAGAGATAATTTGAGATATACAAGGTATAAGTCAAGGTAGGGCCAATATGTATACAGGAAAGAGGTGGGGGGGGGGGAGGGAGGGGGGCGAACGGTAATTAAAGCATAGTTAAAATATTT
This sequence comes from Brachyptera putata, assembly GCA_907164805.1. Taxonomy (NCBI): domain Eukaryota; kingdom Metazoa; phylum Arthropoda; class Insecta; order Plecoptera; family Taeniopterygidae; genus Brachyptera; species Brachyptera putata. Next base: position 19,682,668 of record OU015466.1, read on the forward strand.
GATCTTTTTATAGCTATAGCACCAAATATATGTATTCCTCATGTTCTCTACATAGGGCCCAGTCTGATAATGTTGATGACGATGACTAGTATTAGCTTGAATGCCCTATACGAACGACTAGATTAAAAGCCCAATATAATATGATGAAAATATATATAATATTATATAAAAATTCAGAGTCTTATGCGGGACTCGAACCCACTCGACTTCCGATTCTAGTGAGAGCCGTGGCCAACAGATCCATACTGCGGACGAGGGTATTCACCAATTGATTAACGAAGTTTTGGCAATTGCTCAACGGAGCCAATAACAAATTTATGATATATGGGGGTATGGATGTGTCGGTGATGGTGTAGAATCTCACATGATGTGAATCAACTCACAAAACGTATGCACCCAAAGTCTGTTGCCGAGCAAGTACCAGGCGTGGCCGCCATACGTGGTTTCACCTCGCCGTAACATTACATCAGCCAGCCGGCCACCCGGCCTTGCGTAATATTCACACGCGAACCACCCGTGCGCTAGTATTCTGAGATACAGGAGACGGTCGATCGGAACCTTCATCTTCAGCGATACAACTTTATTCACCCGACGAAAACGCGACTGGAACACCATTTACTATATAAACCAAACACAAACTTGACGATACTATCATTTGGTCAACAGGTATCACAGTACTACCATGTCTATCAAGGTAATTAAAACACATTATTTTCATTCGAGTGGCCAAGCAATGGTTTGAAAAAATTAGTCAATTCTGTGAATGATGAATTCATGGGTTATTATCTAAGAAATAGATATATGGACATCACCATAATAAGGAGAGATACAAAATATGGATGTATACTTCGTATAATTTGTAGAAAACGTGTGCTGAATATTCAGCTCACCCTCCTGTGAAAGGAAAGTTAAACAGTGGAAAATGCAGGATTTAGTAGATGAGCTAAATTGACACCAACTAGCGTCGCGGGCTAGAAACCTCTTCAATCGACTAATTATGTCTTATTTTTACTTCAGCATATTTTTTCAATTTTCACTTTGTGATGCGAAAGAGGTCGATTAGTCAATAACTCATGTTGGTAAACGTAACTCTTATTCAGACGAATTGAAATTGTTGCATAAAAATACTTTGAATTATTTTTATCTTTTCAGTTTGTCGTCCTCTCCGCCCTCGTGGCCGCCGCCAACGCCGGACTCCTCGGAGCCCCCGCTGTCTACGCCCCAGGCGCACCCCTCGGATATGCCCGATCCGCATACGCCGCCCCTCTGGGATACGCCGCCCCCGCTGCCTACGCCCCAGCTGCCTACGCTGCCCCTGCCTACGCTAAGGTCGCTGCTCCCCTCGCTTACGCCGCCCCCGTCGTCAAGGCCATCGACACCGACTTCGACCCCAACCCATCTTACTCTTACTCTTATGACATCCAAGACGCTCTTACCGGAGACTCCAAGAGCCAGCACGAGAGCCGTCAAGGAGATGTCGTCCAGGGCCAATACTCCCTTGTTGAGTCTGATGGTACCCGTCGTATCGTAGACTACACCGCCGATCCCGTCAACGGATTCAACGCCGTCGTCCGCAAAGAGCCCCTCGTCCAGAAGGTCGCCGTCGCTGCCCCCGTCATCGCCAAGTACGCTGCTCCCCTCGCTTACGCCCAAGCCGCTCCCCTCGGTTATGCCGCTCCCGCTTACGGCAAAGCCTATCTCGGTTAAATTGTTTTTAGCCAAATCGTCATAATTTATTACAACCAACAAAATAAAATCTAAGTGTAAACTTTATTTGACATGTTTTATCATTTAACCTTCTCCAACTCCTTGGTAACGAACAAATAACGAGTAATTGTTGTAGATACCCTCATAAGATATAATAACGATATCAAGTCAATCAGTCACCAGCTGTCTCCATTCCTGTTATAACTCAAATCAGATATCACCTATTGGTATTGTGTTTAATCACGTTAAAATCAGTTCTACGACCAGGAAAACAATTTCTATTTCTGTTGAAAAAGATGAATGTTGTTTCTTTGTTCCAAGATACATTCATTTTTTGGTGGAGTACAGCACTTTATAAGGTAAACCCTTATTTACATGAGTCAATGTTTCGAACAATGGGTTCGAACCAAATCAATACTACCCGTATGAATCACGATCAACAAGCTTGATTATATGAGATGTTCGTGATGAACTAATTTGTTGAATGGTAATAGAGCAAGTGTTTATCTCAAGCAATATTGAACGAAACAATATGACGCATATAAATCATGACTTGGTTAGATCATCAATCAGATATATTTTCATTTAGTAGGAAACAATTCCTATTTCAACATTTTGTCCATATCGAAAATGTTCTAGTTTGTCTACACACTAGACAAAAAAGAAACCAAAGGAATTCAAATATTGATCTACTGACAAGATATTCACAAGATATTTCATCTAACACTTAATATACTGGTCTCTTTGGAATTGAGTTCGTTTCTTGAGGAAGGTCCTGACGGCTCTATATATTTCTCTTCACGATATATAGATAACGTTACAGTTATAATGAATTGTGAGAAATAACCCAAATATGCACCCTGTAGATGCCATCTAAACTCATTAAAATGGTAGCAAAAAGTAGGGAAATTAGTTGAAGCTATATAGAGGACAGTGTAAGCTGGGGAGTTCAACGGTGGAACATAACAGGATATATTCGGGATTGAGCGATATGGAATACGGATTAATACCTTGATATAATACCTTAATATTAATAATTAAGCTTCTCTCAAGTGACACTCATTGTCGGAAGGTTCAATCCGTTCGTTATACTGCTATAGTGACGATTGTTAGTTATTTGTTACTTTGAGAAATAATGTGGCCTATAACCCGTACCAGGAATGAAGTGCGACATAAACACGCACAGTTGTGAAGATTATTACATTCACAGAAGATAATTGCATCGGACGCTCACCACAAGTTTTTGCTATGTTTGAACCATAGCAGCAGATTTTGAACAAAAGTGATCGAGGATTACAATTCTAAGTCCTTATTTTGTTATATTCGATTATTATTTACTTCACATCATATATTTGTATTTGAATGAGTGACAAAATACCCTGAAGAACCGAAACATGATGTCACGTTCTTATTTTCAGCAATATTTTTATTGACACGTATACATTAGAACATGCCAAGGACTCATTTGACGGAACGTAAAAATTAATCAAAGAATATCCAAACTCATCATCGCTTTGTCAAGAAACGCTGTTGACAACAGGAGGCCTATGAGTGAATCTAAATAATCATCAATCTCATTCAAAATAAATTAATGAATCAATCATTAGTTTTAAATTATTGTAAAACCTTAAGGCACATACTACGAGTATTGTATAGTACTTATTTACGGTATCGTATATATTATATTTACATATTATTTGTATTGTCTCATAGTTCTATCTGATTGATAAGATAAATGAGAGGAGAGTAGGTAGGTATCACCAAATTCATCTATAAATGTTGTTACATGATACAACATTATGCCTCAATGTAAAAAGTGCTGGCCCTTGTGGCTGGATCGTTCGTCAGCTGATGCACTAGAGGCTGCGAAATTGAGTCTTATCGGCGTGGGTTCGAGTACTGCAAAAAGTGAGATTTTAAGTAACCACCATTCATCTGCGATTCCCTTCATTCTTACCCCCATACAACGTAATTTTTAGTGGGTTTGTGAAGCACCATCAGAAAAAACCAAATAACGCAGAATATATAAACACAGATAGCACACAGTGTTACGCTTAATTATCTGACAAAATGATTCAGGAGTAATTTGAGGTATATGCCTACACGGTATTAGTCAAGGTGTATTTATGCAGGTAAGTGGTGGGGGGCGGAAGGTCGTATAGCGGTACCCGATGATGAGAAAGCATAATTAAAGTATTTTATGAATATTTTTTCAAAAAAATTCTACAACTATAGCACAAATGATGGGGTTTTCTTGTGTTTTATACATAGGGCCTGGTCTAATAATGCTGATGACTATTATTAGCTTAAAAGCCCTACCAACGACTAGAGTACTCGACGGTAGAAATGAGCAGATAATAGGAATAATATTCACAAAAATCGCATGTCTCATACGGACTCGAACCCGCCCGACTTGGGATACTCCTAGCCAGAGTCGTGGCTATAGCAGACTTTTTGGTAATGGTACCATACAATTATAAAGGTATCAAAAATCGAAAATATAATGGTGTCAATGAGACCATGATGTTGTAGATAGCTCGAACGCGATATAAGTCAACGAGCTATGTAAAAAGTACTATAAAAGCATTGAAAAAATTCGGTGGCTTCTGATCGGTTTTATTGAGACTTGACACATCGTACTGAATAGCACCCATAACCTACCTCAACAAACCAACTGCGTTTTTTCCAATATCAACGTAAGAATCCATAATTGACCTGCAGACTGATCGTTGTAAACATTAATCTTAGTTACTGTACGGTTCCGCATAAATAAAAATGGAATTCCGTATAAAATTAAAGTATTTACAATTCTCGAAAACACTTAAACATATGTAAATACAGTATAAATTAATTCTGAGTGATTTGGAGGGAGATCAAAGTACGTGCGGCGGCGCCTATCCTGAAGGTTGTCCATGTTAAGGAAGTGAAGGGATGGTTTGACCACACCCGGAATTCAGATATATTCCTTCAAAACAACTTGGCTACAAAGATGAGTATAAAAGAACGGTCGAAAATCAATAACGATACGATTTGGTGACAAACCAACAACAGGGACACACACAAAAAGCAACAATGTTTAAGGTAAGACATTTCAATGGTATTCAAAAATCAGTTTTAATAATCAAAAATTATATAATTTGATTCAAATCTTATATTTAGTAAGCAGTTTCCATATTTATAAGCATAGAAAACTTGAAATGAAATCATTGTTTTCCCAATTATGCTTGGGATGATTGAGTTGGTTTTATAATATTGTATGTAACAGCAATTCAAAATTTTCTGGAATCTTAATCAAGGAATTTCTATTATTTTATATATTCAAAAACTAGTAAAAAAACGTCAGAATCGAATATAATAAGCTATGAATGTGAAATTTTACAGAAAGTTGGTATTAACAATTTTGAGGAAAATTCATCAAATACAAATTATTTTTTATTTCTAGAAACTTCAACTAACCTAAATGAGATATAACCACTAATTCTGCCACTATTTTGTGAAAAAGTTGGAAGTATTAAATTGATTCAGACCGTAGCAAATCGAAACCAAAATGAGAAATTCATCACATTATAACATGAAATTAATGAATTTTATAATTTTATCAACATATGCTGGCATAAAAACTTCGTGTATTTTGGCGAGTAGGCCTATAATTCCAAACGGTAGTAAAATATCAACTTATAATTATAAATTAATACGATCTAGAACCGTGATTTAAAAAATTAATATATTTACAGCAAAAATATATCAAAATGATTGCCCCTATCTCAAGACTACGAACACCAAGTACATTTGTTTGCTTTCAGCTGATCGCACTCGCTGCCTTTGTGGCTGTTGCTAACGCCGGTCACCTCCATGGGGATGCCCGTTTCGCCTTCGCCGCTCCCGCCGCTCTGGCTTACTCGACGAGGATCGACACACCGATAACCAAACTCGCCTACACCGCTCCCGCACCACTGGCCTACACTGCCAAGCTGGCCGCCCCCATCGCCTACACCGCCCCATTGGCTAAAATCGAGACTCCTCTCACATACGCCGCCGCTCCGATTGCCATCGCTCCTAAATTAGCCTACACTGCTCCCCTCGTCAAAGCCGTCGAATACGAAACCCCCAAAGCATACAGCTTCGCCTACGGAGTCGGTGATGCTCTTACCGGAGACTTCAAGAGCCAGCACGAGACACGTATTGGGGATTCCGTCAAGGGACAATACTCTCTGGTCGAGCCTGACGGTCTTAGCCGTCGTGTCGTCGACTACATGGCTGATGGCCTCAACGGATTCAACGCTGTCGTCCGCAAAGAGCCCCTTGTTCACCAGGTTGCCGTCAAGACTGTTGCTCCCGTGATTGCTAAGGTCGCCGCCCCCATTGCTTACGCCGCCCCTGCTCCTGTTATCGCCAAGGTCGCCACCCCAACCTTCGCCTACGAAGCCCATACGGCTCACTTGGGCTACGCTGGTAAGATCGCTGCTCCCATCGCCTACGCTGCGGCACCATGGACTGCGCCTATCGAGAAGGTCTGGTAAATAACGTATCGATATGCATTTAGCTCATATAGCAATGCGTAACGTACAAGGTTATAATTATTTGTTTCAAATTATATTTGTAATAAATCGAAATGAAGACTAATTAAAATTGTATAAGGTTCAAAATAATAAATTTAGTAATGACAAACAAAATAATTTGTTGTCCATGATTTGATGAAATCCTTGAAAGCAGTCCTAAATAACAACATGATCCAGTCCTTAATGTCCAAGAGCACATAAAGTAAACGTTGTCATTGATGGTATCGGGTAAACAAAAATCTTAAAATCCCAATTTTAAATAATATCAAGAATACTCAGTATGATTAAATCATTTTCATATTTTTGATGCCCTTATTTCAAATGCAGTTATTCGTGTTTTCATACGAAATACCTAATTATTCGTATTTGGTAACAAAGGCCGCCTCGAAGTCTCAATACAACCGACAGGCGTCAAATCTAGATGGTAACAATGATTGTATGTCACGATTTCAATGTTGATAATAAAATAAAACAATTAATACATGTGATATAATTTGAACTAGAACTGAGCATATTGACAATATCAAGAATAGTTGCATCATCAACTGAACCCTTTCACTCAGCAAAGTGTAACGAAAATGACTACACATATGATATCAACTGTGTCTTAAATGGTACCAGGGTGACATACTAAATGCGACTCTTAATTTCTGTTTGTTAATCGAGTAACTTCGAATATAACCTTATGAAATTGATAATAGTATTATCAATTACTATCAATTACTCTAATTTTGGCTCAAGTAGCTACCTCCTAGTCATCAAGGTGTATACATCTACGTAATGAATGTACAAAAGCTATATATAATCACATAGGTATTGATAATAGCTGCAATAGGTATGAGTATGGAATGAATATAAATGCATTTAAAATAAAAATTAGTCCCAAGCAACACTACGAGACAACGTTGTCAATGTTGCTATCCGATCGATTATAAAAAAATACAAATCCAAGTCTAGACCCATCTATATACAAGGAAAACTCCTCAGACAAATAATATTAGGTTACACAATCACTACGAAATTAATTCGTGACTGAAACCGAATCTTTCCAACTCAAGTTTCAATTGAGCTCAAACACGCTAATTGTTCATAATGGCTATAAGATATATTAGCAGTATAAAGAATCATCAACCTTGATAGATTTTGAACTTGTTTTTGAAATAAGATAACATTTTTTTAGAAAGTTGTTGTTCTTCTTTAGATCTTTGGTCTATATTTGATGCATATAACATTACAGTCTAAGACAACTTGTATATTATATTATCTAATTCGCATACATAAAGTATACCGAACGTGAGGCTGACAATACCTTCTTAAATGTTTCAACTTAGTGATCGATCAACTTTTTAATAATCCCCCATTATTTTAAATATATCAACATTATTGTTCATTATAATTATTAAAATCCACCGTTATAATCAATGAAATACATACAAATATATAATTATATGTTTTCGTTTCCGAATGATTTATATTATTAAAATCTGCTTTGACTATATAATTAGCTGAGGGATAAAAATCTGTATTTATATGCAAGTTTATCTACACCAAATCTTTGAAACGAAATAGATTATGTTTTTCATATCTATATAACCTATCAAGTAATAATAATGTTATTAAACAGCTTAAATTCATGAATTACGACGTTAAAAATTAAATTTGAAAGGATGTACGCCAATACGTAATTATAAATGTATTAGGAATTTTTCTGATTTGAACTTGAAACATAAAAAGAGTACTTCAAATACAACAAGTACATCATTAGCAATGAAAGTCAATACTACCAAAGGACTGTTGCATTTACATAATGTTCAATGATTTGAAATAGGTATAAGTACACCTGAGTTAGCAAGACATAAATTTGTACTTATCCAAAAATGAACAAGTATTAATTTTGTATACGATCATATAAAACTTCAATTTTTGTGAATGAATAAATGGACTCTGTAATTCGCCTCAGAACATTCGGGGACAAAAGGTTCAAATAAAATCATCATGTAAACAACTCAAAATCGAAAAAACTCCATATTGAAAAATATATATAATTTCAATCTGAATAACAACAATAATAATACCAGCTAATTTGTATAACACTCCACGAACAATCCGCATCTTGTCCTGTATATAATCAACATAAACAACAATATTTCTGTTACTGTTACGCTCAACCGGCCACGAGAGAAGAACAACAGTGCTACTTCCTGAAACGCTGCATGTTGTTAGACGTAGTACATGTGAGGAGAAGAAGCATTCAACAGTGAGATCAGCATTACGCCACATGCTAAGTACAGTACAACGAGCAGCAATGACACAGGTAAGAAGGCGTTGCGTATTACGTACATCTATAAACTGACATCAAACGACGCATATAATTCTTATTCTTATATTTGAATTTGCTCTTACAAAGGCAATATATAATATTAGGTATTATTATACGTAGTTTATTATTGATCACTATTATAGATAATTGATACACACTTTGCCTTTGCCAAACTCCCAAGAAAAATTGTAAAATAGCCGTCCATAAACACATAAATTCAAACCGACTTGAGTTCACAAAATAAGTAATAATTCAACTTACAAATAATCAATGTAAGTTTAAAATAGAATGCGCTAATGTTCTATTTTGGAAAATGATTAATAACAAAATGTTTTGTTTCATTCCTCCCTCCACCCCACCCTACCAAAAACCAACCCTGAAAAAGTCCTTCAAAGCAAAACCTTTACCCATGTAGGTCTATTACTACTGTTTTATGTGGTTATAAAATGAAAGATATATTCATGTCCGGTAGCTCAATTATATTTTAACAAATTTTGATAAAAGTGTGGAAAATGGTTCCCTGTAACGGTTCCATCAGATTTCATTCTTATTTTTAAAAAATGAAAGATTCAATGAATATTATATAGGCCTATATAGAACACACGTTCATCCTATTCACCTTCTCAATGAAGTTTGTGCTTTTATTCATTGTTGTTCTATGTGTAGAACAGCAAGATGCATAGCGACCATGATCAAGTGCATTTACACACACATACACACATTATACATTAGCACAACACATTACTGCATATGTACAGAGTAAAAAGTCAGCATTCCAAACCAACACAAATTCCTAATCACGTATAATAATAGTCACGTAAGCAAACGATGAGATCAGATGTACTGTCAACATTAGTATGGGACGTGTAGCCACTGACAGAGAATATACGATAGAAGACCGTAAAAGCGGAAACTTATGAATGTAATATCTCGAAAATATAAAAAATCTCTGTTTTGGGACTTTTTTCGAGCCACCGATTAAACTGAGAAATTAAAACGCTTGGTATATGATGTAACCGAATAGTTTCGGGGCAAAATCAGTACAGATTCGTTAAGAGAAAAACTGGTCTGATATTTTGAAGAACTCCATAAAAATAACTGAGTGTTTTTTTTAAATAAATTATGAATTCAAGGATACTACTATTTCATACTTCACGACACTTTCCTTGACTCATTTTTAGTGAGTACAAATTGTTGCTATTCTATCCGATGAGAATGAAAGAACTAAAATAGCCTCTCTTAAATACCGAGTCTAAAATTGATCTCGGTCAGTCTGCGAATAACTAGTCCCGAATAATGCACGAATTTTTGTGAACATTCATGGAACATTCGCTCATTTGTAGCCCCAAAATAATCTAGCTGTAAATGAGGTCGTTAAGCAAACCTCCACGATTAAAACTATTTTTTTCCAATTTCAGTTGGCCCATATCATGTTAATGGTGGTAGTAATCATCGCATTTACAACGCTCTTCATACAAGCAGCACCCATTGCAGCATCGCAGGACAGTACCCAGTCAGGTGCCAGTTCTAATGGCGTCACCGTCTACACATGTCTGACACCAGAACAGATATCAGGCAAACTATGTAGGAACCTCATGCATGCAGTCTGGCGAGCCTGAGGCGATTTACGACATCGAGTACACACAACAACAGCGACGTGAGAATAATTCAGCTTGCAGTGTATTTACTCTTTTTAGTGAATACTATAAACGAAAATAAAGAAATAATTTTATATCTGTGTATAGTATTGCCTAGTTTAAAAAACGACCCTATTGCTGAAAGTAGTGGGTTGAGGGCTGGGATATGTATAAACTATGTATAAAATTTGATATCATATAATTATATTCTAACGATCCTACAGGGATGAAACTTAACACAGTTCATCATATTAAATATTATCTCCATAATTTTATGAATGGAATAGTTGAACTATGCAAAATAACAGAGGAAACCTATCAATTAAAAAAATAAAAAGTGATGGTTGATTTTTTTTTTATATTTTTTTTTTTGAATAAATTATTACAGATACATTGTAGATGGTCATAGGAACTTCAGCTTAACCAAGGATGGCTTTGCCGTAAGCGGGGGCAGCGTATCCAAGGGGAGCGGCTTGGGCGTATGCGGGGGCGGCATAAGCGAGGGGAGCAGCGACCTTAGCGTAGGCAGGGGCGGCGTAGGCGAGGGGAGCAGCGACCTTAGCGATGACGGGGGCAGCGACGGCGACCTTGGCGACGAGGGGCTCTTTGCGGACGACGGCGTTGAATCCGTTGACGGGATCGGCGGTGTAGTCTACGACACGTCGGGTACCGTCAGACTCGACAAGGGAGTATTGGCCCTGGACGACATCTCCTTGACGGCTCTCGTGTTGGCTCTTGGAGTCTCCGGTAAGAGCGTCTTGGATGTCATAAGCGTAGTTGTATGATGGGTTGGGGTCGAAGTCGGTGTCGACGGCTTTGACGACGGGGGCGGCGTAGGCGAGGGGAGCGGCGACCTTAGCGTAGGCAGGGGCGGCGTAGGCGAGGGGGGCGGCGACCTTAGCGTAGGCAGGGGCGGCGTAGGCCAGGGGGGCAGCGGGGGCGGCGTATCCCAGAGGGGCGGCGTAAGCGGAGCGGGCATATCCAAGGGGTGCTCCAGGGGCGAGGACAGCAGGGGCGCCGATCACTCCAGCGTGGGCAACAGCCACAAGGGCAGCGAGAATGACGAACTAAAATAAATTTATAACAAATTAGACTATTTGAACTCTTCTCTTCGTAAAAATATTTCGAGTATACTTAATGATATTCACCATCATTTACAAGAATTGTAAAATGATGTAATTTCCAGCTGACTAGTAACAAAATAGCACGATTTTATTCAACTATACAGAAACAGATAGGAGACAACGTGAACTACTTGCCAGCGAATTGAGAGTTGTTCCCTCAACTTTCATCGCAGTCTTGTTATACAGAAACGATGCGATTCATTTAATACTACACTTTACTTTTACTGTATGATTATTCAATATATTGAATATTAAGTAAATTAAACTCATTTTTAGCTTTTGAACATCTTGTTGTATCGACTTACACATTCGATAACATGAAATAATTATAATTAATATCAAAAAAGTGTTTAAAAATCACAAAAAAATTGTTCATTCTCTCGGGTTCGGGAGACTCTTCGAAAAATATACATGTACCTAAATATTCATGTAGTTATGAATTTGTCTTACCTTGAATGCCATGATGTGTCTTTGACAAGTGTTGAAAAACAAATTATACTTTTTACTATATTAGCCCTGGCTTTATATAGAAGACCACGCCTCTTGACTAGTACCTCATGCTAACTACAGACGGGCGGGACTTCGAACACTTGTTCCAGCTTATTCACGTATAAGAAATCAAGAACCTATATTTGAAAGTACGAAACACTCGCTAGGCAACGGGTGGGTATAGGAAGAGACTGGGTAATCGAGCCTTCAAATCAAACAATTATCTCTTAGCCAATGCCCGTTTAGTATATGTCTGTGACCCCAATATAGTTTCAGATTCAAGTTCATATTGGAATAATAAGTGAATGAAACCTGGAGCTACGGTGAAAGCTGTCGAAGTAGGGGAGTCAAGGGTTGACCCACCGCTGTGTGACGCTGGAGAATTGCCTCATACTATTGGTAGCGAGTATTAGGCGGTTGGGACGAGTATAAAAGAGCAGCTGAAATCCGACATCAGCACGATTTGTTCTCAAACCGACACACAATACACAACAATGTTCAAGGTAAGACACTCCGTCTTATTGGTTGTTATAAAGTCATAGTTTATTCAACTTGCTGTTATACAATTTTTCTAATTCGCAAAAATTTAATTTCGAGCGAAATTTCAACGAAGTAACTTAGTCAAGAAACTAGTAAAGCAATTGAGCAGAATTATACATAGATTAAAACGAACCATGTCAACCAACACTATTTTGATATACGAATGAATGGAAAAATAGTAGATGTACGTTGTAAAAATGTATATTTCAAAAAATTAAATACGCCAGACGATAAACATTTACATAACTATAATACGGATTTGATATAACTATTTTGTACTCCAAATCTGTTTAGCATAATAATAATACAATTTTTTTATTTTTTACCATCAGATTTGATTAATTGTATGCACTGTCTATGAGTGATCCTATTCACGAGTTAAAAGTAATAATTGTACATCAAAACTTCGTAGTTTAGTGAATTGAACTAATCTTTTGATCTTCAAACTAAAATGCAATAATTGTCGAGTATATTAACAAATTAAATTCCATTTCAGTTTGTAGTATTCGCTGCCTTCGTGGCCGTCGCTAAGGCTGGAGTCATTGCCTCTCCCCTCGGCTACGCCGCTCCCGCTGTCCACGCCGCTCCCCTGGGCTATGCCGCCCCTGCCTACGCCGCCCCTGCCATCCACGCCGCTCCTTTGGCCTACGCCGCTCCCATCGCTAAGGTCGCCGCTCCCCTCGCCTACGCCGCCCCCGTCGTCAAAGCCGTCGACACCGACTTCGACCCCAACCCATCATACAACTACGCTTATGACATCCAAGACGCTCTTACCGGAGACTCCAAGAGCCAGCACGAGAGCCGTCAAGGAGATGTCGTCCAGGGCCAATACTCCCTTGTCGAGTCTGATGGTACCCGACGTGTCGTAGACTACACCGCCGATCCCGTCAACGGATTCAACGCCGTCGTCCGCAAAGAGCCCCTCGTCGCCAAGGTCGCCGTCGCTGCCCCCGTCGTCGCTAAGGTCGCCGCTCCCCTCGCCTATGCCGCTCCCGCCTACGCCCACGCTGCTCCCCTCGGATACGCCGCCCACGCTGCTCCCCTCGGATACGCTGCCCCCGCTTACGGCAAAGCCATCATCGGTTAAGTTGTCCAACTAACTGATTTACTGTCTAATATTTAGATTATTATTTAAAAATGTACAAATTAATTTAAAATAAACGTCGCAAAAATAATCTGCTTCTTTGTTTCGTTTTCAAGTATACAATCCTTTATTACCTATCAATTACAAATTATCACTGTCCTATCCTAAGGTTCTTACCTCATAAGATGAAATAATCGTGAAAGGTCACTGTAGGTCGCATATAAATCTGAGGTCTCACGCCTATCTTTATACCGCAATATCCATCTGAGAGCACGCCTTCCAATGCTGAATCCAGCGACCTAATTTCTCATACTCACGTAATCAAATACACAAACATACACGTTGAGATATAATTTTACCTCAAGACAATTTGCATAATATTCTAATATAATTAGGCCTCGACAGATCGACGTGATCTGGGACAATATTCTATCTCTGATAAATAATCAATTATTTTTTTCTTGTTGGTACTCGAGTGGTTCAGAATCGAGTATGGTTTGGTAACAATTGGCGACTCATTATGTAATTATTATAATGTATACTGTTGTAGTTGATATCAAGTAATAATCATAATTATAGATCTCACTAGTATTGTGCACATTATGAATATGTAAAAGATTAACGCGTATAATAATGTAATAACTGCAATACATCAAGGGGAATCTACACACAGCGTAACACTTTCAGTTGCAATGTAACATATAAACGATGATATAGTGACTGAACATATTGTAGTCAATTTGCTTCACACCATTCAGAGAAGTATTCTAGAATACTGTCGTCCATAATGAAAACATTCAGAACAGATGAAATGTTATTTATTTGAATACTGCTTAACAACCCCCCACCAACAGCTGAGTTATACGGGAGTACGAATGAGCGGGTGATGGTGAAAAGATGAAATGATGATAGGTGATGGGACGTTTACAAAAAAAACATGCCTAATGCGGGACTCGCAGTAACGATAGTTTACTGAGCCACAGGGGCGGTAACAGATTACATGTCATATTATGTATATGTATAACAGCCTGCGGCGGAGTAAAAATTGGTGGCAAATATATCGGGTGACACTGTTCTACATACAACCGATCTTTCCAGCTTTATGATTATAAAATTCAAGACAATAATATTTACGACAAATATTGTCTGCATCTTATGGTGTGATGATAATTATTAATTATGTATACCAGTATCGAAGGTTCAAGTTTTATCATATTTTAGAATTAGAAGTTTCAGAGGTTACCAATGAAATCATAAATTTCACATGTAATTTTCTTTGTTTTTATTGCAATAATTTACATTTTACTGTTGGCGTAGTACATGCATGGATCACAAAAAATTGTCTAATATTCAACGGCAATGAGTTTATAGTCACATACTTAACATGCGGAGTGGTCAAGACCACAATAATTTGTGCATTGTGATGAAAAAAGTCTTGTTACTTTTCGTCTATAAGTGCCCGTATACAGAATGATTAGCGAATATTACGTCTAGTTTTCGAGTTCTCAGAAGTGTTACATAACATATATATGTATATGTGAGTGTGTAGTTATATATATATATATATATATATATATATATATATATATATATATATATATATATATATATATATATATATATATACATAAACACGAGCACCTTGTGACCATGCCCATAACACTATACTATAGTATATATGTTAAACTTATTGGGTATATAGTCGCTGCCCACTTGTAAATCAATTTCGGCAAACCCATTGAATCTCAACGAAGGACATTTTGACCTGACACATTGATCATCGATGAGGATTCGATCATGAAGACACAATAGGCGTATTAGATGTATATAAACAAGACATTGAGAAATCATATTTAAAAAAAACAAAGGTCAAATATTCCTCCGTATAATCTTCTGAATTTCACATCACATACATCCATATTCTTGCAATTCTAATTGGTTATTATGTAAGTGGTTTTCTGTTGAAGATATTTTTGATTGGTATAACGCAGTCATTGGAAGTGTGTCAAAATCAATGCCAAGCAAGTCCATGTTGGGAGAAGACTTCACTTGGATTTGAACCCAGCGCAATATATAAGTTATGATGCAATCGACACGTTTTCACTATTCACTAGTTAATATTTTAGTCTGAACACGTTTTGTGAGCAATATATAGTTTAAAGCTATGGTCACGGTAACTTCTACTGGGTTTCCGGTAAATGGCACGGATATTTCAATACAAATTAGGCAAATGGTTTTCGATTGTAATACATTGTGAATAAAAATGTTAATAATTTATATGAATCTGCAAATGATGATTACTTGCGACTATTGATTTATAATTGGAAGAGTCTTGAAACAATCAAGAAGTACCGCATCAAACGGTGTTACTACTCTTTCCAAGGCTGGAAAATAATATATGTTTTTTTTTATATTAATATAATAATTATATTAATAAGGATATGGAAATCGATATTATTATACATCAAAATATCTTTTCAAATTTTAAACTAATATATTCACATATGCCTACACGGAAACGTTTTAGAAATAATTCGGTTAGTCGGTGACAACTCCCGAGAGTAACGAGATATCAAAATTTGAATTGACTAAACACACGATTGTTTCGAAAACCTACAACATGGTGCGCAAAAGAATGAAGTTTCAGGAAGTTCAGTAAGTTTCATATAGATATACAACCGCTCTATGTATATATCTGTAATGATTACTACAGTAGATGGGTTAACAGTTCTAAATTCTGATACACACCACCCAATGTGATAAATCGGTATTTGTTTTTGTTAAATATAATAATTTTGATATATCGTAACGTTAAAAAAGCATAACCAATCCGGTCGGCACAATCAAGAATACAATTCGATTTTCTGTTAATACACGTTAAAAATAATGTTATTAAATGAGATGATGAAAATTATATCGAGAATAACAACAATTTACATAATTATTATCGATTCAAGAATGATATATTTGTATTGATCATATCGTTGAACGCCCATCTGTCTTAGTAAGCTGACTGCTATGACACACATTTTTTTAAAAAGAAGTCAAATCAGAAGTGTGGGCTCAAGTCCCAAATAAGACACAATTCAAGAACTGAACATCGTTTATCCATCAGGCAGTCATTCGTACCCCCAAATAGTACAGGTGTTGGTAAGGTTTAAACCAACTAAAAATCATAATTATAATATAATATTGTAACATAAACTTGTTTAATATAAACTTATATAATCTTTATAGAATGAGTAAGATAAAATACCACATTTACGCTAGAGTTATCGGAGTATTAAGATCGCTTAGTGCCCGAACAATACTTATCATCCTTG
Source organism: Brachyptera putata (assembly GCA_907164805.1). NCBI lineage: Eukaryota > Metazoa > Arthropoda > Insecta > Plecoptera > Taeniopterygidae > Brachyptera > Brachyptera putata. The sequence continues at coordinate 19,699,451 of OU015466.1, forward strand.
TCAACAATATTGTCATCCTTAAATCACCGAATTAAGTACCTTGATTTTAATATACGCGAGAGTCACTTAAGCTAATCGGCTGATTAGTAAATATAAAATAACACATGTATATAAGGAAGAAAACAAGTTAGAAGTTGTAGCTTCTGAAGATCTATTGAAGAACCGAGCCTTTACGTAAAGTTGTCGATATTGATAAAAAAAAACGAGAGAAAGAATGATAATAATATATTGATCAATTTTAAATACATTATCATATATAATTATCAATACGTGAAGTAATGAAAATTGCAGGTCATTATACAACTGAATTAACACTCGACTGCTGAATTAAAACATTCTTGTTGATGAATTTTCACGACTCATTTACGCACACTTGAATTCTTGATATTAACCATAGAAAAGATGAATCCTTCCAAAACCGGCACCTCCACCGACAGCAATAATAATCCAAGCTCGACAAGTCAACCAGTTGACGTGAATGTTTCTCGATCTCACCTCACGCACAGCCTTCACAAGGTTGAGCACGTGGGCATGCCATGTTGCCCCAGTTTACAACACACAGGAACAATAAGAGCATCACGTGATAGGGGCGTGGTAGACGAATCGTACGTTGTCAAATATATATGCCAATTTTATTATATTTTGACATTATTTGAAGAAGAAAAAAAACATTCGCATTTTCGAAGGCAAATTATTGGCAATGAAATTGAATTAAATTTTCAAAAATGTGTCACTGGGGCCATTTGTGAGGTGAATTAATTCTGTATTACGAATTACCTTGAAGATATAATTAGATAAGAATGTTAGATACATTATTATAAAAGATAATAATTATTCGGTGAAAACTTGAAAACTGTATTATTAGAGAAAAAAGAACCTATTAAATTCATTATTGTAAAAACAGCATTAGTATTAAATTGATAAAATCTGTTAATTCACCTCATAGAAGGTGACTAAAACTTGTACAATACACCTTTCTCGCAATCTTTACACATCGATTCACATGTTCTGATGATTATCTACTAACACAACGAACTCAAAACAATTCTGTACATTATTAAATTTGGAATTGATCAGTTTGTATGGCATTGGTGTGTTGGTAGAATACCACCGACACTCATAAACATAAAGTCGTGAGATCAACTTGCACTGACGGCCAAGAGATTTGTATCATCCGCTTATTATTATTAATAATGCATGCATTTCTTCATAATTTTCGAACAGATAATATCGAAGCCTTTGTTACCGTCGTTGCATATAAATAATTAACACCATTTTAGAAAGGTCTTGCATGGTGGAAAACCTTTGGCCCGCGAAGGGCTTACAATAGTTGACCTTTCATGATAAATCGTACATATAAATTGCTTAAGGAAAACGAGCTCGGAAGTAAAGTCGGCGGATGAGAGAGAAGACGATTAATACAATATACATTATATTGTCTATAGATATTGTGGTGAACATTTATACTATGATTATTATAGGGAGTTACAGGACTAAACTTTAATTTATGAACAGATAGGAAGAATTAAGACATTTTATATGCATTTAATGACTTCCTAAGTTTCTCTTATTCTGAAAAAAATATAATCTATTTTCACCAACCATGCAGCTTGAGAACTGTTATTGGGAATACAACAATACAAAGATACGATTATTTTTATGATTACTTTGTGCTCGAAGACTATAGCTCAACTGTACTCAACTATAGGCTATTTGAAGGTGTAAACACATATATTTTTTGATAATGTATCATACGGCTTCACAAAATAGACATTTCTTAGGAAAATCGACAAAAATCAACCTCCCAAATCGTAAAGGTAAATAGCATGATAGTTTCATTATAATTGATGGAGACAAAATCAACTTCAACAAAACTACTTGATAATTGAATTAATTGAAGATTAATAAGGAAGGAATCGTTGGAAAAATCGCCATCACAATGAGAAACTGTGAAGTAAACCTAAACCTGAGTTGAATGGATTTGATTATTCGTCGGCGTATATCAAGAGGTTGATAACTTGCATCAGCAACTTACATAGTTGTTGTATTGACTGCAGTAGAACTGCACGGTGGGTGTGGTTGAATTCGTTTTTGACACCAATTCATACAAGCTATTTAGACCTAGATTTGAAGTACACGTAACCAAGGCAATATGGCAGTGCAATATCATGTTAATGATACGTGATATGTACTATGAATTTAATTATTCTTGATATTTCGATATTGTTCCAATTTTAGATAGTTTTTATTACATTGAAAATATATAAATATTTATACATTTTTGATAGTAGGCCTAATTAACTCAGAACTTGGTTGAACTGAATATTTCAGATTTCATTTGAAATTCACGAACTAGCATGAAACTGTGTGAACCTTATATGTACGGAGAATAATTGTTTTTCATATAGGCCTAGGCAAAAAGAACGACCAGTTACAGACACATTAAAAAACGCAAAAAGACATATTCGACGTCAGTTCAACAATGAAATCGAGGAAAGTGTAAAACTAGCAGAGAATGTTCATACGCACCCCACGTACAGAACATTACACATACGAGTAATTTCAATTTCAATTTTCATTTTCATTTTCGGTTAGAATCATTTGAATAAACCGCACATGGGAAATTACTGGAAAACGGGAATATATATCTCCATTTATTTACTAGATGTATTTTATAAAATTATAAACTCATTCGTAATTGTAGCTTCCGTGTCATTTTCTTCCACTATTAGAGGGAATTGAAACTGCACCGATTGCCCTGGATCCTACAATCTACCAAAAATCCCCGTCGAGCATTGCAGACGCCATGGAAGTGGTAGATCAAGGTGCTAGATCGGGACCTACCACGCGGTTATCAATGTGGTAGTGGTAATAACTCGCGTACGATGCGATACGCAGGCTTTGAGGGGTAACGTCCAGCCAACGCTAAGAGGGTGTATAAATACTAGATGGCGAGCACCAAACAGTATCATTCATTTACAATGGCATTCAAGGTAAGTCAAAGCGAAATATCAAGTATTTTAACGTAATCTTATTCGTTGCATAATATATTGATGAAGAGATAAAATTTGAATCAGGTTAATGAATACAAGCAAAGTTTGTAATGTTAATCGAAAGTGATTAAACTTTAGGAGGTGACAGGTGATATGGTTAAAAGCACAATGGAATAAGCAGAGAATATCATTTAGGACGTTGTCGAGTTCAATTATATTTATCTATAGGCAAGTCTACAACTTCACCAACTAACACCGACATTTCAATTGGATTACAATGCGTTATAATATGAAACGTCACACAATATTCATTTTACAATAAAATTCAATGCCAATAATATTATAGAGATTGTGTTCCATAATCGAAATTGAATAATAATAGAGATTGGGTTTTGAGTAATTTGAGGTTTGGATACTCTCACAGACCTGCTTGAAGATTAAAAAAACAAATTTCAAATTTTTATTAGATCATCAATATAGCTTGATTGTTGAATTTGTTTAAATTGGCGTTAAAAGTAATACAATATTGTTCTTTTGCAGTTTGTTATCCTCGCTGCCCTCGTGGCCGTCGCCAACGCTGGAGTCATCGGCTCTCCCCTGGGATACGCCGGATACGGCGCCGCCCCCCTCGCCTACGCCGCCCCTGCCTACGCTAAGGTCGCTGCTCCCCTCGCCTACGCCGCCCCCGTCGTCAAGACCATCGGCGCCGACTTCGACCCCAACCCACAATACTCTTACGCTTATGACATCCAAGACGCTCTTACCGGAGATGTCAAGAGCCAGCACGAGACCCGTAACGGAGATGCCGTCCAGGGATCTTACTCGCTCATCGAATCCGACGGTACCCGTCGTACCGTAGACTACACCGCCGATGATGTCAACGGATTCAACGCCGTCGTCCGCAAAGAGCCCCTCGTCCAGAAGGTCGCCGTCGCTGCCCCCGTCATCGCCAAGTACGCTGCTCCCCTCGCTTATGCCGCCCCCGCATACGCCCACGCCGCTCCCCTCGGATACGCCGCCCCCGCTTACGGCAAGGCTTATCTTGGTTAAATCAACCCGTTCGTAATTTATTGTGTAAATGTTAAATGTAAATAAATAAAAATTTGACTCTAATACAATGTTTACTCTTACTTAATATATATATATAAACCTCTCACTCAACTCATCAACATCACTCATTTCATCATCACCAAACGCAGCGTGTACGATCACACTCTTGAAGGAGCAGACAGAAGATTGAATATTATCCTTTGTTAATAACTTGAACAGATTAGAATATCATGAAATCCTACCAAATTGAACTATTTCTAGAGTAAAGAATTCAACAAAGAATGCAGTGGTCACAGGAAAATGACTTCTTGGATTCGGATAGTCAACTACTGGCAATTACAAAAGTAATGCGATTGAATCATTTGCTTGGATATATCTTATTTATTGAAAATTACTGATTACTCCTTCAAATCAACTCGTTAACTTATAAATGAACATTGAAATAATTGTCACCTTGACACCTTCATTTCGTCGTTATGAACTGGAGGTGTGAACTTGTTTTCATCGGTGGTAACATTACCAGCATAAGGTTACTGTGATAAAAATAAATAAATAAGTTCATATCTCTTGAGAGATATTTTCGTAATGCTGTTGTTTTGTTCTTCAAACACTGACTATAGAGAAGGCAAGTGACAATAAGATGAACACAAATAACAGGTAATCCTGGGAAATGGCAGAATGAGTTTGGATTTATACATATTAATTTATTGCACACTTCGAATGTAGATAGTTCTATCATTTTATATAGCTTCCAAGATTTACCAAAGTCATAAATAAACAAAATTGATCACCATTTCGTACGACTAATTATAATATTAATTGTGGCATATGCAAATAATAAATTAGGTAGCGCGAAAAAAAAATGAACCAAATCGTTTTTACATTTGCCGATCAAGTATTATATACGGTAGTGGATACAATTTAAGCGAGTGAACCTCATGTTGCTGATCTGAATACAAGAGGAATTTTCTGTTCATCAGAAAAAATGATTGAATATTTCCTCCACTGACAATTTTATGACACTTTTGAGAGTTTTCATTGCATTCTGAGAAAAAAATGGATTCATTTTAATATTGAATCAACTCGGGACTTATTTTATATGAAAATTTCACAAATTCCCATCGAAAATTTTCACTGATTACATGCAACTATATCTTACACTTACACTTCCTCATATACGCAAAAAAACGATTAATTTCAGATTTAATGAAAAAAAGCAAAATTCGTATGTGTTTCATTTACAAGTGTCGAGTAATTATTTCAACAACTGGATAACGGATAGTGTAAAAACTAGACGACAATGTACATACGCAACCGCTTACAGTACCGATAAATGAAAGAATTAGCACAAAGCATGCGTCGATTCTATTGAATTTGTATGTAAATTTCTATGAACATATTTGATGTGACTGCTATAAGGTAGGCCTACATAAATAAAAAATCGAAATACATCATTCATCACTTGTAAATTTTGGCTACATACTATTTCATCGAAATTCCATTTGTTCAAAAACCAAGAAAGTTTGATAAACGAAATGTTCGAACTGTCAGATGGATTTTCGAAGATATGGGATTTCGATGAATTTTATGTCTGACGAGGAAATGAACCGTCGAAGAAATGGGTTTTCGATTAAATGATATGTCGAAGATATGGGGAATATAGGTCATCAGGTGCAAAATACTGTAACAAATAATCTTGAGAAACGATAATGACACGCCAATTTTATACCTGCTATTGGATCCATAAAGATCTCGCACACCGTAATCCTAGTGACGGACAATATTTTAGGGGAAAATTTGCCAGGCTTCTCTCAAATTTGTTATAACCCAACGGACCTAACCTACCATCAATGGAAACCTAGGATGGCAAATTGCTCCCTGACAAATACACTCAACGGAGAACGCAGACAGTAAGGTATATATTTTATGATAGCTGTAGGCAATGACTGTACGGTTGAAGCACCACCCATCAGTAGAACGTGCCACACCCTTTCGCAGACATGGGATTTCGAACATTTGGTCTGTCGAGGAAGCGATCTGTCGATGAAATGGGTATTGGAAGATGCGATGATTTGATCTGCTGCCTACATTTTTAGCTATTTATTAAATATCACACAAGAATAAAAATGTATAAACTCAATCATAATTGTAACTCATAATCTTGTGAATTGTAAATCATAATTCATAGCTGTCGATGAAATGAGTTTCGAACATATCTTTTCGAACACTCTTTTTTGGATTTCGAACGATTGGTTTTTCGATAATTTGAAGTGCGGCCTCAATTTTCAGTTATTTACTAAATATCGATCAAGAATAAAAATGTATAAACTCAATCATAATTGTAAATGTCATTTTCTTCTCCTAATCGAGGGAATTAACGCTCCGCCGATTACCCTGGACCCAGATCAACTAAATATCCCCGACGAGTATTGTAGACACCATGGAAGTGGTAGATCAAGGTGCTAGATCGGGACCTACCACGCGGTTATCAATGTGGTAGTGGTAATAACAGTACGATGTGATACGCAGGCTTTGAGGGGTAACGTCCAGCCAACGCTAAGAGGGTGTATAAATACTCGGTGGCGAGCACCAAACAGTATCATTCATCTACAATGGCATTCAAGGTAAGTCAAAGCGAAATATCAAGTATTTTAACGTAATCTTATTCGTTGCATAATATATTGATGGAGAGATAACATTTCAATCAGGTTTATGAATACAAGAACAGTTTAAAATGTAAATCGAATGTAATTAAACTTTAGGAAGTAGTAGGTGATACCATTTATAAAAAGTTGTTGAAAGTACAATGAAATAAGAACCATACTTTGGAAGAAATAACATCTATGACGTTGTGGAGTTCAATTATATTTGTTTTGCATAATACTACTTGGCATTAAAGCTACTACATTTTAATTAACATAGTTTAAAATGCGTTATAATATGAAATGTTACACAATATTGATATTCAAATGAACTTCATAAAACATTGAGAGTGTATCCAATCAGTTTTAGTAGTTGAATCATGAAATTAGGTAAAAATGCATTTTAATATAAAATATAACACTTCATCCATATTCACATAAAGTTCAATGTGAATATTATTACCGGTACTGAGATTGTGGCCTATGATCAAAATTGAATGCTGTTAATAATTGAGTTTGTAGTAATTCAGGGATTTACTCTGCCAACCCTACTTGAAAATTAGCTCAACAAATTTCAAATTTCCATTGAAACATTAATAAGTTGACAGTTGAAATAAATTGGCATGTAAAGTAATAAAATTGTACTTTTGCAGTTTGTTATCCTCGCTGCCCTCGTGGCCGTCGCCAACGCTGGAGTCATCGGCTCTCCCCTGGGATACGCCGGATACGGCGCCGCCCCCCTCGCCTACGCCGCCCCTGCCTACGCTAAGGTCGCTGCTCCCCTCGCCTACGCCGCCCCCGTCGTCAAGACCATCGGCGCCGACTTCGACCCCAACCCACAATACTCTTACGCTTATGACATCCAAGACGCTCTTACCGGAGATGTCAAGAGCCAGCACGAGACCCGTAACGGAGATGCCGTCCAGGGATCTTACTCGCTCATCGAATCCGACGGTACCCGTCGTACCGTAGACTACACCGCCGATGATGTCAACGGATTCAACGCCGTCGTCCGCAAAGAGCCCCTCGTCCAGAAGGTCGCCGTCGCTGCCCCCGTCATCGCCAAGTACGCTGCTCCCCTCGCTTATGCCGCCCCCGCATACGCCCACGCCGCTCCCCTCGGATACGCCGCCCCCGCTTACGGCAAGGCTTACCTTGGTTAAATCAACCCGTTCGTAATTTATTGTGTAAATGTTAAATGTAAATAAATAAAATTTTGACTCTTATTCAATGTTTATTCTTCCTTAATGCAAACCCCTCACCATAACTAATCTCATCATCACCCATTTCTTCATCACCAAACGCAGCGTGTACGATCACACTCTCGAAGGAGCAGACAGAAGATTGAATATTATCCTTTGGTAATAACTTGAACCGACAAGAATATCATGAAACCATATATAATTGAACTCTTTCTAAGGTGAACATTCAAATAAAGAATGCAGTGGTCCCATGATTGACTCATTGATTTGTATAACGAACTACTGGCTAATAAGAAATTGATGTGATTGAATGAATGATTTGCTTTATATATCTCTCATTCATTCACCATTAAAATTCGCAATATTGCATCATATTGTGTGAGAATGAGATTGAATACTGAAGTTCGTCACACCGGATAACTGAAGTTTTGAGGTTGTTGTCATCGGTAGTAAAACATTACCAACATTGTAAGGTCACTGTGATCAAGATATATCTACCATTGAATTAGTTTACATCGTTTGAGAGTTATTTTCATAACACAGCTGTTTTGTTCCTCAAACACTGGCTGAAGAGGGCAAGTAGCAATGAGATGAACCAAAATTGCACGTATTACCACAAAACGGCCTGTGTTAGGATTCATAAATATAGATTTATCGCACTCTTGTAGGTCTATGACTCTATTATTTTATTGCTTCCAAGAGATAATCAATTCATAAATGAACATAATTCATCATCTTTTCGGGAAGACTAACCAGGATAACTTGTCACATTTGCCGATAATGAATAGGATAACGCGACAAGAACATGAAACCAGAATCACTTTGAATATTGTTCACTTAGTATAATAATTCTACAGTGGATGGAATTCACGCTGATGTATTTATAGCTTATCGCTGCTGTAAATGAAAAATAGATTTTCTGAGCAACAAAGAACAAGTATTTTCTCCACTGTGGTAATTTTACGGCATTTTCGAACATTTGGTTATTTCATGCCAAACAACGGACAGGTCAAATTTCCTCAATGATGACACCAAAATATGACAGACAGCTGTGCTTACACTAGGTTCACAACCGTGAGAACGATACGAGTCAAAAGGAGTTTTCATTTACTCTATTTCAAAACTGCTCAGCAATGCAAAACGAATACATTCAAAAAATGTATTAAAATGTTTCATTTCGATCGAAAAAGTAAAGTAAATGTTGTCAACCATCAAAAGCCATCAAGCATGCAATGTCAGAATTGAATTCATTAAAATATAAATAGACTTTCAACGATTACTATATAGTCAATACAAGTAGCATAGCTAAAGAAATAGCAAGAAATAGCTAAATAGCATAGCCAAGTTTCTACAGAAGGTATAACTGCTTTTCGATTCTGATATACAACGATATGAAATTTCGAATATGTGAGAAACACGTATATTTGAACAGAAACAGTACCATTTGACAACCACCACACTCATTTTATTCGAACAGTTGGAAACTTGGCCTCATACATATCACAATAATGACATGATATTATGGGCACCAAGTGTGCAAATTGCAAGCACACAATTTTTTTAATATTCAAGTATCTGTAATTATCATGTATTAAAATTGTATATGCCAATCATTAAGAAGCAATTTCACAAAAAAAATATGTTTCACTGTTTCACAGATGTTTGATGTTTCACTGTTCGATGTTTCACACGAAACTGTGTGCCCGTTTGGGCAGTTCATTAGTTTTCCCTTGACGTTTTAGCAACCTATATAATATATATTTATATAGGCCTATAGTCATAATGCTGGCTGCCTGTCTGGGTTACTGTTCACTTTCGGTTAAATATGGCCATATTTGGGCTGCATTCTTATTTCAAGTTGAGAGAGAAAGAGATATATACAGGAAGAGAGAAAAAGGTTTTTAATTACTTACTCGAGAAATAGATTACCTCCTAGACATGATAACAATAGCGAACTCCATCAATGATGAAAACTATAATAATAACGATAATAAGCACAACGAAAAAACAAAACATTTATTACGCCCCATGTTGTCTCATCAAGGACGATGTAAGAATCATGAGGGGCAATGAGAATGATTTCAAAATTCAGAGATCGAAAACTGAAAACCGATAGTATGTATACCACTGAGTTGAAAACAATGTTTAGTTTTGTGAAGAAACAGCACTATGTAAATAATTGCAGTTCCATAACTATAACTTTTCGTAATGTTGCATGAAGCCTTAGCAATAAGCATACAAATAATTTCCTTGTTTAATTTCAATTTTCCGCAAGTAGAGTTTCATCTTGATGAGTTTTAACATTTGATCAGGCCTATACTGTTTCAGTGAAAAAATGCATCCCCGAATTATTTTCTATGTCCTTTTTCTTTGTATATTTTAGTAAATTTTTAAATATCTTATTCATCACGTATTGTTGAACAAATTTGAATATAAAAATTATATTCATCATCTTCAATTCACTTGACTGCCTTGACTTGACTTTAATTTAACAACCCTACCAACCACCAAGTTATTTGGAATGTAAGAATGAGCGGATGATAGATAAAAGTTCAGATAATTACACTCATCATACAGGTCTCGAACTCACGCCCAACTGGACTCAAGTATCTATAGCAGAGCCTTGACTGACTAATCCAGGCGGGAGGCTTCCTATTTCCAATTATTCTAAGCGCATTTTCCTCACGTTCCTTTCTAATATAAAGTTACGAAATGTATCCAGTGGTTAAAGATTTGTGTAAAGTGGCCACATCCTTCGATTATGATTGCATTGTAGTTTATAACACTGAATAATACCTCGCCTGGGGCTTTAGAACGCCTGCAGCAGCTGCACGCTAAATGCACCTGCACTATTACACCCTGATTAAAAGTATGGCAAAAGTTTATCATATTATTAAATAATCAACACATCATATTTAAATTAATACAAATTTATTCGTATTTTCAAGGAATAATTACTGTTTTAATTTGTGTTCAAATGTACAAAATTAATATATTTATTTAAGTAGGCTAGGGTCATGCATTTAATAAGTTATATAAAACAAGAATGGTCGAATGAAATAGCAACACGCAAGGGAAAATGACCTATATTTATTTTCTCTTTGTTTATGTAGTGGTCTTTGTCTTATGATGCTTTATAGAATATTATATAATGCTAAACACTAAACAGATGGGACTTTTTGAAGAAGTTGTCCTATTTTACTACAACTGCTGGTTTTGACTAAAACAAGACTCTCGACTTAATCAAGGCAATACATGCTATATTTATAAAACTAGATATTCAGCGAATGAATTATGCATCCTTGGTGATCCTTAATGATCGTCTTCATACTTAGTGCATCACATACATATAAAAATAACATTTAAAAGTACCGGATGAGTCAAACTGCAGAGAAACCAACAAATACTGATCAATGAACAGCCAATAAACCAATATACATTTGCCCAACACTAATCCAAACTATAAAATGGATATGTTGTTGAGGGAGAAATAGGTTGAGCCACTTTTGAGAACGTTATAATAAAATGTTGAAAAAACCTGGTAAAACTATTCATAACTATGAATAAAATGGTATGATAATTTATTTTTAATTCAAGTTCAATAATGTTTTTTTTTTTTTTTTCGAGAGGAGAGATTATCCATTTCACACTCAAAAGGTTTTTTATCATTCACAACATTGAAACTTGATACAGTTTCAAAACTTTGATATCATTGTTCCCAACTGGAGGCTAAGGATGTAAGGTGGCCGGAGGCTAAGGATCGTTCGGACGGTGCACCACAATCTTTACCACCCCAGAGATTTCTCCAAATAAAACATCAAATCTAAGGGAATTCAAATACCGAATTTCTTTGAAACTTAATTATCGCATAGTTCTGGGCTACATTATTATCACACAAGAACTATTGCATGGGTATAAGTGGGTGTGTGCGAGACTTGTAACCGTTAGATTGTTAATAACATACAATATGGTCCAGGAGCACGGGGGTCTCGAGTATCGAAGTGAAAGGGATATTGACCGAAGGGAGTGACCAAGTTCAATGTATAAACTATACACTATAATAGTTGGATAGTGGTAGGGCGCTAGTCATGGTAGGGGTGGCGTAATATTAGAAGCAGGGTGTTTCACTATATATACCACACACATTTGGGGACCGAGTATCATTCATCAACAATGGCATTCAAGGTAAGTACCTACCTATTACAGAGAATTCAAATTTCCAAAATCGTTAGGGCTTCTTCAACCAAGTTACATTGAATTGAAAAATAATTAATGTACATATAGGTTTTCATTAGTGTAATGTTATATATGACTAATATATATTATATTATTATGATATAATATTAGTGATACGGATATAACAGTATAATAACTAAAGCATAGGAAATTTAGGTCTGCATAGATATAATTTTTTTGAAGGGTTGTATGTAATGTTCTGTTTTGTACAGAAGATATGCAAAATATAAATCTTAGCCTATCAGTCTTGAAAAATTACAAATTCTTCAATGTAATTTGTAAAACATTTGAATAGCAGAATATGTAGAATTACGAAATATTAAACACTTTTTAACCAGAATTGAATTATATTTGAATACAATTTCAGATAGAAATCATTGATATAAAATAATTTGACATGACTTTTTGAAATATTGAAAATGTAAGATATAAATATAGATATAATGATACTGACGCAATTTGTATCAGCTATCGTCTTGACTGTACACGAAATTGACTGAAATTAATTAATGGAGAGGTATAAGAATAAATATATTATCACTGAACGATCAAATTTCACGGTTAACGAAATTAATGAATGTGTTATGTACAATATACTGTTTCTTTTGTAGTTCGTTATCCTCGCCGCCCTCGTGGCCGTCGCCAACGCTGGAGTCATTGGATCTCCTCTGGGATACGCCGGATACGGCGCTCCTGCCTACGCCGCTCCTGCCTACGCCGCTCCTGCCTACGCCGCCCCTGCCTACGCTAAGGTCGCTGCTCCCCTCGCCTACGCCGCCCCTGCTTACGCTAAGGTCGCCGCTCCCCTCGCCTATGCCGCCCCCGTAGTCAAGGCCATCGACACCGACTTCGACCCCAACCCACAATACTCTTACGCTTACGATATCCAAGACGCTCTTACCGGAGATGTCAAGAGCCAGCACGAGAGCCGTCAGGGAGAGAATGTCCAGGGATCTTACTCTTTCATCGAATCCGATGGTACCCGTCGTACCGTAGACTACACCGCCGATGATGTCAACGGATTCAACGCTGTCGTCCGCAAAGAGCCCCTCGTACAGAAGGCCATCGTTGCTGCCCCCGCCTACGCTAAGGTCGCTGCTCCCCTCGCCTACGCCGCCCCTGCCTACGCTAAGGTCGCTGCTCCCCTCGCCTATGCTGCCCCCGCATACGCCGCCCCTGCCTACGCACAAGCTGCTCCCCTCGGCTACGCCGCCCCCGCCTACGGCAAAGCTTATCTCGGTTAAATCAACCATATATCAAACTGTATTTATTGTGTAAATGTTACAAGTATTACTATTTATAAAAACATTCAACTAAAAAGGCTCAAAATTTAGAAATTGAATTATATCACGATCACGCCTTGATGAATGAAACAAACTCCTAGCGGTGCATTTTGAATAAATTGACAAGATGTCAAAATTTACTCCGAAATAATTATGTTATATTACTACTCTTCTTCCCTCTCTCTTCTCTACTCCTCTTTCCTTCCTCTTAACTTATTTTACTGCCTCTCACATCTATTCCTTTGTTGTACTATATGCTTAATGTACTTACATTCGTGTAAGAATGTGAATGATTCTAAATCAGACTATTGATAAGAAATATGTCCATTAAATGAACTGTTTAGTATTCTAATCTTTTGACAGATAATATTCTTTGGTGATTCACATAACTCCTACTTTTCCTTATAGACTGGAGAAATAGTCTAGTTTATAGCACTAATTACCATACCGGTAGTGTTTAACCACAGGTTATCGATTAGGACTACGCTAGTTAGATTGTTGGTGATACAAGATCGATATTCAGATAAATGAAAATATTGGACGAAGCAGTCTTCTCTATTAGAAATAGTTTCACATCATTCATTGTACAGGCGTAATCTATTTTATCACACGAAAACTTTCTTAATTTCATGGTAAGATGCTATGAATTGGCATAAATCATTTGTTTGAATCCATGTCAGGAAAACGCTATTGATATCTATTTTTGAATACATTCAGAGTTCATTGACATGGACGACAGAAGATGAAAAAGAGATTGAAGAGTAAATATGGAAATCCAAGAGAAAGATGGAAGATGAGTAATAGATACATTTGTAAAGAGGAGATGATTAGAAAGAAGTAGGATGGATGTTGGTGGGAAGATGGAGAGATATAGCACGATTTAGACGAAAATATTAGTTCTGGAGACGACGGTTGAGAAATACCAATATTCGTAACTGGTAGGCTCCGAGTTCAAAGAGGACTCCCTATGAAGAATATAATGAACTGGACCAATAATATTTATAATCTGGGCATTGGAAATTAATTAAAGAACCAATTTTATTTGAATTCACTATTGAAAATTTAATTTTTCTCATTTTCATAACATTTTTATATATATTGTAAATATATTACCGGCCATTGAATATTAGAAAATACTATCATTATTGCTATTTTTGGACTCACATTAGCAAAATAATATATATACATGGTTACCAATATTTTCATATCCATACTACATTTAATGACGCAATGTAAGACCAATTGGCGTCGCGGTGAGCTGAAAATGTGACGATGGGTATACTCAGATAAAAAAAAAATTATGATAAGTGTTTCGGAAGAAGGAAAGGACACTATTCTTACTTATTTATTGTCAAAGATTCAAACTAGTATACACATTGATAACAGAGGGAAACCAGGAAGAACCTCTGTATATATGAATTGTCAACCATGTCGGGAATAGAACCCCAGACGCGTGAATAGCGATTCAGCGTGATAGCCGCTAGTCCACCCGTCTCAAGACAAAGATTGGTTTTCACTTTTGTTTTATTATCCATATATGAAACTATGTACATTTAAAAAAAAACACTTTCAAAAAAAATAGCAGCATGTGAATTTCTCACTCTCTAAAATCGTTAAATCCAGCAACGTACTCAATATACATGATTTTCCTATAGGTCTACCTGTTCAACTATTATTTGCACTATCGTAAATATCACCTATCAAGGAAACTCTTGCTTAATTAATCGGTACAAGAGTCCATTCATTAACATCTGAAACCTTGGCGAAGTTGACTAGACTCAAAACAGCGTTTAGAAGGTATAGCACTAAGCCAATTTCCGTATCGCTGCACATAATCCATGCTGTGATTGGTTATTTGGCATGAAAACAATAAAGTCAATACAATTTACGATTCGGCAACGTCTGGATATGATATAATCAATTAATCATTCGAAGAGAGGCAACGTCTGGAAATCGAATGCAATTTCGAACTTAACCTACATCGATCGATTAAGACAGTCGAAACTTACATCATTATAACTCGGGTATACACTGATATCGAAAGTGGTCCGACATTTTTAATGTTAGGGTCAACAGTATAAGTATAATAAACAATAATGCCTGAGGAAAAAATTCGTACTAAATCTAGAACTTTTCAAATTATTATTTTTCTTGCTGAATACTGTGAGTATTTTTTTTCAGCTACTAATTATATTTATATGATTTAATTAACACGTAAGCTAGGATAATTATATGATGAAATAAATTTTAAAGTTGGATTTTGTTCGTACACAACTTGAAGAAATATTGCATCATACCTTGAAAATTGTCCATCCAAATTTATTGAAATAAATTTCACTTGTTGGATAACTTGTTATCACCCTTGGTTATGTGTTACTGTTGTACCATAACTATAAAGTTAGATAATTATTAATACTCAACTTTATTGAGTTCGGGAAACCGGTAAGTCAGAAATTGGCAGCAGATTTCGCAGCTAAAATTTGATTGAGAAACGATGATGATGAATGATGATGATGAAACAAAATCGACAGAACAACACAAGCAAACATAACATACATAATGTTCCCAAGTTGTTTGGAAAATGGTGGAGGTGCCATAAAAATAATCCAGCGAAGTACGACCACTGAAATAAATTCACATGTGTGTTTACAACTCTGTTTCCGAATTATTACTTATTCCACACAATGTGTGTATATTTATTGTCAATTCATGATAGCGTTCAAATGGAGTTATCCGGAAGTGATTGTTCGAGTACCTTGCAGAGGTGTAACTGTATCGGTGAATAAGTACCAATGCATCAAGTACACGTACGGTAAACTCGACAAATGCTGCCAACAAGTGAAATCATCCACTCACACGCACAAAACTGCATCACGCACGTTTTCTGCTCCACATTACTTATAGCCAAATAGCCTGAATTACATTAATTTTAAAAAATCAATTAAATTTGGAATGCTTGCTTGCATATTGTTTTTATATGTACAATCATATGATATAAAACGAAAATATCATACAAATAATATTTTTTTAAATCTTTTCAAGTGTTACTGTTACTGTTTTTCTTTTACTGTTTTTCTTTTTTGTGTGTACTTTTACTGTTTTTCTTCAAATACATTTTCAACTCCCATTCTCAATTCAAAACGACACTTATAGCGAGCTTCAAGCTGATAAAGAATACAACAATCAATAAATTCAATAATAACCTTTATAAATACGATTCCACCATTTCCACACAATACAATCGACAACCATGGATTAATGAAGCGATCTGCGATATGATGTAAGAATAAACAAACCAATGTAAACTATTAATCAAACTGAAAATATATGGAGTGTGCCAATATACAGTATCATGATAACCCTGGTTTTGGTCAGGTACCAATATAATTATCTAATACATATATTTCAAATCCCGTATGTTAAAGACAATGACTATGTGAAAATGTAAGTATATAAATGTGTGTTATGTGAAACAGAATGAATGATTGTTTATGTTAATTTGAATGATTGTATGTGTTTTTACTTGTATGAATGTTTTTATTTATAGATTGACGTTCCATACATGTTGCATTATAATTCATTGAAAGTGTATGTCCTTAGGAATGAAATAAAATAATAATGATAATAATAAAAATAATAATAATGATAATAATAATAATAATAATGATAATAATAATTACTGCAAAAAGAGGTTTCAAATTCTGTGGGAAAATACATTTAGGATCTTTACCCTCAGAACAATTTACACCACTGGATGGTTTCCACAATTTATCACATTTTGTTAATAATCCATGTACGTCCAATTTTGGTGCCCCCACCCTCACCCAAAACCCCATAACATCCTACCATTAACCTCATAAAAAAATAATTTTACAAAGCACGATAACTGCACGAAGCAGTTTCTGTATACGAAGCTGTATTTATGACATCATTTTTTGTTTTCGCTCTTTGACGTGTACGTTTTCGCGCAACTCACACTTTTTATTGAACAGTAGAAATAAATACAGATTTTAGGGGCGTGGTTAATTGATATCTGTCGAACATTATACGAACAACCTTCCCCCATATTAGGTCGCAATATAATGGGAGAATAATGTAGATAATTGAAACGCCGTGTGCTAGTGAAAGGAATTGATATATTATCATTATATACAGTACGCTACCCAGATTTTCGCCGAGTATAAAAGCGTGTGCATGTTCTCCGTAGAAGCACACTTAACACTCATTCAGTCAAGAGTCCGATCAACTGCAGCAATGTACAAGGTAATGAATATTCTTCAATTCATGTACTTTTTAACTTATTCAATTATATCCTCGATTTGACATAATTTTCGATACGTTGAGAATAGCAACAGTAGTATTGGGTCAATACATCGAAGAGAATACATGATGCGCGCTACAGATAACTACAAATGAACATTTTGATAGCATTCGTTTGTTTTTAAAGTTGATCTTGAAAATGCGTACTCCATTAAAGTATAGACATTACGCAACAGTTGCGTAAAATGTTAAGTATCAAGTTATAATATTGAGAGCATAATTCTATAATAATTGTACAAATACTATACAGTTTTACATTATTAATAATGTTTTAGTCACATAATAGCTCATTTATTTTCTGCTTAGAGCCGGTTTTACTAATCTTTGTTAATCCACTAACTATTAGTTGAGGTACAAAAATAGCTAGCGTAACCAACGGTGATAACAAGTTAACCCGCTAACTATCACTTAAAGGACTAACAATCAGTTGGTAAAACCACAGTACATATATAGCATAGCTTCGCTATGGTAGAACTGAACCTTCTGGAATTTCAGTCATTAAAGGGAAACATTATTTTCAGTTCGTCATCCTCGCCGCCCTCGTGGCCGTCGCTCACGCCGGAGTCATTGGAGCTCCTCTGGGATACGCCGCTCCCGCTTATGCCACCCCTGCCTACGCCAAGGTCGCTGCCCCCCTCGCCTACGCCGCCCCTGCCTACGCTAAGGTCGCCGCTCCCCTCGCCTATGCCGCCCCCGCCTACGCTAAGGTCGCCGCTCCCCTCGCCTACGCTGCCCCCGTCGTCAAGGCCATCGACACCGACTTCGACCCCAACCCACAATACTCTTACGCTTATGACATCCAAGACGCTCTTACCGGAGATGTCAAGAGCCAGCACGAGACCCGTAACGGAGATGCCGTCCAGGGATCTTACTCTCTGATCGAAGCTGACGGAACCCGTCGTGTTGTCGAATATACCGCTGATGACCACAACGGATTCAACGCCGTCGTCCACAAAGAGCCCGCCGTACAGAAGGCCATCGTTGCTGCCCCCGCCTACGCTAAGGTCGCTGCTCCCCTCGCCTACGCCGCCCCCGCTTACGCTAAGGTCGCTGCTCCCCTCGCCTATGCTGCCCCCGCATACGGCGCCCCTGCCTACGCTAAGGTCGCTGGACCCGTCGCCTACCACGGTTAATTTGTATCTACAAATGATCTACAAAACAAATTATCATTTTCGACTTAAGCGTAGCTTAAGCATCGTTCCATTACCTATGTAAGTCAATCGCAATACATGGTTCATTCGTATTTATATAATCATTAGTAATAAAAACAAAAATATAAAATATTTGTGTATTTTCATCTCCATTATACTAATTCACATATCATTCCCGACTCTTAAATCCCATTTGATCATCCACATGATTAGAAAATTACTCTAATTAACAACAAAACGAGTATCACAAGAAATTATACCACGTCTTTGAAACGAGTTGATACATTCCAATGAATGACTGAATAATTATCATTCAACGGTACGTCAACGACTAGGTTGATTCGCGTAGAAATATTAAATTCATACAATATATTTAATGTAATCATGTTCTCATCGATGCACAGTTTAACGATTGCATGAATCTATCAAGTGTGATCATTACTTGCAACGTTTAAAACATAGCATACAGAGTAAGAACATGTTTCCTATATAATCTAGTATGTAAATGTCTGAGACAATACTGTATATATTTTCAAGTCGTGTCATTAAAAGTCATCGCACTCAAGTGACGTTAAAACAGGATATCTAGTTTCACCTTTTAACAACTTTATGAATTGCTTCAAACTTTGTGTCATTTTCATCTTATTTTAAACTTGGATACCTTGAACAGTTTAAAATTGTAATTGAATGAGCGTGAGCAACCCAGATAGGGCATTTCTCGATGTGTTTTTTTCTTCATGCACTACACAATTCAAAGGGCAAAACCGACCCCCATGAAACTTTTCTAGACATTCTAACTTCATCTTCTATCTTCTAACTTAGAAGTGAATAAACCACAAGTTTATAGTTTCGGGTAAAAATAGGTTAGGTAAATTTTAAAAGAGGCTACAAGGAAGGTGAAATTATACTGCAGTTATTTGACTCTACAAAAAATTAACCATATGCCACACTGAACATTGTATTAATAATGATATAATATATGAACATAATAAATCGGTATAATGTATAATAACTAGAATATACCTATATGCCTATATCTATAAACCTAGGCCTACTCAGAATTTCTGAACTGATTGTTTTCAGGATGGTTATGTTTGTTACTTTTTTGTTTTCATTCAGTGATGAATGAAGCATTAAGATATATTTTTTCGAGTTATCTACGCTTACAATTGATCACAAATACAATTTGAAATGGGGAAACATAGTATTTTCATGATCCTCATGAGATGCTTTTTTTAATTTTCGAACTCTGAACCATGAATATATCGAAAAGTAGTACTGGGAAACCAATAATTATTTCGATATTAGAACATGGAATGTGAATAGAATATCTCATCCACAACCACACCGAATTTCGTTGATTTGAAACCATTTGCGGAAAAGATAACACAAACTAATCGAAGAACCCAGAAGGAGAAGCCAAAAACTTACAGTACGTTACAGTACAGTACGAAATTAACAAATACATCATTAGATGCTAACACTTCCTCATTGCTACAGAATCGATATTTTCAATCAAAATGAATCGAAATCGATATTTTCCCATCTATAAACATGGATGACGAGCATATTGATTTTATTGTGTATCGACATTACCACGGGCAATATACAAATAAGAAGTAGAACCTAATTTAAATGTTCATTTTGGATGGACAGTAATTGTTTAATATACTCGCTGGTGTGAAGTAATTTCAATACAATATGTTCAACCTGAAAATCACTCCGAAAGTTAATATATACGTAGACAATGGAAATGCTAAGCTCTGAGTATACGTGCACTTTAAAGATGAGCATATTATACCAGTATGGTATGCGTACCCGGTATACGGTATGCGGTATACCGTTCGTTATGCTAACGAAATTCAGTACACTTTAATTCAACACGCTACACAAATCACTCTAAGGATAGTTCTGAAACTATACTACACAACTAAATTAGACGTAACAACATTGCTATCGTATGTAATTAATATTGCAAACGCATCCCATCCTTGATCATAGTCTCTCTGTATAATATATCGAGCGAAGAAAGTTTAATTAATGATTGCAATTACGTTGTGTATGTCTCTATACTTGACACCCACGACACTTGTAAAAGAAAGTGAGCGTTAAAACACTGCCGAGGATCCAGAGTAGGCCTACAATAAATTACCAATATTTTTTCTGTGTGAAGTAACTTGTTTCAAATTATCAAATCGCACGTTCGAGACGAAGTAGATAAACCACTTTCAACATCATGGTCCTCCCAAAAAATCTTCACTGATATTATGTTGTGTATGTGAAGCAATAGTGTTTATTAGTACGTCTAGACCAGCTCACCAGCTATATGTACGTCGGAACAACATATATTACGAGACGTTGTTTGGTAATGAGAATTAGTAACAAAAAGTATTGAATGAATTTATATTTAGAAGTAATACATATGGGAATGTATAAATATTCTATTCGGGTTAAGCCAGTGGCTGACACGCTGAAACGCCATTCTGGAAACCGGGTTTCGATTTCCGGCATGGTCGACCATCCTGAAAGAGGTTTTTCGTGGTCGACGACCCTGGAACGGGTTTTTCGTGGTTTCCCTCAGTCGTTTAGGCTCATACCCGTATGAATCCTTAACAATACCGATCCTTACCACTATACAAAAACACCTAATAAAAAAAACTCATATCATCTTCCGATTATCTTAATCTACTCATCATTCAACGACGCCAAT
The DNA here is from genome assembly GCA_907164805.1 of Brachyptera putata. Taxonomy (NCBI): domain Eukaryota; kingdom Metazoa; phylum Arthropoda; class Insecta; order Plecoptera; family Taeniopterygidae; genus Brachyptera; species Brachyptera putata. Next base: position 19,721,038 of record OU015466.1, read on the forward strand.
TCGCCAATAGATCGCAGTCACCATTACACTGCAAGGTTGAACCACATACAGAAAACATATATCATTTCATAATTTGAGGCAAGGTCAGTCCAAAATATACGAATAATGAACAAAACCCTAAAATTACATTATTGTAGTCGGGAGCATTTTTTTTTCATTTGAGAGTATAATTAATTATACACAAATAGAAACAGAGAAATGATACTGAAAACAATGCAATTCTTAATATTTATAAACGCATAATTCAACAGACTATGCATTCAACTCTAAGCAATGTGATGTATAATATGTTTTATTGCGAATACAGCAATTCAATGAATGTTCCTACACACTTCATAATATCACTCAGTAAGCTCGGATCTCCATCCACACTGCCTTCAGAGAGTGTCACTAGCGCTATCTTCTGCCACTTTTAGTAACCAATTGAATACCTACAATTAACCTCAATTTAATAAGTTATTCACGATTGGATACTTTTGACAGATAATTTGTCGTGCGTTCAAGACTTTGTTATGCTAATAATATTATATACTCACGAAATACAAATCAAGATAACAAATATTTGATGGAATAACATAAAAGCATGGCACCTGTGCTTTACGAAAAGCTGCCAGTATAAACTTGATCGACTATCTATTTAAAATGAGTGCTTATATTACGTAATATGTCCATCAGATTATCATTCCTTTTTCCGAAATGTTATACGCGACATACAATTTCAGTGATGACGAGGAACGATAAGTCATATGAAGATGGAGGCGCCAGATTTTTTGTGAACACAACACGAAAATATAGATGTAAGATAAATATATTTGTTAGCACTGAAAGAATGAGAATAATATAAAATGCTTACGATATATGAACTACATTCACAAAGAATACCATTTATGAGATAGAAAAAAAGGCATGCATAAAAAACATATGGCCTATAGGCTTCTCACTAGTGTGGACGAGTTATTGAAAGACAGATTACAGTGTCTACAATTGCTTATTTTTATTTTTAACTTATCATAATCTTGTTTGGTTTCCCGGTTCTCTATTGAGATGGTTGCGTTTATTGCGAGAAATGTATATAATTTCGAAAGATGGTACTTATAGAAGACAAAATAAAGAACGGCACCACCACTAAAATACAAATAATTTAGTATCAGTGATCAGTTTTTAAAAAGTTTCTACAGTTTCCACTATGAAAACATGATTTCATTACACATATAATCAAAACAACAGAAAACCTTTTGTGAATTCGTTCGATTTTAAAGAGGCATATGTGGAGGTGCCTGAATATATCATTGAGCTATACCAAATATACTAGTTATCATGGTGATTGAATTGAATCGGACCATTTGATATTTGAATTCGAAATGTGAATTACATTAAATAGGTGTAGTAATTAGATGGTATAATGTATCCATATACACTATTCATATTATTGAAACAAACAAGTACATTATAGGCGAATGAATATAACCATATGAATAAATACAAATTGTTCTGTGAATCCAAACGTGCTGTCAGCTTGATTATTTTTTGTGATATTTTTCCATACAAACTAACCTGAATTAGTAGGCATATTGTAGCGTAGCGTAGCTTATTATAAACAGAATTTGACAATCGTATAATAGTGTAGGCTACAATACTGTTATGAAGTTAGGTTATGGTTCATTCGCTTTCAATTAGAACGCCGTCTAATAATGGAGTCATACAGCACAGCTTATTGGAACGGACAAAATTAGTATATTTTAAATATTCAAATATGAACCTATACAGTTACCGAAAACAATGGCTAAATCAACAATCAAATAAGTTAACATAAGAAATGAAAGTGCAGTGTGACTGTATGGACCACTAGCCACACATAAAGTGATACGATTTACATTATTATCTCATAAAGCTCGTATGTGGTCTCGCCCGTTAATTAAACTGATCGGGTTCCGTGGAACACCCTCCAGCACTTGCATAACGAAACTAGGCCAGTATAACGCTATTGTGTGTGTGTGTGTATGTGTGTGCTATACTTGATAGAATACAAAACCGGTTTAATACCAAGTTACCGTAATCGTGTTTTTAAAGACCATGACCCTCATAATGTTAAAACAGCCTTTCACTCTCGTTCGATATCGTACGGTATAATGTGTGCATATTTTTTTGGTTGAATAAAAATGGAAAACCGCATGCGTTTTAGCGATATTATCCTTTTGTTCTGAAGATTCAAGATCGTTCAAGCAGAATTTCGAGGAAAAAAAATTCTCGTTTTATTAAATTTTCTAAAATTATCGGTTCATTGCGGTAAATGTACATTAGATTGAATAAGAAAGAAGCATTTCATAGATTTTTTCCTTCATGGAAAGAGGATTTTGAAAATCATTTTTTTGTCAATTATCTTATCGGAATATCATTTTTTCAGAGATAACTTTTTAAGCTTTGCGATATCAAAATTCTAATACAGGGGTAAATACCCACATTTTTAATACCAAGACGGTATGAGTTATAACTATTCAACTCATATTACATAATTATTATCAAACGTATACCGCAACATAAATGTGTTTTTTAGCTGTTCTTTTGACAACTGAGCGCTATGATTCAACACAGGTATAACTTATAACATCTTGAAGGTATTAAACATATCTGTGTCTCCCAGCATTGCAGTTTTGATATCTCATGCTGTTCGGAGGTTATCATTGGAAAACTGATTTTTCGCTAAATCAACTCCCACGCTCGCTTGAACGATAGTTCAATCTTCTTTTGTTTACTTTTTTTTTATTATTTCTCTGATTTTCTTCAATTCGAAGAGATTACTAACGAAAAATTGAATTATGGAATCAAATGAATAGGCCTACATACATGCATTCTACTGAGAATATTATTCTGCATCTATATTTCTTTTTTTCCCTATTGGCAACGATAAAAAAGTTGGTTCCACAAACCATCTTGAAAGGGGGAAAGGAATAGGTCATAATGATATCAGGGAATTATATTTCAGTTTTGACTTCAATGACTAAGAGAACCAGGATTTACCTCAGCCAAGATGAACGACATGGCGGGATCCGAAGCTGATCTCCTAAATCAGAGCGCTTAGAAACTCATAGACCGCTACCAATCGATCTTCCCGCCGCAATTAATGAATACAAAATAAGTTGGCCCTACCTTCATTATTCCAATACATCAAATTAGCTAATCAACTATTATACATACACCATTACCATGCATAAATTAGAAGTAGTATATATCGAAGAATGTAAACTTTGTCAATCCTGTCAATCAGAACAATGGTTTATCATTTAGTGGGTCAAACGAAATACACACGAGCATTGTTACTGTCAGAATCGATACAATAACAATGAAAGGGATCAGCCAATAGGTCAATAGCCATCAAGATCTTTTGGACCTCGCACGATTCTGATAAGTGGTTTCACCTTCGCCACTTGAGGGACAGGCGTAGACACCTCAAGCTAGCTAATCCATAACGGTACGGTAAAGGTCATACCGGTTGGATATTGCAGCGTGGGTTAAAGGTGAGGGATTGACCCAGAGTAAGATGCACGGGGGGTAACGATATGGCAAGTGTCAGAGTAGGTGGAAATGAGGTAACGATAAGGTGCACGAATAGCAAGTATATCAGAGGATAGTTGAGATGTCCCGATAGCAAGTGCCATAGTGGAGGAGGAGGAAGATATACCAACAGACAACTCAAATACATTATTAGTCTTTTCTCCTGAAGGAGTAAATTAGTAATGTATAAGGATAAGTTATAAGGAGACATCTGATTAATTATCACTGTTGGTACTGGTATATAAATGAATGAGTGAATAAACGACTGAATTAATTGACAATTAATTAAATACCTTAATTAAATACCTTACGATAATTAATATAGAATCAAACAGAAAATATTTTGTGTAATTACTGGAAAACGAAATGAATAATTAAAAATATGAAATTGGTTCCCAAAACAGGATTGCGTAAATCTACAGATGAATAAAAACTCGTAGTATTATTATAAAATATCATAAAATCGCGGTGTTCGTTGCTTTCAGAAGTTGCTTCACACGGTGCACTTGTCGTAAATATATTTACGAATAAACAGAAAATACAAATTGTTGACGAACTTCTTTCTTCTTGGTAAACAACACGGTATGGTCATTAGCGTTAATGAACCATAAAATCGCTATCACCACTTTACAGACAATTATCTTGAAATTGAAGCCATTGCAATTGTCGAAGTATTTTCAAGATGACAAATTATTCATACTCATTTACTTGTTTCATAAAATATATTCCACACTCAACTTTCCACAAGACGTATCGCTAATTAGTTTGCTAATTGTATTCAACAATAATTGATGTTCGTTTGTCATATCAATAAGCGCGCTAAATTGCGCGTCACATCTTCAATTCAATATGCGTTTCACATGCCCACATCACTCCACATATATTCACACATCATAACACATTCAACATTTAAATCTATTCAGAATCATGGGAAATGTGGACTTGCATTTATCAGATCAGTTGGACCAAAACATACAATAACAATAATAATATAAAAACACTCATCACTCACACTCGAACACATCAAGATGCACAGTAATCCTCATGTGGTGTGTACCTGAAAGAGGCTGTAAAATAGAAAAGAAGAGCACACATAGATGATGTTACCAACACGGTCGTAACCATTACACTAAACTAATCTGTATAACTGAGAAAAAGGCGCATCATCTAGGTTGGTGTCGAAATGGAATGTATCGTCCTCATTTAAAGCCCCATTATTACATACCATCTGATAGACCAGTTTATAATGAAGATGCATTTAACCGGAATGCAAAATCACTCTTCAAATGAAATCGTTTTCACAACGTCGAGTCATAATGTGCATTCAACTTCATATCTCGAGCCTTGATCTAGATTGAAAGAAGGTAAACTGAAAGTGAAGTTAGTACACTTCTTGACATATATTTTATTTAACATATAGGAATCTAAATGACCATTGTTCTATATATATATATTTACGACACGGAGTGTATACAATTCAATAAACTATAGTAACGATAACATTGAAAATAAATTGTAATTGAACTGAAATTCCTTGAGAAAGGTTACACGTTTTTTTGTCAAATTGAATTCGTGATTCATGTGTGACAGATTTAATACTGTTGGGCATCTGAACGACTGAATAACATTATCAAGTGCAAATTCTACACATAATTCAAGGCTAATATTCGGTACACTTTTTTTTAAAAAGCCTAAAACGTACCATGTCACTGAAAGATCTTGTTTCAATGAAACACCATGAAATATTCTACATAACCAGATTTTTTAAATTATTCAATTTAAAAACTGTAATGCACAGTGAAAAAAAATAACAAAAAAATCGTCTAATCTTGTATAAGAATATATTACGAATAATTCAATTGAATATCTGAGTACCACATATTACATCACGACTAAAACTGATCGATATCTTCTAATCGATATTATTATGGATTATACCTTTCACTTTCATTGTATTAGATAGCACAGCATCCCAAAGCGTCAAAACCTAACACGATTGCTTCGTTCATTTCGTTCGCGTAATGATTGATAACATCAGAGTTGAGCTTATTTCACGTTCAAGAAGTAAGCTATCGGCTATCTCTTGGCTTACCACGAGGATGCTAGACGTTTATGTAATACCACCGCAGGGTGAGTATATACTTAGTCTTGTACACCAACTAGAAGTTATTCAACTAGATGATGATGGTATCGTTCAGGTTGATACTGGGTTGGTTCCTGAACAACAGATCACGACCGACTCCTTCCCAGTATCCAAAAACACTCAATAAAATTGACTTTCATATAATTAGAGCATCTAATGTTATCAAGTCTCAATTACTTTTGAGAAAAGTATCTCGTTATCACGATATAAGTTGAATTGCAATCAACTTGAAATGCATGGTCTAAAACAATGATTGTATTATACTTGAAACTGTTGGCTAAAATGTATCCTAACCAAAATTCTCTGGGTACATTTTGAAACATTTTCAGTCTACGCGAAATCGAATGGTTGCCATGGTTTGTACGTAACGTGTATAAGGGGCCTACACCTGAGATAAGTATTTAATAGTGGGGGAGGTGGGGCATCGAGGGTAGAACGACGATGACAACAGCGACACAACAGTCCTGAAAAACATGGTACCAACTGAACGGTGAATGCAATTGATGAATCACATAATTAACAAATGATATAAAACTAGCATATTTTAGCATAATATGAACACACAAGCTCAATATCTGTAATGCATAGGCCTACCATTTTTTAAGCATGCCAAATATCTTTGCTTAAACCAAACCAGAATATTTTCAATATTATACTGTACAAATGGCACAACAACAAAAATTACATAAATCCGATTAGCCTACAAATTATATAATGATTCACCAATTAACTCGGATGTCACACATTTACCATGATTCTGTTGTCAACAATACAGGTGTTTGGCGTGACTGCCCTTACCTTGATCGCCACGCCCCCCTCGGTCCAATGAAGAACTGCTTGAGATGGCGCCATCGTCGCCTCACCATCAGGATCTGGTTGCGTTGCTGGTTGATGAGATTGTTGAAGCGACTGCTGTCCTCCGTTTGACGATGGCGATAAGGATGATTGATCTGCGACTAAAACAAAAAAACACAATTAATACAATTCAGTTGAAAGGAGTCACTAGATTTTGGATTTTGAATACAAGGATCTTCCAGCAATTTTACATTTCATAGCTTTGTAATGACCATTCACGTGCTGTGTAAAGACGTATGTGCCTATCATTTTTCAGTATAAAAGTCAAGATGACTGAAAAATAACATCGCGTTGACATGGTTTTGAAACTAGTGAACTGCGTATAAATGAACAAGAGATAATTTTCTGGAAAAAAAAATACATATATATATATATATATATATATATATATATATATATATATATATATATATATATATATATATATATATATATATATATATGGGTGTGCGTGTGTGTGTGTCTGTTTCATAGTCAAATAAACTCTATAAAAGAGACCACCTGAAAGCGTACAACATTTCATACTCTATCCATCGACGTATAAATAGTAGGAACCTAGGGAGTCAAGGGGGTTAGAAGTTATTATCGCACTCTGTACACTTTATCACAATAGAAAGGTGATAAATATATATATTTTATTTCCTCGTATCAACCATGACTCAATATGAGAATATACAACGTAAAAATACTATTTATCCCTGTGCGAAACTCCACTAAACAACTTGAAACCGCTTGCATCATAGTTCATCATAGGTGGAGGTGCCGGGATTCTAGCATTTGTTCTGTGGGATGGGCTAGGTATTGGGCAGTTGACCATCGCTGGAAAGTGTAAATATCTTTTTAAGCAATCGAGAGTCAGAGAGGGATGTTTATTTACTGGAATATCACTGTTTTTTTCGATTCTACTATACATATACATAGTCATCTATGACAGAATTCTTTCGAGTTTGACTCGGTACGTGCCAGTTTCTGGTATTCTTCTCCGTTCATTTTTCTCCGTGCATTACTCCACTAGTCCTCACCATCTATGCCTATTGTATAAGCAATTAAGCAGCATCAAACCCTTCTTTCCGAGACGTAGATGATCAAAAGTGATCAAATTCAAGTATGTGTGTTGACAAATGAATAAGCATAGGCGGTCTACTGAGGGACAATTTTCAATACCGGATTGCTATTCCATTGCTGTATTATGAAAGTCTTGATATAAGTTTGTTCTTCTCCCATTATTTCTAGTTCCCTGACAGATATCCTAGCGAATGTCCTTACTCCTTTAGTTTTAAAGGACATCACAACAGACATCGTTAAAGGACATCTAGATTTTAACGAATAATTAAGATATTCATTTTCGTAATTTTAGAGAAAACTAGAAATCATCCTTCCGATTTCATAGAATTGATTCGTCCTCCAGGACCCGGCCGTTTTTCCGAGTCATAACGTGGTCATTACTTGATTCTGTTCATTTTTATATACAGAATCGGTAATGCGTACGTTATGACTCATGATCTCTGGAGGACAAAAAATTGATTAAAATTTCTGTAATTATGTTGATGATTTCTAGTTTTCTCTAAAATTACGGAAATAAATATCATCAATATTTTTTGAAATTTAGTTTCAGGGTTGTGGTGTCCTTTAATAAGCTAATCAGTGACACTGACCTAAAACATTCAAATTCGGCAAAATTAATGTAGATTCCACGGCACCTTGTGACCACGATACAACTAGCGACATCTGACAAGCAGTAGCTGAACTCTCTGTGCATGAATCTGAGTTGAATATTATTCGTCTGTATATTTAGGCTACAATGTTTTCCAACAACAAACACTCGATAAATTTTGTTGGTAATTAAAATGTACTTTTATCTGATTGTTTCTATAGTTTCAGAAATGGGCACAGATATAAACTGGATTACAAGTTCAGTATTTTGCGATACTAATTAATTATTTAACTTTCTTGTATTTATTTAGTATGGTCGAGTCAAGCTTGTTTAAAACTTGTTTGAAACCAGGTTGAATTTAATTTGAATAGCATTTTTAATTACGATGTAATCATCTTTATTGTTATCGATATAAGTAATTGAATAGACTGGGTTGTTAATGAGGAATTAGTTGATTTGCATCTTGACAGAACACGGTCGCGGTATATACAACAATTGTTCGTATAGTAAGGATTCAGGCATCAAACAGTGATCAAATATGAAAGTATTTCAGTATTTTCATCAAAATTTCCGCTGAAATCGTTATTGTATCTTATTTGGAGTAGAGTCAATTAGATATCAAACACAACATACTAATAGTTTATTAGGTTGCACTGCTCATCCAAAGTTGTGATTAAAAATATATATTTTATTTTTCGCTGTGAAAGTTTCGGTCTATTTTTCAATTAATAATGTGTACGTCCACTGACCATCACTATTTTCAGGGACAAAACTCTAGTCCTGCATAGTATCTCTGGGAGACGTGAGACCATAGATTAAGGACTTGATTATATACTCTATGGTGACGCCGCCCTTGTTAGCTCACTCAGCTGAGGCACGCTTCAGACACTGAAGTCACCGCTGGGCGTGGGTTCGAATCCCGCATAAGGCATGGGTTTTGATCAACGTCCTTTCACTTATCATCACTTCATACTTCATAATCACCTGCTTATTCGTACCCCTTTATAACCTTGCTGTTGGTGGGGTCGTTACGCAAACAATAATCAATCTATGGTGAGACCGTCACATTTTTAATGTCCACTCTATTTTGTATATATAGGCAGGTAGTGTGTCATTTACATGCAGGTGATAATGAATTTTACATTTGATACATTTTGAACTAAGAATGTCCTATCGTAGTAAAAGTGATAACTTGGACATAGGAAGGCTTAGTTGGCAAAAACATGGCCGTCGCAGCGTCCACGATCGCTCTCTTTCATGTATAGGCTCTCTAATAGAGTGACGACTGATCCGTGGTGTTCCGGATTATTCTACAATAACACAAGTTATAATTGCTCACCGTAATAAACCAATGAAATAAATGATTTCTAACACATTTTCTACACTTTCAGTCACAATTTAAATTCACTGACCACTATCACTGATCACTATTTTTATGTGATATAAAATGGTGATGATTACAACAAAACAAACAGGTCTACATTTTAATTATGAAATGATTGTAAATATAAAGATAAGGCCTATTTAATAACACATCAGAACAACTGCCAAGTGTTGATTGACGAATAGGTAGAAATTGAATTTCACTTACTTGAAGATGTTCAAGATAGTTTTAATGCATCACCTCACAATTGAGATGTAGGCCTAATATATCAATCCGATGAGTACCTTTTAAGGTAAATAGGTAAATGCGAATTGATAATTCAAGCGAATCAAAAGTGTTCTATAACGCATCACATCCTGCAGGCTCCTTGAATGAACTGACAAGGGATGACAGATAGGTAATAATTAAATTCCAACTATACAGATGATAAATAATAATTAATATTGCTTTCAATATTTATCATAGTATAATAATTCAATAATGCGCCACTTTAATGACTCAATACCCAATTAAGATTTGATATATTATTCCTGTGACCAGGCAGGCCTATAGATTTATGCGGAATAAAGTTGAACAACTTTCGCCCCAAAAATCACAGAATTTGAGTCCAGTCAGTCCACCATGGTGGATTTGCACTTCAATTCATGTCAGCACTGTCGCAAACATCAGGCATCGACAGTAAGATTTAATGTCATTTTATGAGAAAATAGTTGTGGTCAGTGGTGAATAACAGCTATATTGTTTAAGTACAGAATAAAATCTTACATTTTTTGTAATTTTACGGTACCCGCTAGTATCTTATCAAGTATTTCCGAATTTCGTGTTGTATTACTCAAATGTGGATTTTGCCCCAAGACGGTATTAGACGGTTATTTTCTAATAGGAAAATCTTCCTTATTGTAAAATTGTACAGTGTACCATTGGATCTATAGAGCACCCGCAAACATAAATAAGCTGACAAAGTTACTATTTTTCAATATGCGAGATGTAATCTTCACTAGATCGCTCATTTAATTAGTATAAAAATAATTATAATTCTGCGTCGGCTGAATCTAGTCACAGTCTATGACTGGCCAAGGTAGTGATGGAACAAGAACTTTCTTTCATCTGACAAGACAAGAACAATCAAGCTGCAGAAAACGTACGTGTTAATCAGGATAACATCATCAGACATGCCAATTGTTAGCATACTAATTATTTCATGAATTCGACACACCACGTTATATCAGAACATTCAATTTCTCTCAGTGAAGTTCTAATTCGAATATTATATTTAAATTTAACTATTTAAAGCTGTATCAAATGGAATGTTTTAGAATATTTTGATATAAAAGTGAAATTATTTTTTCTTATCTAGACGTCTTTATGAATATCGTTCAACTGGCGACTGTGATTTTATTTTCACATTTTAAATGATTTCATCTTGAAAAAAAAACAGACCTGAAACGAAAAGTTCGATCATAATCGTGAGTATTGAAAAAAAAACATTTCTATATAGAAATGAGAACAAAAAAAAAACATAACTAAATAAAAACATGAATAAAAATAAAAATATGGCTATAGTAATATATTTATAATGACGAATACAAAATCATGGAAATAGGCCTACCTAAGTAGTTTCTTATATTGAAACAGAAAAATCGATTTTTTTTTCAAGACGGTGAAGAAATCATTTTCCTTGGAACGTCGTTGTTTCATTACAAAATTCATCTGACAAGAAATGTTTCAGTTATTTTGATTGAAGATGAATAAAAGTTCAAACGATAGTGTTCAACATATACTACATGTAGGCGTATATGATTGGGGTATCACACATCATCCAACTTGAAACTTGGGCTTACTGGTTTACCACACTGGGAACACACTAACACAATAACTACAACAATAACCCTGAAGAGATCAAGAAATTTGAATTATTTTTTATTTTTCCATTTTTTATTTTTCTATTTTATTTTTCTAATCTGTAAGTTTATTTTTAATATCCACAAATTGAATGATACTTCAGCTAGCTATTTCAATTATAAGATCCAAGCATTAACTATTCTCACTCAATAACATCAAAAACTTGACAGTCATTGTACCAAGTAGAAAATATGTATCTTGAGGAGCGAAATTAATACAACTATTTCCGATCTAAGACCCAGTTTTACGGAATGATAGTTAGTGGATTAGGCAATAGTTAGCGTATTGATCTGCTAACGCCCTTGGTTATATGTCATTTTCGTTCCTTTCACTAACTACGGATTAGTACTAAACTAAGATTCGTAAAACTAGCTCCAACAGAATAATATTAGTATCCTTTTCTATAGCGTGGTCTCAATTAGAAAGGGTATCCTCCTGTCCAAGACGGACATGCAATTTATGATTATCAAGTATTATTAAAAGCAGACCTACATTTGAGAATATAACATCATCATAAACTACGGCGAATTCATATATGAGTGATTTTTACACACATTTAATAACCTGTTTTTAATATCGAAATATGAGAAATAACAAGACAAATTCCGAACAAGCGTTTTTGCGGTCACAAAAAGTGGTCGGTAAAGCTACATTAAAATACTTTCTGACATAATGGACTAGAGTGGAAATAGACGACAATGTGTGCTCCACGCATAGTTCTAGGCCAAATAAAAATTGAATATGTGTGAAATTCTATTTTCGGACTCAACCATTTTGTGTGACCGCGAGTGTATATACGTAATACAGTCGAGAACGATTGAGGCGGTTTATTCATTTGATCAGAAAGATTCGAGAAAAAAATAAATGAAAGTGTAAGAAAGATGAGAAATAGCGGAAGACCAAGAGATAGACCACAGATGAGTGTGAGAAGGGAAGGAAGTTAATGAGGATATAAAAATTTAAAAAATGTGAGGGAACTTGAAGGATAGTGAGCATAAAAGGTGAAGTTTTATGAAGAAAGTGAAGAAGAAAAAAATGAAGAAAAAAAATGATGATGTAGCGTCGAATATGATCCAACAAAAAAAAATGCCAAAGTGAGCGGCCCTAGATGATGTAGATCTAGCCAACAAACAGCCCCCACCCTACTCCTGCCGCGCGACCAAATCTTGTTGGAACGATATTCATTCAATTAATTGTATTGATATCAATTATATACATATGATTACATTATTTTAATCATATTTCAGGATTTTTTTGTAATCAATTTTCTATCACTTATGTAAATAACCATTGTATATCTATGTATTGATTTGATCACGCTGTACCATTTTGGTATCCTGCTTTACGGGCAGCCGTCTGATAAAGACTTTCTCTAACATAAATATAATAAATCTCATTTGCCAACTATATTTGTAGCAATTTATACTTAAATGACATGATATGCGCACAGCGGCAATATTGTGTAGTTTAATTAAACTTTTAGTTGATAATTGTATGATTTTATTGGTCAACAATATGTTGTATAGTAATTTAAACATAAACTATATTACATGAGCATGGGAAATATTTTTCAGCTTAATCCAACTTTTAGTTGATAATTAGGTATATGATTTTATCAAAGTTCATTATATAGCACCGTCAAGGTTGGATTCAGTGAAAATTCTGTTTTTCACTATGCGATAGTTTATTGACTGAACGATTATAATTTTTGTGTGAATCAAATGAACCGTTTACTGGCAAATGATCAAAATCTCAATTGGTCAAGAAATAAAGCAATTAAGTATATTTATCACCGCTTATCAATTCAAATACCATAAAAATCAAAATAACCGTTTTCGAGAAATAGACAAAAAAAATGTAATTTGATCAAGAAACGAAGCAATTAATAAATTCATATTACCATTAACCTATTAACAATTGCACGTGAGTTTGTTTTTACCTGAAACCGTAGTTTACTTTCTCCCACTTCGCGGTTCCGCCGATGTACCGCCGTCTTCGAGCTCTCGTAGCACTCCGCCCAAAACACATTCATCGCTTCGGTCAGCTGATTGGTTAGAGCGGCTAGGTAACTGTCGTGCAGTACTCGCACCTGCACAGAATAAACATACAACTTGGTTAATCTAACTATCAAAATCAAATCAACATTCATTATACGCACTCAATTCACGCACCACTCCGCCGAACATACCACGCTGTTATAATTCATAGTTTCTAATTTTGAATTAAATAATAAGATGAGTTGTTGTAATATGTGCCGTGTTTAGATGTGAATTGAAGATAGAATAATTTTAAGAATTGATAAGAAATTTAAAATAAAAGTGGGTGCTGTTGAGAATAAATAAATAATAATGAATATAAGAAATGTGATTCAATTTTATAATTTCTCAAATAATAGTCGACTACATTTCGAGTAAATACTAGTCATCCCATAGACCTATACATATTTTGACAGTTGAGATATAGCCTAAATATAAATAAAATTGAAATAATATAACAGAAAATAGATGTATAGGCCTATATTATGTAGGCCTACTATAGACATGAAGCTGTCAGCATTTCAAACATTCAGATTAAATACTGATAATTCATGTTTTCTAATTTTAATTGAATAGTAATAAAATAACTAGTTTCTAGGTGTAAATAATTAGATTATAATTTGAGGCAGTGGCGTTACTGAGGAATTATGGGCCCCGGGGCAAAGGGTGTATCAACAGCCCCTGACCCTCAAATTTTGTTGCTGTGTTTTTACATTTTTTGTGTGTGTAAAAGTATGTCACCGAGTTACATGGCACCATAGCAGCAGAGTTACAGCAGCCGCTACCATATCCAAAACTTTTCAGTATACCTTTACATCCATTCAATCCTCCCCCCCCCCCTCACCCCCACCCATCTCCTCAAGCTTGATCTGATTCGCCGCTGCCGGCGCGCCACGAATGTTATAGTCGTTTTGTAAATTCTTTCAGATTTTCCAGATAAATATTGAAAAGTATTTTATAAATTGAATAAATAGCATAGGGTCTATAAGATCATATATTCATTTATCGTGGATTCTTTGAACGAATTCTAGAATTTTGGATGATACAACATGGGCCGATTGACCGATTTACCCGATTTACCGAATAGGCCCTACCGAATGGATGTCATCTCATAGCACATCCAATTAACCTGAGAGCTATATATAGGACCTGTGTAAAGTACACTCTTCGGTCAAATAATTCAGTAACAAATAATACCGCTTCTAATCAATAACTGTACTGAATTATGAAGAATAAAATAATTTGTCATATATGATGATAATGCTTGTAATATGATTTATAACTACGTAACCTCCTCTCCACGCCGACGAACCTGGAAAAGGCACATGTTGCCAACCCTGCAGGCTTTAAACTGCTTCTGTCATAACCTTACGGTCACAAATAATTCATGGTTGGATACATTCACGTGTAACTTATGAGCCCACTGTACAAGAGAAGTGAATTTAATAGAATAATAACATAAATTAGTCCCGGATATCTTGCTGAACAGCGTTACAGTCAATATAAAATAGATATGAATCTGATAACATGGACCAATATATTGAAAAATAGTAGAAGGCCTTAAATTACATAGTTGAGTAAACACGACATACAAGAGTTGAAATATAATAATAATTGATCAAGAAAACGATTTGCATAGTCCAATAAACCGAGGTTTCGAGTCTTTGGTTTGTGATAATACTAAAAAATAAAGTGACGAATGTTCAAATTAATTTTAAAAATGTTTTATTAAAATTCGAATGGAATCTCAATGAAGACCCTATACACAGACATTGTGAATTGAAATTTTATACTTTGATAAGGTGATTATCACTTCTAAATTTGAAATGAATACGTGCATCAAGTAAACTATTATTCATTAATGCGGAAAATCGTCTACACTTTGAGGAGAAAATGTCACAAAATTATAGCTGAATATACTGAAGAATGTAAAAGCTACATTTTTAATAATGTATTATCTAGAATATTGATTCTAAACCGTCATTTAATTGAGCTGCTAGAACCAGTTGTAATACTTCCACATTTTTCATCAAACAAATTCCATGTTTTTCTATTATAATTATATGAAGAATTAGAAAACAATAAAATAATCTAACAAATGTGCTTGGCGCCGACCTACAAATGACTAGATCTCATGAACTGACAGTTAAGTACAGTTCACGCGTTTTGACAGTTCAACATGTGGAAGATGGATTATAAGGTAAATGTGTGCGACACACCGCACAACTCCGTGTCAGTCATTCAATAACAGCACTTGTTATTACAACATTCCTCTATAAACGCTCTCTTCACAGTTCATACTCAATATAGGAAGATATGAATGAGCGGAACGAGAACCGACCTGTATAGAAAACACGTACACGTACTTCATTTAGTTTTATATACGCACGTATCATGTGATTACAGACTAATATTGGACTTGACTGGTGATCGAGTGACACGTGAAAACGTGAAAACGGATGGCCAATTGCATTGTAAAGTCTGTCATTGTCGTTCATTTAAAAAGTGTAGAAGAGCTTTGTTCTTCGAGTGGTATATCTTATGGGCTTTTTCACAGTTTACCGATTTTCTTTTTTTTAATAAGGAAAATAGAGATTAACTTCATGTATTCATACCGTTTCAGTGTAAGATATTCCAGATAAGATTATAAACTAATCAAATTCTACAAAATCACTTCTTCGTTTAGAGATAACAAATTTACAGCACCTACTTCTCGCAAAGAGATTTTATTTTATTTCAGAATATTATCATTATTATAATATATTATTCTTGTTCTATCTTAAATAAAGTTCGCTACACTCGTATAATTCTCTGTAGTCAGAAGGAAGACAGAATACAGAAGAATACGTCGGCGACCCCGGCAATCCGGATCACAACGCATCCTACTCCAATAACATTCCAATAACATTCCTATCTAAATGATCGCCTTCTTTACTTGATATATCTTTATAATATGACAATGATTTACATAAAACGATCCTACATTCTTTGAACAAGGTCGAGATGCACGCTGGGGATATCTTACAGGAGTACAGCATCAGATCTAGTCTAGTAGCCTACAGTGTCGAAACTATTACAGATCAACTCAGTTGGAACGCATTAAAACTTGATATAATAATTGGAGTTTCCATTTTTATCAAAACGAACGCGATGAATGAAAGCTGTAGCTTCATATTAATGTTTGTATTATTTGTTTTATTAATGAGTAACTTAACTACATCACAGCGGTGCTTGAAATTAATTTTTCAAAATTCAAAAATTATCATCAGGACTTCCATTAGGACAAGACTCAGACCTTTTAGCCTAATTTTGACAAAGTTTTTGATGAAGACATTTTCGAAACATTGTATTTATTCTTTATACTGATTCAACTTTTTTTTTCTTTTTTTTTAGAAAAATTTATTCAATTAGGAAATGTTGGAATTTGAAGATCACGTGGTTCAAATTTGTTGAACCGGTGACATGTAGAATATATTTGAATAGTAATCCATCCGATAGTCGTTTGATTTAGAGACAATTGGAGGATAAAGAAATAAGTTTTGAACGTCAAATTGCATGCATCGATCCTGCATGCAGCAGTTAATAGGTCTATAGTTCTTTCAAAAAAATCAATTTGATATTTGATACAGTACTGTCAAGACTCATCACCATTTTTCTTACCTACTTGGAATTGTAACTCATAAATAAATTAAATAAATGTATATACTGTAAATAATAATTATAAATAATTATACCTAGAAAAAGGTAGACTATAAGTGAAAACTATTAAACCGTATAAGTATAAAAATTGAATATGACTCATAACTAACACTTCCGATGATAAGTTTCTGCGACCACATTGAGGAAGGAAGATAATAATTAGCACACGCAAATTATACACCATACTTATACCTTGCAATTCACATAATTATGACATTAGATTTGACTAACATTCAATGTCCTAGAAATGAATAAATACCAATAAGAAAAAGCAGGATAAAGTAAAAACGAGAATTTCGATGGGATCTTTGAACATTTCAAGGCTTCACGTGTAAGAGCTCTCTCTTTTCGGGATGAATAAACACCAATTATATTTTTATACTAATATATAATATCATGAATATAGATAAATTTGGATAGTTTTTCATTTATTTAAGAGTTGTACTACATATACAATGTAGGCCTACAAGTTACCGATAGAAATCTATACAAATATTGAAACTTCATTTTTGGAAAAATTTTACTTGGGTCAGATTTTTTACTTGTTTGAAAAGCCCTATTAAGAAGGCAATAACTCATAATTCTATGATGATTATACACAAACACTGACTGACAAGAGGCTGATCACTGATCTTGAGCCATTTATGAATGACATCCATATTACTTCTTTGAATCGAAAAGACAATCAAAAGGCAACAAAAAATATTCCGTACGAATGAATTCGAAAGAGGTAAATACATTTTATAGAGCCTAGCTCTAAGATTCTTTCTCAAAACACGTAGAACTGTCGTAACTTATTCAAATTCAACCGTAATAAAGAAATTCCTTCCATCAAATGAGTTTGATCACGGTTTTGGAGTTGTAAAGTTTTAGGGACCTACCCTGACTATTTTGACGCTTTTATCCCATGCGTGGAAGACTATATAACGATTAGGGTACGTCTAAATAGCACAACTATTGTTATTGGTTTAAGATCATTAATTCATAAATGACGTAAATTTCAAACATGACACACAAAATGGGGCCTCGGGTCGCATTCAGGTTATAAAAATTTGAAAATAGAGACCGAAACCATACAATTTTCAAGTTGGGAGAACGCAGCAAGTATATGGATGTAGGATGGGCGAGATAGCCATAAGAAATTTAGGCACTAATCAATAGACAGTCTACTTGTTGATCATGCCGAACAAACTGAAGACACCTTATATTTCACATTTTTACAATAGCGTTGAATATATATTATATTACATTGATTTTATGAAAAGAACACGTATCGGGATTTCTTCAAACTTGGTAGAAAACTTGACTCCAGAATAATAACAACGGTATGATAAAATTGGATTTCAATCGGATAAAACCGTGAAACTGAAAATTTTCCCCAATGCCAATCTTGAGAAGATTTTCGAAAATTCAATATTAATTTCCGATAAAATACAGATGATTTTGTTCAAAAACAAACCTAATTAATCTGTTATGGTACAACATCAATTTCACGAAAAGTTCTAGTCGATTGGTTACTTTGGTTACTGCACACCGTTCTAAACAAAAAACATAAATAAAAGTCTGATTTCTTCTCTGAAATGGAATCTTCGCTACGCTCATCTAATAAGTGTTTCAGACAAGTCTGATCACATGTCTAAATATACTTTTATAAACACTACTTCGACATTGTGTTTCAATGTTTCAATACAACACAAAACAAGACATATATCTACATATACTTTGACTAAAAAACGGCATCAGTATATTATTATAAGAGAGAAAAAATACCAACAAAGTCACGTAGAAAATATTTATCTATAAGGTATGATTGGGAATCGCCGATTAAAATTGGTATAATTATTAATGCACATCCTCTCAACTTTGACCTGACCTGAAAATTTCAAGATGAGCATAATTATTCTAGCGTACTAGACTAATTGTATGCTTTATTACCGATCATAAACAAACAGCACTATAAAATAATGTCTACGCCAGCAATTTGTACCCAAAGCGCTATCTCAGTTGATCATTTTTACTGACATCATTCTCGGGAAACCTATTTCAATTTGCCAATTATTGCTGCTATTAATAGTAGGCCTTAACGTACCGTTATTGTTACATTGCCGGGCTTAACAGCACAAGGGATATAGATTGCAATTTATATTATGACTCAAGTAGGCCTACCTTGCGTGAAGTAAACCACGTGACTGGGAGCGAGATGTAATATCAATATTATTACACAATTGGTGGAAGACTGCAAGGGTATCCATGTAGATTCAGAGTTTAGAGTATAAATGATTGCACGAATAATTAAAAAGCTCGAAGAATTTATATGTATATACAAATTCAGGTTCATCATTTAGTATAGATTTATTATTTAGGTTTGAGTTTACTTTGAAATTTTGGCTAATTCTGTCAAGCCATATGATTCAATTGTGTGGATTTGTGTTACCAAAATACTGATAAGAGTAATTACACATTTTACAACTACCAAGTCGAATGAAATTTGATTTTAAAATCGCTGAACTAATTCCCTAGAATTTCATATACACAATACACACATTTGCCTATGTTTTGAAACGATAACGATTGTTTGCTAATCAACCCCGCCAACAGCTAGTTTACTTGGGAGCTACGAATTGCAGGGGTTAGATTGCCGATACAAGGTGAATCATTTACATGATCCATTTTACAAACCATTTACATGATTCGTATCTACAGAACTCGAACTCACGACCTACTTGACGTTCACTTCTGAAGCAAAACCTTAGCTCTTATAGATTAATACTTCAAATTTTGACGTTTGATCGTTTAAAAGTTATATCTCTTCAAAAAGTAAAAACTGATATTATGATAGATGCATTCCCTGTCGCTTTTAATCTTAACTAGACTATCTACGCAAAAAGTAAATCGGTCTCATAAAATATTTCCAATGTGTTCTTGAACGATCTGTGAAATTAATCGGCAACTTACAGATAGGTACTTAGAGAGGTATTTTGACAAAAAGTTGATCATCATCATCACCTAATAACGATTTAGATTTTAGAATGATTTTGTTTTGATTTCCTCCACGACATTGACTTTGTGAAAGTCACTCACCACAACCATAAATAATAATAGGCAGAAAAAACACACAGGGATCAAAATCATCGTCATGACACTTGAGTTTCAGGTATAGATTTCGTTTACGGAGATCGATGCAGAAAGTTCTTCGAGACCAATTAGTGATTGCTATACACTACCACATGGTTTAAATGATTTGTATCGGCAATTATCGCGGTTGAGATTTCAAAAACCTTCCTTACACCTGCAACTGAATAACTTTCATCGATTTTACAGACACATAACTGAAGTAAAGAGAATTAGAAATAAGGGAAAACATACTATATTTTCATTTCTATGTGTTTTATTATTGTTTCGACTTTTATTTGGAAATAGATTCAGATTTACTGATTCTAACAAGCTTGACCTTCTTCCTGCAATGTAGGCCTACTATCGTGGATTTTAATAAGCTAATAAAATTATTTCCTACCAACAACGAATACATATACGTGCAATGTAAGCGTGGTTTCAAGACATATCAACACATTAAGAGCGCATGGAAGTCGATTTGGTGAAACACCAGTTGGTGTTAACGTTCGAACGGTATGAGATATCAAAATTATAACATGGAGAAAACAGATACTTTTGATAACATCAGAACGCCATAATTATCAAGAATTATATATACGACTAAAAAATGTGTTTGTCAGCTGTGTACGCTTGACGAAACTTCTACCATCTTCAAGTTATTAAAATTATCTGCGTTTCCTCTTTATTAAAATTTGTGATGTCTCATACCGTTCAAAAGTTATCACAAAAAAATGATATTTCACTCAATCGACTCACATGGACTCTTAAATCACAATCTATAGACTCTTGACTTCCAGAATGACTTACGAAAAGCTCAATATATATATATATATATATATATATATATATATATATATATATATATATATATATATATATATATATATATATATATATATATATATATATTGGTCTAGATCCGCAACCCAAGTCTAAATGATATCATTCTCGTAGTAAATATGGATAGTAAAATGGTTGTTACCTGTAAAAACTGAAGGTGTACGCTCTATACGGACCATTTTTCGAATCATTTTAAAATCGGTAAAGGAGCATTATAATAATTGACCGAGGGGAAAACTACTTAACGATGATCAAGATATCTCATAAGCATGTACGACGCGGTCAGATTTCGCTTAATTGCTATATAGATGCAATTCACTGCTACAGCATGCAATATACAATTATTTCAATTGATAAAATAATAATTATTAGGGCAAAAAATAATTAAAAATAGCTTCAATTGGATGTTCTAAAGTGAAATTCAATTATTGAGGTCTAGTATACGAAAGGTAGATGATTTGTTCTCATTAATAGTAGAATAATGTTGAATATCGTACATCTACTAGATTCAGTCATTGCTCCCCAAATAAAGTCAAGGATGACTGTGGCTTCATGTGCTAAATTTTAGGAATGATGAGGATTAAGGGTTTAATGTAGTTAAGCTAACTGTTATCCAACAGAACTTTGGGAATGGCGTTGCGACGTTCAGTCTTACCACTGAGCCACAGGCAACTTACCACTTATACCACTAATATATATATATATATATATTATAGTGATATAAGTGGTAAGTTGAGTGGATAAGTGATATGTATATATATATATATATATTGGTCAAGTTATAAAAGATTTCATCTCGACCGGGATACGAACCCGAGACCTCCCAATTTCCGGTTGGGTTCTCTACCGACCATACTACCCGGATTGCACCGAATTAGTTCCAATAACTAAGTATGTATAATATTATTATATTCACTAACGCAGGCACAGTCCAACAGTCCAACGATCCAACAATAATCCATACACGTAAATATACGCACATCGTCATCACTCATCAGGATACATGTTTTTAGAATTGAATGAAATAAGGACACGCAATTAAAAAATGAGAAATTCTTCGAAGATACCAATTGGATTATAAGAAGTGAGGACTCACATCGGATCAACGTGTAAGCCTTTGAACTAAGACGGCTCTTTTTCCTAAATAAGAATGTTGATACTATGTGAGATATAACATAATAATCATCATTATATCAGTGAGTGGGATTGTCTCGTTATGTTATAATTGGTTGTGATTATTTGTGTAGTCTATCATGATATGAAACAACTAGCAACTGAGTGTATATATTGAATAAGCATGAACTAAATGAATCACAATAAGGATATCGAATGGGAATTATGTTGAGACATTTTCAAATCATGCATCATTACATTTAAATTGGAAACACACGTTGAATACGTTGAACATCGGCCAATTCTGGTTACAAAAGGAACTGACCTAACTTCTAGTTATTGGCTGCATGACATCAGAAGTAACAATCAAAACTTTATAAACCGGTACTTATTAGAATGTAGTATATACCACTCTAAATTGTTCAAATCGAAATTTAAATCAATTATAATCATTATGTTATTTTTGAAAGCAGATAAATTTGCCAGTTATTTCGCGTCTCAAAACTGCTGATTGTTTACATAGAAACAGATACCGGTACCCGAAAACTGGCTTCAGTAGGTCGCTGAATTGATACTTTACAATTATACAAATCAAATATAGTAAAAGAATGTATTAAATCAATTCGATGATAAGTGAAATGAATATACGGCACATGTTAATAAACAACGCAATAATCGTCGTATCATAACTGAAATCCAACGATTCAAACGAGTGAAATATGCAATTGTTATGCATGTACTCATATATAAATGCAATGTATCTTGATGATTTGATACATTGAGAAGTGTGCACAAAAGAGATAAAATATCTTGGTATGAATAATAAGGATATCCTAACGGTGGCAAATTTATCAAAATTGAATTTGAATTTGAATTTGAGACAATTGAAATTGGATGTGAAAATTATTATTTAAAACTCAATTTACCAATACCAATATTAACAACTATATCAGAGAAGAATATTTGCCATATTAATATTGGTAGGAAGTAGGTCAAACATAATCAATCTCAGTAATGGACGGACAATTTTATTTATGGCCAAACTCCATTTCAATAATATACGGTAAAACGAAGAATAAAACAATTAACTTACTAAACTATAATAAATAACTTATATTAAGAGCACATATCGGACAATCATACAGATTCGCTTAAGATAAGACACCATGAGTATCATGGTTCGTAGAATTCGTCACGACACATCAAAAAGAAATGATAACTTACTTTCATTAGATTCTTCTTTCAAGACAAATCAATCCGTTGAAATTCATAAAAAGTAAAAACGAAACTGAGGCAAAGCTTTCTTTTTCTAATGAGAGTCGGACAGAAATAAAAATATCTGAATTAAAAGTGAAATTGAGTATTTTGGTGTAATAATTATCAAGCTGAAGAAAACTGCGAAGTTGGAGACATCACCCACAATAGGAGTGTAAGAAGAAAACGTAATATGTGCGTGAAAATAGAAGCATAGAAGG
The DNA here is from genome assembly GCA_907164805.1 of Brachyptera putata. Lineage (NCBI taxonomy): Eukaryota > Metazoa > Arthropoda > Insecta > Plecoptera > Taeniopterygidae > Brachyptera > Brachyptera putata. Next base: position 19,744,805 of record OU015466.1, read on the forward strand.
CCTATAAAAAGAATGTGGTGTTAAAAAAACAATCTTACAACTATTTTGCGTCACGGTATAGTATTTCTATGATGTAGCATTTCATAATAACTGTTGAACTTACTATACACTTGAAATAATATGTTTGAACAAATACCAGCATAAAAGCTTATTTTTAAAACTCAATGCTCATAAATACTTATTAGAACGGATAGGATTATACATCGGTATATCCTCTCAATGGGTTTTAAAACATGAGTTTTAAAAAACGAACACGACCTACATTTATTATTAAAACTATCTGTACATAAATGTGATACAACTCCTCTTGTTTTGAGGACTACCCTTAGCATATCATTTTTATTTATTTTTAATTGTATACCACACAAATCAATACCTACAAATAACTGAATTCGAGTTATCGATCGAATCGTGACGGCTAACAGTCATAACTATAATAACACTTGGTTACAATTACAATTATATACTGAATAACATACACGCAATACTGAATACACGATTAAAATGTATATACATGATGACTTAATCGTTCAAGTTAAATAAACACACAACTTAATCAGCCAAGAAATACCAGAAGAAAAGAAAACTTATTAATAAGTATAGTTTAAATGCATTAAGAGTATAAAGGAGTTGGTTCAACGAAATATCGCTCTTTGGTAATGACATTTGAAATGTAGGACTACTTGTAGAACCAATATAAAAATGCAATTTGATAACATATCATTTGAATAACTACGGTTATCAGAAACGTGTGCAATAGAAATATGTTACATGTGGCCTATAATTTCCATATGCATATACAGCAAACACGTACTTCTTTAGTTTAGCTATTCACATGTGGAAATTATAGGCTTTTTTAAATGATGCCACTCATTGTTGTTAAGTGCACAACAATGAATTACCATAATTTTTGTTCACCCTACACAACTATATACATGTTCACGTGCCCTCAACTTATCTAGCTGTAATTGTAACCTGACCAACATTATATCTCACTATAGAATGTGAGTTGAATAGTTCGCTCATACACTGTTTAAAAGGAATTGAAATGACCTGCAATTCAGAAAAATCACAATTTTGAGTGTATTGTCACTCAAAGGTAGTACTAGAAAAAAGTGTATAAAAAAGTATGAAAAAGTGTATAATAGAAAAAGATCGTCTACCAACAAATATCACCGCTAAATGTGTATAAACGATCCTACTTTCATCCATAGCTCTAATTGGGGAACAATAATTTTGTATGAAGTTTCGATATTGATTTAAAAAATTGTAATGCTGTGGTAATTTCAGAGGATAATGATTTTCAGGACAAGGTTTACGATAAGGAATGCCACTCCATCTTTAAAAATCTTCAAATTGCAACGAGATAAAATAATTAATTACCAAGTTCGTATAATTATTTAATTGGTTGACGACCTTCTCATATCGTGGGCACAATTACACAAGTATTTATCACCACAATGCTGATATATTTATATCGACTGATATGCGCTCTTAAAGTTGGACAATTTAATACAAATCACAAATTGTCTTCGACAAGACCTAAGAGATGGAAATAAGTTTAATTAACTTTAATGAAATACCTCGAAAAGAAAGCTTCACCCAATTTTGTTTCTAAATATCGTGACCAATAAATTAACGATGAGCAATACTTTGTCAGAGCTCAGATATAGGATAGGGTAACACAGACTGTTTTGAACATTACAGCCTATAGCAATAAGGGCACAAGGTAATCATTATAAATGAACCGGAGATGTATTATTTAAATTTAATGAATCATCCATTTATCGTCATTAAATTTTTTCATTTCAAATCAATAAAAAAAAATCCATTTAGAAAATAACTAAAATATATAGGACTATAACTAAGACGAGTGGTCGAGTAGCTCACACTGAACCGTCATATTATATGAAGAGGAAGAAGAAATAACAAGACTCAGAACTGCCAGGCACCAAGTACAAACAGCTAGGTTAACTCAGATTTGGAGGATACCAGACCCTGACCCTCAATAATTGGTCACCTGGGGTTTGACAATTAATTTAAGGACGAAGATAATAGATCTGCCTAGAAACTAGAGCTAAAAACAAATTGCTGCTTCGTTAATAGCTTCATTTATCTTATTCAAATACGATAAAAATACGATAAAATCGTATTTATGACACGTTTCTACTTTAGTGTGAAATAGTATTTGGTGAATGTAAAACGCTTCGATCCTAATTTAAATAACACGCATTAAATTTTACACATATTAAAAATTCTGAGATAAAAATAAAATGACATATGGTATATGGGAGAGCAAAAATAAAAATCAAGGTAATTAAAATGAGGTAAAAATAGTTTGACCTCTGTCATTCTGCTGTATCAAACCACCATGATAAAAAAAGTCTAGATTAATGAACTCGACTGATTTTTTATTCATGCCTCAATTTCATTCGGAATGGTAAATACATTACAATTAATTTATGTTCCTGTAATAATTTATACATTTTATTGCTCGAGTCCAATAACCTGCTGTGATTTATTATTTTATATTTCAATTATTTTACATTCCAATTTTACCGAGGCCTATCGGTAGTTGCTCAATTTATTACTAATTTGCAATATGTATACACATTTAAAACCTATGTCCGAGTCGGTATTCAGACATATCTGAGCAATTATTGAGTTCAGTATACGAATAAATTGAATAATCTATAAGATTTGAATGAGAACATGATAATGTTGTAGACAAAGATAAGCATATGAAGATGAAGCTAAAATTTGAAAGAAAGAACATTAACAAAATGATAGGTCTTGAATAAGAAATTAGATATATTATACTAGTTTGCCATTAATAGAATATGATAATTTGAAGTTGTTATTTCTCACGATTGATTTATTTCTATATTGTGTCAATAGGAAACCCACTAATTGGACAGAAATTTTTGTGAAAACTGCTATATTTAGATTAACCTGGTTGTTGAGCTACGTGTGAAATGTGGATGGGTCGTGTTTTTTATTAATTCCTAATGACAGAAAATGATTCAAACAAAATACATCGTGTATGGAGACAATAATGAACCAATAAAACCATAATTTACGGAGCCAATCAGAAGATGATATTTTTGTTTTTATATTTTATTTCATATTATCATAAACATCAAAAACTTATTGAAAGGCTGCGTTCCCCAAATAAGATTAATGAAGAGAAGCGAGACCTTCAGGACCGGGTATCACAAAGGTACAACCACAAGATAGTGACTTTCAGTGACAGGTTTTTAAACGAGTTCACAGAATTGGCATGAAAAACTAATAATAATCAATTCTGTGCAACCGTACTAAAAATGCATCATTATATTAAAATATGTTCCAAAATTACTCTAACAACTATTTCAATAATACCAGATCTATGGTTTTCGTTTAATATGATATGAACTAGGATTGTGAACAATAACCGATATATCGATTTAGATCCATATTTCTGAAAACAAGACAAATATCTATTTAATTTTCACGAAACGATATTTTGGATTATGGAACATATATATTTCATCGATGCAAAACGTTCCTCATTCCTGTTCACATGATTCCTCCAATTAGAACCATCGGTGCGAAACTATTAGTCATCTAAAGTCAATAAGAAACGCTTTTGTAATGTCATGAACATAAATTAAAATTCCAATACACGATATTCGGACATTCGATACGATTATCGAGTAGGAGGAAAATATCGACATAGTATGATTAATTATCGACGTGATGTAAACGATAATTTTGATATACGTTTTATCGAGGTGCTTCAACAACTGCTCTTGATTTTAGAAAATCACTTTCCACTGAATATGTGGAATATCGAGTTAGAAATTGAACTCGGAATGTCATTAGTAAAGCATCGGAATATTAAAACATTCGCCATCGGTTCGAAGAGTGTTTCACCTTTTATAACGTGATAATTTTGGCGATCTAAATTTAATAGAATTACTTACTAAATCAAGTTTCACAATGTCAAGTGGAGACCTAGATTTGCATGATCCTATCGCTAATCATATTGTAGTGCAAATACATAAAAGTTTATAAATATACAATACCATGGGTCATAATATAACTATATAGATAACTGGTTCTAGAAAACTAGAGTACCGTATGGAGAACATATTTCCATTTTTAGTGGATATTTTTTCATTCATTTATATTTTTACACAAATGTTGCCACTCTTCCAAAATGAAACTACTATTACATTAAATATGACTGTATCGTACGTACTTGCTTAAAAAAATTACAATAATAATTTAGTTATTTTCAATTTTTCGACAGAATTTTACCCAAAAATATCATGTTGATATTTGAATCTTTTCAATTGAAAATTTTCGATTATTGACTTGTGTAAATGAAAATGTATTCGTTTGGCATAATTATTTCTCATTCAAGAGATGAAAATTTCATTGTATTTCTATGAAATACACGTAGGCCTATAGGGTGTGACAATTGAGAGTTGATAATTGAAACGAAAACTCATTGGTCTGCCAGCTGCTAGTATTGATAGCACCTACAACAATAACAAAAATTGATCTTGATCTAAATAATACAAAGTGCACTATCATTGTTACAATAACTATGAAGGAGCATATTTTGCAAAATGTATCGAATCAAATTTAATTTAAGCGAAAGTTCTTATTATTTTTCAGCTTCATTTCCAATATTTTCTAGAATTATGTTTTAGTCATGCGAAAGATTTTCATATATAAAGAATGAGAAAATAACCATTTAAATATATAGTGCACCAAATTTTATTTTCTATCTGTATGCACACATTTTCCGAAGTTGCGCTTTCCAAATAGTATTATTAATTTTTTCATTTGTTAATTTTTAGTGTTTTACCCACCCATACAATCAGAGATTTATCCACAAGGTGGTACATATTTATAGAACATTACTTTGACATACTTCAATGATTTTTCATTCAACTTACATTAATTTTACCAACAACAAATGAATAACACATGTGTTTTTGATTAAAGAAAGTTGTCAATCAAGAGTTTTATTATAGTTCATCAACATCCATGCAATATATATACGCCACATCATCACATTGATTGAAAATATAAAACCCACGTGTGACTATACACAAAATATATCAAATTATTCTATAATTAAAAGTAAACTTTATAGCTAAACCTGCTGCACATTGGAACTATACAATACAAATTAATTGTGGACTGAATAATCTCAGCATGTAGAGCCTATGCACGTCCACTTTCATTGAAACCATAATGCGTATAATCAAGGATATGTACTTGCATTTCAACAGTTACTTCTCGATAAATTACACTGTACTTATTTTACAACGAATAAGACCGACAATAATTCTTTTTTTTTAATTTCTTTCAGGAATGGTATTCTTAATTATCAAACAAGTTTTCATCAAATGAAGCTAAAAATGAATTCAGTCCAGCTCAGTGTTATTACAAATTTAATTTAATTCGATCTGGCTCTTAATCACAACATATTAGTAACTTATTATTCCTTCATAATGTGCATTGTACAATTTGAGTGATTTTAGCTTGAAGGTCGATGTTGTGCCTACACTATATGATTATTATTTCCAAGTAGTTTTCATTTAATATGTACTTCCAGTCAGAGAAAGTAATCGATCCAGTGACATTAAAATGCATCCCGAAGAAAATCTATTGACATCAAACACACCACAACTAGCAACACTAGCAATAGTCATAATATATATCCATATAGTCGTACAGTATAGTATATAGTCATATAGGCCTATCGTCATATAGACAATATAGTACATACACACTGCAGTCCATCCACGTACATGAAACAATTAGGGATAAAATGAGCTTAGATTTTATTAAAATGTGAATTCAAATTTTGTAAAAACACTTCATGGAAGCGTGTTCATAATTTTTATTGTTCAAATACAGTAATTTCGAAACTACAAATTGTAAATTATTTATAATTATTTTTATAATTTATAATTCCATTTTTAAACAAATTGACGGTTTAGAGAAATAATCATTTCTGATCAAATATAAAATATGAATACTACATTGTGCTGATAGGAAATATAACATATAAAGTGCTACTACTGTACATAAAATGTGTATAAAGATTTTCAACTTCAAAATCAACAGTACTTGCAGCTATAATTGCAACTATACAATTCAGACATTGAAGTTGATCTAAATAATATTTGCATGTATGCACGTCCACTTTCATTGAAATCGCAATGCGTATAATCAGGGGCATGTTAGCACATCCTACTTGCATTATAACAGTAACTTATCGATAAATTAATTCGATCGCAATACGTACCGTACAATTTAACAACGAATAATACAACCGACGAAAGCTCGTGTTTTTTTCATACTCTTTTCGTTTCGAATTCTTTCTAGAAATGGTATATATTGTTATAGATATTTATATCTATAAAAGAATGAGGTTGCGATCGACCATCCTCGCTATCGCACACCACTAGCGCACGGGTGATTCGCTCCTTCATCTTTCCTGAATGCATGTTTCTAGTTATATCTACCACTTGCAAGAAGTGGGACGCCGATGCCCATCCTTTACCTGACTTCAAGCGTAAACTTGCAGTGAGAATGTTTTATAAAGTCAATCTCTGCAAGTGAGTGGGGATCATTCTAGTGGTGGTTACGAAGTGGGAAACGTCGTCTCATACCAAATTGGAAGACATTCTTGGATATTTATTACATATTTAGTTATTGTTTAATTTTGTGACTGTGTTGGTTGTTATATAGGCCTATATCATCATGAGAGGTTTTACAGTGATATCGATACTGGTAAGTGATACATGAATTTATATTCCGAAACAGTTTTAGATAACTACATGCGTATCACTTGTGTATTAATAGATGTAATTTCAAAAATATCGAGCCCATATTATACTTATTCTTCAAGATGATAAAACTATACGGATACTTCTGTGAGAATATATGCTTGTATTAATCTGAACATGTGTCTTATTAATAATATCCGCCGCCCCAGAAGTCACCGTTGGGCGCGGGTTCGAGTCCCGCAAATGGCATGGGTTTTTGTAAACGTCCTTTCATCTATCATCTCTTCATCGTTTCATTATCGCTCATTCGTACCCCGTATAACCTAGCTGTTGGTGGGGTCGATAAGCAACATTAAAAAAAAAAAAAAATAATAATAATAATAATAATAATAATAATAATATTCCAAAAACAAAAGTGCTTATGCATTGGAATAATGTTTCATTCTATTTTTCGCTGGATTGTGCTCATTACGTTCATTAAGACTACACCTATATCTAATTGCACGATCAATTCAAGTTATTTGTTCACCAGTAAGTAGTAACAATACTTCAATTTGATCTTCTTGTATTTACAAATTATAAAATTAAATTATAAATAGTTTTATACAAAACCAATCTTTGCCACATCTCTCAACAATATACTAATTCACGTCCGATTCCCTCCAGTAAGTTCACTGAATACTTCCATAACAAGTCTCTGGCCTTTCTGCTAAGTAGAAGTTCAAGTTCACGGTAATGGCAATGATAATGCAGACTTTCTGATAGTACAAGTTCAAGTACAAGCGATACAAACGACTGAACGCAAGAGAGTATAAATTTAATATTCCAATTAAATCGACTCAAAAATGTACATGATTTAGACCAAATCTCCTACGCTGATTACAGATTGTTCACTGATTTCATGGGTGTCAATCAATTAGTTGTGAAAAAATTAATTGGTTTGAGGAATGTAATAGTTAAAAACGTTTCAGCTCTCGCCCTTCCCCCGACATGTAACGTTAAAAAAATAGAACAGTCCTCGGGGTATTTTCTTGATATATATAAACCTACCAAGTGATTTTATCGTCCCACAATACAGGTACAATTTAGAACAATTTAATGGCAATGATACAGCAGACTTTCATATGAAGTTGGTTCTAGCACAGCCCATATAAAAAGAAACTGTCGTGGTTTAATTGATAATTAATAATTTATAAATAATATTTTATGTGAATCAAGTGAAAATAATCACTTTCTATTGATCAATCATTGATATTTAAATAAATGTATTGAACGAAAATGATTGATTTCACTGACATTAAACCGATAGTTTTGTGCTAGGTCACAATTGAAATCTGCATTATTGTTGAATAGGCCTACACTAGGTGCCATAGGCCTATGTCACACCTAATACAATTATTGAATAATATAATTGGATGGGCCTAAGCAAATTGACTCGAGTATACCGTAGTTTGAAAAAATAAGGGGTTTATTTATTTTTTATTCTTGGGGAGTCGCGCTCCAAAAGTCAAACTAAAATACGAATTGCGATACAGCTTGGCAAATACGTAAAATGTTAAAACTTGTACTCCAACGCCAACCTGTATTGGGGTGCAATCGGTTGGTCCAATTTTGAGAAATCCCCATAAGTATAACCATAATGACATCAAATGGAAAAAAACATTTTCTTCTAAAACACTAAAATGAATATCGAATTTAAGCCCAAGAATAAAACACATTATTTGAAAAGTTCAAATACATTAGATAACTCGCTGTGAGGAGAAAAAATAATTTTAATCTATCAAACTGACCAACCGGCAATGGCAATTAGAGGCGATAACGATATATACATTTTCCACAGGTCTAGGTCTACAATCAATCAGAACTGCATTATAACAAAGGGCAGTGACAAAATAGTTTCAAAATCGAGGCATTCCTTTGATGAAAAAAAGTATGTTTCAAGTAAACCGATTTTATTTACTAATTCTCCAAACAGGTCTACTGTTTATAAGCAAAATTTTGCTCAGTACGATACGTAATTAAATGAAACAGAAAGTAAAACAAAATATTTATAGTTCAATATAAGAAAATAAACATTATTATATATTAATAATTATTGTTAATTATCATAATATACTAAATAAGTGCTGGTCCACTCGGAAAGCAAAATAAGAAAGAGAATATAAGAATATGTATACGAATATGAGAATAAAAATACACCTACGCCCTGCACTTGTTATGGAACATATTTTAATAACGTATTTTAATGAGGATGTACACGTTACGCTCCACATTAACGTGAAGTCAGTAAAATCAACACTCAAAATACAAACACTTGCTGAAATATAAAACATGTTGGAGCTCAACCATGGCTCATATAATGCCTTAATTGCAGCTCGTAATCATCATCTCGTAGTGATTTGATTGCTTCATTTCGCTAAATTATATTTTTATTCATTCATTTTAATGCTGCTTAACGACCCTACCAACAGTTAGGTTATGCGAATGAGCGGGTGATAATCCAACGATGAAGTGATGATAGATGAAAGGACGTTAACAAAAATGCATGTCTTGAGCGGGACTCGAACTCATGCCCGACCTGACTTCAGTTCCTGACGCAGTGGGATAGTTGACTGAGCCACGGGGTGGATCTAATTATATTATAGGGAAGATAATTAAAACAAAATGAGTATCATATACGAATTTTGTTTCATAATAGAATGTGATTATATTTGTAAGATAATCATCATCTTCAACATGTTTCATAATTTTTTGATATGACAAACTTTTTTTGTTCTTGAAAATATCGACAATATATAATACCAAACATATCTCAATTATTTCAATACATTATTCTGATTGTAAAACAGAAACACTCACTCAGTGTTACGGAACATTATATTTGAAAAACCGGAGATACTAATTTTGATATGTAATAACAGAATTTGAAAGATGGCAAGACTGAAGGTAAAAATCATATTGAAAGATATTTACAAAATGCAAAGGTTAGACATAAATCAAGTCATTTGTCGAGTAGAAATGTTGTCATAAAGCGAATTGGCACATATAAAATATAATAATATAATTCCAGCTTGTTTATGAATGATAAACAACGGTGGCTGTTGGCTGTTATAAATCAGAGTGTAGATTCATATCCAAACCACATGAAGTGTGCTTACATCGATTATTGTCAATACCGACGGTCAGTGAATTTAGCATTATAGGTCAACACTTGGCCTCTTTTTTGATGAGTAATAATAATTAACTGAGTCACTTTTATATTCTTTAATGAACGATGAAACATGTAGCATTACTTATATGAGCATGCCGATTGAGATATAACATACCGTCAAAGACGGCAAAGCAATATATTTATTATGAGCAATATTTTATATTTTATAGTTTTTATTAAATTAAATCGACAATTTCCAAGTATAAGTATTCATCTAATAATTCAATGATAATAATGATGGGCGCAAAATGACCTAGCTGCATGCCGAAGTACCTCTAAGCCTACATTCAATTCAATAATTTAATAATCAACTGGTATTTACTTCTACCATCACAGAAATGTGTTTAGGCATCCGCAGACATTGAAAACAATATGAATTTAATGAAAGTTGTTCTCGAATGAAAAGTATAGGCCTACTACCGGTAGGCCCTATATTACTTATACTGAATTGGTCACAATTGACCTATGATGGAGGCAGTGGTATTGAAGCCGCAGTGGTTTACAATTATTATCAATTATTATTTTAGTCCCTTGTGTATACATATTTTAAGAATATGAAGTTATCTATAATGTATTACTGATGTTATAAAGAGAATTAAATCAATTGATTATATTCTACATAATACATATATATTTCATACATAGGCAAAATCGAAAGTACTTATTACAAGCTTCATAGATTCAAAGTCTTCATAATATACCGGTATAGTAAAAATTAATTGTTCGGTTAATTTGAATTGTGCATAAGCGTGTTTCAATCGAAACAAACTATAGGTTTCTACATAATTTTGTATTACAGAATAAAGAACTTGTTGGCATCCATATTTTGTGATACAAATATAACGGTAGAAACGGATTGGAAACAGATGATATGTATGTATATATATAGAGAGAGAGATGTACGCCTATAATGGGATTTTTGTGGCTTGGTTACATATACGGCACGATTTATAACTAAAAAGTTTCCACATTTTTTATATTTTCTTTTTAAATAGGTAAATTACATCGAATCATCATGTATAATAGTAAAACTAGCGGTTTACTAGCTATAAACATTCATTTTGAGTTCAGTTCGAAAATATGCCACACCACAAAAAAAGACATGTCGATTTTCAAACCTTATAGTATGAATATACATATATTTTCGCTATTTTTTTTCTATGAACCGTCCTATAGGCAATTTTTTATCTCGTGATTTCATCTTAAAACTTGGGTTTTCTTTAATTTACAATTGCCCTAAATGTACGAGGAACAGTAATAAATATAAATTATAAATAAAATAATTATTCTTAAAGAAAGTACCGGAAGAGGACATATTATGTATGACAACTTTCAAGATCTACTCTACATAAAACATGGAATTACTTTTTTCATCAACATCGGAAACTTGACATGGAGTAGGCCTTATTGTTTTCCAATTACGGCTAAGGATAAGTTGGGATCGTTTTAACGGGGCAAGGGCGATCTATTAGGCGATTTATTACCACCACAACGAAATAATTAGATACAATATAGGCCTAACTCAAAAATCCTAAAATACTAGTATTTTTTCACGAGGATCTTATGTCTACTAAGACTGCATTAAATAAGGCTCTAGAAGAGGTATTTATATATAAATTATAACGAATATACTCTTTATGTTAATATTATTTATATTCATATGAATAGATTATTAAATTATTGAAAATATATGATAAAATGAGAGTAACTGGATGAGCGAAGCGAATACTCAATTTTACCGTGATAGAAAAAAAAAAGAACATTTTTTTTCGTCTGTTTTTTGTTCACGCTACCACACCTCGCACGAAGGATATTTTTTGATCAAACTTGGCATATGCACATATGTCATCATCTGACTCGATACCAAGTTATATAGTTTCGAGTTGCAATCGGTTGAACCAATATTTTACATGTATATTTTGAAAACCCCTATGAGAATAACCCAGGAAGGAAAATCTGGAAAAAATATTTCCTCCGAATGAATTCAAATTTCTACGGAATTCAAGTACACGAATTGTACACATAATTCGCAAGTTTTTTATATGTCAGATGAGCCGTATTGAAAATGAAATTATTATGTTGCACCTTCATTTAATAACCCCCGAAAAAATAGTAAAAAGAATTGTAAATTAACCCAAATGAATTCGACTGGCGGAAATGTCATTAAAACCATGAAAGTGTTGACATCATAATATACTTCATATGTTAATTGATGATACTACCTATACCGATAACGCCGAATACTGCATGTAACGCTTTATAATAATATATCATTTGAAGACTTGTGAACCGTTAGCTCATTATCAGTAAATTGTAGTATAGCCCTTTCTCTGTAGGCCTACTCGACCTACCGGTTTATAAATGTCCGCGGGGCTAGGTTTGAAAGCTTTCAATCGATTTCAACTCCGTTCAACAAGAACAATTCCTACGTTTTGTGAGAAAAATTAATATTAGTTTATGACATTAACTTTCTAAAAAAAACGAAATAAATGTCAATACAAGTAAATGTAGTTCTAGTTAATTTTGAAAAAGGTACAAAAAATAACTTCAATACTTATTTATATTAGATATACGCAATGAATGCAAACGCAATATATATATTTTTTTTTGAGCAGATACTGAATTTGAACTTTTGGGAATAATAAGCCTAGATCCAATATTTTGAAAATATTCAAATCAAGAATTTTAATTGTATTTTATATCCTATAAGCTATTAGGTAAATTTGGTAATTCTATTGAAGATACATATGAATAGATTTACTGCGGAAATATTGTATTACTTCGAATTCTTTGTTTGGAGCTGATACTGACACTGAAAATGGAACAAATGTATTTCATGAAGTGTGAACCTGATACATTTGCTGCAACTGCTGCGAAATGTGGTATAATTAAAATAAATAACGACAAATAATAATATCCATACAAGTCTATAAAAAGTAATTTACATTCCGGAAGTTGAATTAAAGTAGGGCCGAATCAAGAGCTTCAAGCCTTGATTGAACTAATTATAAGATTTATGCACCATATACACCTCCATAACTCGTATAAATATAAATATATATGTGTGGGGGGGGGAGGTGTGGTGTATATATATATATATATATATATATATATATATATATATATATATATTTATATTTATATGGTTTCAAGCGCTATAGCTACTCGTCAAACGTTTGTGTTGTACCACGATGATTCTAGGTCAGGTGCTCTTATTGTAAAGTGATTTTAACACACCAAGACCATGACCGAGAAGAAGGTTCAGAAACTGTTGTTTCTTATCATTTCACCAAGACGGTCGACAGTTTTGAGCATTTTGAAACGGTATAAGAGTTAACAGCTTGGAACAGACATGGGTTTTTATTCGCGGTATCGCTAAATTATCAGTGTGATAATTAGCAATATTATAACAATGTGGCCATAGTTCGATACAAAGTGGAATAGTCTGATATTTAGGATTTGAAAGCGTAGTGCGTGGCGAAGTCAGTTTATTCACGGGTAGAATAATGACGGCGAGACAACGGAGAGTTAAATTATAGACTCTAATTTAACATTATGATATTCCTATTTTTTCCGTGATACAGACTGACTGCTTGAATATTTCATCAGCGATTCTCATTTCGATAGATATGCATTTCAAATTTCAATCAAATGTTCATTCATACACTTGGTGAAGGTATATTTTTCCCTAGGAAATCGATGTTCAGAGACTTTGTTATGTAATTAGAATTAATTTGATTGAAGGATCCACTCTAATTATGCGGATAACACATTTGTAGACACATCGTCCATTCAAACTGTCATCGTATTATTTGTACTATTTTATTTTTCGATTACTATTTTCCGTTTATTTTTATTCAATTTTGTACATAATTAAATTTTGTATTATTATATTGGTATATAATAGCGTAGATAAAAAATCTAGTTTTTAGAGAGTTTTAAGGAGGAAAATTATAAATTTACATTGAAGCAACAAAATATTATTCTAGATATAAATGCAAATGAAAAAATCTATCAATAATATATATTTATGTTCACCATATTCACGAACGTCATTAATTCATAAATCAGAGTAATCAACTACTTGTTAAAATAAAATTCGAGTTGATTTCTCGAGTAATCATGCTAATTGCATCACATTCCAGAGACAATTTCGATGTAATTATTCAACATTAATTTGCATCATCAAATTGTTTTTAAACCATTTAACAATTATAGAGACGATTAATTCCTATACTTAATTCACATCAATAAGTATCGCAAAATAGCTTTAGGCGACGACTCGGTAGGCTATAATCAAGAGTATACAATTAAACCGTATACTATCTCCAGGTGGTCGCAAACTGACATCAACTTTATAATTATATACATGTCCTATACATGCTAAATGTCCATTGTTTTTGTGCAGCCTTTTAAGTATACAAGCAACGTCTTTCCTTTATTTTACAAATTAACGTAATATATGATTAAATATAACTGTTTTGTGTCCTTTTCGTTCCTAATCTAGAAATAATTACTCTCTATAAGCCAAGTGTGCTATGCAAATAACTTCTATACGACAAAGAGTAATTATAGTGTACACTAAAGACCACGATCTCTACAGTTTCCAATTGACAATATAACTACGCTATGTCCATTGTTTCCGCGCACTCTAGTGCATTCAAAAGTGCATGCACATAAGTTTGTTGTTTGAACATAGAAGTTGAAATCATAGTCGTTTTCTCTCTTTTATTATAATTTACTCATGCAGAAAATTGATATTTAGTTCAGAATAATATATGAATCTTAGTAAACATACGATTAAATTGTCAATATATTTATATAAGCACCATGCATGCACACCCTTAAGTGTAGACGACGAATAAATTATGAATGATGTTTTCATAATGTATCTGTTTATAGCCCCTAATTTGTATATGACGTTTTAACACCTCAAAGAAGTGACAATTCACTAGCAACAAGTTAATCATGATATGAAAAAATGTAACGGTACCATGAATTACATTTTGAAAGAAACAATAAATAATTACTTAATTCTAACAACACTAAAGACACAATTAAATTATGAATAATATTTTACTTTTATAATTTATCTATTTTTAATTGGTATTTAATGTATTCACACCTCAAAGCAAAAGACGATTCACTAGCAACCTGTTGATGATGGCATAACAACTATACCATGAAACAACAGCATAGTAGAAATAATAAATAATTAATTAAACTTGAAATGTTAAGTTGAATTGTTTTTCGTAATTCATGAGAGATTTCAAACCAACTAGATCAACAAATCCTATCAGACATCGAAATATTATATACAAAAGCATTATATAAATTATTACATTAGATTGAACTGATTAACTTATTTTCCAACATTTCAATGATCTAATAGGGCCTAACATCAAATAAATGATAGAATGCTATACCTTTTTAATCTCTATAATGACGATAGCTCATTTCAATCGATTATACTGCTTTTGCTAATTAATTGGTACAAGATCCCACCAACAGCTATAGGTTATTTGGAGGTAAGAATGACCAGATGAATAATGAATTAGGTTTACAAAACCTATTCGAAATTCGAACCCACATTCGAGCGGTATTACTTGACCTGACGACAGAACCTGACTGCATCGGACCCACGGGCGGCACCTTACAGTTTAAATTAAAAACCATAAATAACACTAATTAATTAGGCATAAAATAATTAAGTTTAATGACTCGGATACTGATTTCGTTTTCACATCGGTGCACTTGATTTGAGACCGCGTGCACATTAGCAAAGTAGGTTAATCATCCCCGCTGCGAATCAGTGATGCTGAGTCACAAGCGCATGCAAATGAATGTGATTATCTACGTCATCGACAAGGTAACTGCATGGCCGTAGCTTATAAGCTAAGAGCATAGACTGAAGCTAAGAGCATAGACTGAAGCTAAGAGTGCGTCAATAAGAGTCCATGGCAGTCGATTTAGCGGAATATCAGTTTGTAGGTGAGGATTTGTGAACAGTATGGGGGATATCGAAATTATAATAAAGAGCAAACACAGATATTTTCAATACCTTCAAGATGGTATATAATCAATAATTATTCATCTCGTACCGCATATTGTCACGCGTATACGGTTTTAAAAAATCTTGTTTTAGATGTATACGCGTGACAATTAGACGATACGAGATAAATAGTTATTATATTTACAGCATGTTGAAGGTATAGAAAATATCTGTGTTTCAACTTCATCGGAATTTCGATGTATCAAATCATACCGTTCAAAAGTTATAAACAAAAAACTGATATTCCGCTAAAACGACTCCCATGGACTGTTAGTATGAGAAACATAAACCACATTCGATAAATAGCTTGACGTTGTAAACGTGATGTGCTACTATTCTGATTTATGAACGAAGAGGAAAACGACGTGTTTTTTATATAAATGAGCAACATTTAATCCTAGCTGTTATTTTCTTAAATATTATCGGTCCGTATTGTATTACTTTCAATACATAGACAATGGTACTGGTCCAGGGGTGCCATCAAACCAAATCTGGGCAGTCTTTGAATTTCGTGGCTGCCAGTTCAGAGTCTTCCTATTTATTCATCCATTTTATTGATTTGTATCGTCATTCGTCAGAACTACTTTTATCTTCTTTTCGCCCAACTAGAGCTTTTCCTAGTTTCCTACCTACATCGAACTTTTGCTTTCTTTTTCATATTCCGTAATTATTACAAGTAGCTGCCATCTTTCCCATTGAACCTAGATCATTCTACCCAAAAATCCCACTGGGAGATATAATTGAATCGATTTTTTCAGTAAGTAAAACGTGGAAAAATACACGTTAGATCATCTATCTGGTTATAGATATAAACATGGTAAATAGTTCCCATAGCTCTAATTTGAAGCGTAAAAAGTGTAACATACAGGTATCAAAAATTAAAAATGTACTCGTAGTAAATCGTTCAGTAACGGTTTTTCTGGGTTACTTATTTTATGATCAATAACAGAAGCTCGAGTCATCTAACTATCAACTTAGTATTGATTTGCTTTGAATGTATGATAATACGCGGTTCGACACGGCAAACCGTTCGAGGCGATGTATAGAGAAGACGGTCGATCGGCGCAGCACGAACCCAGTGATTCATGATAAATTGAGGAAAACTCTTCAAACGTACTTTACATGGTGATGAGTTTTATACAAAGAATGTCATATTTAGGTCAATGCACGTCACCAGGTATGAACTGTAGGACCTGAAAACCAGTGGCGGATACGAGGGGCAGGGGAAAGACAAAGAGAACAAAGGAAAACGTGGAGTTGGTGGAATATGTTGGCAAACTATGGAAATAAAGTTTTATACAGCAGTGTAGAATTACTTCCTCACAATTGATTAGATGATTGAATATGAAATTTGGTAATCAAATATACATTTTTTATCATCATACCAACAAAAATAAGGAGGATATTTTTCTGAGAAAATAAATCATTGACTATCTATTACTATTTACTCATACTGGTACTGTCCTGTACTACAGTACTATAATTATACTACTAATATTATTTTCAATAATCAATCTTTTGTTTTCTCAGAAGTAGCCTAAGTGGTAGTGCCCACATATTATGTAGTTCTAGGAAAGATGACATCAATTGCCATATGTTGCTGAAAATGTTTGACCACAAGAAGAGTTTGTTTTGATTGAAGGAAAGCTTACATCTTGGAGATGCCACTTGGGATGCTGATTTAACTGCTAACTCAAAGGTAGTCTTCTGGTAGATACACGAGTCACTCTCAAATTGATTTGTATTTTTTTTTCAAGGTGGGAGTCATTGTCGTATGTGTTGACCAGACCGCCACTTCCTCGCCAATGATGCATCATCATCATCATCTGCCACCCTCCGGCATGAGACTACGCCGCGAACCTCAATCCCATTTCGGCCAGCCGCAAAATATTCACCGCCAGTCGAAACCATCGTTCAATCCAGCGAACATGAGA
The DNA here is from genome assembly GCA_907164805.1 of Brachyptera putata. NCBI lineage: Eukaryota > Metazoa > Arthropoda > Insecta > Plecoptera > Taeniopterygidae > Brachyptera > Brachyptera putata. The sequence continues at coordinate 19,762,796 of OU015466.1, forward strand.
TACGGCCCACCGAAACCACCACGATACAATCAACCGAAGCCCAACTACGGCCTTCTCTTGAGATACGGTCAAGGCTCTCCCCCAAAACAAAGATTCCAAGCATACCCAAAAACAGGTCCAAATAAAATCCATTATGGTCCACCAAGACCTCACGGTCCTCCAAAATATTACGGACCACCGAAACAACATTACGGTTCACCTAAACCATATCCAGTGAAGCAAAGTTACAATCTACCGAAGCCTCATTACACAATACCCAATCCTGGACACAATTTCCACGGCCCGCCTGCTACATCGTACGGATATCCAATGCGAAAGAAGCCGCTGACCTCTTACGACGTACCGTCCAACTCCATTTCTAATTCGTACGGAGCGGCATCGAAACCTGTGATTTCTTATGGACGCTTACCGGACATAACGTTCGACGCAACAAAACCAAATTACGGAGTACAGACAAACTTCCAGACACCTCCAAATACTTTCGACTCGCCAGAAATCTCTTACGGAGCCCCGAAACCAGCCAGCTCGTATGGTTCTCCTGCATTGCTGAAAAACTTTGCACCTCACAAGCCATCGAATTCATACGAGTTACCATCGGCAAACAATTTCGGTGCATCTTCTTTTAACGATGCGACGATGCCAGTTAAATTTCAATCGACTGCAGCAAACAATGCTCTCACATATTCTTTAAATGCTGCAGCAGATGCTTCAAACATCTTAAACAGTTACAAACCCAAACAAACAGGAAGCTCGTATGAATCAGGCTCAAATAACAATATTGCGACATCTCCTGTGAATTTCGCTGAAGATACATTGACAAACTCGAATAATTATACCCCAACCAAAGTTACTTTTGAGAAACCTGCAAAATCAATCATTCAAGATATTCCCGACTCAACATCATTTTCAAACTTCCAACTTGGCTCGTCAAATCCATCCGACATGAAAAACAACTTTGATTCATTTACAAATTCTTTTAATAACTACGTGCATCACCCTCAAAACTCAGCTCATTCTCCTTCGAAAACAACAAATTCTCACCATTCCCATCAGAACTCGGAAAGTAGCATTCATTCCAGTGGCCATGGCGCTCCAGAAGGCTTCTTTAACTCCAACTCATTTGGTTACAATTCTCAAGGAGACTCTACCTATTCTCCGTCAAACACACACCAAGTAAAAACTCCCAACAATACTCCATTCTCTCACGGTTATTCCAAACCGGATACGTTTATGAACGGAGATTGGAATTACAATAGTTTTAGTGGATCCCCCGACTTGCAAGGTGCGTTCAGTAATTCCAATACCTACGACACAATATCGGGATCGCTCCGAGAATCCTACGGGGAAAATAATGAGAATCACAACACGAATCATCAGGATAACCACGGAGCTGCTTCTGAACATACAGAAAGTCAAGGTGTATCGAGTTCCGGAACATCATTCCAAGCGCCGAGCCAAACTTACAGATTTGTCCCGTCAAAAAGCCAGGAACAAGATCAGCCCGACGTAAAATTCCCCGAGACGGAAACTAAATCTGGCGATTATCGACAGGGAGATGTATCAGCGACTTACAATACCGGCAACGATGTTTTATCACCAAATTATTTTGATAACTATGATACGTCCCAGTACGGGGAAAAGATTAATGTAAAGATGCAAGTGAAAGGTGCGGGTCAAGAAGAGAAACGAGGTCGTAGGCCGATGCGGAATCGAGTGAAATTCAACGATGAAAAGTCAGAAGACGAAGTATCCACGGCATTCAATCACAGCGAGGCTGACGATAAAGAATATATGGTGCACGAAGGTGAAGAGTACTCAGACATGCACTGAGAAATTATGTTTTTATGTATTATTAAAAAGAATATTTATTGAATTTGACAAACTATCTCAAGAAACAACCACCAATTTTTAAGATAGTGACAAATAATATGTTAAAAGTTGAAACTGAGAGATTCTATTTCAAAACCTAGACGTTAAATGATAGATGTTTACAAAAATGAAAACGATGATTAAAAATGTTAATTTATTCACACCTATTATAGTTTAAATTTAGTTAGTAAGTATTTTCCACTTGTAATATCTTGTAATACCTTTCAACAATAGGGCAGAGCATGGCCCACCTATTTCATTTATTTTCTGTAACATCAATATTTGAAATTTGAATATTCAATACCCATAACATTTGGCCAATACAGTACTACATATACATAATAATTTTTCATTCAAAAAGAATTTTGTAATACCAAATTGTACAAAAACTACAAGTTATTGTTAAATCAAATCAAATCAATGGTAGTCCAACAAATAGTGATACGTACAATGTTACAAACGATTACTGATAGAGACAAAACAGATGAATAATGATATTATCAAATTGGTTTAGGGAGGAAATATGCTACTTGTACGTAGGCGTACTGCCAAATTGAAACAAGAGAACTATTCAAGCTTGCTGTGTTCTCTTGTATTACCTACAAGTATTCATTACTACTGTATTATTAACAATAATGCAAGATTTCATGACTTGCAAGAAGTTGATTTCTTCAACATTTCTCGACCACAAAGCATATCATTTCTTACAAGTACGACACACTGAGAGATTGTCGTGATTGTGCAATTACTGTGTTTATGCGATGAGTCCAAGGAAATAGATCATTTGTGTCTATTCAACCATTAAACAACAGTTATTATAATGTCAAGTGAGTTATCTCAGTGCTGTTTTCTTACAAGTAGGCCTACAATGTCTTGAAGAATCATAGTAGGGTTTTCAACACACAGACATCTCAATTCATCTCAATAAAGATAATTTATTGTTTATAAGGCCAGTCAACATGTCATAACTGAAAATATAAACTGTGTGTAATTTACATATTAAAAGTACTGTATCTTTAGGTTTTGCAAAAGTGCACCCCAAGGCCAAAAAGTGTGTACTTATTCCTCAAAAAGACTATAACTGGATCACGAACCAGAGCCAATGCTTGAATTAACCTACCTTCTGAATCAGATTATACGTTCATGTATTCACAATGTAAAAAGTCGAAATAAAAACGACATATGCTGGTTAACGAGTGGTTTTAGTTTGTGTGTTGCTAGATGATACCTGTAATTCCTTCCATCATCATTCATCACAAAAGATTTTATCTCAATTTGTTTGTCGACATGTACCATCAGAGTAGGCTTTAGCCAATACAAATTACATGTTCAAGAATGAAGAGTGATGCGGATACTAAGTAAGTATGATTACAGTACAGGAGAGTGTTTAGAGCCACTTAGTTGTTCACTCTGTCGATGTGAGCTTAAGTACAAATTAAAGAGGCGTAAAATTACTGAACCGATGCAGGTCCTTAGAAACAAAAATAAAAATAAAATTATTGCGGACCTACTTATAAGTCTACCACAGGCTACAAAGCATACATCAATATTGATGTATACTGTTGATAACAGTGTTGAAAACATACTGATAAACATACTGATCCAACCATTGATCAGGCCACAGTTTTTAATGATATGTAATATTGGTGGTGATAATCTAATTCACTTGAGATGTGAAGAAAGCTTAGTTTAGGCAATGGTTTAGGTTAGCTACCTGGGTATTCACTATTTAGCTTATTTATTTTGTCTCACTTGGAATTACCGGTATCTCTGTTTACCTTAAAACCATTAGCATAGCGCATTAATTAAAGTAGTACGGTTCTCTTGTGTTACTTATATAAGTTATAAGGCCGCTTAAAATACAGGTTAAGTCACGAGTGGATCAAATCTTGTGGTTGATTAAATGGTGGTACACTCCGTGAAATGAACTGTTTTTATTCATAGTGTTTTCACTTCTCCACATTTGATAGCATTTGATCAGAATTATGGGGAGGTTAAAAAAGTAACAGAATATCATTTAAAATATTAGAGCTAGGCTATAGAAGTTCAAGACTTGAATATAGACTTACAACCTAATCAAAATATAAAGAAGTTGAAGTTCTTGGATGAGAAATATACCAAAGTTTTGAGCTTGAAAAGACTGAAACACTAAATTACAACGTTTACTAACTGGGAGAATCCTTAAATGAAACTTATGTGGCAATTTAACTGGCCCCCAAAAACGTTTCTTCTATATGCTAGTGATTGCAAATTCAAGAGAAAAAAATATCTAAAAATGACAACTCTATACTTGTCGTCATTTACGAATGTGACGTGAAGCTGACTGATAGTTGAAACAGTCGATCGCCTTTGGTAACCCAAGTTAGCTGAAGCTAATTACGGTATAAAAATAACTATAAAAACATGTTTACTTCCTCCGTCTCAATTGTACAAGAATTCCATTCCTGTAGGCCTACCAGCTACACACATGCCATATTGAAAAGATGAAATATATTGTCACTATTATCTTACCTTTTTCTCCATGAACACCTGCCACTGCTCAGTCTGACAGTACTGCTGGAAGTCATCAAAGAACGCAGGTCCGGCATGAGTAATCGGCAGGTTCGGTACGTTGGCAGACAACCCGAGAACAGAGTGCAGTTTCTCCAGTAGCGCTTTCACAACCGGGATCAAGAACGAGTAATGTTCTTGGTTGTCAGCTGGAAGAGAATACGGACATAATTATTAATACTATTATGTAAGCCTACATAAAACACACCAAAGATAAAAAGGTAAAAAAAATAATAATTTAATATACCGATACTAACTGGTGCAATATTGAATTAGAATTTACACAATATAATGTCCAGTGTGACAAAAGCACGTTCATCATTCAAATATAGGAATAAGTAAATGAATGAAAATATCGGTATAAAATACCGGTGCACTGAATAATTAGTGTTTTTCAATGGTCACGTCTTCACAATTTGAACGAAACACAAATACACATGTATTTGGTCCTCTGAAAAATATAAATGAGTAAATAAAGGAATATTATGTCTCAAAAATGCTTATCTAAATGTCACAACATATTTGAGAGATAATAATACAACAAATACGCCTATCTGTTTTTATAATACTCCACTCATTACTGTCACATGATAGTGGTTACTAGTCTCTTAAAAAAGTTACGTTGATTTCGTATTTCTGCTTACTTTCGATTGCCTTCTGTACGGTACGGTTCATGACGAACAGCAAGTAGCTCCCTTCCTCAGGATCTCTCATGTTACGCGTCTGTATGAGCGCATGGAGCTTAGCCGTCGCGATGGCGCACAGCTCGAGGTTCTCGTTGGCGGCGCAGCTCAGCAGGATGCCAAACGCAAGTTTCGCCATCTCGGTCCACTCCTCGGCGGGACCGTCTTGGAACACGAGCAACGCGTCCAGCAGGCCAAGGAAACCATCCAACAGCTGAAGACGTGGTGAAGAATTGACAGTTCATGTGACTAACTTCGTGTGATCAAAACATGATCGTACGTAAAAATAATAATGTTGTAAAACAATTATGACTCAAATAAGTATCAAAACAAGTACCGGTATATGTCAGTAAATATACAATTGATCCCTCTCAAAATAAAGTTACAAACAAACCTTCATGGCTCTGATACAACTTGACATGATTAATCGCAATAACAAAGCACCTACCTTTATTGAGGACTTCTTCGAGTTGTCCTCGTGCGGATCAAGCACAACAAGGTCATAGATCCATCGTATCAGCTGAGCAGAATTCTCTGCGTGCGCGTTCAATGCCATCGTTTGGCCAACGTCGCGAAGGTCTGACAGTGACGCTTGTACGCCCATCTCCAAAATTCGAAGCTTCAGTTGAAGGTGCGAGCAGTAGAGCTCGTTGTTCAAGCCAAGGAGATTGATGCAAGCCATTACCTGGCCTCGTTCCTACGACAACGACACAAGGGCTCAAGTCTAGTTCTCAAGACAAACGAGCAAGCTAACTGTGCAAACATTATAGGTGTGATATTGACAGATGAATTACTTGAGGAAATATAGGTTTACGTTTTATATTGGCCTGAAACGTCTTTAAATGATTTATTGTTCAAAAAGTATTGTTTAGATGAATAAATAACAAGGAAAGAAAATTGACACATTTGAAATCTAGCTAGAATGATTGAGAATACATTCAAAGAACATTTAAATGACAATGAACTCGTTTCATTCACAGCGGTACGGAGGAGAGGGAAGGTCGTACTAACATCAGTGTTAGATTGAATGTTGTTATTAAATATCGTTTGTACAACACCCTTGTCCATACTCAAGCAGGAAATGCACCAGCAATAACAATACACAATTCAGCTGATAGCATTACAAACATTAAAAATCACTGTTTGTAGAATTGGAAATACGGTATTCAACACCTTAAAAATTAAAAAAATTGAACCTTAAAAATGATTAAGAACAAATATCAATAATCCTATATTTCAAAATAGAGCCTACCTTCCAAGCTTCTTTAGTCGCTCCTTCAACTCCCCTCCACATCAACGTAAACAAGATATTCACAACCAAATAACACAACTCCTCCTCTTGATCTACAATCTTTTCCGCATCCAACTCTTTCCACTGTTTCAGTGCATCAGCCATCATCTTGTCTTCATCCTCCTCTTCTTTTTCTTCTTCCTCGTTATTATCGCTCGTGTTGGACAAACTATGACCCGAGGCAAGACTAATCGAGTCCTTCGAAGTTGTACTCTCGTGCAGCGAAGAGAGATCTTCGTTGCTGCTGCTCGATGATTTGCCGAGACTGAGGGAATCCAAGTCGAGTCCCATCGACGAGATGAGTTGTGGGGTTCTTCCGGGACGAGGGGACGCCGGAGATGGAGATGATTCCCGTTCAAGAGGATTCTCGTACAGAGAAATTAGGCTACGTCGTTTTTTAAGACGGGAAACGGCGGATTCACCCAATTCTTCCAGACTTTCCTGCATGTCAATGGTTTTCTGTCGGAAAACGGAATAAGCCGAAGCTACAGCTGACGTTATGTTATCAGCAGCATAGTTGATGTTCTCAGTGACTTTATTCGTCACGGTTTCGGCGACTTCTTCGATTTTGTTCTCGAGCACAGTAGCGGCATCGGAAACGTGAGAAGATATGCGAGAAACGGACGATGGAGAGTTTGTGGAAGTTTCCATTTCAGCTTCTGTTTCGGCTTCTTCATCAAACGACATCAAATCCGGCAGAGTTTCTCTGTTAGTGAAAGCAGAACTGATCGGACGCTTAATCAACAAACGCGTCACACAATCTTGCCAGCCAATCTGTTTGGCGAAGGTTTGAGCAGCTTTTGGTTTCATGAATGTTGCAGTTAATATTTTACGAGCAGCTTCAAGTTTCAGATCTAATTCCGCTAGAGATAAAGCATTGAGTAACGACAGCGCACCGGTATAACCCCCGCTACTGTCGGTAGAAAGCATTTGATCCAAAAGCATTGCTGTAACTTCCATGGATAGCTTCTGATCTTGAAGCAACGATACCAACCCGGGGTACATTCCGATGTTCGACGCTCCTAAAACTGAAGTGTCTTGTAATCGAAGTCTTGTTTTGTTTCTCTCGTAAACTCGGTCAGATCTTAATAAGACCGACAACAGTTTCAACACCTTTTGCTTCAGCTCCATTGAGAAAACTTTATCAACAATGAGACAGTACAGTATTTCGGCACACTGTGGCTCAAACAACAACAGAAATATCTGATCTTTACACGTTTTACTCTCCATGTGAGCAATTACCGTTTCCATGACTTCGATCAACAACATTTCGTCTTTCACCGACGAAAGGAAACCGAGAATCGCGCTGACTTCCTTTACACTCAATTCCTTCAACATGTAATATTTGACTAGTCCGAGTAGCGAGACTCGTATCGTTCTGCTGTCTTCCGGCGTAAGCAAATCACAAATCGAATAATACTGACGAATCGTATCCAACAGAAATTGAATTCCATATTTTTTACGGAAGTATTTCCGATCGTCTTTGATTACGGTTGATATATATTGTACATGACCAATACGAATATGAAATTGACTACGTGACCAAATCTTGAAGTTGAATAAAACATGCTGATACAAGGAACGCAGGAGCAATGCGTTTGGTGCATCTCTGGCAGTTTCGATCAGCAACTGGACAGCCATCAGCACGTTTACGTCGATCAAGTTCGGCTTAGCCCGGCTCAACAGTACACCGATTATTGCCATTCCATTATTCTTTAGTAAGTGCTCTTGGTTTAAAGCACTTCCGGCAATTATGTTTTTAAGAAGACTCAGGAATCCTGATACTGGATTTTGTTCCAGCTTCCAATCTATAAGGAAATGTTTCAAATCTCAATCATAATAATTGACCAACTTTGTTATTAATATAATATTGAATATAAAATAAGGTAGCCCTAGTCATAAGAGACAAGTACTATATAGTGAAAAATGAGAGTCAGTGAGATGCAATGACTAATGACTAATGAGCTAGTAAAAGGAGAAATATTCAAGATGAAAATACGTACCCGAATATGAGCTTGATGGCAATATCTCCCAGTCGTCGGAATCAACTGAATCTCCCTCGATCAGTTTCGCTTCCTTCTCAACTGACGGAGACAAGAAACTTAGATCCGGGCCTTCTTCAGACCGGGACGCATTCTCAAGGATCGGGAATAAGACTTGGACACCTCCAATACCATTGATCACATTCTACGATAACAAAAATCACAATACAGAAAATGTTGAATAATGTGAGATTCTGAAGATAATAGGTCTAAATTGAAATATAGGCCTATTCCCAGTTGTAAAACAACTATACGGTAATTAATTATTCAACATTTATTCATAGGTCCATTATATAAAATTTATCATAATTGATAAATACATGACAAGTAATGAAGTAAGCAGCTGGTTTGCTCAGGTACTTTTTTCTTAGTGGTAGCTAAAACATCTGGATTACCTATATGGTGGTACAAATGAGTGGGTGGCCATGGAACGATGAAGTAACTAATGATAATGAGTGACTAATGATCTATACTTGACTAATTAGTAACTGATAATATTCATCATTCTCCAACTTTTTCCGATAGTCTCGGTAATACGAAATTCAACAGATAGAAGTGTTAATAATACAACAGATGATACAAAAAAAAGTAATAAATACGTATGTGACTGGTGTTGAAGTATTCAAGAAAATCAAGTTATTGAGTACAGGTATTTACAATAATATATATTTTTCTTTTTCCACAGTGTGGTCTCTCTCATTCAGTCATTCTATTCTCTTCTACAATCCATTCTGTTATACTGTCAAATAATTAATTTCTAATGCTAAGGCCACGACCGATTCCCTCCCACATCTGCAGAATAAGCTCACTAAGAGCCGGTTGTACCAAGTGATGATTAGTGAATTAGGCAAAAATTAGAAAATTAACTTGTTATCACCCTTGGTTACTTATGTTATTTTTGTATCTTGAGTAATGATCAACTAATTAATATTTAATCATCAGTTGGTACAGTCGGCTCTAAGACATCCTTCTCATAAGCGATGTAGAAATAATATTATCAAGAGAATGAGCATAGCAGATTCTTGTTGACTGACCTTGATACTGTAGGTCTGGCACTGTGCCGCAATCACGTGTCCGTCGTACTTGTTGCTCGGCGACAGATCGAGACATGAGTTGTTCCAGCAAGCGAGCGGCGAGAAGCAGAACACCAGCTTGCTCGTCAGCTCGACGTACTCGGGCAGGTCATCGAGAGCGAACAGCGACCGACAGTTCGGGCCGCCCTCGTGCAACGTCTTCACGTGCTGGACGGACAGAGCTTCGTGGAACAGACACGCCAGACCGACCTGAAGAACGTGAGGCAGATCAGCAAACAGGCGGCAAATTATTATGTTATGGTAAGATTATACAATTTCTACTTGGCATTCTACAAGCCAAGAGGGGCAAAGCCAGTCAAATAGCCAAATTTCTTGAATGAAAAACAATGTGAATATGAACAATTTAATATGATAATTGCAAAATACATACAGGCTACCTCTTGATGGCAAAATTGATGGCAAAAAAATTGATGGTAAAAATATTAAATGTGACTGTAATAATATACAAGTGATCTTTCTACCTTTGTTATTATAAAATTTCAGTGCTTAGTATTTGTGACCAATATTGTCTGCATCTTGTGACGTTTTTGTTAATTCTGAATCTAGGACTGTCCAAGTTTTCTGATGATTTATATCTGTGAAAACACCCTAGTAAGAACTATTTGTCCTATGAAGACCGGGGATGCCTCAAGGTTAATTCCTCACTGCATATAGTTGTAAACAGAGTGTACAAAGATAACAGTTGTAATCTAACCTGTCCTCGAAGGCATATCGGGGTTCCCCACACTGTGTCCTGCATCCCCGCCGGGTAGCTTTTCACGTTGGGATCGAGCGGAGCTGCCGATCTCAGCGGCAACGTGAAGTAGCTCGGCACTTGGTTCATGATCGCAGGCAACAATCCTCGGTCCATGCCGGCCGGCAGCAAGCCACCGACGACACCCTTCTTCGTTGAACCGACTGCAGCGGCGGACGGAGCAGTCACGCGCTGCACGACTGAGCCGATAGTGCAGTACGAGAACGGCTGAGAGAGAGAGAGAGAACATAATTATTGGAAAAGGTACGTCCCTCCACTCAGCAGCAAGATTATCCAGGATTGAGCAAAGCTCTCACTGATCTGACTATTGATTGTACAGGATATAATTGAACGATATTGAACCCAATATGATCTACAAATAGAACAAATAACCACACGCTAGTGACTTACGTCGGTCATTGACGGTGATTTAACGCTGGCTCCCATCCGTTGTGTTCCGTCAATATAAACCGCTATCTGGTTCTGGCCGAACGGACGTCGTGCGGCCATGTGACAGATATCCAAGCAATGCCATTGGCCGTCAAGCAGGGAGAAATCGTGAACAGAAGCAGTCAAAAACTCCTTCTTAGTGCACACTGCCACTACCAGAGTACCATCGGGTAGAAAGAAAACCTCCAGACCAGTACCAGCACTTGTCAGCAGGCTGATGGAAGAAAGTCAATATATAATATAACTTCATATAACATATTTATCTTTGAATAAATATAATAATAAAATTCAATTAATATTCATTGCATCGTAGATTATGAGTAGCTCGTGAGTAATTCTTTAAACTAGTTAGCCCTACCAATATTCAATTTTGTTGGTTGGAAATTCAGAATACTTTTCTTTTTACAAAACTTTTTCAACTTTTTCAAATTCAATTTTGAGAGATGGAAATTTATAACCCAAGAACCAACAGCTTACCTAGATAGTTTTTCGAACGTTCATCAGCAGACTGTGGTCTGGTAACTATTGAGGTAAGCTGCTGGTAAGATTATGCCAGACAGACTTTGTCTGCTTTGTTGTATTTAATTTAATACTAACATTGTTATATAAGGTAATACAATAAAGGTAGACTAATCTCACTTATTAATATCAGCGATGTTCAACCTCAAGAATTCAAGTATACAAATTTAAAATTTAAAAATTTAAAAGAATTTAAAATAAATTGACTTGGGACAATTTCAACAAATTCAAGTCATAATACAGTAATGTTATTTGAAAATAGCAAGATTAAAACATTCAATGATTAAGCTGGAGATAAGTGCTTTTTATTTTTACTTTTCTTTAACAAATAGGCCTACCTCGTATTATCATAAATGCCTACAACCGAGCTGTTTTTTCCTGACCCACTCACTTTATTAACAAAACCTAACATCAAATCATGTGGCTGTTCATTAACTGGGATTTTAATGATACCAGTCAGGGTATCTCGAATGAGTGACGGATAATTTGCCATCGGGCAATTTGCCAGCTGCTCGCTCCAAACCTGTTCTAACGTGATCTAACCAACCTAAGTAGAAACCTAGTCTAGAAAATTGTCCTTCAACTCTAAATGTCACAGGAACAATAATGATAATTATAAAATAATTAAATATTTATAAAAATAAAGATAAAATGAATTAATGATAATTCCCGCCTCAGTAGTGAACAACTGGAATAATAAAGGAGGTAATTATGTATTATAGGGAACTCGCCCATTTGAAGGAACACATTTCTGATGTTGATATTTTCTAATAATACCGTCACTATATTATTAAGAAATGGTGGCACATTTCCATTTGCACGGCGTTTTCATGGTTTTATCGTATTGTGAAAATACGAATTTAAGAACATTTTTTCGTTTTGACAGCCATATCACGTACATACACTAGCGCCATCACCGATTGATTGTGGCATTCATTGACGGTGTTGCCATGTATTTATTTCCCCGTCCCAATCTCGTTCTTGACGCTCAACAACCATGTGGATGGGCCATGCGGTTAGGATCTGTCACTACCTCATTGCTGAATGCCACCCAGGCGGTGGTTGATATTCTTGATTTTGTGGCCCTTTCTATGACGCCAGTTAGTATTTGGTCCAGCTTTGAGATGGTTTGTTATTCATCTGTTCAAGGGGTATTGAGTTTCAGTAGGATCACCGCTAATGATGAGTGTTTGCGTGAATGGTTGCAAGATCATGGAGTTTTACGTCGCAGTGTTAACTGCCCGTCCTGTAACATCCCGTGTAGAATAACTGGGGGGTGGAAGTTTTATTGCGGTCAAGATTGTAAACAAGAAGCAAAAACGCTGTAATTTCACAGTTACCCTGCGGAAGAAATCGTGGTTCGAAAGGTCGAAAATGTCTGTTTCGAAAATATGCGCGTTCGAGAAGTGTCTATCAAGTGGTGCGAATCGAACCGCGTTTATGTGAATTTTTGTGGAAAAGGACTATACCAGTGCACAAGGAGAGAATACATGCCTTCTTTCGTATGACTGCCGAACTATAAAATCCAGGGGGGGGGGGGGGGGGGGGGGGGGCGGGAGTGGGGGCGAGTTAAGTGAGGATTAGTTGGCAACACCGCAATCCAACATGGCGGACTCCATACACATTTTTCGCTGTCGTCACACTTAGAGTGAGTAAAAAAATGATACCATGTAAATATGACAAAATGTGCTCTCGTTTAAATGATTAATGCAACGAAATACACAATATTCAGGCATTTTCGTCAAAAAAAATCAAAAAATGGGCGAGTTCTCTATAATACATATTTACCATAAAGGATATGAGAAGAATATATCGAACGTACTTGAACAGTTGTCGACGGTAGTTCTGAGGGCTCGATGGCTTGGCTTCTTCAATCAGATCTAACCGTACCCAGCAATGGAAGCTGAAACCGTACCCGGCACCGGGCCATTTCCTGATGTTTGGAACATTTATTCCATCCGTCTCGCGTTGAATGTCAAAATAGCAATTACATTCGACGTAATCCCCTTTCCGGGCGACGGAAGAAACTGCGTGCAATAGCTGGACTCGATACGGGAACTGAAAAGAGAAGATGTGAATTTCAACTGCAAACACTTCACCGTACCAACGTACCTAAATTATGAGACTTTACGATATTTCATTCGATATTACGACATCTACTCAATTGAATGTCTTATTTCACGATTTCATTTTGGGAACTATACACCAAAGACCTAAATAATTTACCATGTCAGTATAAGTATGTATTTGAAATTTTAATCAATGAATACTTTCAATGTTGATAAGTAAATCAAGATCTAATACAAAAAACACCAACCTTTTCTTGAGAATCTTCCCTCAAAAGTAGAAATATGGTCTTGAGTTCAAACGAAGTAATGGAATGTGACGCCAATGCTTCTAACATTCTAATCAATTCGTTGGCGGCTTTTGGACTAACTTTCTCGTGATTTGCCAACGTTCGACATATTGTTAATATGATACCATGTTGACATGCCAAAGTTTTACTAGGCAAGTTTGATGTACACAGCTGGTAGAGGAGACACGCCAGCCAGTGTTGATCTTCAAGGTCCATTGCAACCATCCACTTGACTAGCATCAGTAACACTTCGGCATTCTATAGTACAGACGAAGAAAGAAATAAGAGTTAAAAGACGAACAGGCTGACGGGCAGAACATGCTTCTTTAGTATAAATAACAAAATACACATTTTTGTTATAGATATAGCTAACTGATAGCTGTAGATTGCCATTTGAACAATGTAGTTCACTGAATGCCATATTAGAAGTTATTGAAATGACTACTACTACTAAAAATGAAAAATACCGGTACTACAAATAGAAGTTGAAGGCTGTTTTATTATTCAAAGCCAGAGAATGAAAAACTGCAAGAATCTGGAAACCATTTCTTTGCCAACATATCAAAGCTGACATATTTACCTACTAGTAAGATTCAATAAATTTGCAATAGTCTAACAAACAAACAAATCAGAACTATCCTAAATAAATTCTTTGAACTACTAGTAGGTCTACCCGTGTTGAATTACATAAATTGAGACCAAAACAAAAATAATGTAACAAATTTTACCAAATAATGTATGAAGATTAGTTTCCGTTATATTATATTTATTTATTATCATGTAAAAAACATACCACGAGCTTACTACCAGATGAAAACTCATCTTCAGTTGCCATCGCAAGCAACGACTGTAACAGTTCTCGTGACGGCTGACCGAGATCTTTCAGAACCGTGAAAAGTCTTTCGTAGCCATCGGTCTTCACCATGCGCTCCTATATTAAGAATGAATACTAATTTATGTACAGATATTTATACACCTAGGAAATTTATGCACTTATTTATGTAACTTATCGATTAGGCTGGCAAAAATAAAAAAACATAGACATTAATAACTGAAGAGCCATATTTTGTAGATGCTTCCACCTTAATCTTCAGGCTGGTAATGGTCATTATTTCAATGTAGCCTGCAGATAGCAATCAAAGCACCTCAGATATTCTCAGTTCTAGTTATTAATTTTCAATTTTTGTCATCCTCCAGCGTCATTGATCATTCAATGAGCTGTTGTCAGAATGGGCCTAATAGTTAACGTGCCAGTGTATTACAGTGAAACCTCTATGCATCGTTCCCAAATCCATCGTTTTCCTGCTTGTATCATTCATTTTTTCCCACCCCACTCCCAAGTTCCTGCATGCATTGTTCATTTTCCTGGTCCCTTGAGAAACAATGGATAGAGGTTTCACTGTATTAGGATAACAACTCCAACTCGTATCATTTTTGAGTTTGTGTAAGTTACGACATGTAGGTCATGTGTTTTCTCGTGTTTTCAAATTCAATATGCTCCGGAAAAAATCTAAACAGCGGACATTTGAAATTTACCATAATTTGAATTTTCAAGTGAAGCATGGAAATCAGCATTGAATAAATTATCTATATTACTTGTAGAAATGTGCATGACTGATAGATTATTGGTCTTCTGATACTCAACAACTCAACAATTCAAATAACTCAATTATAAATCCAACATTTGTATTCAATGTTGAATACTTAACAAACAACTGCAAACTTGAATAACTCAAATATATCATGTAACTCAAATAATTGGTACTTGCTAAGGTTACTAATTAAATGTATTCAATTTTATTTAAATGCTTAGCCTACCCTTCTCCAGATGCAAACTCCAATTTATAATACATTTGGTTTGCCCTCATTGAATCATAATGGGGCTGTATACCAGTGAATACGAATTACATTTATACATTTAGTAGAAAAGTAAGTGGCCTTGTCATATGTTATTGTGCTATAACACAACAAGCATAGTGACAGATAATTAAAAGAACAAAATGTTATCTTCATTTTCAATTGAAGGTCATAAACTATGATTAAAAAACAGTCGAAAATAGTAAACAGTCAAAATAATGCTGATAAAATGTAAATGTTATTCAACTCAACTGTCATCTAATAGAGGGTATAACAATTTATCACCGACTTACTGATTATTCTTATTCTAATTAAATTGCGTTAGGAAAATTGAGATAATGAGCAATATGTAAAGTGAATTGATGTTAATGTGTGATAAAGCAGCTCTTACCTTGCCCATTGCACACCCAATCAACATGGCTGTCATAGTCTGAACGCACTCAGACGCAAGGTGTTGTTTTTCAAACTGAAATCTCTGAAATTGAATGCATATAATAATGTACAATTCATATTAAATAATAGATTAGTTTGCTACTATGAGTTTGTAAAACCCTTACGTGGATTAGGTTTACTCGTAGTAATTCGTAAGAAAAATATAATATAACAATGAATGGAATAATTAATTATCCAATCAAATGTAATACAACAAATAGTATAACCTAATAGAAACCATGGGCCCTAAATAATATGACATTTTTTAAATTAATTTGAATAATTTCATGAAATACATTGAAACCACTATGCATCATTACCGTATCTATAGCTGTCCTGCTTTCAACACTCATTTCATCCCACCTAGTTAAATGTCAAATTTTCCTGCATGGATTATTTTTCTCTCTTCTCTCATTTCTTAATGGTACTTAACGACCCCAACCAACAGCTGGGTTATAAGGGGGTACGAATGAGCGGGTGATAATGAAGCGATGAAGTGGTGATAGCTGAAAGGACTGTGCCTGACTGTGTCTGAAGCGTGCCTCAGCTGACTGAGCTAACTAGGGCGGCGATTATTTTTCTTTCCTCGTCCCTTGAAAAATGATATATAGAGATCTCACCATAATCTGAGAAGTTTCGATTCTCATAACATGTAATCAGTAGGCCTATATAATGAAAATGTAAGCCAACAATATCATCAATTCAAAAAGCATGCTCACCATACTTTCTCCGACAACTGCGGTTATTGTGTCCAACAGATGACTATTAACCATAATTTGCTGAATCTGCTCCCTCGCTTGCGGCATTTCCAACAGCGAACGTAACGCCTTCACCATATCGCACAGCGTGTCGGGTGATTTGTCAAGCCACTCGCTCGTCACCAACTCGATCAGTGAGTCCTGATACAACTGCACGATCGTGCCGACTTCTATTTGTCGCTGATCAGGAGCGGACTTGTTCAACACGTGTACCATCATTACGAAGCAATTGACAGCTGTTTGACGGACTTCGTTGTCAGCACTAGTGTGAGATATTACCGTCATTACGATATTGGCAGTAGCTGGGCAGATTGCTCGGAGAGCATTATGCTGGAAGAGTTATTTTTATCAATTTCTCAGATCTTGCTTTCAAAGGGAGAAAAAAATGCTGGAGGACTTTGTTTTAGATAACTTTATGCAAACAACGTATTTTAAAATTTGATATTTTTTCAATGACATTGATAATTTGACACAAAGGCATTGTTCCCTAACTAAGGCTCAGTAATACTGTTCGGATGGGTAATCATAAGGGCGATCATAACAGTTCAAAGGTATTAATTGATCATAATGTAGCTCATTCAACAAAACTGTGAATAGTAAATTAATAAGTTCAGAAAAAATAAACAATTCAATCATTTGTGCTCAAGAAAAGGAATCTTCGATCATCTTATTAATCTTCTCATTCTTCGATTCTTCTTTGTTTTCTCTCTTTACAAATCTTCGTTTGCCCATTAAACCTTTTATTTTAAATTTTTTTTAAATAATTATTTGAATCAATTTTGCTGACCACTTTGAAATTCTGCATAGAGTCGAGGCTTTTCTGTGCTATCGCTTTGATTGCTCAAGTGACACTCATGCAGCATGTGCATGCAAAATACATAAAACCTTTTACAGTCTGCATACCAATGCAATGAATAAAGTATAACTTACCTCATCTTCATGAATTTTATTGATGCAAATGTTCTATAATTCTACTGTTGATATTATGTGCTTAATTACCTCATGAATAGCTAGTTCATTTAGGGGTAAGAACGAGCGGGTGATACATTAATTACAAGTAAAATGAATTCCTCGTGAGGGACTCGAGCCCATACCTGACTTGAATTCGTGTTGATGATTACTGTTTCTTACAATACCCCAATAAAAACTAAATTATTTGATGAATGAATGGGTGACAGATGAAGGAATCGGTTTCTAGCACACAGCCTGAGCAGGCTTTAGCCACAAGGGTGCTTCAAATTAACAAACTTCAAGAAAATGCAATATTTTTACAATACATATAAAACTAATTATTACTAGTAGTACCGGTACTTGCTTACTTACTTTTTACTACACAATTAATTTGATTGCAAATTGATAATTTCAATACATTTAGATCAATATTCGATATTAAAATTTCAATATCGTTTTCAATTTTCATATCGAACGGAAACTCTATATTAAAGTAAGTCAGGATTCAAAATGTCAACTAGGATGTAAAAACAGATTATGGGGTGTAGAAAATTTGAAAATAAAAGTAGTGAAAATTCAATTTACTGTATAAATTACTACAGAAAACAAAATATCAATCTAGAAAATGACTGGCCAATAGCAAATTATTATGAAGCATTAGAAGAAGATAAAAACACACCAATAAAACATGCAAACATAAAGCTAAAATAATAAAAGCAAAATTATACACAAGCTATAGGAGACAATTACCAAAACCAGTACCGGTACCTGTATTGAACAGCCACCCATAACCATTTCATACACATTAATATAAAATGTGAAGAAATTAGTTATTAATTACAAGTCCTAATATTAATAAGTCAAATCAAGTCCTACTTTCCAATTATTCGTTTATAGAATACTTATAAGCACAAATTGCAAAACCATTCAGAGATTAAACATCTGTAGCATTGAATCTACAAGTGTATATCTGTACAAGAAAATTTAGTTATTAACACTATGTAGATGAATCTCAGAAAGATATGTATATAATTTCTTACTCTTACTTTTCTTACTCTTTTCTACTTTGGCAGTGACGAATGCTTAAAAGTAAATTTAGTAAAATATCAGTTGTTTTATGACACTGAGAACTTTCCCACCACTAATACGTATACGAAAAAAATATGTACCACAGATTATGTAAACAATCAAGTCTTAATTACAGAATATATTATACATGTTGCACTCACGTTCTAACTACAGTACATAATTTCATAGATATGCAGCTAAAAAAGGATTACGGTATAATGTTGATTTTACGATACCTCTTAGAAATAAACCATAATAAAATATTTGAAAGAGTAATAAAATAACAATAGAACTAAATCTAGGAATAGTTGTAATAAAAAATGGAAAAATAATAATGATAACATGGAAAAAAGGTTATTTGAATTACATCAACATTTAAATTGTCATGTTTTGAATTAACAAGGGCTTTCTGTCATTGTGTCCACAGCAGAAGAGAGTTTGATTGGGCTGCTGTAGGATCTTCCGTACTCCAATACAATATTAATATGAACTTTTTTCATTCCACTTCCAACTAATTGGAGAGCAGGTAGGGAATTGAATAATCAGGTGTACGAAATTGACTGAAATGACATACGGTACTCAGGATGATTGTGGGATCACGGGACTGTCTGGGACTTACTATTGTCTGATGATACTTGATAGTGACGGGAAGAATCAGGATGTGAACCTAGAAATGATATTATTAGTAGTGATGAAGTGTTTACATGAAAGCATATACATTGAAATTCGAATGACAGTTTTTGCTGATGTTACCTCCGCTCATTCTCATATCGCCATCGGAAATGTACGCGTTTTAATTTGGCATTAATGTACGTTGAGATATGATAGATAAACTACGTACGTAGACTTCTTCACGCACACAAGTACAAATATTAAACTAGATCTTACACTAGTATTATACTGTAATTCTCAACCTGAACCTGATACTATTTCTTTCAACCAATCTCGATATACTCCCATAATAACCTCGCTAGGTGTAAAAGCGGGTAGTCTATCGTCCATAACCATTCAAAAGCTCATACCAAATAATTCCAAGACTTTGCAGCCAATAACATACACATTCACAAACATGACTAGAGACTACTACATCTACCTCTAACCTAGCGTCAGACATACATGCCGTTCTAAAACGCTACATTCAATACCCGAATACCAACGGAAAACTCACCCCCTCATTCAAACAATGTGTCGAATTATCTACACTCTTTTTTTGGTCAGCTAAATCGAGAACAATCGTGCTCTGAAAATGTTAGAAATAGTAAGATAACAGTAGTGTACTTGACAGCAGAAAAACTGGAATGAATTTTATGTTCCTTATTACTGAAGAGGTATAAATATTTGTCAAATGACACTAGTAGTGAACTTCATACTGGTTTTAAGAGCCCTACGACTAAAAAAAAGGGTACATATTGATCAATTACGTTATATATTGACTCGTAGGTACCGGTACTTAAAAAGAAGGTCCCAATTTTTCTGCTGATAACTGTACACTCCGGCACTACAACGTACGTTATATATACACGGATTAAGAAATGAGATACCACATTACCGTAGTAGTTACTTTAGTATGTACAAGATGAGTTGAATGAAAAATTAGTTATGAGTAGGCTACACAGATGACGTATGCACACGCCATGGAGAGAATGTTAGTAATTACTCTACGTAGAACCAGTGGCACAATATTTACGTTGCAGAGTTGGTATTAAATTACCTCACCATTATTAATTAGTCTATGAACATTTGAAATCTCAGAAACTGCACTATCAGAATGTCAATACCGGAGTCTTAGACAACGATATTGGCATGGGCCTAATTACCGCTTATTGATACTTCAAATTTACTTCAGAATTTAATTTAAAAATACTCCAAAGCACTACACCTTTTATTCATTAAATATAGAAATTAAATTAAAATATCTTATTTCAGAAAGCGATGAATAAAAACAATGATTAATAGAACAATAATTTTGAAAGTACAACACTTGTGTTAAATTACGGTAATCATTGATTGGTAATAGAAAAACAAAATCTAATATAGGGCATATAATGTAACCACAAAACTAAAAAAAAATACAACAAACATAAACTTGATATTGAAAAGGGAAATTGACTACATTTTCATGTATTCACAACCAATCAACAAAATACAGTAGTCAAATTGTAAACCAGGTTTGAAGTATCAGCCCAACAATGTCATGTATGTACAGTAGTAATATACAGCCTTATAGATAATATATAGGCCTAAACAATTTACACATATTACATTTTCAACGAACAACCAGAATTTTTCCAAATATTCTGATACTGGGACTTGAATTTTTTTTTTTAAATACTGCTACACAAATATCAGGATACTTGTGGAAATAGAAGAAATTAGGTATCAAGGACAAGTTTTTAGCCACTACATGAAAATTTGATGAAACACGTCAGCCTACCTTGAATTTTAGAGAGGCATAATTGTGAGTCGGTTTACCCAAAACTCCCACAAGCTGACTTCACACTTTTAAAAACGTGTAAAACTCGGTGAAAAGTGTTCAAATAGGCCGGAATTAAAAAAATATTTACCTGTGCTCCTGATATAACTGCACCGAGAACATGTAGGAGTTCCGCGCTGAACGACGGTAAGTTTTCAATAAGCGGCGTTTGAAAACAGTCGTAAATAAAAGGCACAACTTCCACGTGCAATAATGCTGGTTGTAATGGAATCTTCTCGAAATCAACTGGACAGCCTTTCAAGAAATGTCGCCAAGTGAAGTATGGATCATACAGAGATTCAAGTAGGTGGCAAAAGTGGAAGAAAAATGGAGCAGCTGCATCACCGAAGTCTGCATTTTCATCCAACAACTGAAAACAATTTAAATATAATTACAAAATATGGAACCATTGCAATGAACAATTTCTAAATGAATATAAGCCAAAAATGAATATACGCCAAACATCAACACGTTGATTTAATGAAGTCGAGTTACACACAAGCCTATATCAAAAAATCTATCTGATATGCTCATTGTTTAGAGAAAGATTTTTGTATGAGATTTTGGAAAACAAGAAGATTTCATGATCCATTATTCATATGTAGTAGGCCTACTTGATATTATTGAAGCCTATATAACTATGGATATTTCAAAGATTACAATTAAAGATAAATTCCAGATAAACGCTTCTCACATTACGTAACATACGCTCGTAACTAGACGCCTATATCTGGAAATATTAGACATGGACTTGGCGCAGTTCTAAAGCAAAACGTTTCATACTTTAGTTTTCAGCTTTCTGAGTTGGAAAAAGGAAAAGCGTTTCATACCTGGTGAATCACTGTTGCGGCTATGCCGACCGTCTGAGAGACATATTCACACGAAGCGATAAATGGAATGTTGTCAAAGTTTCTACAGATAACCACAAGACATCTCACAAGAAGTTGAACGTTCTCCAGAGATACTGCATCAAGAGTTTTCTGTGAACACAAAAGAAGATAGAAGCCACACAATTAAAGCACAAAATTATTTGAATTCACTTTCTTAGCTGCACGCGACATTGTTTTTTCAAGGATTAAAGATGAAACAAAAAATGTACATTCAATAATTCTGTTTACATTACATGAATAATATATTCCACCTCATACGGAACGACACTGAAGGTTATAGAAAGTTACTATGTAATATAGGCATAAGAATTTTGTTTTGTAGGGTAAGGATAATTGTATACAGAAAACTACTAGAGTGTAATTGACAATTTGTTAGTCAGGCCCATATCCAAGTTCTTTATATGTGGGCTCCACCACAGTTGAGTGAGTTCCTAAAGCTAGGCAAACGCAGAATATGCGTTGTAAGATGAGCAAAATATCTTCATAAAGTATAATCGGAAACTCTACACACCTTGATTATATAATATGAACTTCACTCGATACCAACTAATCTAGAGAGCCGTGAATCTATCACTGCAACATTGTTCTGCTGATATTTCTATATATTCGATCGATAAAAAACATTTATTATACTATTTTCTACAAAACGGCTGGTCCGAATTACATATACATTTTCAATAGTGTGTATCTTTTCTGTGTTTACGTTCGAGGAAAATTTGAATCAAATTGGAGAGATTTCATTTCTCAATTTTTTCTGCCCAGCCTAATCTTATGGTGTTTTTACAAACTTTGAGATGATGTTTCTCAAAAATGGTCCAACCGATTTGGCCCCGAAACTATACAGTCCCAAGTTGGATAAGTTTGCATGTACAGAAAAAGTTTCATGTCGATCGGTCAAACCCTGCGACCTGTGCAGAGGCCACAAACAAACAAACAAACAAACAAACAAACCAAAAAACAAAGACATATTCAAGAATGAAAACATTCAAGAAATTGTCTCACTATTCAAATATCTTTTTTGAATGCTTCATTACAAAATGTCACCTTCTCTGTCTGATCTTTGGCTATGAACATGAACTTGTTGATCGCTGGCAATAGCTCTTCCGGAAGTCTGGAAAGATGTGGTCCAGAATCGTGTTTGACACTTTGCCAATCTGGCAGTCTTGTCCAATCAATATCAAGCTGAGACTCCCATATCGATACGAAGCCTTTCACGAACTCACGGAAATACTCTTCTTCGTTCTAAAATCAGAAGATATATGGTTAATTAGGCCTACTTTGCATCTAGGCCTTTTCAATTACTCTCAGAAAGAATGCATAAGTTCAGAAGTAGGACTCATTTTCTACATGTGGGATGGAGTAATTTGTGACTCGACTGAAAATAACTACTTTTCGGGTCTGCAAAAGAGCACATGTAGGCCTTAGCCCTAAGCTCTGTGACCTCTCAGCTGACTGGGACATAAGTCTGTCTCTGCTAGACTTTGCATTTTGAATCCACAAATACTTCCACAAATACACCTAGACTACTCTACATAGTAGGTTTCAATAATATAATATGTCATTATGGTACAATCAACTAAGTAGCAGATTAAGGCTTATTCAAATGCCTGGCCTCCCTTCATTCATAGTCTGACTTTTGGTTACGCCCACGTATTTTCTTAGCGCCCTATATTTACCTTAGTTGTATATTGCACCCAGAGGTGATAAATATCCTTTTTTGCTTCCATAGCATTAGGGTAGTATCAACATGTTCAGAATTTCTAGTAATATCGAAATGTAGTACACCAATCAATTACTATCAGATGCAAAACCTGTCAGGCTGTCAACCTAGTCGTATGCCTAGCTGTCTTAATGACACTGGGTGGGTATCATTGACGGTCGAAAACTAAAAATGTCAAACTCTTTCGACGCTATATACTATCAAATATAATGCATATTTGTGAATAAAATTAAATTCGTTCATTTATAACAGTAATATGTTCAATTTAATTAACAAGGAAAGTAAATGGTCTCTGCTACGTTGCGAGTTCATCATTTTTCGTGAAAAAGGGAGTCGAACTACGAACCTCAGAGAAGAGTTTTGACAGGCGATCATTGGAACGTTGAAAACACAAATAGCAGGCGGTGTAAATTGTTTGACAACTTCGGAGCTGCACATAAACAGAAGGTTTTTATTGAAATGACTGTGTTATTGTACAAATTAGGACTGTTAATCACATTTTAGTTGAATTTAAAGTTATATTCATCATCTGATCCCAATTTTGGTTGCTTAAGTGTCAGATAACCAACAGATAACCAAATATAGATAGGCGTAACCTGGACAAAATCCAACAAAACTTAGGTTAGAACTTACACCCTGGCCTAGCCTAGGGCCATTGAATCTAGATATAGGGGGCTTGGGACGGGCTCTAGCGTAGTGTATAAATCTTTAATTGATTTGTTGCAATACATTTTCAATTTGTTCTCTTTTTCTGTTTGTAGATTAAATGGCTTCAAACATGGGTGGAAATATGGGTCAGTCACAAAATTTTGTAGGGCAGTTATCTGGACACCTCCAAGGTGCTCGAACAAATCATACTGCAATGGAAGTTGATTCCACATCGGTAAGAGTCAGAACAGTAGACCTATACTGGAATGGCATCAGAATTTTACTCTGTGAAGAGTTATTTATTCTACAATCTTATTGTTATGGTACCGGTATTTATTTTTCAGAGCGGAGTGACAACGCACCATACCTTGTCGAACATGAATCCCTCGCCAGGGTTAGGTAATCTTCAGTCTGTTGTTGGTTCAAATAATTCTTCGCAAATGTCAACAAATCCATCACAGTCCCCTCTTTCAACAGCACTTCAAGGAGGAAACATCAATAATAATACATCTAGTTTAAACCTTGGAGCTCAAGCAAAAAATATCCCCAATTCTTCGTCACTACCATCACATGAGTCTCAAACACAGGTGGGTAACAGTTGAAGTTTGTATCCATGTAAGTAATTAGTCGAGTGTATAAAAAACTACCATCTCACTTTATCCTCGGAAAAATCAAGGTTCACATTCGTTTTTAATTTTGATTATAAGCCTATCGTTGTGGCTAACGATATCCAAGGCGTCAACGAGCAAAGTAACCAATCGCATTGAAACTTTTTCTGAACATTGGCGTCCCTATTATTTTTCAGCAACATTAGTCCAGAACTCTTTTTGAACGAATATTGCAAAATTTTATAATTGTTAAATTCTGGTAGAATCCCATAGAGTTCAGAATTAATTCAATTTTATAATTCAATCAACTTGAAAACCCCATAGAATTTAAATGTTATTGACCTTGTTCAAATAAATTTGGTTGGACCATTTTTAAGAAAATGTTTGTAGGCCAATTTTAATGGAAAAATAGAGAGTATAAAGTAGAAGTAGTGTGAAAATCAATTAGAGCTGTATAATAAAGGCAGCGAGTGACTAGACGTGATAGTTTCACAATTTATGTGCCTGTGTAGGCATAGGCCTGTAGCTCTCAATTCATTTTTCATTCATATATCTTTGATCAAAATCATAATAAACTTTCATCTTTTGCCGTTATCGTGAAACAATGGCATTGTGTCAAGTTTTTATCTTGATGAAAAAAAATTAGGGGAGAAAACCTCGCTCGTCTAAAGTCATCTTACAACGCGTTTGCTGCGCCTCCATGTAGTTTTGTTACCTAATCTCTAGATAGAGTTTGTAAAACTTGTCAACTTTACTATTAACATTGTATGCTGTCAAGTCCTTTGAATATTCTTCAATTCTGTAGCCGTCCCCGTGGCTCAGTCAACTAACGCGGACTTGGTTAGAAACCGAAGTCATGTTGGGCGTGAGTTCGAGTCCCGCATAAGGGCATGGATTTTTGTAAACGTGTTTTCACCAATATCACTTGATCGTTTCATTATCACCCGCTTATTTGTACCCCTATGTAACCTAACTGTTGGTTGGGTCGTTATGCAACATTAAAATAAAATAAATCAAATTTTTGTAGATCTTGACACGACCTCGTCTACATGATCTAGTGCGAGAAGTCGACCCTACTGAGCAACTTGATGAAGAAGTAGAAGAATTGCTTCTGCAACTAGCTGATGATTTTGTGGAAACAACCGTTGATGCTGCATGTATGATAGCTAAACATCGTAAAGCAACTACGGTTGACATAAAGGACATACAGCTGCATCTTGGTAAGTTCAGTTTATTCAGCTGACGCAGGGAAAAGAATAAATACGTATAGTTTCATCTTCAACATTTTTCTCTAATCTACTCTTATGTGGATGCACCTGTTATATATTAGTAGGCCATGAAGGTCATTTATGTTTATAGTTTACCAACACATTAGAAGTTCATGCTGTTTTGTTTATTTCAGAACGAAATTGGAACATGTGGATACCTGGTTTCGGAACTGATGAACTACGACCCTACAAACGATCATCCGTCACAGAAGCACATAAACAACGTCTGGCATTAATTCGCAAAGCTCTTAAAAAATATTAATTCTGTATCACCTAATAAAAATAAAGCTAAACAAATTCTATCAATATTCTGTTACATTGCAATTTACAATCACTCGCATGGATTGATATGTTAAAATATGTGCAAACAATTTATTTTATAAGCCACAATAAACTTCTAAATAATGTACCAAATATGTATTTTTATATTGTTGCATGAATTATCCTACTATTTGAACGGTGATGGTTAGGTGAGCGTTAGCGAAGATTTTCATGCAACTCTTACCGAGCTTTGTCTGTCCGTTTTTTTTTTTTTTTTTTTTGTGGGCACTGCACAGGTCGCAGGGTTTGACCGATTGACATGAAACTTTTCTTTCATACGTAAACTTATCCAACTTGGAACCCTTTAGTTTTGGGGTCAAATCGGTTGGACTATTTTTGAGGAACATCATCTAGAATTTTCTAAAAACCCCAAAAGATTAGGCTGGGTGGAAAAAATTGAAAAATAAAATCTCACCAATATAATTCAAATTCTCCTCTAATGTGAAAACGGAAGTGATGCACATAATTAAAAATTTGTATCCAATTCAGACCAGCCGTTTCGAAGAAAATAATGTGATACATGTTCATTTATCGAATAAATAGAAATAATAGCAGAAAAATGCTGCAGTGATAGTCACGGCACCTTAGATTCATTGGTATCGAATAAAATATATTTTGTATGATCAAGGTGTATAGAGTTTTCAATTATACTCAATATAGACATCTCGCTCATCGTACAACGCGTATTCTGCGTTTGCCTAGTAAATATATTTGGTAGCTACTAGCTAGCTTTGAAATAACCGCAGAGGCAATATATAAATATTGATATAAACATTTTATGTTTAGTTGAACTTATTTGATCATACTGCTAGTTTGAATTTGAACATTTTTAACTGATTATGATCAAACATTATTATATAACGTACGGTTGATTATGATGGAGGTTAAAACTGGTACAAGTAGCTCAGTGCTAACCTGCTTACTTCATATGACTGGAGATGAGAGTAGATTGGACCTCGGTTCGATCGCTGCTACCGTCTAACTCTAATACATGTTCTTACCGAGGTTGAAGAAATTTGGTATGGTTGATTATAAGAAAATGAATGTATCGTGTATTGAGTAATGTCAAATTTGTAGAATTTTGATAGAGATGACAAACAGTTTGGTTTATGTTAGGTGAAGACAGTACTGTATTTGCGTTGCAAAGTGAGCAAAGTATTTATTGTTTAATATTACCTCATTATTTTCTACAACCAATCATTTTTTGTTATCAATCATTCATGTGTGATTTATTATTATTGTGTGTTTCTCAGTTTTTCATTACTTCATTAATTTTTAATTTGATTGTTATTATGTGTCTGACGGCAATCATGTATAACATGACATAGTCTAAAATAAAGATTTATATATATGTAGAATGTAATTGTCTAATAGATAAGCTGTATATGCACCTAGATTTTGAAGCTATCATATATAACTCAAATCTTTGCCTTCATTCTACAGTCCTACTTGTTGATCATTCCTGACAAACTTGAAACTCAATATTTCCAATTTTTTCAATTAGAGACACGACTATAATAAAATATTTTCTTGAAAATAACCAAACCAAATTTCTATAAATGGTACACATTCATTGGATGAGCGTTGCGAAAACTCAACTTTACAGTACTTTCCCTCACGTTACTTGTTCGCTATCAGTCTTGTGGTCGTATTGAGACTATCGTAGACTAAGACTTGAAGAATAGAGAACTGCATTAAAAAATGAAATAAAATGGAGATACAGTTCTAAATTGCATGCCATATAGGGGTGTGTACATCTAATCAATTTGAATTGAACTAATTTTTTTTTTATTTGGTCCAAACTCTCAATTAACGAATTACAGTACTTTGAATTTGCCGCCAAAGTTTAAAATAGTAGGTGTTTGTTTCTCCTGCAGTATCTGAACTAGTTCTTCAGTTCTTGCACTTTTGTGTTTGTTTGTAACCGTGGTGCTGCACCAAACCCAAACTCTCTTGTTTGTTTGTCCAAGTTCACTGCGGTAGTTCATTTAGTTCAGCACCAGCTGTGGAGCTGGTGTGCCAAAATCAAGTTGTAGGCGGACTCTATGAAGACACAAGTTGTTGACGCTTAAATTCGTGTCGATGAGAATGACAAAATATATAGTCGAATAAGCGTTTCATTATTAAATATTCACCAATCACATTCCATGATATTTAATACATACTTCTTCATCCCTCCATTTCAAAGTTTGCGTTTAGGAACTGAAAAATCGTCACTTTCTTGTTTGTTTGTACCTCAACATTTAGGTATCATTTCCTGCACCAAACCCATAATATGATTCACTTCCTTTGTGCACCAGCTACACTTTAGTGCAGGTTGGTGCAACACAAACAAACAGATCTAATGAGGTCCATTGGAATAAGTCTGCTCTGTAATTAGTCGATAGATATTTGAATTCAGTTAAATAGACAGCCAAAACATGAACTGAAAATATAGGTCCAAGTTTTATTATTTGACACATACTTCAACAAGGTAACTAATAGTAATAGATGAGGAATACTGAAACATAGACTTGCACTTTCTAGTTCAGGTGCAAGTTTCGCTGGATTCAGACTGCAGTGTCGTTCGTCCCATCTGATTGTAAGCAAAGGGTCGGGATCTGCATTCCGATGAAAATTTGGTTCGGATTTGATCTTAAAGAAAAGAAATTTGGATTTATATTCTGTATGGCCGTGTATGCCCTTACTAAATAACAATTATGTAGTGTGAATATTGAATGTGGAATTCTTTCAAGTAGCAGTTCAAGTAGTTCTACCTATAAAGGCTTCAACTGTAGACCTACTTTCCAGAATTATGCCTCATTAATACTTAATATAACCGAATAGCTTACTGTAATTTTAGTGGAGACATAAAGTTAACATATCAGGATGATGAGGAGACAGATAGGCCTACAGAACATCAGTTTAGTACATTTACATTGGTCTATTTATTATTTGGTTCATCAACATTTTAATACAATAAACCAGAACAACGCAAAGAAAAATATCTTCTTATGTAAATTCATATTCGACATAGAAGAAAATAAATGACAATAAATACAGTGATTATAGCGATGATTACGCACGTAAATTCTTAATTCTGACAATATAGTTTTTCAACACGAATTTGTAATCATGACTATTGATTATTATTTATTCATCTAGATATTATATCTTTCATTATTAAGCGTGCACATCATATACACCAGTCGAGAATTACCTATGTTAATTAATCATTATACTAGAAATATATCGTAGTTTAAATCCCACCTGTTTATGTTAGACCTAAAATTACTAAATTTGTATATAAAAAATAAATGAAGAAAACAGTTCAATCCAAATGAACAGCATATCCAAGTAAATTAAAATTCAAAATTTTTACCCTAAAATATAATAAAT
The DNA here is from genome assembly GCA_907164805.1 of Brachyptera putata. Lineage (NCBI taxonomy): Eukaryota > Metazoa > Arthropoda > Insecta > Plecoptera > Taeniopterygidae > Brachyptera > Brachyptera putata. The sequence goes on from OU015466.1 coordinate 19,792,755, forward strand.
AATGATCAAATCAACAATAATCAATATGTAACATACGGTATGAGAAAATGATTGCTTTGTTTGAGTTTAGAGACCTCGACAAACGACAGGTAACATTCAACGAGACTACTACTGCACCAATTGGAATGTAAAGAACATGACATATTATAGAAAAACTAAGCATTACGTGATACAATACAATAGAATAATGGTCAACTAATTTCACATGCCTTCAACAAAATTACTGAATAGATCACTGAACATTATCACCTTTATATTTCAACTAATATTTTTATACATTTGTCAACATTTTGTTTTCCATTCCCAACTATTATCTATGATGTGCTGTTACATTCAATACTATTGTTTATGTTTATATATATTATATATAATTATATATATATATATATATATATATTTTATAATACAAGCAATTGACTAAATGAATGTCAATATTCACTTTCGACAGCTACGAACAGCACAATGATCATTCTCACGGTGCTAGAAGAAGAAACTATTCTATTTTCAAGTTTGGAATTTATGACATAAATTCATTATATTGTCTCAATACAATCAACATAGATGTTTTACTTTAATTACATTTCAATAATTATTAATAGCACTTACTCCAAATTCATTATTTTCACTCAAACGCTCCATTCATAACAACTTTATATATATTTAACTTTTATAATTCATTTATATATTGTATTTGTATATCATTTGAAAATACATTACCTACGCTATACAAACCGTACTCATAAATTACACCTCAATCTACATTTTCGAAGACTAACCGGTCCTTATTTTGCTAGTATTTTACCGATAAACGGTAGGCTCGGCTAACATAGGTCACCTTAGTCCAGTAAGGTATATGCTCAATTACAGAGGACAAGTTTACAAAGAGAGCTTCGATGCATTCGCACGAGGTAACTAGCATTTCATCGCGGAATTGTCATCGAAACGCGTATTAGTGCAGCTCCTGTGTAGACATTTATTATGTACAGAAAATTATGATAATCCAATTGCTATTCAACGTGCGCTACTATCTCAATATGTATAGTTTCATGACGATATGACCAAACCCAATCACCCTTCTGTACAAATTAAAGATCTTATATACTTGAAAGAAAAATCTTACATTATACTCGACAACAGGGATGTTGTAATGAACGATGAACCAACAACCTATTACGTCGTCGCAAATCATTTGTCTACAATAAGCACTAATGCCACGTAACTAAACAAAAGATCGAATGTCTTCGGCACAGCCATCGACTTCCTTTAAACGTAACATTAACATTGCTCTTCGACACTGGTTCTCTCGGGCACGCATACCTAGCTACTGTCGCTAACTCAACACTGGCGAAATATATAATACATATTATAATCTTAATATCATTGAGTACTCTTGAGGACATTTAATACAATATTTACAGACGGCGGTTCAATTCCATTTAAATTCCTGAAACAAATAGAAAAGAAAACATTAGTTGTGATATGGCACTAATAAATACATTACGGTAAACCATAGTTGATTCGAAACTCAGCGGGGTATAAAAAAAGACACTTTGATTTAAGAAATTTGAATAGACAATATTTTCTTTTTATATAAATTACAACCAAAGTACAGTAGTACATGCTCAATTGTCAAAACAATGCTGTTCACAACTTCATGCCTGCTGCTCATATCTCGTTGGCTGATACGCTAGTGCAGAGCATAACCGAAGTGACCGAGGACGTGGTACGCCCGACACGAAATGCGTCAATAGATCGCGTAATAAACAGGTATGTACCAACAATTTTGGCTTCTGGAAATTGCAATAAAAGATATATGGACTGTACATAAGAAGTTGGGACGAGGAGATAACTGAAATTGAAGTTTAAAACCAATGCAATTTGTAGCCTAGGGGGAGAATATTCTTGATATAGGCCTATAATTTTATTTTTCAAACTTTCATTTTCAATGTTATAATTGTAGTCTAGTGCCGTGATTTCATCTACCAGATGCTCGCAGCTTGCAAGCGGCAACAAAGGTTCTTTCTTAGGAACCGACAAGATATAAATGTTATCGTGGAGAAGAAATAGTTGTTATTAAGCATTAGTAAATGATTAGATGGTGAATAATGTAATAAGTTATATTTAGTAGGCTTACTGAATACCATTTAATATTACATTATTGTGATCCTACCTATAAATAAAATATTTGAAAACTAGATGTCAACAATCTAGTTGAAAAATGTACATGGTGCACGATTGCTTACAACCTCAATCAGAGAAGTTACAACTATCACATGTAGCCCGGGACTTGACAGCAGCAAAGCTAACGGAGGCCGGAAACGCAAAACAACGCGGCAAACCGTCATCGTCAGAGACGAGTGCGTCGTCAAGAGACGTGAAACCGACCTATATTTGCAGGTTCCGCCGCTCACAGCGCGCCAAACGGGTCCAGTTGTTGCGGTTGAGCTGCCTGCTGGTTAGGGGGGCCGCCTCCCCCTATCCGGGGGCTGCCCATAACACCGCCACCACCGCTCATCATCCCAGGCGCCGCCGCTGGGGGGGTGGTACCCATCGGTCGCATGCCTCCCTGCATCCCTTGCATGCCCTGCACGGCGGAAAGGGAAGAGAGAGAAAAACCAGGAGCCCAATTACAAAGAGCCCAGGTAGAAGTGGCATATTATTTACAAAGAAGACGTCATGAAATAATTAATGGATTATTTACAGAAATCCTTCAATTGAATTATTATATACCAGTAGATAGATGACATTGGATATTGATAATGAACTAGGCTTTATAGTTTATATGTAAATATGATGTTCCTAGGTTGATATTATCATCTTACTATAGGCAAGTAATAATGATTTAATTGATAATGCTAATAACAAATACGTCTGGCTCTATTTAATTAGGCAAAATAAACCAAAGTACCGGTAGCTAGGCCCAACACTCTGTAGGTACCAGACTTGATGGGTTTGAGTCCTCATTAGCTCTACATTTACACATTTGCATCGACAACCCAAGCTTTGTCCATTTAAAATTATTAAAATAAATGGCTACACATCAATGTTTTAGTATGAGTTCATTGCAAATTAGTGAATTACTTACTTATTAATTACTACTGAGAGATATGTTAAAAAGTTTATACTGTATTATAAGATACTGAGAAATTGATTGAGCGGCAGCATACACCCAACGTCCGTGAGACGCAGTTTTGAAGTTTCCTTCAGATACTTCTAAAGCACTAAAGATTAAAATACCGTACTACATGGCTGATAAAAAATACAGCTCATATAGGCCAATGTTAATAACTAATAATCTCCTGTTACGTTCATTCAACAGTTCATTCAATCCATTTACCCATTCAAATATTGAATTCACCTTTGAAAAGCATATACAACAGTAAAACTAAGAACTATACAAGTCACTATATAATAAAATTATAAAATCTAATCGCAAATCCATGCAAAGTGAGCAAGAATAAGTACACAGAAATGCAATCACGTTGAAATGCGTGAAGAAGTAACCACCTCTCGATAAACCCGTCCTAAGCGCATGCGTGGCATTCCCGAGCGCTTCGGAACTTACCATCGGCTGCTGCATCATCGGAAACGCCTGAACGGTGACATTCATCGAGGCCATTCCCTGTCCCTGAAAGAGTACAGTGCTGGCTATAACATGCGGCAGCCGAGTGCAACAACGATAATCGTGCACTACCTGCACTGGTTGTACGTGTGCCACATTCTCACATTCAACAAACTGCCAGTGTGCGAGTCTAGAGAGAATTTTAGTGAACGTTCAAGTGGTACGTGCTTTTAAAGATGTGACATGCACTCACTCTAGTGTAATGGAACAAATGATATTTCTTGCAATAGACCTATATACTAACAATGCAGTCTACGTTATATCCTATATCAACTCTACATCATTTCTATGTACTGGTAGTCGCTTTGGAAATAATTAATCAATTATTTATAGGGCTACCGAATTTTGTTAATTCCAATTTTTAATTTTAATTTAGTTGATCAATCCAATTACAGAAAAAATGAATAGCTCTTTATAAAGTGTGGTCCACTCAAAGATGGTGGATTATTATCGAGGTATTTTTTGTATGCATATAAAAAAAATAAGTCAATTGCCTAGGCTACGCCTATGTAGAATGGCCTGCTAAGGTGTGATAGGCTATCCTATGTGTATATGGAGGGAACATATACGGTAGACTAACGGACAAGAAAAATGAAATAATATTTCTAACATTGAGGCCTACGTTCACTGTTACTCCCTTAAAAACGTAATTTGCAACATTTCATTACTAATTACAACGTTAATATAAAATGCTCTCCGTAATACACTGATAACAAAATTAAACTGGTTTACTTTTGTAGCGAATATTCACTAGATAAATATCAGGTATGTGTACATGCTTTCTGTGACAAGTCAACACTGTGCTAATAGGCAGAACTACCAATGCTCACTTACCATTGGTCGGTAGTTAGCGCCTGTCGTGGCTGCCATCGGCTGAGGGCTCCAGCCAGTAGCGCCGCCTGGCTTGGCGGCATTTTTCGGTGAGTTCCACTGAACACCACTGCGCAAAAAAAAAGGAATTAAATTCAATGCTTATAGGGTAGCCACGATTCTATGATCAGCTACAGTAGGTTTTTATTATGTGAACCTTTTTGGAGGTTAATGTCATAGATGGAGAGTTCACAGCAGAAAATTTTGGGATTCATTCCCAAGTCACCTAGTCTGAGTTCTTTCCTCTAACGGCCAAGTCTCTAGTCCAAGAGCTAGCGCTTTTAAAATTCCTTTCAATGAAAATGCCCAAATTGGTGCTCAAGCTAGTCTTGAGTTCTAGCTTTCAAAACGCCAGGCATCTGCATTATTTCAAATTATTTATACGATGTAAATGAGCATAATCTTTTTGATATTCCTTGATATTAGTTTTTCAAGACTTGGCCTCATTTAGAAGACTAACCTAATCAACAAATAATAGCCAATTACAGGAGTGAAGCCGTTGATAAATATTTAGTGAGTAATATAGAAAAAATGTATAATTTTCATGATGAATTATATATAGGCCTATATTTTTTATAATGACAAATTGAAAAAATAAATATTGAATGCCAAAAAAAAGCTGAAGCTATTAATCGACTGAATAATTTGAAGATTCACATCGATGGTTTAAGATCTACAAGAGGAGTAAAACTCACGCGACTGGCTGGCCGCCTTTGTTAATGGAGAGATTCTGTGCCAACGATGCCAAACTGCTGTCGAGGTCGCCAGTCAACACTTTCCCTCGGTCGCTAGCAGCCTGGCCGCCCATCGGTGCCATCCCGCCAGCTGAAATACCAGGCATACCACCAGCGTGGTGTAACGGTTGGAGGACATCGCCCATCGCGTCAAAACCTGCACGCCAGACCAACACAACCAGCACCAGTAAGCAAGCGGTAAGCAATTGACGTGCAACTGAGTGGAGCAACCCAAGCCAGTACAGCATGTTATCAATCCTCTGCCAAAATACATTTCAGATATATAAAATCAACGAATTTATATCGGTCCAACTGGAATATACGTTTCCGTACAACTAACCATGTGCTTTTTAGGCTAAATTTTAGTAATTTGTGATCATTGTTAATTTTTTTTTTTGGAATACAATAGATACAATGACATTTATGTTATAGTAACACCATTTTTGGGTTGTATTTTGTTGTAATTAAAATGATTTAAACATAAAAATCACTGGTCAGTCAACACGGACGTATACACTGAAAGTAGGAGCCATACCGTTCAAGATTCAATATTTGATTTCAATTTCTAATTAGCTCTTGAAATTCGTCAGAAGTCTAGAAATAAGATTTATGAATTATAATGCTCATATGTGAAGAGATAAATTGAAGTTCCACTAAAAAATGGAAAACTGACTCTCAGAATTTCTGGGAATTTCTGGCCTTGATCAAAGTGTTCCTCTTACCACTAGCACCAGTGTGAGCAACGTGCTCCGAGCAACAAGTGCAGAACAACTGAAGCGAATACGCTCGTACTCAGAACACAAATTTCAAATGCTGAGCAGTGCAAGTGTGAAAATGTAAAGCACTAATCTTGTTTCAACTCAAAATTCAACAAGTCAATGTAGCTGTTGTTGAAATGGTGAAGCTGTTGTCAATGTTGTTAAAATTACATTACCGGTATTCAACAATTCACAATTTGTCAATCTATTTCAGTTTTTACCTCCGTTTCTCATGCAATTAAAATCAAGTAACCGGCATGATTGAAATTGTTTCAAATATGCGAACGGTTCTGATGCTAAAAGCCTGGTCTTGCTTCGGACGTTTTTCATTATAAAATCGCTATGTACAATGAATGTACTTGATCAGTAGTGGTGGTCCTAGGAAGAAAGCCAACACAGATTGGGAATCAAAAAAAAAAAATATGAACCAGAGTGTAATACTCTTGTATTACATGTGAATAATTATTTTGACGAGTGGGCCCACATTAGGAAACTTTTCATTGAACAACTTTTTGCCATTTCTCGTCCGCACATTCTTCTGACCATTCAAATAAATCACGGTTTACAATTCGCACATGGAGTGTGCCACTTATAAGCATGAAAAATATTTACAACGGCGATAAACATAAACATAACTGAACGAGTTTTTACAAACGGGTTTGGAAATTTAATATAGAAACTTAACGATAATAAAATTCCACATTTGCAGAAAATGAATTGGGTAATCTCACGGAAACACTCAAATAATTAATGACAATTGGAATAATATCAATGGTATAACCTAGTTGAGCTGAAAATTACAATCCGAAAGGGACACACATACTATATATACTATATATACGCACACTATATATATATATTTGTTGTAACGAATGTTCTCGCGAACTGAATAATGTTTCAAATAGTTTTCTCGGGAAAGCCACGTATGCTCTTTTGTGACGAAATAGCGGTTCAATCGGGGACCTTGTCTCTCCCTAACGTTTCGGCAAGAATTGCCATCCTCAAGGATTCTCGTTCACTTCTTTGCTACTCAAAGCTCGTAGGTCGAATGATTTGAAACGCTGCTGGCTTGGCTTACATACCCAAGTGGTAAGGGCTTGTCTGTGATTGGTTCGAGTTGTTGACCAATGGCAGCCCGACCGTTTTCTCATCAGTCCGCCGTGGCTCCTGGCAAAGCCAGCAGCGTTTCGAACCATTCGACCTACGAGCTTTGAGCAGCAAAGAATTGAACGAGAATTGTTGAGGATCGCAAGTGACATCTTGCCGAAACGTCAAAGTGGAGACAAGGTCCCTGACGGAACCGCAATTTCGTCACAAAAAGAGCATACGCGGCATTCCCGAGAGAACGATTTGAAACATATATATATTGATAGAGAAAGAGTTGCAGCAAGGTTGCTTTATTTCTATTCTAGGAAGCGTAGAAGTACAGCATATCATAACTCATAACTGCAATCAATGTTATAGTCAAAGTGCAAGCTTTGAGCATTCAGAATTCAGAACACTTCGAAAGGCCTAGTCAGGCTTTCTGTCAGCAGATATAATTCTCATTAATGCAGACTGTTTTATTAGTACGTCTATGACTGTTATCTAAAATATTTTCCTATAGATTTATGAACTAGAACCTACGTAATACAACTACACCTCTAATAGGCATACATAGTTAATGAAACCTACGTACTAATAATTAATATTAATGCATGATATGAAGAAACAAGTATTACGCTTGCCGTAGGTCAAGTTGGCAGATCCCCACACTCGTCCATTCAATATTGTGGACGGGCAATAGAGAAGCTGTCAAATTAGCCAACGGCAAGTATATAATTTATTAATAGTTGATTACAAAGTAGTCCTATATTATGTAGGCATATAAATATGATTCTAAATTATTACAAATGGAATGGTAAGTAAATGGGTCCCTCAATCAAATGAAGATAGAAACATGCAAAGCAGCGAGATGAACACAAGCGCATTCCAAAAGTCACAACAGCGAAAAGCAAGTGTAGCAAACATTACAACAAAACATTCCATTAATTATCACCTGTCATGCCAATCCCTGGTTTAGCCGGAGACCCATAACCAATCGGAGTGGCCCCAGCAAATGCCATCCCTCCCCCACCGGGGGCCATCTGTCCCTGTGCCCCTCCACCCCCTTCAAGAGGGGCCTGCTTCGACGGGGACCCACCCAAGGCCATACGAATACTGTCGTTCAGATCGTCAAAAGCGCTCTTATTAGCCGCGGCGGCGGCAGGTCGGCTTGGCGAGGCCGTAATGGGAATCGGGGATACCGACTGAGGAGTGCCGCCCACGGCACTGGGAGGCGGTGGGCGGGGCGGCGGGGGTGAGGCCATGACGCTGCCCGCAAACTGTTTTCCGATGTCGACTTCAATTTTATCCCCGAATAAATCTCCCCCCTCGAAAAGGTTGTCTACCACTGTTTGGCCCCCGGCTGGGTTAGGGGGCAATGCATGCTGGCCCGGAGGAAAGCCGGATGTGAACGGGTTCGGTAGGTCCGTCCCGGCAGCTTGCATAGAGAAAGTTAATACGTCACTTCGTGGAGAGAAGAAGTAAGAATGGCCGGATTCGGCTTGAGTTCAGCGTAACATAGAATATGGGTGTGCAAGAAGAAATTAATACGTATTAGTCGAATGTTATCAAAGTTCAAGAAATGGTTATAATAATGGTGAGAAATATTTGTTAAAAATAGTGTATCAAACAGTAAAGTGAAATGAGTGAATTCTAGGAAGGTATAAATGTCAACAACAGTTTCATAAAGGTACTCAGAATGAAATCATATTTACAGTCAACCTCGACATAATATTTACACTCGACAAGTTACAAGTTGAAATCACCTGAAAGATCGACAGAGACATCTCGGCCTATTTGGTTAAACTTTCCCTTAAATGGCATATGCATGATCTTAAGTTGTTGATATATTTCCAACTTGATTGGCAAGTTAATGCAATTTACTCAATTAGACAGAAGTTATTAGGTATATTGGCTATTTCCTAAATGACATTTAGGCTAAATATGAAGTTACTAGAATAGACTATTAAATAACTACATTATTAATATGGCGGTAGGAAGTGTCACACATTTGATATGTTCAGCATAATGGAAATAAAAATTAGTGCAAACCTAAGGTACGGTAAGCTACTTGAAAAAAATCATTATCCAAAAAATGATAATAAAAATCACCCAAAAACTTACTACAGAAAGGATAGCATTTGTGGATAGGATGGATGCACACCAACAATATACCTTGTCGTTGAAGAAGCAATCTAGTAATTTACTCAACATATTTAAACGTACCAAGTCGAAAATGAGAGCCATTTCTGCGTTTTAAATTTAGGCAGGCCAAGCCACATATTATAGAATTAAGTGAGGAGATTAGAATATAAGACAATTTGAATTATGGACTACCTAGGGATTAAGAAACAAAGTTATTTTGACTCATTATTTCATTCAACTAACGAGTAATGAGCGCTTAATTCAACATTTTTCACATAGACCTAGGCCTAAATGATTGACAATGATAGATGATAGATTTGAATTTCTTTTCATCATGCTGCAACATGAAGAACGTGAAATCTGGTCACAAAAATTAGCACGCAGAAAATATCCATCGTGTAGTATCATAGGTAAGCTGCTGGTTCTCTCGAAACCCAACTAGTCGTACAGACTAACCAAACAACGTCATTGCTAATAAGTTGAGTAAAACATAGAAATGAGTAACTTGCAAATTGCCACTTCAAGTACGAAACACACGTTTACACCTCTTGTAAGGAATGGGGTACCACATAACCAAAAAGATAACAATTCTACGGCCAGCTCATCGCGGCGCATCTTCTCTTACCAGCAGTGTCGTTGCCTCCAAAGACGGACGCGAAGCCTTGGTCACTGACAAACGAGTTCGAGCCGGCACTTGGCTGGCCCGCCGGTCGGAAACCGTTCGACATCCACATGTCGTTGTTATTGGTCGTCGAGGTGACGGCCGTTTCGGGTGCGGCAGTGTTGCCGAACATGTCGGCAAACGGGTTGCCGCTGAGTTGGAGGAGATCATCGGAAGCTCGGACGGCCTGGGCAAGACAAGAGGCACATGTTCAACGACTGTGTTTTATTCATGGGACATATTTTGTTTTAAATTTCCATCATATGAATGATATTTTAAAGAAGTTTCAAGTAATGTTGTCACTTTAACTCCAGTTATGTGAACAAAACAAATCAACATTCCAACAATGTGATGGTTAAATTGGTAATACTTCTGTAAATAGTAAATTTAAATATCTATTTGTTCCACCATCACTTGAATTGATTATTTGTTACTGTTATGGTCTACCTGAGAATTGTTGTCGGCAACCGTAGGTGATCCAAAGAGGTCGACGATTGGCTGCGAGCTGGAGATTGTTGGCGAGCTCAGGAACGGGTTAGTGCTAGTGCCGTTATTCGTAGGAGATGACACTTTGGCCTGGCAGAAAAATATCATCAAGTATTAGTATAATACGGTACATCTTTCTACAGCAGCCAAAAATTACCATTAGGTTTAAACTTTAAATATTCCAAGGCTTAAATACGATCATCGAGAGAAAGTGAGGCTGCCGCACCGAGCAGCAATCGGTGGTGGTTGTTTCATTGGCCACGTTGGACAAGATAAACTTGAGATGCACTTTCTCCCATGAAGTTTCATTACGATTTTTGTCCTGTATGTATTAAGAAGCAAACTTTAAACTTTAAATTGGCTTTCCTGTACACGTTTTAGGATGAATTCATCGTTCCAGCACTGTCATATGGTGAATTTAAGCTATTTTGACTGGCTTTGACTGCTTTTTTGGGGTATCATCGTAATAGGAATACCAAGCTAATACTAATAGCACTGAAACCAGATTGAATCGGGACATAAATGCAGATCCTTGAATTTGAAAATAAATAGGCTTGGTTTAAAAATTAAAAAGAAAGTACATATCAATTGGACGTCAATTCGATAATATATGTATTGAGGCTGTAGCAGTTGAATGATAGTTCTTGAAATGATTCATCTATACAAATATTTGGTATTACGAACAACTGGGATCGATAGAACAATTTCACGATGGTACTTAACGTGTCTCACCTTGTACTGATTGAGTGCCGCTTCCTCCTCGGCCAGAACGTGCTGCTTGAGAGACTCGTCGATGCCGTTGGCGTGCGCCTCTAGCCGCGCATTCGTGGCGGCTGTTCCGAATGCAGTGCTGGTGGAAGACAGTGCGTTGACGCCCGACTTAACATTCGTTCGATTGCTGTGGCGAGTCAGGGGAGGGGCAAGGGGGCATGGCAGGGGGTGGGCAGGCAAGGGGGTCAAACCAGAGAGAGAGAGTGTGGACCAGATGAACAAGAGAAAGAATAGTTGGGCAAAGATTGACAGACAAAGAAAAGAAAACGAGAGAAGAAATGGTGTGAAATGGAAAAGTGGTGAGGAAGAAAATACGAAATTTGAAATAAGATATAGAGGATTATAGAGGTGGGTAGTTTGAATTGGCAATAATAAAAGAGTGAGGATAAACACGATCGGGAAACGAAGATGTGACAAAGAAAAATGGGACCGAAAGGAGATGGGATGAAAGAAAAACAAAAACGAAAACGAGAAATAAATAAAGTGAACATCAACTACTGAAAATAATCTAAGAAAAAAATCCACATCTGAATACCTATATACAAAGCATGCATTTTTGTGAATTTAAACACTGAAGTGCTTTAAAACACTAAGTAGCACACTCATATGTACGTACAGTACTATCAACGTTATAACTAACATAAACTACTTAATACTCAAATGTACCACAGTGAGCCTACAGCACACAATGACAGAACCACACATTTGTCTACTACTAATAGGTGTGATATGTAGGCCTTATATGGCATTTTATTCATTTGATACATCTAGCTGGATTACATCATTAGCTATTGGAAAAATCATTACCAATACTAAAACAGTAAACATTATCTAATTAATAATACATGGTCAACTGATTTGAAGGGTATTGCAATTGTATAACTCCAAAACTAGTACAGTAACTGAATATAGCCTATTTTATCAGTAGGCCTATGATGAAACAATTAGGCATTTATGAAAGAACTCTGACAGCTGTAAAGATTTTTTATTTTTCTATGTATTTAGTCATAAATTTTGTTCATTTTTGGCATTTTGTTTCGTTTAGTTTTAGGCACTGCAAGAAAAGTTGCTGATTAATGAAAGAATCAGACTACGGCTAGTACTATCTACGAAATAGTATGCAGTTTCTCTATGGTACTGTATGCCACCTGGATCAGACTATCGCGGAAATGCGAAATGCTTTATAAATGAAAAACACAAAACAAACACAAAACAAACACAAAACAAATTCTTGGTAAAGCTAACTAATGAAAACCAAGAGACAAAAAGAAAATGCGTGGTTGGGCCTATTTGCAATTGAAAACGAAAGACATGGAGCCGAAATTATTAATAAATATAATATCAGCGAATTAGGTGATTATGGCATAAAGTAATTTTGTATGTGTTCAACCAATAGCGCTGACTAAAACGTACATTTTTAAACATAGTGTTGAATTATTCAGGGACCAAAATATAAAAGCGAATTAGGTACTAGATAGCTAGGGGCGATATTATGAATCATATTTTTACTGCCCATATGGCAATCCATGGTATTTTTTTGAGTAACTATGGCACTGATAAATAGATTGATTAACCATTGAACTAACTAGGACTTCAATTGCCCTGTTTAATTTTGTTCTTCACTCATTTATATTTGAATTAATCAAATAAAACAATCACTCAAATAATCAAATAATCAAATTACAAAAATTATTCTTTTAAATTTCCTACCTAGTAAATAAAATATGCAGTTGATAGAGCTGTGCAAAATGCATGCAAAACTAGAACAAGGGTACTAAAACAAAGTAATGGGGAATAAAATGAAATGTCACAAATTTAAGAGAATGTGGCCCTAGGATGATGGTTCAAGGTCGATTGCTGGGCAGCAACGATATTAGGCGTACACGACACTGAGATAGCAAAAATGACTCGATACACAAAAAACATGTATGAAACTAAAAGTTAAGCCATAACCAGTATTGTATTACTCTTTGTAATTGAGGGTACCTCATTCTATCAGACTGAATGAAGTCCACACATTTGATCAGTTTACAACTATCATCCAATCAGCATTGACACTGTACAATATCTGCTTGTCTATTCACACATGAACATTGTACACTTCACAAAAATAATGAATGAGTTAAAATCAACTAAATTAACCAGCTTGAATATTTTCAGACAAACCTTAATTTTTGTATTTCCGGTGGAACGTAAGTGAATGAATTTTATAAATTATTCTTAAAGAATCATTAACCGGCAACCAATTGTTTGAGATAGACGAAAAAGTGTCTGCAAGTAAATTTTCAGGATTCGAACCTTTTCATCGATCTGCCGAACCTAGTTGGTGTTAGCGGCAGTATGTTCTCCCGACAACTGCGACCTACCTAGCAGTCTGCGTGGGAGTGTTTGCCGCCGATCCCTTCTTGCCCTCGATGGCGGCCAGATGCTGCTCAAGCGCGTCAAGCAGGCTGCTCGGTGCCTTCGTCAGGTCGGGTATGTCGCCCTTGTCGATCCCGACGTTCTCCGCCACCTTCAGGAACTCGCCCACGCGATCCATGCGGATCAAGAACTTCTTGTACAGGTCGAGCGCATCTCGGCATTGCTTCTTGTTCATCTCAAAGTATTTCTCTGTCGGAACGAGGAAATAGAAAGTCAAACTTGCGGATGAAGAGGGCAGAGATTGCTTTACTTTTCTGAGTGCTTTTCTAAAAGCACTTGAAATTTGAAGTGAGAACTTCATCCTACGTAAGGATAATACATCATACTCTTACGGAGACTATTACGGAGAATTTGGAGACTCCACAGGTCACACGAATTGACTGATCGGCATGAACACTTGTATCGATACTAGTTCGATAGCATTTGTTCAAGTGCAAAATAATTCCGAAGCGGTAACTAGCGTAGATAATTCAAATGTATTTCGTTGTCATTCTGAGTCACTGATATACGTGTAAAGCCAATGTATTTTTAGAGAGATTGTCTCACCGAGAAGATTGATAATGCCGTCGTTGTAGCACGCAAACAGCCTGATCAGGTCTCGGAAGAGCAACATGAACGCCATATTGATTACGCCGTTCGTCAGGTCGTTTGACGTGCAGTCGAACTCGAGCAGGGAATCTAGCTGGGCTTGTAATACTGGCAACGTTTTCAGGAGGTGTTCGGCATTCATCGTGCGTAGTGTGCCATCTTCTTTCCTGCAAATTCAAACACTCATTATTTTCTACACGTCTTATAAAGCATGGGGAAGTTATTAAAAATAGTAGTCTATTCATTGTGAGGTACACCTTTAAATTGGTTGAGCATGACAGTAGGGAACTATTCCAGGATGTATTCCCTTCAACAACTGCCAGTAACACGAAAAAATCTCAGTTAGAATGAGAGTCGGAACGAATCAAACCCTTGGTCTTCAGAATGACAGTTCAGAGCGCTATCAACTGATCAGTATTAAAAGCTAGGCCTATTCGACAGTCGTGACTTACCCGCGTTTGACTTTGCAGAAGTCGAAAGCCACTGTTCTGTAGGATAGTGCTTTTTCATTCAAATACTTGGCATACCGCCGGATGAACGGTGACATGTCATACCCTGTAGAAAATAATAACACGGTGTAGTGACGAATGCTATATTCAAAGCTAAATACAATATCTTCAAACTGAAAATCAGAGAACTACAAAAACGATTGGAATTTAGTATAGTTTTGTTAATAAGAAAATGAGAAAAGTCGAGTAAAGCAGTTTTGTGAAGATGTGAACAACATTCAAATTTAGTTCAGACTTCACATTTTTTATTATTTATTAGTAGCTCGTAAAGTAGCTTAATGAGTAGCAAAACAAGAGAGGAATGTTACTGACAATGAGGACAGAATAAAACAAGCATGTCAAAACTGTTAAAAGTTATTATGGAAATGGTATATAGACTTAAAATGATTAGAATTACGGTAACTATAATGTTGACACTTTTCTATTGGCAAGATCAGTCATCACAGATAAGTCAGCAGTTTGATGTCAATATTCTAAATGCTCGTCACCAAAGTGGATAGGAACCAGGTTTTCTACTGCCTCAAGCACGGAAGATGTTTTCACTAGATTTTTTTGCCAACACTGGAAAACGTGGTGCATATTTCATACTTCGTTTGAGCGTCTACCTACTCTCCATAATGATGCATTAACTACAGGTCAAGTCTGTTATACAAAAAACGTAGAGGACAGCACATATAGTTTGTAAACGAAACAAAAAGCCAAGCAGAGCAATACAAACAAAATGAATAATTCAAGACAAGTAAACAAAAGATATTCATTTGGAAAATCGAAGTACCTTTTTTGATTATTCAGAATGCAATTTGAACCATTTTCCAACAGACATTTGAATCTGAAGAGCTCAAAATGGTAGGATGAATATAATAGCAGCTGGTAAAAATAAAGCCTACTGACAATCAAGCAAAAATTAGCTTTATTCCACATCAATTCCTTGTTTCCAAACGACTGAACGTCAACGCAAAAATATTAAAAAATTAAAAAATAATCTACAAGCAAAAGTACATTAGCAACGCGACTATACAAACTGTTCATTAACAGTGGTCTGGGTTGGTTTTAGCGAAGAATTAGTTTATTGCCGATACATTTTGAACAATTCGAGGTATCAACGTTCCAAGATATGAGAAGCACACATTTTATATCTATAAAATGGTATAAAAAGTTATCTATAGAGCTAAAATACATCCTCAATATTCTACAAAAAAAAGTCCGTTAGGCTAGTCGACTGATTGGTCAATAGAACAACACTGGTGACCATTGAAGGAAATACCACGTTGACAGTTGATCAACTCTTAATGAAGCACTGAAAAACATAACTTGTGACCTACCTACCTACCTACATTTGAAAAATATAAGTTAGATTTTTAGTTGTTTTGTTTTTAGTTGTCGTCAAGTTGATACGAATTAATTTGATTCTAATTCAATGATTCACTGATGAATGTTCGTCAAATGCCGAATAAATTTTTTGTATAACATGGCTCAAGGCCTAGCCCATTTTTAACAAAAACCATTGTCTGTTTTATATACCATCACATCGGCGTAGCAACTCATATATGACGTAAAAAAAGCCTCAACCAAACGGAAACACAAAAGCGTGCCATGTACACGGAGAAAAACGTTGAAAAGCGTGCGAGAGTACGACAAATTACTTTGCAATTAGTTTGTATTGTATGTTACTCACCAACTCTGGCACCTGAAGGTGAGAAAAGAGAGAAATTGGTTTTCAAAACATGTTCACATAAAACTATCACTAGTACACAACTACGTAGTCGTCATACTGACGAGGATGGCAACTGGAAGGCTACATGCAGACTGAGAAGAGTATTAATGAGTGATATTGTACAGAGATCAAGTCCACAAGTATTTATAGTTTTAAAATAGAAGATGACAAAAGCGTGAAATTTATAAAGTGCTAGTTTGTTATAATTTTCTTGTCAAGAACCAGCACCATGTGTCTTTAATATCTACATTATAATGCTAAATAATCGGGCACACAATTCACGTTATCAAGATCAGAAATGGTAAAATTTGTACTACTTAATATGGCCTACTAGGAAGAGACTTAGACTTAGGACCAGTGAGTTTAAAAAGTATGAAATTATTGAAAACTATGCTCAAAGTAGTAACTGTGTGCGCACATTGTCGGAGCAAAAAGAAATGAAACTTATAGGCCTAATGGCCAATATCTTTAATATTTGGGTGAACTTCAATGGGTACATAAATTTTGATTTCATAAAAAGTTTCCATTTTGAAGTCTAGTTAATTCAATAACAATTACCTTGTACTCCGCTCTTGTCGAGGAAATTGCTCAACTGGAACGTGCTATTGCTGGAGGCTAAGTACTGCGTGAATCGCTGATGACAAAAGGAAAGTCTATTACAAATGAAGTCACATTAATCACATTTAATCATGTTCAGGCTGAGGGGTTGTAAAATTTATTTGGGCTATGGATTTACAACCTGATGGCCTGTAGCTAGTAAATATGATAAGCCAAATTGTAGTACGGTAGTAAACGTCATTTACATCCGAGGCTCAAGTCAATATTAAGAGATGTATCGGTAATGAGAATCGATAATCCATATGAAAATAGTACACCACTTTTTAAAAATTTATTCAAATTAAATAGAATTGTACACATTTCAACATAAAACTCGACTCTAAATGTCTTCCCTTAGACTGATTCAGGAATATGGCTACAATTATTGTAACAGCAGTATGGTAAGCTCAAGTGACCAACAGTAATAGCTACACCCTTTGCTTCAAGATTGACAACTTGAGTACCGGTACCGGTAAATAAAAACAAACAACCCATTAAACAAGTATTCAACACTGAATTCAACATTGTCTTTAAACAAGTGCCATCAATTTGAGTTTGAATTAATGTTTGCTCAACGACTACACTAACAGCTAGGTTATTTGGAGTAGGGCATACAGACGAGCACACGACATGTATCAATATAGCACGTCTTTATTCATCGAGTCCCCAACTATCGTACCGCTGTGACGTCATTTAGTTCAGAGCCCGCCAACTGAATACCTTTCTTCACAAGCGTATGTCATACCTTACAGGGCTCTGAATCTTGGCTGACTGTGCAAGATGGGAAGCTGTTTGGTTATGATCAATTGCTTACGGTAACTCACCAACAGTTAATCGTTTGGGGGCACGAATGAGCAGATGATGAAACTAGGGAGTGGTGATAAGTGAAAACACATTTTTAAAATCCGTGCTTGATGTGGGACTCGAACCCATGCCTATAACGGTGACTTCAGTTTCTAAAGTGGTGCTTTATACCCCGGTCACACTACGATCGTTAAGCGCTGTTGAGCTGACAACAGTTACCAGGGCACAAAGTATCATGGTTGATACCGTTCCAACTGAGATAAGGTGTCACACTGATATCGATGAAAGGGTTAAGGTGATGGAAGCGATGATATCATGCACTGCACCTTTCTGTTCGATTTACTGTTCTAGCTTTCATATTGTCTTTAAAGATTTACAAATTTTCTGTCGATATTTTGCATCGTCTTTGAACCAGACCATCTATATTATTTACACGATGTAAATAATACAGATGGCCTTGCTTTCAACCAACAATGGGACAATGCAAATGATTTGTTCTTAGCAAAGGAGGAGGATTTTTATCTCTGCTAGAATTTGACCGTGCTTACAAAACGAAGCTAGGAATTGATGTCAGTTAGTACTAAATGCGTTCCGTACACATTACGTTGCTAACATCAGTTAGTGGCTTAATAGCAGTTGGAGATGAGTGTGAACAGGGTTTTCGCTGACTGAGCTATGGAGGGCGTCTGGCAGCTATTCGAGTTTATTCATTTATAGTAGAGTTTACCTCGTTGCCGTAGCAAAGCATGTGGTGAACTGTGATGAGTGACTTGTACACGACGATCCAGTTGGTGTTCTGAGAGCGTTCGATGAGGAGGTTGGCCAGCTGTGGAATCGACACGTTCGGCTCATTTGTACAGTGGATGAGATCTGTAAGAAAACACAAGCGACAGCGTTAGATGAAGCAGCAAATAATTTTCATTAGACTGAAAATACAGTGGAAATACAGAGAAAAGGAGGCATATACCTAATTGTCGTTATGAGGCTGCAGGGCACAAAAGTTCAATAATAGAATAACAGGCATTTGAAACTCAGTATTCAAAAAAGACTTTTCTTATTCCAAGTCAAAAGCCACAAATTTGTTTTATCGAGGAACAAACAATTGTGTACTGGACAGTTGGGCATTTAAGACAGCTGTAAGAACCTACATAATAAAAAAAATGGAGAATCTAAAGAATCCATATTCATACCTGCAACTTTTTCTGTGGGATTAAGATTAGAGGCATCATTTTACTCGAAACTCCTAATGAAAATTTCTATTATTAAATTTTAGCATGTGACAATATATATGCCTACAAAAAAATTACAAAATCTTCTAGTGAAGTTGACAGAGTAGCACAGCTGAAGGAAGAACTGTTTCAACTACTCTGCTATTAGGGCCAGAGTAACTATACAGTTGAATGAGTTTTATCAGGACTTGGAATATATTTAATTTATCTCAAAATGTTGAGCTATTTTGATTAATTCCCCCGTCTTTCCACTAAACACACATCGATATACCTGGTCTAGCATATTCGTGTTTGCGTAGCCTGGCTTTTCAATCAAACTGATGTACTACTGAGTACTGAGGTTACTGAAGTGATTTGCTTTGGTGACTTTCCAATTCAATAATCGTGTATATACCCAATTGTAAACGGAGTAGATTTGGTTACCGGTTGTAGATTGTTGGCTCTGGGGAGATTTAGAGGTTCACCACCTCTAGCAAAATACTAGTGCAATTTAAATTCAATGTTAATCGGTATACTGCTTAGTGCTTAGTGCTCAGGTTTGAACTAGCTAAATTTTCTTCAACTCATGATTTACAAACTTTAAAAGTTCATTTTCTAAAAAGGGTCTACGTTTTTACCTTTCATTTCAACTTAAAAATGGTTCAAGATTTTTATATATAGGTGGAACACTTGTGAAATCTTTCGATCATGGATTAAGAGAATATTTTGAGAATATTTATGATTAATATCATAATATATATTATGCTTAAGGAGCACAGGGCTACAGAGGTAAGAATGTAGGGCCCCAAAAATATGCTTACAAATAATTTTTTTATTAATAATAAATGAAGTAATAAAAAATGCACAAATTCGAATATTAGGGCATATGAAGTTAATTTTTCTTCACAGTATTTCCATCAATCTTTGCGTATTTAAAAAAACTCATTTGCTCTCACAAATTGGTATCGGTAACCTAGATTGTGAGTATAATTATTTAATGAAGTGATACTGGCTGGCATATCTGAATTCTATAAAAAATTATAATTAAACAATACCGGTATATATTCAATATTGATAAACACTGTCACATATACTTGATATTTGACAGTCAAAATCTCTCCATTTTAATACTTAATTTCAATAATCAAAACGTTCCTATGGTAAGAGTATTCAGTATTTACTATTCACACATATAAATATGTATCTAAAATGCACACGTCTCTAATCTAGAATTGACTATTTCCCCATGACCGGTACAGTACCGATCTCCAAGTGGGGCGTATTGTCTAGCTGTGTGGGCGTATTTAACAGGCACTTCAGTGACACAATGCCATTATCTGGGATATGTAAACCAAGCTACATCATCTGGTCCAGACCACTTCGTTACATATATCTACTCGTATTTATGGGAGATGAAGGCGTGAACCACCCGCGCGCTAACGATGTGCGATAGGGTGGACGGTCGATTGGAACCTTCATCTCTCGTGTACAGGCTAGAAGTAAATTTCAATAAACTCGGCATAATATATCACTGGCCTTAAAAGGTTGGCATTGATCGAGTTAGGAAAACATTACACTTCGTAACAATATAGTAGAGATAACAGTAGATACCACATGGTATTTTAGTATTATCTACCACTTAATAGAGGTATTTTATAATAGCTTTTACATGGCTACGCGTTCGATTATCGTTCACTTTTCTTCCAACAAAGAATGGACAAAGAGGAAAATGAATTAAAAGGATTGAAGATTCATTTTTCCACACAAATAATTGATCGCGTTATCCCTGAAATCATTTGTTTACAGTTTGTTGAATCAGATCAGCTACTGTATGTTCTCTCTTTCTTTCTGACTCTCTCTACCTCTGCAGTCCAATGACAAGACTAGTTTTCTATTTGGAAAAAAATCGAGGATGATTTATCAAAGGCGAGATATGAGAATTTTTATTAAATTATTATTTAAAAATACATATCTTCCCTGTAGTATCCACAAAATACATAAAATACACATGTATCGCCATATATCTTCTAGTTGTGCAACTATAATAGGAAGTAGGCATACGAAGTTAGGCCAAAATGAATTATTAATTTATTTATTTTTCAACTTCTTTCAGGTTGCAAATCCTAAAAACAAAGAGCAGTACCGGTATTAGAATGTCTGTCAAAAATTACGATGAGTGAAATATTTAATATATTTGTTTTCATTGCAACTTAGTAAGCAACGCTCTCTCATTGAGAAAAAAAAATAAGTCTTAATGCAGACTTTTTCTATGAATTTGGCGAGAAATGAATTCACGCCATTTCAAGCCCTATAAACTCCGTTTGTGTAGACTGCCCTCCACACTTCCGTGCGCTGCAAGATGCCTCCGGACAATATTATAATATCAAGGCGTGTGACATGATGACACGTACACGCACCTGTCACTCTCGCAAACAATTAGCCAAGTATTATTAATATTTAATATAAAGTAGACACTTTTCGGCACGTTATTCATAAACAGGGCGAACTTAAACACAAAATGTGTACTTACGCGGGAAAATGTAGGGTATTTTTATGAAAAAGTTATGCACAAATGAAATAGTGACTGTGTTTGGTGACCTTGACATTTACTGTTAAAGCATTTACTGCTTGCATCTACTGCATTTACTAGTGGCATTTACTGTTTCAAAACGCTGAAACTAGATTCTAATGAATAATGACCATATTTATTTACTTAAATTTAGAGAAAACTAGAAATCATCATCTCAGTTTCAAAATTATGAATAATTTGTTTGTCCTAATCAGTAGACATTACTCGATTCTGTTCATGTTTCTATACAGAGGCGGTAATACCCAGGTCATGACCGTAATGCCTCTGGAGGACAAAAAATTAATTATAATTTCTAAAATTGAGTAGACGGTTTCTAGTTTTCTCTAAATTCAGGTGAATCATTATATTCACTATTCATTAAAATCTAGTTTGAGGGTTGTGATTACATTTCAAAAGTTTTTAGTACACAACAACTGTAGGCCTACACAAAATGCTTAACATTTGGCTGAAAATGAAATGAAACTGATGTCCGGCTTGTCCCCTTCGCCGGCACCACAACATTGCCTGCAACATGCACACGTTGCCGGCTAAAACACGCCACTCATTCATAATTGATCCGCAATGTTTCTGTAAACAGGTATTTTAACCCCCCCCCCCCCCCCTCCCCCTCCAACCGGTGGAGACGCAACCATGCGTGTGAAGTCGACGTACACTTACGGTCACAAAGTGGACGAACTAACCAGCTACACTAAAAAGGCATCCTGAAGGAAACGCACTAAAATTGGCAGACAATGTACACTTATGGGCAGATGGAATGATTTGATCCGAAATTTTAATTTTAATAATATAAAGAACTGCGTACTAATTTTTTCAGACTATGCTTGGGGTGCGTTTGCACATTGTCTTCTAGTTTTAGTACGGTACGTATAATATTAGTACATTTTCTTCAGGATGCATTTTAATGTAGCTTGATGTGACCGCAACCGTACTCCAAATACTGTCTATGAAAAAGTGGGCCATGAAATCTAATATAAATTCAATTTTGTAAAAAAAGATATGTTAGGCGACTAGTGCACTTCCGCCATCATATGAGCAGAATGTGGGCGGAAATTTATGTGGAAATGCACACAATTTATTTTTAGTTTTTACAGAATTCATAACTACACGTATTCGAACGAGCTACAACTCCATTTCTTTGTCGCCTACGTCATTCATCATTTGTTTATGGGGAGGCGGAACGTTGTTTTAAAAATAATTATTTACTACCCGTCGTAAAATACTAAAATACACAATTTGGCCATGCCACTGCCCATATAAATCGATATAAATGGAATATTGAATTCTATAAAGCGTTGTCAGTATCGCTAGTCAACAATGTCATTTCACGATATGAATTGCAGGCACATCGAGATGACTATGAAAAGAATTCGACGTTTTTATAGGATTTTAACGACCTATTAGAGGTTGTTTTGACGAATTTGACGGCTAGTAATTAACGACGTGATCGCGATCGAATACGAACACACAAACGCGATGTGCACACGTACGGTAATGCAGATTCTTTAAACTGTAACATTTCAACAGTACGTTTCTTGGGATGGTAAGATCGCCCTTGTCTGAACGGTCCAACCAATTATCAATGAAACAGTGACTATTGTCAAGTTTTCGATGTCGAAAAAAATGTGATTTTCTAGGAGATACGGATGCGTTGAGCTCTCACCAATATTGACGGCTAGAGTAATTAAGGACGTGACGGCAATGTGAATCGAACTCAGGATACGCGAGGTGTCAAGGGAAGGACGCGTCAACTTTTCATATACATGTACGACAGAAGCCAAACATATTACATACATTGATATATGAATATCAAGGCGGAGTCAATGCATTACACAGGACGAATGAGTTGTCAGTATGAACGTCGTCGTCGCGAATGTCGTCGACCGTCTGTTTCGATGTAATGGTACCCGGCGACCGTCTCGACGCTGTTCGCGAGAGCGTCAATCTTTCATGCAAGATTAGAGCTTACAGGTATAAAAGAGATGGAGTTCTACACCTAATCTACCGTCTGCATGGTTCAAAGGTATATATATATATATATATATATATATATATATATATAGGCCTATATAAATTCATTTCAATTCAAGAGTTTTAGGCATTCGTATGAGTGACACAGAGACTAATAAATAAGAGGGTTGGTAAAAAAACGTTCTACATTTTTATATTTATATACTATTTACGAACCGGTGTTTCACCTCTCGACTTATATTTTTAATTTATACATGTACAAATATACCCCTATGTAGTCAGCAAACTAAATTGTCTGGAATCTAACCTCGACATGTAAATTTAATCTGCATTCCCATAAAAGCCAATATTAGGTTCGGGGTGCTGACCTCCTTCACTCTTGGGAGAATGCTTTAGATTTACATTGTTTCAAAATGCCGAATCTCCCATAAAAGCTCGGTAAACATCATTCAATTTTACCCAATAAAGATGGGGTACTAGTGATTGTTTGCTCACCATTTACTCACGTACTGATGTAAATGCCCCGTGATGCTGGATAATGCCTATATATACGTGTGTACCTTACAGTAATTATTGCTGTCTTGTATGTGTATTCCAACTTTATTACAGCGGACGGTAATTAATTATACCACTCATAAACATTCGACAATTAAGTACTCAAGAGCTGGCAGGGACGAGCAGTCATCACGGACAGATGAGCTATATATATATGAATAATTGAATATACATACATACAGAGAGAGAAATGTTTTGTTCGAAGCATTTTTGGATCATATTATGTACAATGAGAAAACTTGATGGTCAATTTAATTCGTGTAATAAATGTGAAATATTAATTTAAACATTAAATTTTAAAATATTTTGTGTTGGACGACTATTCATATAGGTATAGGCCTACATAAATGTAAAGAATGATACATTTGATTCGAAGGAATATTATTTATTAAAACTTGGATAACTATAGACACTTCCAAATATATCTCTTAAAGGTATCTCGATTAATCTACCTATCATCAATCCTATTGCAGGCGGTGACTAACCGCGAATCTCAACAAATAAGCACATAACTCAGGTAATATATTATCTTATCTGACACAAGGAAACGAAACACAATTTGTTGAAGCCGCGTTTGTTTTCATAGCACCAATGACGTGCGAAATGTCTTCTCTGATAAACAGATGTTCGGCTGCTGATTCATCTCCGTATAAAAATCTCATCGTAAGTTCACATTATCTCAGCTGGCGAAGTTCCCATACGAAGAGACGCTTCGTTAGGATGAATAGAATCGATAAGGTGCATGAGATGACACGTCACGATATACAAACTAGTGAAGTGAAGTCCGTATCTAATCAAGGAGATGAAAAAAATGATCAGATTCGAAGACGTGGGCGGAGTTGAGCCTACCACACGGTTATTTCGTATGTCAAAACTACAATTGGCCAATGCAATGTGCATTGTGTCGGTTATCAATGCGTTGATTACAAATATGTCTCAAGTATAGTGAATGAATGAATGAATGTTGGGTTTAGAGGCGCGTCGACAGCGAGGTCATTTTGTGCCTATACAATGTAATGAACCGTTTGCTGATCATGTGAAATGATCATGTTCAGTGAAAATTCATTATCATGATAATCATGAAACCAATAATGTGTTGATAAGTATAGTAAGCATAATAAATGTATGTATTTATGCTCTGTAATCATGTAATGATAACTATTATGTTCACATTTGTTTGAACAACTTTAAGCGTACCGGTACCAGAGAATTTAGCTGTGGGTGGTTAGGCCTATCAAGTCAACCCTCGGTGTACAATTAAATCGACCTTCGACAAATCTACCGTCGGGGTGTAAGTATGATTAGCAACTTGTATGCATACAATCTTGTTGTTTTTATTATATTTTTCAAGCGCCCCACGTTGAGATATAATTAGCAACTTGTATATATACATGCAATATAGTCCAAAAAATATATGTATTAGAAAAGTCAAACTGACATTTCCTACCCCAATCCGATGTCAACTTCTAAACTAAACACTTCCTGAGATTTTTCTCCTCTATATCAAATCAATATTCATACAATCATACAATAAGAGTGTATTATTCATTTCAATGTTGCATGCTTATAACGACTCTCAACAGCAAGGTTATACGGGGGTACGAAAAGTTGATCAAACAACAGAAATCACCTGAAAATAAACTCGACTCAAAACTGTTTAGCCACCACTCCACGATAATAGTTCACCGATATAGAATGTATATCGTTTTATGGATGTTATACAGTAGACCGCAAATCACGACATTTCCGTCTGAGTACACAGAATGTTGCCCTTTAATAGGATATGAAGAAATTGATCGGTCGCGTTCGGGAATAGAGCTTTACTGGTGCTGGCCGATAAACCTTTTCGTTCAAAGATTTAAAATTGGATTTTCAAAACCCTATCTCATACATTGGTTAAAAAACTTATTGTGTTCTCACGATTTTGGTCCAATATGATTTGTGTAGTGCAGACTGGGACAACGCTCTACGTCTTCGCATTGATGGAAGAAAGTGACGAAGGTGATGTCATGGATAACAAACGAGCTTCAATGGAAGAAATTAAATTTAGTTTCATTAAAAAAAAGATTCACGAGAGTCAGGTGGAGTCTTCACTTACATCAATTTACCCACATTTGGTCACGACCACAGACATTGCACACCATTGAAGTCTATTATTTATATAATGCAACTGCATGTAAATCTGTGACTGTACGGCTCCCATATAACATAAGGTTTACCGTATCAGATTTGGAGGGTGTGCCTCGAATTCTAAATTATTTTCTACAAGTCACAACAATACATATATGAAATCACTGTCTCAAGGCAGACCCACGCGTTTTCCACCTCACCTCTATACGAACAGATGAATCACCGGAATCATTGCTTACAAATAACGATATTGATTTATATGACCACAATGCAGTAGATGGCGTAAATACTAGTTCTAAGATTCTGCCTTAGTCAAGTCGGGCTAGGTTCGAGGCCCGTATTTTGTAAGCTTTGCGATTTTGTGAACACATCATTTATCTATCATCTGCTTACTCGATCGTATTCCCAAATAATATTGGCCTCTAGCTGTTGGTCTAGTCAAACAATAATGAGCATCAGCGTATTGTGTTAAAGGCCGGGTCGTCTACCACCAACTTACAGACTGGTCTAGTCATTGAACAAAACAAAAAAGAACGGCTTCAATTGAAAACCGATAGTTCGTCCAATTATCTGCTTTTTACCCGCTTCTAAATTAAAAATCACATCGAATTAAAATCGATCAAATACGCCAAGACTGGTTTTCCATGCAATACAATTGACAACTACCAATTTTCAATATACGTGTATTACATAATTGTTGGTTGTGGTCGACGGACAAAACGTGAGTGACGTCACCCACCAGTTTTGGTCGACGCACATCGAGGTCCTGCCTATAGCTAGTCGGCGACATGGAACCGGTTCACGCTAATAAGACGTTACACACCCGCCGAGCACTTTTTCACGTAAAAACCGGCACCAAGTTGAAGGCCATATGTAAATATTAACCATATAGGTGTGATGAACTATGTTCTAGCAGTATTCTAGGAGAACGTCAAAATGAAAGAGGACAGAGGAGGAACTTGGCTCTTGGCGTATGGGTTAATCCCACGAGGATACGCAGTCACTTTGCATCTCTCAGAAGCCATAACGCATACATACTTTCACCTGGGACTTGTACAAGTGTGCACACTGCATCAAGAATTTCACCTGGAGTCTCAATTGTGCTGGAGAGTGATTCAACTGGATGAATGAGAGGCCAACAGGGTTATAGGGCCTATAAAACTATACAGGACACGCCGGTCCTGAACTTCCTGGCAATCCTATAACCACATTCAATGTTATGCACGAATGACATCAGAGACAATTATTTCGTTTATAATTGCCACTGAATTGAAGCGACTTCTTCGTACCGGTTCTGTAGTGTATTCTAGACAATTTTACATTTCAGTCTTGTACAGTCAATTATTTCAACTCTGGAAACAAACTCTAGGACTAAATTACTAGAAATCGCGAAAACTCGGAAATAACCAATTAGAAATTACGTTTTAGAATTTTTCAGTCAAGTGTTTGAGAAAAATCAAGTCAGGTTTTCTTGTCTTGTAGGCTTATACTAGAAACTGCCGTATACAAACACATATATATAATTGCTACATTTTTTTTTTTTGATGTAGCTCAACGACCCCACCACCAGCTAGGTTATAAGGGGTACGAATGAGCGGGTGATAATGCCACGATGAAGTGAGGTGAAAGGACGTTTACAAAAACCCATGCCTAATGCGGGACTCGAACCTATGCCCAACGGTCACTTCAATATCTCAAGCGTGCCTCAGCTGACGGAGCTAACGAGGGCGGCAAAATTGCTACGATGCTGTGCTAGAAAAATAGATATAGACCTATATGTGTATCATAATTCCTCATGAAAATATTATATTTTAATCGTAATTCTAATAATTCCCTCTGAAATTACAAACAGTAAAAACACTGAAAATCTTATGTTTTCAAATTGATTTCAAAATTAAAAGATTGGGACGAATATGTCCAATTCACTCCTATAGGCCTATCCTAAAATATTGTCGGTAAATTTTTTATAGTTGTTCTTATTCAATTCAGTACGGTACCGTGTCATGAATATACTATAAAAAATAAATGTTTCCTTTATATAAACAACGAGCAACTTTAATTCTATTTTCAGCCTCTCTATCGGAAGAGTTGTGACGAAGTTTAGTAGCTATTTGGGAATCTGAATATCAAAGTGAAGTGTAGACACGAATTTCCGGAATAAGTGTGACGTCGTCGGCAATATCCCACGTACTTTAACTATTGTTTACCACAGAAAATCACGTCTCTGAATCAAATGAACTGATTACAAATAAGCTATATGAAATACGTATACGAAATCCATAATATACTTGTATCCAGGAAAGAAGAAGGCGTGAACCACTGTGCGCTATAATGGGATGGGAAGGTCATTCGGGAGTCGGAACCTTCTCCATTCGGGAATATAAGGTCTAGACCAACTGTATTTTAGTTGATAGAAGTGGATTTACGCACAATGTACAATGCGGCAGGGCGGAAGTAATCGCTATATAAATATGATCATTGTGGGACGTTGTCTGTTCTTGTTTAGTTTTTTTATAGCTGTTTATAAGCCTTCATTTCTGTAAGTTTACTCGGAATGTATCAGTTGCAAGCATTGTCAACACCCTGAGTCAACACAATTCATTTCAAGGCTGCGTCGGTGTTGTACTGTTATCATTAGTCACAGTGGGGATCATCACCTTCTAATTATTATTGTCTGCTGAACGATCCACAAACGAGTTATCCTTTATTTGGGGGTAAAAATTAGTGGGCGATGACTGATGAGGTGAATTATGTTCGTTCATTTGCTGTTTTATTAATGTATAAGAATACAGGAGGACGGCGAGTGAATGAGCTCAAAAACCCATGCGTTGTGCGGGACTCGAACTCATGTCCGACTTCAGTTTCTACAGCTGTATTTTTAGCCGACAGTCAGGGGAGCGGCCATATTTCTTTGAGCGGTTTCCAAAATATACGTGAGAGATATTTAAATCGATTCACTTCACTTAGGCCTACACTTATACTGATTTACACTTATTTTATCTCACTAGTCTAGGCATACTGATTGTATAGTCACTGCTTCGCTGATTACATATCTTCATCATATCAGAGCAAGAATTACACGTGTTTATTTATTACATGTTTCTCTAACATTAAAATTTGATTAAACTACAATCGACGTCCGTTCTTCGGATTGTTCGTGTTTCAATAGGTTTCGGTCAAGTGACGTCACTCATTGTTGAAAATGGTAGATAACGAGCTCCTTCTCCTTCGACAATTTATTTGAATGAAAGAAGTCTACCTCCTCTTGCTCCAGATTAAACGATTTCCCTATATTTACGAACCGTTTTCCCATAGTAAACTGTGTCTTTGAGAAAATAAGCATTTGAAAATGAGTACCTACAAGGGCTCAAGTCCGTTCGGTGGTCTCACTTTGGCTCAGCAAATGTTTTACCATCAACATTTGCATGTAGCCTAACACAAATAGAAAAAAGAAATATAAATAAAACCAATAGAATCAATAAGCTTCAGCTAATTGAAAGCAAAATCTCCGAGGAAATTTCCTTGAAACACAGTTTCAAATGTATATGGTACACCTCTTCTGCACATGGCGTTTTCAATTACCAAGCCACGTGCGAATAATGGGCAGAAGAACCCGATCGACCGTCTCCCCTATTAGCTAGTATTGACGGCCGTGTGAAACGATCCGCCAACTTATCTAATAACCTCAAGCATGGAAATAAACGTAACTAACCTACTCAAACCACCGACACCGGTGTGGCAACCGAAGAAAAAAAACATAAAAAAACAACATAAAAACCGATCGATCCAGTCTGTTAACTTCATCATGTATTACGTATGGTTGTTTACCAACTAGGTATCCCACGTTGGGAAGAGGCCTAAATCTAAAGTGTGTCACCGATAGTACTATCTCCTACAATATCGAACAATCTGATGAAGTAAAATAAATATAATCAATATATAGAATAGACGAAAGATATTATTGGCTCGCGCCTACTTTCGTGAATGTAATGATTTAGGGATTCGGTGTCATAAGGAATTAGTTGAGAAAAAGCAAGGATTAAAACCATTATAAGCCTGTTTGTGGAGGTGTATTTCTAGTAATGCAATTCGCAAAGTTTAAATAATAAACTCATACCGGTCCATAATGTACCGTATATTATATATTACAAATACAATGGGTACCGGTATTTAGCTTGAGACTGATCACACGCAAGCGAAAAATATGAATGAATTTACCATTCGACGTTCGGAAGGTCAGCCGATAGGCCTGTAGTCTGACAGTCGGTCTGATTGATGACAGTATACCATCACTTATATTCGCTATGTTCAAGGAAACAAGGGTTTGCGAATCTCAGATCTATGAACAACTACTGAAGGGGTTCAATATTGTAAGTGGTCATTTATCAAGCGTACGTCTAGACCTTTGTACAGGCGCGGTCTGCGGAGCAATTACACAGTGAGACTATATTGCTAATGAGAGAAATTAGCAACGAATTCGATGATTAATGTCATACCCTATCATTAGACTAGATAGGCGCGGCCTGACCTCTACAGGCCCGGGGTGTTAATCCGAAGGGAGGTCCGTATTTGCTGATGATTCAGTATTGTTTTAGTGTTTCTGTTACGGTATTCAAGAAGTGCTATTGTTATCGGGACACTGTTAGAGTACAGTGTTTACTTGTATCTATATATACGTGGGTTATGTGTGTATATGAGATCACTAAAATCAGTAATAGATTGTATAACTACTTGAAATATCAATTATTGGTAAATATTTAAGGCACGATATGAGCCGAGATAAGGGCTCGCACATTGCTGTTATCCATTGATAATATTCAACGGGGAGTCATGACCTGCAGGAAATAAATAAAAAACTCCCAAACGTCAGGATAGTGATGAATTTAGTATGGTAAACAGGTTGAACAGGCTAATTTTGGCTAAACGGCTGTTTCCTCATTTTTACGGTGCTCGAATGTTCGGCATAGACCCGGAATGGTCGATCTCCATGTTGTCACCCCGCAACCAGTCCGCGTTCAGACTATACGAATTACGGATGAATAGGTGTTTGATCAATGAACCCCTAGTTAGGGTGGATAAATAAATAAATAGAAATCATGCACTAAAAAAGAGCCTTTATTGCGCTCTACACGTTCAATACGAATCAGAACTGAATATATATAAATTTAAAAAACGCTACTTATACTATACCGTCTAACAATCGATTCGCTAGGATTTCGTATTACGTCAAGGATCAGTAGATTGACAAGTTTCTAGCATGACAATTTCTCATTGAGACTTGAGAAATGTCGCAGTTGATGTAATTAGTCGACAGTGAGTGGGTTTTCAGAGTCAAACCGAATAGCGTAATTATGATGAACGATTCCAAGGACCAATTTATTTATTTACAAACTGGATTTAATGACACACTGTAATGACAACTAGACGATCTATTGGCAGGTCCTTGAAATTAGTGCTCTCATTGGGGGTGCCAACTTTACGGACCTTCTATAGGTGTCAGATGAATGCTTATTGAGATGATGGGTCTCTGGGGTAATGGAAAGAAGAGATGGGAAGGAAGCGGTGTAGCCCATACCATTGACTAAATAGATCCTATGTCCATACTTTGTAGGAACGATCCCAATATTAGCATAAAGGCTACAGAGAAAAAACACGGAAAAAATATTTAAAGGTGGACGGTGGCGGGGATCGAACCGGGGTTCGAATCACCCTCAACTCACGGGTCACATGAAGCAACCAACTGCACTTTACCAACTGAGCTACATTTGCCGACCGATTGAATCCATACCATTAAACACGAACGTCGTTCAACTCACTGCAATAGGCTACATTGATTCACCAACTTTCGGGGCTAGAAATCCTACAACTATTCACCTCACATTCCTACACTTGTATAAATATTACGTGGAAAATTGGCCTATACATGATAAAAAATTGACCAAGATACGAAGAGGTTCAACAATCAAGCAAACACTTGGAATAGAAAAAATACATAAATATTTTTTCAGAATCACACAAATGCAAGAAAAATAATGAAAATAGACAAAAAATCATCAGAAGATGATAAAAAGTACATATTAGAAAAATAACATTCAAATTCAAGTAAACACCAAATGAATTGCATAAAAAATCAACTCTCGGTTTCAATATACTAACGCACATGCTATAACGAGGTCCGACACACGTTGATCAATTATCTTGATTATTTTTCATTATATTACATCCGAAAGTGGACATAATGAATATTATTGAGGTCAAAGCGAAGGGCAAACTGAAAATAAATTTCGTGACATAATCTTTGTAACCTGTTCCAACAGCAACACATTCGCTTTCTTAGCATTGCTGCTACAAATACTATACGTACCGTATGCTAATTACATCACTCAAGCTAATTCACAAGTCAAACAATTCGCGGCTTCCACATTTATTATTGTAAATATTGTAATTAAGGGTAGAGATCTAGAGAAGTCATTGCCCCGATAAGATTGAAGAACCTAGATAACTTGTAAGATAAGATACCACAAATTATTATCTCTCATGGAAGTTTGATAAAGTGGACACTAGCTGGCATTCTGATTAGGTCAGTCCTCTCCGTCACATTACCGCCTTTTGTATCGACCTTGTCATAATTCTATACAGAATATCGTGTTATAGATTTCGGTGCATC
Source organism: Brachyptera putata (assembly GCA_907164805.1). NCBI lineage: Eukaryota > Metazoa > Arthropoda > Insecta > Plecoptera > Taeniopterygidae > Brachyptera > Brachyptera putata. Next base: position 19,825,636 of record OU015466.1, read on the forward strand.
ACAATCCGAACCATAGCTAACCTATCGGTCAGAAGACAAGAAGTTTCCGCCAGAGCAAATTCACCTATTTAAATTATCATACATGCAATCAACCATGGAAACAAGATGCGAACTAAATAGATATGACATAAGATGCGGATAATATTACCGTAGTCGAAAATGCTAATAAGCCATGTTTTATAAATAAGAAATGGTGAAAGATCAATTATGGTATGTTAACAGGTTGATCAGTTCAAGTACATGTGGTTTAAAAAACCGCGAGACATGAATGTAAACAATGCAAACAATAATCCTTGTCAATCAGAAACGAGATAAAATATAACCGCCAACCAATGAGGATCAAATACACGAGTGTCAAAAGCAATACCATAGACTAGAATTCTTTGGTCTATGACGAGGGGCTTACAACTCGCAAATTTGGTGTACACCTGATTTCAGGTGATTTCAGAGATTCGACCAGCGGATTTCAAGAGATTTCATGGCAAGTGTACACCGGATTTCAGAAGTTGTTAACCCCTCGGTATACGTGTATATTTAGATCGGGTATTTAGCATGGGGGTATGATTTTTTTTTTTTAATTTAAGAGTACTAACCAAACGGTTTGTACACAATAAACATTACAGGATTAGATTCGTTTAAATATGTATTGAAAAGTAAACATTGAAAGAGTAGCTAGATTTTATAGATCTTGTTTGGTGTAGTCTCATATGAAAAAAATACTTTTCTCCCCAACACCCTTTCCTTTCCTTTGCCTTTGCTTGATTTAAATACTAGATACAAGTTATTCATATTTTCATTTTTTTCAATATAGGCCTATTGCTTTAGCTGTTTGCTTCAAAAAAAAGCTACTTGTACACAGAACTTTATAACTTCCACTTGATTAATTTCATGTGATTACCGTGTTTATTTACTATAAAACATGTTCAAATAGCGACTTATATAAATGTGCGTCGATTTGTGGTTAAATTACCATACTTATCAGACCGTTCAGCGAGCGCACTAGGCCTATAGAGACCGCTCATTCGTATGATGATGATCATACCTTATTTACAAAACAAGTCCTAGATCTTCAGACACCGCTACAATATGTGACAGCACTTTAATATTTCTTTTCAGACAATTACGATAAATTATTTTTATTGAAAACCATAGATAACGTGGAAAAATCGTCAGCGAAGATAAATTACGGGTTTAAAAATGTCTACATGAAAAATAGACGCCAAAGTATTCAGTTGTATTGATATTATAGCATGGTAACCTTTATATTTAGAATTTTAGATTATGCTAAAACTCATGCAATTATTGAACGATTTCATAGCCTATAAGGCAGTGGTAGGCCTACTAACAGTGAAAACTAGATCATTCCAATGTTAGAATTGCAGCGATTTTTAAAAAATCACCTATATTTCATATTTGCTTCGTTGGTACACAGCCGTCATCGCCCCTGCATACAACATAACACTAGTAGATTGTATGTGCTATAGTGTATACTAATTATATCGTCTTCTCGACATTGGAAAATACTTTATTATGCGGTACTATCTACAAACGAGTGAATGGTGACGTACACTATAGAATATGTTATATGCACATAAATGGCATCGTAAAAACAAGAACGGATATTTATAGGGAATTTGAAATGATATACTCACGACCAGGGTAGACAACGTGATAAAACGAGATGAATATGCAGATTGTTGGTTGATAGAACAATGGGAAATATGCATCACGCAGGTTAGATGAGTTGCAATATGCGATGCAGTTAAATGAACCACAGATTTCATGTCTACATGGCAAGGACAGCACGATTACGTCACAACAGCCCAGGAAGAATTAACTTGTTAGAAGCGAGATTCAATTTCACATAGGCAGGTATACAGAGAAATGAAGGAAAAAATGAAAATTTAGCTTGTTTCATTCAATCAGTCTCGAACATTGTATCTAATAATTGGTCAATCCAAGAATAATACATATCTATATAGCTTTTTGGTCAGAATAGGTAGAACCTTTTGAGAAAAATAATCGACTATAACGCTTGGACAGCTCTTAAGACTTTTTGAAACATTTTTGGTAGATCTATTCGTGTCAAATTGAAGACCACAAACCTTCCGAGATTTAAAGAAAAAATGAATCTAACTATAGGCCTGAACAGGAAAAAAAACACCGTACATCGAATCTGAATATAAAGACAAGGCCCGTACATATTCTAGTATTATATTCTTATTCTAGCTTGAATTACAATAGAAGACATCAGCATAGCTTTATGGAACACCAAAAGTAGACAATTAATCCGTCAAGTTTTACAAATGATTCTTAATGATCCCACCAACAAATAGATATGCAACTAGATATGGGGATATTATGTATAATCAACAAAGTTTGTAAAATTATTTAGTTAGTAGACGACCCTCGTCTCCAGTGGATACAAGTATACCTCTGTCGACGAGAACTGCGACAGTAATCGATACGAGTATACACGTCATTTTCCACCCTTCTAAACTCCCCGCCACAGGTGACACCCGCGACACAAAGCCGTAGTGGGCCTATAGTAGTATAGTTGCTCACGTTACATAAACAACTCGACTAATTAACAATTGATTCACCAATACTGTTCATGATGTTACATTCACCAACCTAGTTAAAGATAATTTCAAGGAAGTGTTTTTATTTTTCAGTGACTGGCGGCGGATCAACACCGTAGGCGGATCGACACTGCCGATCGCTTCGGTTAATTGATAGGGGAGACGATCGATTGGTGGAGCAATAGCTCAACTAGAAAGAGAAGTGCAAAGTGAACATCGGCATGGTTGTATTTTATTTTCTTCAAGGCACTATAGGGAGGCGTTTTAGCAAAACAATCGGTTTTGATGATCGTATATTTATATAGCTCCAACTTCTTCATATATTTATAACACGAAAATGCAGAGAAAAAGAAGATACCTAATATGAAGATGAAAGATTCTTCCAATGCAGATGATGGATATATTGTTCGCAATATCACTAAAACTATTATTTCAAGATATATTGTTTGTTAAATGATTTATATTATTATTAATTATTATTTGGGGTGGTGAGATCACTCTTGTGATGCTCCGTCTGAACCATAGACCAATAATAATAAAACCAATAACTTAATTATTGGTCTATAACGATGACTAAATTGTCCGAACGATCCCATATCGTCAGTTGTCATCCTAGTGGTTGTTGTCATCACTTTATAAACACACAATACACATATAGGTCACCTACAAAATATGCAATGGCCTTATATATAAGACTGTATTATCCAACTTCTGAACGATCCCATTTATTGTCATTCGCATTTTCTCAATAACGGAACAACTACTGTGTGACAAGTTTTCGACGATAATTAAAAAAGTCAACGACCCACCATTTGTAAAGGTATAGCTAAAAATAAGTAACTTGGATCCTGTATCAGTGTGAGCATCAAAATACACTACACTATCTGGAAGCACGTGCGAATCAGTCTACCGTAACATTTAGATTTTCGACCATTACTTCAGTGCAAGGTTTAGTTAATTGGTAGAATATATACATATTTGTGAACATGAATGATTTGTGAACGATTTATAGTCTCAAGGTCTGGGCTCTCAATCACGGCTTAGTCAATGGCCTTACCCACGAAAACAAAATTCATATGTTCAGTCACGGTTAAAGAAATTAATTTCTCTCAGAAAACAGTTTTCAACATAAAAACGAATCCGTACAAGGCTACTACAACCATTTGTGCCTGCGTTTCCAACGTCTTTTAGTTATTGATTTATGCTATGTACTATAACAACTTTCATGCAACTCCTCATATAGAAGACACACCGGCATTAGATTCGCGGTCACGCAGGTAAAACCGGAAGCGTCAGCGACAGAAACTTTGCAATGATGCAGCTTTTTGTAGCACAAATAATAAAATATATATATATATATACGTTCCATTTTATAGAATTGTAATGCGAACGGAAATAGAAAGAGACGCTATCTCATGTAGAATTAATTATGTATTGTAATTTGTAACAATATTGTAGACAATGTAGAACTGGAAGTCCGTATAGAAGAGTGACGAATACACAAATCCATGCCAAGTTGGGTACTACTACTATATACTCAAGACTCAATTCATGTTAAAACTGCGGTGCATTAAAATAGGCGAATATGTTTCTTTTTGTAACGGCATTCATTCCGAACTTATTCATTGAAAAAATGGTTCTTGCCTTGTAGTAAATATAGATAGGCCTACTGGTAGTATTTTCGTTATTTATTGATAACAAATACAAATATAAGGTTAAATAATTATGTCACTTATTGGACGACAAGGAATAATTAAAATTACCGAAACAAATATTGATGCCGATGTTAGTATAGCCCTCACAATAAAAAACGACGCATCAATGTTGTTCATGTAGACAAATTTTTATTCTTGGGTAAAGTAAGTACAGTAGGAAAAAGAGTCTATATTATTGCACAACGTCCCTCAAACATTTAGGTATACCGTCCCACTGAACGCAAGGACTTTTACATGTTTTTCAAGTTTTCGATAATAAAACCAAATAACTAGTACAAAAAGATCTACGAAGTCATAAACCGATGGATGCGCGAAAAATGTCCACTCATCTCAAACATAGCTATTATTGTATTGGTACACCGCCAATGGCCAATCAGTTATCTTATGTAGCGGTAACTGTATACTCATGCATTGGGTTATATTATATCACAGAGCCAGATCAAATCATTGTAATTGGGCCATCGATATCTTTAAATTGCCACTCTTGACCTCTGACCTCGCGAGTATAGGACGTAACCTCATTCTTGTCATGCCTGTCAAGCGAGAGGGGTGTTGAGGAAAGGGAAGATGATATAATTTATTGTTTAAGTTTGCCATGTCTCATAGATATGCAATACGAGTACACCACTCGGACTGCTGCTACGATAGCGGGAATAGCCCAAGGACAAAAAGCTAGGGAATTTCCTTCTCATATAATATGGCACAGTAACAACAAATCACCCTTACAGAGAACAGACGACGATGATTATTGTTAATTGCTTAACGAGTCTACCAACAGCTAGGTTATTTAGAGGGTGTCAAGCGAGCAGGAATGAAACTAGGAACTGATGCGTGAAAGGACGTGCATTCAAAACCCATGCCTTTAACGAGATTCAAACCCACACCCAACGGTGCCTCCACTATTATTATTACGAAGTATTATTTTCCTAGTATTACCCATATACTTCACACATATACATCCTAATCGTACACATGCAATGAATGCACATTGCACTATATAGACAAAGCTATGAGCTGCAATGACACGCAGTGCAATGAGTGGATTATCACTTGAGCCTATAGCGTCCTGGAAAAAGGGACTATCGACAACGATTAAATATCTTTGGTATGTAAACACTAGACTCGAAATCCACAGCCAACAACGGAATGTGAAAACGAGTCATGCAGTAACGTTGTTCTCATTTATTACTGCACCAGTAAGGCCATTTTACAATGGTAACTGGAAGTCTTGCCATAATAACAGCAATTAAAAGTAATAAATAAAATCAAGATTCAAGACCGAGTTAACCAAAACCAGCAAAGAAAGTTGATAGGGGCCTAATTGGACTCATCTTGGTTTCATTCTCAAGCACAAACATTCACATGCACACACGCACCTATACATGTACACATTGTGCAACTAAACCTAAACAAATCTTAGTCGTTTATTATAGATCCCATACGAACAAGAAACTACCGGGTATGACAAACTGACAATCATCATCTACGTAATTGGTGAATATTCGCAAGGTGACTCGTCATGAATTGGCAGGCGAACAGCAGTCCATGTCAACACACAACAAACTGCACGTTTGAAAAGAAAGCGAGAGTGAGTGAGAGAGAGAAAGAGAGAGAAGACCTGTAAGCACAGGTCCACCGTTTCACCAGGCCTTTATTATTCAACAATCAACACATTAGTTTTGTTCTCATGTGAGAATCGTGTCAGTTGGCTTTGTTAGTCACATCAAACTTTTTTTTGAAAAAACAACTAACAAGTTCCTTGATTTGAGTTCGTCATTAGAATTGCATACCAACTCAAATTACCTTCAAATGCCGCCTTTCAATATGAATAAATACTATACGTTATCTAATGAAGATCGTTATTTTAATGTAGTCAGAATTGAGAAAAATATTTTTTTATAATAAACCGAGTAGGCCTACCCAAAGTTGAACCAAGTTCAAAAACTACTTGCTAAAAACTAAGTATAGTCGCAATACCGACGGACGTACATTATTTACACAAAAATGTCACCATGATTTTATTCATCATTGGTATATTGAATTATCAAAAAATCTGGACTGTAGACGTGACACATTGGCTCATTAAAAGCATAAAACAGGAGAGACTGTATTAATTAAACCATTCATGAACCATTCATGGTCTTGGTGATAACTCATGATACCGTAACTTACGAAATATGATACAAGACGATAAAATATCGTAGATGTAAATATGTATTTAGTAAATGAGTCAAGTCGGTACGATGCTGTGTAATAAGAATCAAGTACCAGTACGCCATGACGGGGGCAATTCACTGCATAGGCGGGGGTGGTCTTGTTACAGAGTCGAGTCACGAGCATGGATTTTCCAATACAATTTAATACATTGCAATTTACATATCTATAGTTGTCAATTTGCCAATTGTCGTAATTTGTTGATGCAATTTGATACCCAAATATAATCTAGCTGTTTGTGGGGGCGTTACCACAGACAGAGCGAAGGCTTAGGCCTACACCATTCAAGTTCCATACGTGAATGCTGGTATATAGGATATACGCGTTGTTCTTTTGAGAAATGTCATCGTCAAACTGTCCATACATTCACAGCTAGGTCACCCAGCGACAAAGAATTTGAAATTAGCATATAAATAATAGATTTGGTTAGAGCCATTTAGTGAGTACAAGGAAAATATCAAAAGGGAAGACGAATGTCATAGTAACGTGATTCATATCGACTACCGTTTTGTAAACTACACAGCACTATTTCAAATTATTGCCTATATACACACATACCGGTAATGCACCTTTATGAAGACGTAATTTGCATAGCAGTACCGGTAGGTACATTCTTATCACTACTTTATACAGCAGCATACGTTTATTTTAGTATAGGTACCCGATTTACGTCACTATCGGATAACTGTACATAACTATACCTCTACATCCAACATTTCAGAGATCTTTTATAGGAAAGAACGTAGATTGGAGTCACGCGGTCATGCCTTGGGTTCGAGTCCAAGCAAGTCTATTTACGACTCGTGATAAGTATTGTTTACGATGTGGCAAGCAGCGGGTGGGTTCCAATTAGTACACACCTTGATACACCCTGCAGTGGAAATATAATGTGTACCGCTTTGTCAGGACAATGATACTGTTTAGAACGTAGTTTATCAATTGGATGAAGAAAGAAACTAGACCATAGCTGCAATTCATGGGTCGACGAGGGTCAACGGTGGTCGATCGGAACATCCAGACATTAGAAAAGTGATCCAGCACTATCAACTGCAATATGCAGATGAGGAAAACGAAACAAAAAAATGTATTACAGTACGATTCATTTCTATTCTTCAAAATCGATGAGACACAATGTAGGCCTACCACCAAAATATACAATAATTATAGGCATTGTAATTAAGTTCATTTTGCATACTCACAGCAATAAAGTGGAGTCTAATTGAGAATAAATTCAATGTTTGTATAGACAACAAACATTTTTCAAAACTGGGGCTAACATTATTTACTATAATATTATTCGCCAAGCATAGCTGGCGGGGTGATTTATAATTGTGAAATTCAATACCGCATACTGAACTCAGTGTAATAACTTTGGCAGTAACCCATAACATCTCTCTGTCTCTCTCTCTCCCGAATATATACGATGTGCCATGCAGGACGAGTGACAAGGATAGACCGAGCCAGGAAGGAGGACGCACAGCATCCAGCATCGATTGAACCGCCAATCAGGTCAAGGACGGGCAAAACCGCTTTTACAGGACTCGCGGTTACGCGGCGAAGAAACGGCACACTCAACGCATCCCGGGATGCTCGTGTTATTGTTATGAATGCGATAATGAGTACAAGGCCCTGTCCGAAATACTTGAGGATGTGTACAGGTAATGAAAATATCTTTAGGACGAAAATACGACAAACAAGAACGAATTTAGAAAATTGACTACACAAAAGAAGTTATGAGATTATTGACCCGATACACGAGAATACAAAAATACTGAACTACTATGAAACTATGGGTGGGTTGCAAGAACGACGTTTGAACCCCGGCCTACCTTAGACGCCGTCTAAGTATACAAAATAGCATTGCAGAGGCAAAACTATTTTGTACTTAGACGGCGTCTAAAGTTAAACGTCGTTCTTGCAATCCACCCTATTAATACTGATCCATAATTCAACTGCAACGAAAGAGAATACATTCTATGTGAAATATGTCTATTAACATTATTCAACAAACAGATTTCGAACTGACTTTGGTCTTCGTCGTCAGCACTCAGCAGCAATGTCTACGAGGCCCTAGGGACGCCACATGAGTACAGGCCATGCTTGTATTTCAATTTAATAGCTGTGTTTGATAATAAAATGCTTGGCTCATCGTTATCATCCTCCCTCCCGCCTACGACACCCGGTGATTTCACTTCCGCTATTATTTAACAGTTCTTATAATTTCATCACCATTACAGGGTATGAAAAATGAGTTATGTGTTCGTATCATACTTTTAGCCACATGCATTTTCCCTTAGCGCTGACAGCTTTTCAATTTTATATATATGTGTATACGCGGATCGCAGCTTCCGGTAAAAACTCTTTCTACCCTTGCTCGTGGCAAAGGTTATCTAGACGGTATCTAGGCGTCTTTCCTGGCATAACGATGCAAACGAGAAAAGGAGAGAGGATGTAGTAAAAAGCTTGTTGACAAGAGATAGAGATGTTAACAACAAAAGTCAAATATTGAAACCGGCGGGCGTCGCGTGCTAGCTGTAGGCCCTATCTACACACAGACCCAAGTTGGTTCAACAGATGTACCGGTATACAAAGTTCGGGAAGGGTATATGTAAAAATAGATGTCCAATAATCTTGTCACTATGTCGATTAACCATTGGGTAATAAAACTCTGGTGCGGTACCGGAGCCGATATCTCAAATCTAGTCCCGGCAGGAAGTGAAAATTGGAAGGCTCACACTGATCGTCTCCCACTTGATAGCATTATATTAATTTTGGTAGTGGTGTCGATCCGCCAATAATGTTGCAGGAAATGCATGGGGGGGGGGGGGGTAAGCAGGCCGGCAAGTAGTTCAGCCAACGCATGTTCATCTAAACATAATTAAACTAACTTTGAATTAGGGTGGATTCGGTTTTCATTTTACAAAACAATTCAATTTCGTACCGTACGCAAATACGTGAAAAATACGCAAATCAACAAAAATGGGCCTACAATTGAAAAAGAGTCTTTACTCCGCAAGAGATAATGCTATGGAGACGTAAGATAACGGTGAGAAATCGGTACCGTACTACGTTGAAAATTAAGAGCTAATATATTAAAGAAGGTAGGCCTACACTATCAATTTCGGTCCACGTATGGTAGGCCAATACAATTTTGTGTTGACGAAATTCTTTGAAGGCATATGACAGGAACTCAATGCAGGAACTGTGTCAATTCCGTCGAGTGCGTACATAATAGGCCTACTATAATTTAAATTTCAGAATTGAAACCAAGTTTCTTCATGAAGATTTTTTTTGCTGTGTGCCATCAATTTATACTTCTACATATCCTATGATATTTTTACTATCTATAGTCAGAGTCGTCAATGATCGATATTTAGTTATCTTCGAAATTCCGTGGCATTGACAGATGGGTCTTGGCTCTAGTGCCACTGCTCTCCTGTATTTCCTTGTGTGTATTTCTCATTATTTATAAACAAACATCAAACACTGCAACATAACTATCAGAATGTTATTCACATTCAAAACAAGTCGTGATCTGTTGAAATAACGGCACATTGTTTCTTGTTCAAAAGCTGCAGCTCACTGCGAAAAATGTTAATCGCAATACGGCAGGACAACAAAGAATTTACGTTCATTTACCAGGAAGAATGCATCAATAATAATGTACATATTATACGAGTATAACGACGGAGTTGGGAACCAAAAATATATTTAGTTGGTTCGTGGTAGAGGTTCAACGGATCCAAGTCTACATACAGGACTGGGCCATCGATCGCCTGATTCCGCCTTCCCTTCTTCCCTACTCTACTACTCAACCTCAACGACGTAGTTCGTTTACTAGCTCGATATCCATGAATCCATGACATTCTCCTCTCTCTCCAGTGTCAATTGACAGGAACTACATGAAAAGTCGAGTTTATCCACTAGATGACTGCTAAGCTGATAGGCAAACCCGGAGTTTTCGGGGGCTATTTGAACCCTTTCGAGAGGCACGAACGAATGAAAGGAACTATTATTACTATTTACTGATAAATTATAAATTTTAAAATTGAATTAACAAAATTGAATATTATAAAATAAACGATAGTCGTAATATTACACAGAAAATAATTTTGCATTAGAAAGAAGGAAATGTACATTTTATTACAGTGAATTGAGCTAACAAATTATTAATTCAAGATGAAAGTTATTACGTCTCGTCTTCAACGAGTTCTTATGAAAAGATTTTTTTCAGGAAATATCAAGGCCTACGTGCATGATCATGTAATATACTAGTACGGCAATACGGATTGGGAGCTGAATTATAAAATGATCAACAATGGAAATGAGGAATCACTTGCAACACTCTTGCTAGTTAAAAAATGTGAACGGCATGAAGTTGAAGCATACTCGAAATGTTACAGGGCTAGGCCTACTAAAAATGCTGTGCCTTATTTACAACACAACTAACTGGAATTTCCGCATACATTGTTCTAAGGGTCGATACTAAGATTTCAGGCAGCATGACACACCGAACAAGTGTAGGCTACAGTTGAATCAGCTTAGGCATAGAGCTTAGGCAACAATGCAGAAGAGATGAGGGTAAAGCATCGATTTTAGCCCATAGAACACTGATATTATATCTGAATATATCCAAATTAAAGTTGAAAAAAGCAAACATCAATAATAGAGGTCGCATAGGCCTACTATTGTGATAAAAAAATAAAAAAGAAGGCCCAAGTCGAAGTCGCCGAGTGAAATAATAAAACTATGCCTAGTTCTACAGCACGTCTACTTACAATCTAAATGTTTCTTTTTTGGGCCGATCAATTCTTCTGTTGTTGCTTTGCAAACTGATTTTGCTAAACCCTGGCCGGCGATGCTGTGTTTTGCAGCTAGTAATCGGTCGCTTATAGTCTGTCCTGCCATTTTTACACTCATGATTTGGGTTTTGGGGGGGTAGAGAACCCCGAACTGAAACACTTATCACGCACTGACAGCTCACGAGAACAGAAGATGGCCGACTGAATCTGCTGAAATATTCCTGAGTGTTAACCAAGTCCAAAACAACTGCTATATATAAAACTCTTCTACTGTGTTCTTGAAAATGATATTAGACTCACATCTAAAACATACGTTGATTTTTGGGTTGCGAGATGGTGTTAAGACCAGTGTAAAATATATTCGTCTACAAATCCTGTTCATGAAAGTGGTATAAGTTTTGTCTAGATCACATGACACTATGACAGTTTGTCATTCGGCGCGGTTCACCTACCTAACCTAACCTTCCGCACAGTATTTCTACTACAAATACGAAAGTGTTTTTTGGGTTGTCAATAATTAAAATGGGATATAAATTGATACCACCCAACTTTATATATGTAAGATAACGTATTGAGCTTGTTTAAATAATTATATGTGATTATATCCGCGTATTATTTATGATCAGGATCAATCCCACGAAGAAACCAATATTTTGTTTTATATTTTGATAGGCCTAGGCTAGTACATGCAATGTAGGCCTGATTGTAAAAATTATTTCAATATAATTATGCAAGTGTAATTGCTACCTATTGAGGCACTATGCATCCATTTAATCTACTCATAATTTAATAGTTGAAAGCCAGTGTGAATGGTGGTAACCTAACCTTACATTTTATTCTTAGATGATGAAAAGAAAACCAAATAATTTACTTCTTCAACGTACTCCTACTTTGTCATCATCTACTGTATCTACAAATGGAAAAAATAGTGATACAAAGAGTTTTTCACGAAGTAGATCCAACTTGTTGCAAACTGAAGAGAATTTAACACACCACAGTAGGGCTAATATAACTCCAACAGATCCTAGGTTTTCAAGAAAAATTATTGTTGAATTCAGCTCTCCAAACATTGCTAAACCCTTTCACGTTGGACATCTAAGATCAACAATAATTGGTAACTTTATATCTAATCTCAACGCGTATTTATCAAATACAGTTGTTCGGCTTAATTACCTTGGAGATTTTGGTACCCAGTTTGGCTTTCTTAAAGTTGGAGTGGATTTGGCGAATTATACTGACGAAATGATGAAGCATAATCCAATACAGCTTTTATATGAGGCATATGTAATGGCCAATAAGAAAGCTGAATCTGATCCTAGCATTGGCATAAAAGCTCGTGAAGCCTTTCAACAACTTGAAGCAGGTAGTTTACCTGACAGAGAAAAATGGCAGGTATTTCGAGGCTATACCATTGATGAACTTCAAAGGGTCTATAAAAGATTGGGAGTTGTTTTTGATGAATATAATTGGGAGTCGATGTATGGAGCTAAAGATATAACATCTGTTCTAAACACTCTAGAAGAAAAAGGAATATTGAAGCTGGAGCAAGATGGTAGACGAGTAGCTGAGCTAGCTAAGAATCGTCGAGTTCCTGTTGTAAAGAGCGATGGATCAACATTATATTTAACAAGAGACATAGCTGCAGCCATCGACCGTTTCGAGAAGCATAGTTTTGATCAGATGTATTACGTTGTTGATAATGCACAAACTGATCATTTTTCTGGATTATTCGAAATTTTATCAAAGATGGGTCTGCCTTGGGCTGATCGAATGGTTCATATTAAATTTGGAAGAATTCGAGGTATGAGCACACGTAAAGGAAACGTTGTATTCCTCAAGGATATTCTAGATGAAACCAAAGAGATTATGCTCAAAAAACAACTTGACTCGCCAAGTAGGTTTCAAGTCTTATAATTCTGTATGATATGTGAAAAGAATTTGATGAACCATTAAAGTTGTCCCAATCTATGTTGTTTTCCAGACACAAAAGTTGAACTTGGTGATATCAGTGAGAATACTGCAGATATAATTGGTGTATCTGCTGTAATAATTAATGATTTGAAGCAGAGAAGACAACGCGACTACGAATTTGATTGGAACAGAGCATTACAGGTACAATGGTCTAAAAAGAGAGCACTAATTCTACGAGTGTGATGTTTATTATTTAATAATGATTGAATTCAAATCGAGGATTTTTTTCGATCGATATCAAGTTAAATTTCGATCAATATTCGGTAATGAAATTTCCATATCATTTGCAATTTTATATCAAATGGCAACCCTACTTTGAAACAATGTATGCCCTAGCATACTACAGCAGATAGAGTATATTATCCAAGCTTTTACAAACCAACAGCTTACCCTGAAATGTATATTTTTCTTACTATGTAGGTTCAAGGTGACACAGGAGTTCGACTTCAATATACCCACTGCCGTCTTTGGAGTTTAGAACGTAACTGTAATGTTTCTGTTGCGCTCAATCGGGAAGGATCATTGGTTGCAGAAGAACAAGCTGTTGCACTGTACGAGCATTTATTAAAATTCAACATAATTCTGAGCAAATCTCACGAAGAACTTGAAGCATGTATCCTTGTGAATTACCTCTTCCAGTTGTGTAATTTCATAAATAAAGCATTTCGAGTTCTTCCAATTAAGAATCACGATGAACACATTGGTTCGCAAAGACTCTTATTATTTCATACGTCAAGATTAGTGCTGAATCAGGGTATGAGGATACTTGGCTTGCAGCCTCTCAATGAAATGTAAATCAGGGTCAACCATTACCGTGATAATTGAATTTATGCATTTTTTTAAAAATTTAAAAATAATTGTGGCAAGATAATTGTGTGCTGTCCATCGATTACAGCCCTGGCAGGGACACGACTTTACAATCTCGTATAGGCCCCAACGCAAGAGCTACATTCCCTACAATTATTTCAAAACAAACAGTAGGCCTATAATATGACTTTTTTTGGAAAAGGATGCAGTGTGAATCTTCTTCAACTAAACCTGAGCAGAATATCCGAAGAAAACACTCAAGAAGACACAAACCTAACCCACCCATAACCCAACCCCTACCTAACCCAACCATATAACTTCTCTGTGCTCTAACTAATTCTCCGTACAGTAATCGTAATTATTACGGCAATATAACTTCCTATATTAGTATTTTAGGTTTACAGAAAACAAAGAAGGCTGTAGTGGAACATTACTAAAAATATAATTTCATGAAAACAAAAATGTTTTGCTACAGCGAGACTTGAACTGGCAACCTTCGCGACCAAAAGTGAACGTGTTAACGCAGAGTCACCGCGAAAACATAAATCGAACGACCGTGATAACATAAATCAAATAACTTGTTAGCCGATATAAATAAGAAATGCGAGAAAATATGCCTTGCGTTGGAGGGATTGCAAAGTCGTGGCATTAATTCATATTTTTCATGGTTGATTAGAATATTCAAATTATTTCTGCAATTATTGCTATCCTGGCAATGGTTTCAATGTTATTCTAGTCCATCAGTAAACAAAGATACAAATATCATTGATGATATTCATGTATTTTAGGGGTTCCTAGTATGTACCAGTCGGTATACTGTTATTTTTAGTATGGTAATATAAATTGTGTTATTAACGGAACTTATTCAACTTATTTAACTTATATAACGGAACCTAATTTAGTTGGGACTACAGTCAAAAAATAAAGAAAGCCTACAGCGATTTTGTATTGAGTTTTCTAAGTTAATAAAAATATGTGAAAATACCGGTGAAACCTAGTGTGTTTTTCTTCCACCATTTATCTTGTAAGTACTGGTACAAATGATTGTTATGACTGCTGCATGTTTCAGGAAGTGGATGTTTAGGCTTGCTCTGCATAATTGCAAATACTCGCAAATAGACGAGAGTAGGCTTATGACTATATGCAAAATATAAATCCAACAAGAAATATAAATGTCGACAAATCTTAATATAATATATACTACTTTATTGAAATGATTACGGTAATCTAGAGCAATTTAACGTTTCTTCCACGTAAACTTCTTCCTAGCCTTTGCTTGACCCGGCTTCTTCCTCTCACGGCGGCGGTAGTCGCGCGTTAACAGACCAGCTGAAAAGAATAGAAGAGTAATTAGATGTGAGGAGCGCAGTTTCCGTTCCACACAAATACCGGCATTTTTTTTCATGTGGCATCAGGGCAGATAAAGTGACCAATTGACATGCAACTTTTTCTGGACATTGGCATCATATCGGAAGAGATAGGTATTTTTTTTGAGCAAAATCAGTTTGGCACTATTTTGGAAAATGATATGGACTATTTGAAAACTCCTATAAAAATATCATTGGGTGAAATTTCATTCGACTAGAATGAAACTGTCATGCAATTATATTTGATGAGTTTCGATGAAAGTTTCGATGTTATTAAAAAAAAATATATTTGATGAGCATAGACCACAGAATACCCAAAGAAAGAATATTTTTTCGTCAATGGAATACGCAAAGCTCAATTAATAATTTTACAGCACTTGAAAATATATTTTTTTGTTCGCAAAAGAAAAAGCAGCAGCTAACCAAGTTTTATAATTATAAGTAGATGAATAGATCATAGTAGAGAGCTGCTGAAAGAACACGGAGACGAATTGTACAAACATACGACGTTTTGACGTTTCGGCTGTTGCCTTGCCTGCGGTGGTAGTTACGCCACTGCTCATGTTTATTTTGGTTTGACAGTACTTTAAGACGATATAAAATCAAATCCCTCGTACCGAGTCTCATCTTCTCCACCATGTCAGTATCAACATAGCTGCGTAGACTCCATGCGATGCCCCACCTCAGCGCTCCAGCCTGGCCAGAAGTGCCTCCACCGGCGACAGTCGCCTCGACATCAACCGTCCCGATTAATCCCGTGAACACCAATGGGAAGAGCAGCTGAAATACAATAAATTCCTCGTATTTAAAAAAAGTCAAATATAAAATAATATTATGTACCGGTAATTGTATTTTGGAAAAGAAGAATTGATAATAATAATAATTTCTTTATTTAATGGAAACCAGCACATTTAGCGCAGTGGTTAGCACGCTCGCTTCTTGTGATCTGGTAGACGACGGGAACTTCGGACCCAGTTCGATCCCCGCCGCCGACCATCTTTACAGGGGTTTTTCGTGGTTTCCCTCTGTAGTCTAGGCTAATGCCGGGATGGCTCCCACAATAAGTCGGCCACGACCGCTTCCTTCCCACTATCCTTCCCATTAACCAGGAAACCTTCATCTCATCATCCCATCACCCCATTAATCATCCATCCGACGCCAATAGACCTTCGCTGTCATTACAGTGCGTCGTTAAACCCAATATAAAAAAAATTCAATGGAACAATTTACACTGTTATAGAATGTGTCAAACTAAAACTAGATAAGTAATTACACTGAAAGTATGAGATAGGCTAGATGAAATATCTAACAACATTCACAGTTCTTCAATACTATTAAAACACTTGTCAAGTAAGTACAGTTTCACATGATGTTTAAAAATATTCAAATTTGTAATTGCTTTTAATGCAAGTAGTGATTACTGATGAGTTATAAAGTTTGGTCTCTGCATATACAGGTATGGGTTTCTAGCAAATATTGTTAATCTGTGGGCCTGTGCATGGAGATCTTTTACTTGTCGCGTATCATAATGATTGTGGATTGACATTTAAAATGGTATGATAGATATACACAGATAGAATAGCTAAAATCCATTTTTTTTTATTATGGGTATACCGTACAGTGTTTTATGCTAGTAGCTCCCAGCATGTGAGAAGTGATTATTAATGATAAGTGATTCTTAATGCTCCTTTCTGTACGAAAAAGATCCTTTTGATGTATGGTGTTTGTCCCCAGACGACATTCGCAATCTTTATAGGAGCAAAAGCTCTCCTAATCCTAATCCTAATTTTCATAACTACATATTTCAAACAATTCAATAAAAATAAACCAATCTATTTGTTTCTTTACAAAAATCTATATCATCTGACTTTTGGTGAATTTGACTACCGGTATTAAAGATGATATGAATAGTTTTAGTAAAAAGTCAACTTTATTATTGACCAATTAACCTGATTAATTTAATTTTTAAGAGTTCACTTGGTTGGATTAGTTATTCAGCTGGACGAGTTTCTCGGTAGATATCGTACTCTTTCCGGGGGATATCTAGGACTATATATTGGAACATTGGAACAGAATAAAATGAAATACATTTTTAAACACAATCAAGGATGAATAAAAAGATAGAAATAGATATTGAATATAAAATGTATGCAATATTATACAATAATATACATTACCATTATAAGAACCAAGATACACAGAGTATTTCAACATTTGATACATAAAATGAATATGGAAGTTATCTAGCTGATCTAACTGATAATATTGTAAATTACAAATCTTTAAAACAGTACCGGTATAAAAGAACAATAACAAATTCACTATAAGTTTACAGTACAGGTACTGAAAAACAAAAACCCAAGAAACCTAGTTTAAGACGATTTTTAAGCTGAATATTGTATCTGGTACTGGAATAGTTTCATTGGAAAATAAGTTGCTTTTTCTTGCTACCTTACTTATTTCTTATTTGACAATGCAGATACCATACTTTGAACCACTGTACTAATGTTATCAAGCATCGCTTGATTGTTTTTAAGCATTTCTTTCAATTCACGATTCTCCTCTCGCATTTCTCTTCTCAATCTCTCCAAAACGATCGTACTTTCTTCAACTTCAGCATGCAGACATTCCACCTCCGATTTCTGTCGGCCAAATTTCCTGACGATGCTGTTATTAGACCAATAGGACGATGTACTACAATATTTATTATTTGCTGTTGTGGCTACATCTGAAACTACTGATGATAGTGTATGGCCAGTGAAACAATGAGTTTTAGATAACTCAAATGCTGATTCCAGTATTTTCTGAGGTAGACGTGTTTCCTTTGCATTCAGGGGTTTCAGCTTGAGCATAACGCAACGATCTGAAGGTGTAATGCGAATAAAACGCAATGCAGAAAATGAAAAAAATCTAAGTACGTATTTAGGTAAGTAGCGGTTAAAGAACCATATTGCTTTATCAACTCTTTCCATATTGTAAATCAGCTGTGTTTGACGGACAAGTTTCGAGAGTTTCGCTGTGGTTTTCAAACCTTGGATGTCGTAGACAGCGATACCAACGAGAAGATTCATCAAAACAATTGTTACCAATAAAACAAACACAACAAAAATAATATGCGAACTGTACTTCAGTACTTCAGAACCATCTGTATTAATTATAAATCTCATGCCTACCTCTCCAGTCATCATTGTAAGTACATTTATGATTCCAATAAAAGGATTTTCAAATTCTGGTGTCGATGGAAATAAAACACAGAAACTTACAGTGAATCCGATCAAGAGAAAGATGTACGCCAAGCCAAGTTTAGCAAATTCTTCTAGGACCTTCGTGTACATAGCAACGTATGACCCGAAAACAGGCAATTGCCCAATTTGTACCATGAGAATGTACCAAGCGCAGAGAATTGCAAAAGCAAATATATGTTTTTGCCACAGATACGTTTGCCCCGTGTGAAAGTTCGATACAGCAAAAACCGAACCAATCACAAACCACTCGACGAGGTTTTCGAAATGGGAGAAATACTGCTTCCAACTTTGGTACCCTGCCAACGCTACAAGCTTACGTAATATTTCTGCAGCGGTAAATATCATTAAAATATACCATTCATTTATAACCAAAGAAACATGGAGTAAACCTTCTTCGTTTTTGTTCGCTTCGCCGGTTGACGGAACCTGTTCAATTTTGATAGCACTCTCATTGCACGAGGATCTATTTACTATTTTGAATGTATCTGTGCTGTGCTTAACATAGTCGTTTCCTATCAAAACTTCTTTAAATGAAGCTACGTTTTTGTTCTCTTCACCGGTTGACGGAATAGTTTCAATTTTTATAGCATTCTCATTACACGATGATCTATTAGCTATGTTAACATACGTATCTGTGCTGTGCTTAACATAGTCTTTTGCTATCAATCCATGGCCCGTAAATAAACAAACAAACAAAAAATAGAAAAATATTCTTGCTAAATAAAACTTCCTGATTTTCTCCCATTTCAGATATAAAAATGCCTCACACAAAGGATGTTTCAATATTTGCTTTTGACCTTGTTCTACAAAACTATTCAACATATCGACCTCGCCCTTTTTTCTACGTAAAATACTGCTGAAATCTAGACTTAGTTCTACATCTTGGCTGGAATCAAGTGGATGCTGAATAGAGACAGCTTTGTCTAAATTATTGTAAAACATTTCTAGCGAAGCAGGTGTTTTCCGAACGATAATGGCTAGCGCTGTAACACCTTTCTTGTCTTTTGCTATAATGTCAGCACCATGAAATAATAGCGTCTCCACACATTGCGGGCGCTCGTTTAAAGCTGCGACATGCAATGGTGTGTACTCTGATTTATCTTTCATATTTATATTAGCCCCTCCGCTGATTAATGCCTCTGCGATATCGAAAGCGAGATCCGCCCGACAAACACAGCCCACAGCATAATGAAGAGAGGTTTTTAGTTCATCGTCGACTATGTTCGGATCGCATCGGCTACTCTTAAGCAATGCTATTACACATTCTAAACATTGTGCAGTGGAAGCTAAGTGAAGTGCTGTCTTTCCTCTACTATTTATAGCATTGGGATCTGCATTTTTTGACAGTAAAATTGAAATACATTCAAAATTTCCACTATCAGCGGCCAAGTGGAGAGCGGTGTTATTCTCATTACGAGTTTTCAAATTGACGTCAATACCGGTAATATCCAATAACACTTGTAAACATTGAGAATGTCCCAGATCAGCTGCTGTATGAATTGGAGCTGCTCCTGTAGGTTCTATCGAGTTGATATCTGAACAATATTTTCCCAAGAGTTCGACACAATCGACAGAATTCGATTTAATTGCAGCCTGCAGCACAGTCGAAGCTCCGTCAGACATATCACTGACAATATCAGTGCGTGCGCCATTGTTGATGAGAATTTGAGCTGTGACGGCTGAGTTACCAAATGCTGCACTGTGTAAGGGAGTATAATTACGTAAAGCATTATTCACATCGGCACCTTTTGAGATGAGATATTTGACAGTGGAAACACAACCGCTGAATGCGCTCAAATGAAGTGCAGAGAAGCCTTCATTAGATTCACAATAGTTGATATCAGCACCACAATTTAGTAACGCCTCAACAATATCTTTTCTTTTCATAAACGCCGACCACAGAAGAGCGATATTTTTCTCCAACGGGGTACAACTACCACAATGGAATTGGATTGTATCTATGAAAATTGTTCCATTCTCAATACCTTCTAGCAAACTGACTCTACCTGAATTCTTCCTCATAAGCTCCAATAAATATATCGACAGTTGATCTGTAACTATCGTCACGCATGACGCTTTACGTCTTATATCAGGTAAGCTCTCAGAATATAGCATATCAGTATCAACGGAGGGTGCGTAGTCATTCATCATCGTTGAAGAAGATGTATCATCTGCCACACCGTCGACAATCGTGTCTTGTTTTCCGATAACTCTTTCGTTCCGTCCGTGCTTCGTTGAATGGAACTTCGGGAGGGTGGCCATTGTAATCGATAACTTTTCTCCTCAAAAGATCTCGCTAATAGCTTTTTTTCTTGACGCCGTCTCCTTCTTTATTGGTGTATCTTCGTTCATATTCCGGAAACTATTACCCACTGTTCTTATCGGTATTGTCCGTGTATTACCACACTGTTTAGTCACAGCTTAGTAATCGCTTGTTTAAATAGTTGTCACCCTGGATAAACCTGGAATTGAAATAATATTTCATCATGAAGATAATCACTCACATGTAATTACATTGGATGATATTAACATGATAATGACAATGGTAAAAACAGTTGTTCATAATTTGAAACTTCTTATTATTAGAATATATTACCGTGTACTGAGATGGGTGGACCAGATGCTAACACTTATGCAGGAGGCCAGGGTTCGATTCCTGCCATGGTCAACCATTCTGATACAGGTTTTCCATGCTTTCCCTCTATCATTTGGGTTGATACTAGTATGGGTTCTCAACAACATGCATCAATAAAATAATCTTTTATCTCATCTTCTCATCATCTTATCTTACTTAGAGCCTATGGAGGTCACTCGAATGAATTCTTGATGGCCACACGAGAATCAATTGACTATATTAATTCACTAGATTTAAAGAAATAATTTTCATAGGGACTATGATATGTTAAAATGTTAATTGTGTATGTCTTTTTTTAATCTTGTCTTTTTGCTGCCTGTAATAGTGTAAGGTAATGTCACGTAAAGCCAAACAATAGATAAATATATTAATTAATCATGTTATTCAACAATCATCAATGCCAATAAATCTAGTAATTAGTGTATTTTCAAGCCTGATACAAAAAATGTTACTGTATTGTATTTAGAAAAAGTTGAATTTACAGAATTAATTTTGAACATAAATATATAGAATTCCGAATATAAAATCCGGAATATAGAATTCCGGTACTTATAAAACAATTGTTCTAAGTTCCTCACATGAATTTGGTACCATTAATGACAGTTTGTAAGCATTTACCTAATTTCATTTGTTTTTATTTTTTTCACTTTTCTGCAACCAAACACTCTATACCACTTTTGACTAAGCTATACTCAAAATAAATACAAATACACCAGACCTACTGCACTAATATTAAAAAATACTTGACATACCAATATTTCTGAACTTTACCTCATGTAAACTGTTTCACTCCAAATATATTTTTTTGGTAGTTCAGCTGAATGTGTACTCGACCTGACCATAGAGAAGTAACATGACCTGACTAACACAGAAGTGCCTTATTTTATTGCTCTTACGTCTTCAGAAAATTGTCTCCAATTTTGCATAATTGTGTGTGTGTGTGTGGGAAACGTTGTATTATCCACTTTCGAGGTTGTACACGTAATTACATTATTAAACCTATAATTATCAGTAGTATGACAATGTTGTGCGCTAATTTTTTTCTCATCACACCACGTTTTTTCCTCAAGGTTTTTGTTTTAGGGAACATCTAACATTTGTACAAATTGTATTTGTTACAAGAGTATTCATAATTTTTCATCAGTCAATCTTCCAACCATTCTTTTGTACAGCTTCACATACGAAATTATTCTGATACAAAAAATATACGTATTCACGTTGAAAAATGTATAAACAATAGCACCGTATGGCAAACTTTTATTTCGTGAGTTCATTAGTATAGTTATTGTATTTTAATTTCAACATTTAATAGCACTGCTACCTGCTTAAATTGTCAAAAATTACAAAATGATAATATGAAATAATGTTACTACCGATATACTTATTCAGTACTTTCACAATTACAAGCACTATCGTAATAATATAGTAAATCTCCGTTCCGGCATTGTGTTTGTAGTATAACATAAACCACAAACTCAATGGTTTCGACTTTTGTAAAATTAGGCCTACTTTTTCGTTTTACCA
Organism: Brachyptera putata; assembly: GCA_907164805.1. Taxonomy (NCBI): domain Eukaryota; kingdom Metazoa; phylum Arthropoda; class Insecta; order Plecoptera; family Taeniopterygidae; genus Brachyptera; species Brachyptera putata. The sequence continues at coordinate 19,848,498 of OU015466.1, forward strand.
AAAGACTATACATCTTCTACGGCAGTTATCATGAATTAATCATACCAACCTCAAGAGACAATTATGATCTTCTTTCTTCGGAATTTACCCAAGTAATCACCTTCTTTCTTGTCAAGTTTCGCAGTAAAATCACACCACCTCCTGCTCGCCAATCTTCGAAGTACACATAATACCTCAACACTCCCATGCCACATATGTTGCCTATACTACACGGCGTATGCCTTGCTTACGGTCTGACCATGAATATAAACAAGGCTTTCTTAATTCTATGGACAGATCTAGTCTAACGGCAACATTTAGAGTTCTCATACGTGCATGAGGAAGAGTGAGCGACCTTGCTGAGTCAGAGAAGGAAAACGCTATAAAAGTGTGATAACCTCGATACAGAAAACTCGCAGTAAAACTGAATAAAAACACTGACAGCAAGATAGTCTTTTCGTCTGCCTAAATCAATGCTTAGAAACGCCCGTGCTAGAAACTGAAGTCACGTCGCGCGTAGATTTGAGTTCCGCATAAGGTACGGGTTTTCTGCATACATCATTTAAATATGCGCTCATTAGTACCCCCCTACAAACCGATCACTTGTTGGAGTCGTGAAACATACAAGTATAAAAAAAGCAATGAAATCAGTAAGCAGTTGATGAAATAAATGTACCAATTATTATAGAAGAAAATGCTGGACCATTGAAGAAAGTAAGGCATATATCCGATCGCAGTAAAACTCCTGAAATACCCGGTTATAAGTTACACTTGATTGCCATGAAATCCCATCACTTGCAATCCCCTTAAATCCGTACGAAATCTTTTGATAATCCCTTAAATTCTTGAATCGCCTGTAATACTTGAAATACCCTAAATCTCTAGAAATCACCTGAAATCAGGTGTCCGCCAAATTTGCGAGTTGTAAACCCCTCGGCTCCGACTGTAGTATTGCTATTTTGCTCTAGTCAAATACCTGTGCAGTATAAATAAAAGTATAACCTTCGGTTATTAAGGTTACATATGGGCGTTGGTAGTTGAATGTTCGGAGGAGGGTCCTCCACTTCAGCTCCACAAGGAATTGTTTGGATTTGCATTATTTATGCTATGCTGGAAACACTTCTTATTAGTTGAGTTGACTGCTCAGTTTATGAGACGTCATTAATAGAGTAAAAAGAAATATATTGCAATGGTTGCAATGATTAAAGTAAAAATCATACTTACTACAAAATAGCCAAACTGAGTTATTCGATTTCAGCTAGGTGTATATACTATATGTATATATATATATATGATGAAATTCTTTACAGATATACCACTCATTAAGAAATGTTATTCATCTAAAATCGTCTTAGGGTGCGTTTAATGTAATTATTTGCATCTTGTATACTGCATGTGACGACGATTCTCTAAAGTAAATAATTTGAAACGCGTTGTGCCATTCCATTTAATCAACACTTCTTACGTGGAATATCTGTAAATAATTATATTATATGTTTATTAATTTAGGCTGTGATATATTTATTTATGCATAGTGCATTTATGCATGCAAAACAAGTTTTTCATGTCTCACTGAAACTGTTTTCACTATTTTTTTCCTCTCTGTTTTAATACCTTTCAAGCAATATGAATTACATTATTGTCATGTAAAGACAAAAAAAGAAATTACCAGATGGATGTGACGAGAGCATCACTATTGTTTGAACTTTTTATCCCCGACGAGTCCATACCATTCAACAAGTAGGCCTAGTTTAGTATAAAAACATAGATAATAAAAAAAACAGAAAAAAAAAAAAAAAAAACATAAAAATATAGAAAATATAGATAAAGTGGTAAATATTGTATTCAAAGTACACATGTAAACGTTATCGTGAATTTATAAAACAACTTATAAGGCCTACTACTTACTATTACTATAAAGTGGAAAATACTATTAGAGATGGTTAATATTGATGATGATTATATAGTTATGTTCACACGAAAAGCTACATTATTTGAGGTAAAAATGAGCGGATGATTAGCTCATATATATCAATGGAGAACCTATGTCTTATGCGACACTCAAAATCAATGTCCGACTCGACTTCGGTTTCGAAGACAATGGCTTGACTGATTGAGCTAGTCAGGCGGCGATTGAAAAAATGTCGGCAGTACAGGTGTCAGGATGAGTCTGGGGTCGACTGGAAAATCAGTTATCAATCAACACCAAATTTTAACAAAATTGTTTTTAATAGTAAAACTAAATTGATATAATACTACAAAATAATATCAAAAGTAGCTGGAGTATTGTTAAAATATCGGAATGCGTAAAAGATCACATAAAAGTATTATAAAAAAAAACACGCAATTGTTTCAACTTTCAAGTGCATATACGAACAAATTGGAAGTCATTTTAGGAAGCAATAACAATGTCACCTACGAATGACACACAAGACTAACTGTAAAGCAATTTCGCACACTCTGTAAAGAAAAACAATATTTTCATACTTATAACTATTCAGTCTCAAAGCAAAACCATATAATATGAGACAATACATTTATATCCTTGGAAAAATTAATTACTATCACGAGTATTTCCTTTAGCGATATCGATTCACACATTTTAATATCAATTTGACAATTCGCATTTCTGTGTGAACACGAACATGTTTGAGTAAGATTATGAAGTGTGGGTTAGTAGTACAAAGTCGAAGCAATTCCTCCGTAAAAAGAAAAAATAACTTTTTTGAATCTATAACAACTAACTTATTGGGATAAACAATTGCGTGGCCTTCCCTTAAATATCACCAACTTCTTTTTTGATGTTTAGAGCATCCACCAAATTCTGAATAACAGTACGCATATCTTGCATCTCTTCTCTCAGTCTCTCTAATGCAATCGCACTTTCTTCCACCTCTGTCTGGAGATTCGCTACCTCCGACTCTTGACGTCCAAACTTTCTCATCATACTCTTATTTGACTGAAATACTGTTTTCGCCCGAGATTTTGTATTAAATGTTGTGCCAGTTAGATTAGAACCTTTTGACGACAATGTATGGCCTGTGGCACGACGACTTTTCGCCAACTCGTAAGCTGAAGCAAGTATTTCTTTTGGAAGACGTGTCTCTCTGGGATTGAGTGGCTTTACTTGGAGCACGACACGATATGCTGATGGAGAAACCAGTGCTGTCAATGACAAAATTTTGACAACATACTTGGGCAACAAGTGATTGAACATAGCTCGTTCGATATAGTTGATAAGTTGTGTTTGACGAACAAGTTTTGAGAGACCAGCCGTCTTTTTCAACCCTTGGATATCGTTGACAGCAATACCGACAAGAAGATTCATCAAAACAATTGTAACCAATAATACAAACGCAACGTAAATCAAATGGGCACTTCCTAATAATAAGGAAGAGCCTTCTGTCTTCACTAGAAGATCCATGTCAACTTCCCCAGTCATCATAACAAGAATGTTGATGAAGCCAATAATAGGATTTTTAAATTCATCATTTGATGGAAATACAACACAAAAGCTTACAGTGAATCCGATCAAAAGACAGATGTAGGCTAATCCGAGCTTAGCAAATTCTTCCAACACTTTTGTGTACATAGCAACGTATGATCCGAAAAGAGGTAACTGCCCGATCATTACCATCAGATTATACCAAGCACAGAGTACTGCAAAGCCTGCAACGTGGTTTTGCCATACATACGTTCTACTGGTGAAAACGCAAGATATGGCAAAGACAGCAACAATTACAAACCATTCGACCAAGTTTTCAAAGTGTAAAATATATTGTTTAATACTTTGGTAGCCGGCAATACCATAGAATTTACGGAACATTTCTGCAAAAGTAAAAACCATCAAAATATACCATACATATTCGATAATTGTGGGGTTACTTAGAAAATCTTCAATAGCTGACGCATTACTGCTTTCGGTAGAATTTGTGGTGTTGACTGTGGGAGGAATAACATTAAATGAAGTTCTCGCAGATATCGAAGGGAGAGGGGTGGTTGTAGTCTCATTATTGTGACCATTCTTACCAGAGTTATAACCATTATGTGCGAGTGCCATCAACACATAGGCCGTCAGAAACATTACAAACATTGCATAGAATATAAGCCTACCAATGAAATATTTCCTGATTTTCTCCCACTTTAGATACAAAAATGCCTCGCACAGAGGATGTTCTAATATTTGTTTTTGTCCTTCTTCTACAAAAGTATTTAAAAAACTAATCTCTCCTATTCCCCTATGCTGTAAGATGCTTCTGAAATCCAGCTTTAGTTCCACTTCTCTGTTTGAATCTTCTGGATCATGCATCGAGATCGCTCTGTCCAGATTATTGTAGAACATTGACAACGACGCTGGAGTTTTGCGAACAATAATGCCCAAAGCCGTAACACCTCCTCTGGTTTTTGCGGTGACATCTGCACCGTGAAATATCAGCGTCTCCACGCATTGTGAGAGCTCGTTCAATGCTGCAATATGCAATGGTGTGTAGCCATATTTATCTCTGACATTAACATCTGCCCTCCAGCTAATCAGAGCTTCGGTGATTTCAAAGGCTAGAGTTGCACGACCCACGGCACAATGTAGAGGGGTACGATTATCGTTATCGACGATATTCGGATTACATCCCCCAGTCTTCAACAAGGTCTCAACACACTCTAAAGATTGTGATTTAGCAGCTAAATGAAGAGGGGTTTGACCCTTAGCATTTTTAGAATCAGCCTCTGCATGTTTAGACAGTAGTATTGCAATACATTCAGAATTCCCACTTTCAGCAGCCAGATGAAGTGCAGTATTGCTCTTCTTACGAGTTTTAACGTTGACGTCAATACCGGTCATGTCTAATAATACTTGTAAACACTGAGAATGTCCCAGATCAGCTGCTATATGAATCGGAGCTGCTCCTGTAGGTTCAATTGAGTTTATGTCTGTACAATATTTTGCCAATAACAGAACGCAATCTACAGAATTTGCTTTAATTGCCGATTCAATTGCCGTAGAGCCTCCATCAGATGTAATCCCTACCATATCAGTGCGTGCCCCATTGCTAATGAGAATTTGTGCCGTGATGGCTGAGTTACCGAAAGCCGCACTGTGTAAGGGAGAATAATTACGTAAAGCATAATTCACATTGGCACCTTTTGAGATGAGATATTTTACAGTGGAAACACAACCGCTGAATGCGCTCAAATGAAGTGCCGAGAAACCTTCATTAGGTTCACAATAGTTAATATCAGCACCGCAATTCAGTAAAGCCTCTACAAAATCGTTTCGTTTCATAAAAGCCGACCACAAAAGAGCAATATTTCTCTCCAAATTATTAGTACAAGAAAGATAAGTGTCTTTGATGTTCTCTACTGACACTGTCCCATTTTCAATAGCTTCCAATATGTGTACATTCCCGCAGTTTGATCTCATCAGTTCCAGCAAGTCGAGTCGAAGTTGATCTTTGACGATTTTTACGCGCAACTCCTCATTGTTGACGTCGTCGAAACTTTCTGAATATACCATGTTCATGTCTACGGGTGGTGCGTCGTCGTTCATCATCGTATATTCCCCACTTTCTTCGTCGGCATCGTCGATGATTGTTTCTTGATCTTTGTTGTCTTCGTCTTTCGTTCGTGGCATTTTCCATCGTTCCATCAGTGCAGGCGTAGCCGTCCGGTATCTGGGATAAGCCGCGTCTGACAATGGAATCTTCTCTACACGAATGATGTTGCTGCTGGTTCTCCCCACAGATATCTTCTTTTCTCTGGGCTCCTCATTGCCTGACGAACTCCAGCTGGATCTCACTTTGTTGGACATGGTTGCAGCTTTCAATTTATATCATCCTGCAATTGAAGAAAAGCGAATTATTATTAGGTATGGTCATATGATGTTCAATTTTGATATCATGAAACTTGGTGAAACTTAGACTTGGTACTTAGAAACTTGGTACATTAAAAAATGGAAGAAATTAAAAAATCCAGGTAAATGAAAAAGATCACGAACGTTTCAGCTCGTTAATGCCACTACTTTGATACGGTAAAATTACAGTATATGCACTTCATATTAATACAAATACTAATTGTAGTACAAGGTTTCATCGTGAAACGTCCACAAGTTTTTTTTTACAAATTTGCGATCGAATTTAAATATACTGGGATGCACACGCTTAATAATAGTTCATTTGATAAGTTAATAGTAAAATCAGACAGGGAAGTACTCGTCGTTTTTCTGATTGTGTACACGAGTAGAGGGGAAAATGATTATAACCACCAAGAAACAGGATGATAAGGTTGGTTTAAAAAAAGTTGGGTGACATTTTATTATACTTTCTTGTACGATAAAAACGTGCGTTTTCACTTTTTCACAATTAATAATTTTGAACGGAATGAAAGACGGTAAATGAAAATACTACACCGTGATACATTTTCTTAGTCATACTATAAGTTCACGGGTAATAACTCAACGACTCATTCTTGAACACACATCGGACGTCACAAGACTAGGAATGCCTAGAAGTGATCTTGTGGCGAAGGCCCATGGATAAAAATAAAAAACTACTCTGCAGACACTGCGTTTTTTCGCAATCTACGGTCAATAAAAACACAATTCCTTGAACTCATAATCAATAAAAAAAAAATCATCGAAAGTCTAGTAAGTACGCCTACGAAACCGCATTATGTTCTAGTTCGAGATTAGAGCTATGTGGTAGTAGTCTTTGTCATACAACAAAGCTTCATCTTCAGTCTAGGGCATTATGAATGTCAACACAGAATAACTGTACACCTACAGACTGGGATATTTCGACCAAGATCAACTAACATGTATAGTGAAATAAACCCAATTGAAAACAGGAAATAATCTACAACAAAGGTCATATTTAATACTCTGTGACTGTAGTAGTCACCAACCTTGCGTGTTTGGTATATATAGTGTGGATATTGACACTGCGTTATACTTGTGTCAACATAGGCAATGTGCAATATAGCGATATGATACAGACATACACAGTAGCTTATATTCAGTAGTTTTTTGGTGATTGATAACTTTTGATTGATTATGCTTAGAGATATCAAAAATTATTCACACTTTTAGATTTGTTTCATTCTCTCAAGTGTCTCAGTCTTTCATTCTCTGCCGTGGTTCGCAATGTTTTGAGGTAGATATCGACATTTTCCAGGGCTTTCCGAGAGGTATCAATTATTATACAATACTTTACACAAGCCTACGAATATAAGAATGCTAAAATAAAACAGTTGTATTTTGATTTTCGGCACTAGAAAAAAAATCAATTAAATGAATATGAAATCAAATCCACAGTACAAGCCTATTAGTAAAAATGAAACTGACAAATAGTGACAAATCGCATTATTAGATAAATAGCTAAATTAGTTGCAATCGAACACAGATTTCAAGTAGAATATAAGGGCCTACAATAAATAGCGAATAAATAATTCAATAAATCATTTCAGCAATTTCGATATTAAAACTTGATCAACAAATATGGACAACCTTAACTATACTATAAGAGGTAATTATGAAAAAATTATACATTTTCATTAGCAAATACAATATCCACACCATATTCGCTCATTCAAGGACGCAACAACAGCGTTTTCTTAGTATAGGTGCATGTATTCAACGGAGATGGAGGCGCGAACCACCCGTGCGCTAGCGGTGTGGGATATGGAAGACGCTCGATCGGAACGTCATCTTTCGTATGTACACAAAAACCGTATAGTATTTTTCATACCTATTGACGACGAAGTCGTCATGACAATTCTACAATTTGCATCGTTAGATCTAAATCCAGACTCTCAAATATGATTGGCTGCTGAACCTTCAGCTCGTGAAAATTATTAATCAGACAACACCTACGTAGATTACTGTCATAAAGGATGCTTGAATAATAGGTATACACTCCCACTAGTGATTGTGAGTATGTATTCAAAGAGTATGTATTCGAAATACGTTGACGTATTAAATAATAATATTAATAATAAATGTACGAGGAAGTTATACCCATTGAAGTATATATATTATAACTATGACTGTAAGTTCCGAAGGTATACACTCATTCTAGTATATAATCCATGGAAGTTCCATTAGGGTAATCAATCTAATTACGTCTCTAGTGCTTGGTTGAAGGGCGTAGCAAAATTAACATACATGAGTACGTATAACACACGGTGTACGTCGAAGCCGTAAAACGTAGCTGGTGAGTTTACAACGTTCTTAGTTGATCCGATGTTCACTGATTTGGTATAATTGCATGAACATATGATGTTATGGAGAGACTGCTTCTTACCTGAAGACGACGGGATATTCCCTGGCAGATAATTGGATGAATTAAAATAAGAAGTCAGAGATATTGGAGAAATGTTGATCGTCACGATTTTGTAGGGTTATTTATGGCGAAACGAGATTTTAAATGTGGGGGGAATGGCACATTGGATAAACCCGATACGTTGAAGATATTTGGAGCTAATAGACCACCGCACGTATTTTTTTAAAGCATGCCTGTAAGTTTTATTCAATGATAATAACCCCTACGGATACCGTTAGGTCTGATATGAGCAAGCAAACATGAAATGTAACAAAACCATTTGTGTTTTAGGTTCAAAGAAAGAAACTCCAAATCGTCAGTGCTAACGGATACGCACAACAATGCATGATGAGACATCAGTCGTTTAGAATCCTTATTTCACCTCTATACTGTGTATGAGTGGTCTTACAGTGGAAAAATAGAATTTAACAAATTCGAAAATACCACTATAATTACGAAAACGATCCACCTACTGTGAAGAGTCTGTGTCTGTTCCAAATTTGAAGCCGCGTGGAGTTTTTTTAGTTCTGAAAAACCAGAGAAGAGAAATCTGGCTCAGTGTAGCTATAGAGGCTAGCAAGTGCAGCCAGTGATACTAACATTACAAACGAGACGGCCGTGGGTTCTGAGTCTAGCATTAAACAAGGCACGAGTTTCTAAGAACATCATTCGCCTACCATTCCGCTCAAAAATACCCCAAATATCTTGCATGGTTGTGCACTAAAAATATTCTTCACCATCAAGATTCAAATCACATGCAATTAAGTTTATTCAAGAATCCATGAGAGTCGATTTAGTGGATTATCAGGTTTTTGATGATAACTTTTGAAAGGTATGAGGTATTTTCAATACCTTCAAGATGTCATAAGTGATAACTCTTTATCTCATAGTCAATCAAGTCATGTCGCATAATTATCAAGCGTATATGGTTAAAAAATGTTTTACCTGTATACGCGTGACAATTATGCGATATGAGATAAATATAGTTATTAATTATTTATACCATTTTGAAGCTATTGAAAATATATGCTTCCTCTTCATTAGAATTTCGACATCTCATATACCGTTCAAAAGTTACCACAAAAAACATTCCTCTAAATCGACTCCCATGGACTCTTAATGAGACACCATCTCAATTCTATTTAGTCAATTATCAAAAAATATTGACCCTAAGAAAACAACGACCCCACTAAAAAAAATCTAAGACATGACAATGAAATGTAGAGGCTATCCAAGCCGCATGAGTGAAGATTGTACTCGGAATAATTCCCAGTTAATTGTTAACAATTTGTTGCAAAGTGTCGGCAATATGTTGGTAGATCTGCCCAATTAAATGACGTAATGATATGTAAGAATCACAATCCTGGAGGTCAAAATTGAAGGTTAATGCCGACGTGGTAAAATGAGTGATTTGATAGTAGCTCACAAAGGAAATTACAATACTAAAAGAATTCAAGATATCAGGAAATATATCATAGCTGCAAGACCACTTGTAATAATAAATCAATCAGTGGGACTGCAACTTTTCAAGCCAACCGCAGCCGTAAAACTTGATTTATAATTATGCATAGGCCTATACCATACAGGTACCTCAGTACTCAACATTTTAAATGTTAGAATTATAAAATTGCAGCAACGCAGTAGACGAAACTTTGGATAAAATACAAGATTTACTATCAGTAAACCTAAGAAAATGAAATATTGCGATTTACAAAACTAAATAAAATAACTGACAATTGCGTAAACGCGATCAAATACGTATCACGAAAACTCGATTAAAAATAACTAGCTCAAATAACCATAATATAACATGGTAGGCCTATATCCGAGAATTATTCCCTAATATATAAATGAAAAAGATCTAAGTGGATGAGACTTTTATTAGAAACTTTCTTCAAGCACTTTTATTCAAGCATCTAGTCTGGGAATGATGACTAATTTTATTTTAGACCAGCAACAAATTTTATCAACTTGTTAATTATTTCTACTAACAAAACGACGAGGCTTAACGGTGGTTCTGTATTTCCCTGTGTTTGACGCTGAGAATGGGGCATAGAATACAATCTAGTACGCATTACTGGGAGTGGCCTGTGCCCACGGGTATAATTCTGTTCCGACAACACTACGGTAAAAGAGTCCGAAAAGTAATAATCGGGTACACAAAGAACACGGCCGAAGAAGAAGGAAAAAATATGTATAAAACAGCAGACACAAATCCGAAAGTCGGTAGCTATACAGAAACTATCATTGGCCAAAATAATGTATACACTATTTTAAATAACTTATCTGCGATGGAATCGAACACTGAACTGTCGCCTCTCAGACCCTTATTATCCAGTCCGCCCCTGGACGCGTGGTCTGAAACCCCTCAGACTATGCTTCCAGGGGCGGACTGGATGAAAAGGGTATGAAATATATATATAAATCTAAAATCGGAGAACAACAGGAGCCATCAATTCAATTTTCCGTATAACTTTCGAAAAAACGTTTGTGGCATTGCGCTGCGCGATCACATTTTGCATAGATTTAGCATAGTGTTGTCGGAATAGTAATGTTGATGTACCGGCTGTGCTCGATCTACGCACATATACGAGGACTCAATCAAAAGAGCTCGACAGGATGTTAAGGTTCAGTGCACAGGTGACCAACCATGCGGTAATTGGTGTATGCAATTAAAATACCGACGATGAGTCAACTGCTATCAAAAACTACTTTTCAGAATCACGTTGGTATCTTTCGAGGAACCGGAACCTCAAACAGCGCTTCAATTAAAGAATTAAGGTTGAATTGAAGGCAAGTAATTCCATAGGATGAGCTTCAAAGTTTGAAGTACGTATATATAGTTATTAAAATTATACCATTACTTCAAGTGAAAATTACAGATTTTCAAGAGAAAAAATAAGTTGTTGGCTTGGAATGAATGGATCCTTTATGGTAGGCATAACGAGGGGAAAAAAGCATTCCACATATTTTGTATATATCTCGAGATGGAATTTACAGACTTGAATTATAGCTATCGTACCGTTGGATAGGCATCACCGTTTCAGAGCTGTTGCAACCAGTCATATAGTTAAAACCAAAAAGGTGCTTTTACCGAGGTACAAACTACACTATTTTTTCCATATTGCACTACGCATTCAACAGTTGATATTATATACTTTATAATCTATCATGCATTAAAAATCGAAGACCAAATAAGCGTGTAGAATTTCTGTTATCTACAACGAAGTCTTCTTTGTAGAATACATCTCACGCACATATCGGATAAAACAGTACACTTCGCGATCAAGAGAACGTTGAGGATGAAAATAATCCGGTTCACAAGATAATCCGAACTTGATTCACCAAGGAATACTGAAAAATCTTACAAATTCACCCACACGTTTCCTAGGTCTGGAGGGAGTCTGCGTTGGTATAATAGGTATGAATTGCGTATCCATAGAGCAATATTCCATAGTGATACAATCTCGAGTCGAGTCGAAACAAATCCTGCCAATGTCGAGAGCCAAGTCAATATTTATCGTCGTCTCCCATTAGCACCGTTTAATCCTAGTTACAGAGAAAAAAAAATCCCCAAAAAAATAATTTTTCGAGCGACCGTTTCCTACATCTCACACCACTAGCGAGCAGGTGTTTCGCGCCTTTTTCTTGCATTATAAAGGTAAATATATATAATTTATACAGAGGATGACCGAATGTAAACGAAGTGTACTTCATTACACTTGAAAGGAGAATTAACATATTCTCTTTTTTTTTCGTATATTTGTCATACTTATCACCCTGCAGATGGTAGGTAAACCTGCATAGGATTATTTAATAATCACTTATTGACAAAATGTTTAGACTGCATGTCGTAGAGTACTGAACCGTAACTAAGGTAAGCCAATAATTCTCGTGCAGTCTTTAACGTATGCAAAGAGCATCATAGATTCCTGTATCAAAACTATACACAAAAGGATTTGGAAATCAAAAATGCTTTGCTATAATAAAAACACTACGAAATTGCTTCTAATGATAACATACGTATATTTTCGATTGAAGACTACTTTCTTTTAAAAGCAGTACTTAGCTTTAGTATAATATTCTACTATAATTAACGGTAATGATGACGATTATAATCTTGTGAGGATGAAAGGATTAATACCACTAAATTTATTTTCTCCTTTCGGTACCGATGTGTGAAATGCATGGAAAAGTTCATTAATATTGATAATAATTTATTTAACTGTCCCTAATTTGAAGCACTCGTATTTCGAATAATCATCGGAAAATTACATAGTGGTACAATTTCATGGCAAGTTTGAAAGTATACCAACACTCAGTTTAGAAATCTATTTCTCGCGATTCGCTTCTTGTGATCAGGGAGACGAGGGGAATACCGGGCATTGGTTCGATCCCCGCGCCCCGCCATTGTCATACTTTACAGGGTTTTTTCGTAATTTCCATCTGTAGCTTGAGCTATAATGCCGGGATTGTTCCTACACGTTCCTACACTTCGGCCACTTCCTTTCCATTATTCTTCACATGCCTATACGAAACCATCTTCTCGTCATCTCATTAATCATTCACCCGACGCCAACATATCTTGGTTATCATTCCACTGCGTCGTTAAACACAAATATAAACAAAATATCTTCCTGTACATCTCGTAGGATCAACTAGATGAACCTATTTATGAATTTGTCAATGTACATATACCTTGCTTAGCTACTTGACAAAAAACTGACAGAATATTAATAAACCATCTTATCTGGTACGGTATAAATTACGATACAACCATTGTTGTATTTCTGACACGAAGAATTTCATGGTGATTCACCAACCGGTCTTCTTTAAATTGAGTCACTTCATCATATTGATGAAGGAAAAGGAGCAAATCATCCCAAGGTACAGTGTTTCCACGACAGAACGTCGATCGTCTACCAACATAGCAAACACAAATATCACGTTAAACATTCGTGATATCGGGTACATAATGATTTTTCGGGCAGAAGTTCACGATAAGAAACGAAATTTTCAATACGAATTACATGCTGAACCGTCATATACGAGACCGGGGTTCGATTCCCGCCATGGTCGGCCATCTGGACGAGAAGTTCTTCTCCCTGTCGTTCGGTGAATATCAGAAAGACCGTTTACTTTAAAAAAAATACAAAACACACAATAGAATAAAAGAACCATTCATTTCGTTTTCCGATCACCTCATTCATTTTTCACGGACGCCAATAGATCTTATCATCAGTATATGCGTCGTTATGCATAATTTTCAAAAATAAAACGAATATTCACAATATTGATGATAGGTTACCGCAAATGAACATGCATGCCATGCCAACTAAACACCATATAGGCCTATAGGCCTACTATGTGGATACTACCGCGCAAGTGACAATAATCAATAATAAATTGTGCAATAGCAATTTATTATGCGTGATTGTAAGCTATTATAAACCTCTGATGCATTCCAGCATTCATGATTCCAGATACCTAATAGGAAATGCTGACTACGTTACCAGGCCTATTCACTAAGCCTACATTATATTATACGATATTACATAATATATCTCTCAATTTAGTAGACTACCAAATATTGTCAATAATTCGCAGAGAAAAATTATAAATAACACTGATACATATTTATATACATTGTAATGTAATTTTAAGGGTGGGAACGTGATAACAGGAAAGGGAAGGGGAAGTGAATGAAAGGGGCCTAAAAGTGAATCGTAATTGGCTACGGCCCGCGATATACTGCGCACTTATAATCATGCAATTTATAGCATCTCATCCCTACAAGATCGAACCGATACTGACCATACATCTCGCTATACATTAATACATAATATTCATAACAATACATTATGCTCACAGTTGTAGGAACATAGCATTTATTTTCAGTTTAAGTAGTCTATATTTCTGTGAAATTTTAGCATTGTGTAGCAAACTACTACAAACAGGAGCTGCAAACTCTTGATCAACATAGCTAAGAGATAATCAATGAAAATTAAATTGAAAGTAAATTCATAGTAAAAAATAATGAATTAGAATATGATGTAGAAGGAATAGAAACATCAAAAATAGATATTCTTGTAAAATATTTGGATTTGATAGTCCATTTCATTAATGCTGAATGCCTACATCTCTAATTATGCTGTAATGAAATAACCAAGTCCATATAGATAATAACACCACGCCAAACGCTGAGAATCGCATTGAAATAAGAAATCATACGTAATAAAATGAATCGAAAGAGATTGGAAAATCCCGTTCGTCTGTCCTCATTACATTTGACTGTCATACTTTCTCGTTCACGCTTCACATACTACCAGAACAAATATCCAAATATATGATTTATAAAACCATGATTCCACTGGGAAACACAGATAACTTGGATGCACTTCACACATGAAACATTTTTTTTCAAAACTAGAAATCTTAATAGATGACAATTCAGAACCAGCACTACCGTTGTTGTAAAACTTCGAGGCGGTCTTGTCACCGAATAAAAATAATTATGTGTAACTTATGTGTAACATTAACTTTGACACAAGACTGCGCTCTCTGTGATCACATTTCTTCGCTGCATATAAGTCTTTCAGCTTTCAAATTGTTCAAAATGCATTTATAGGCCTCAACCGGTTTTTGTGATACGTCCCGACATGCCCACCATTGGTATAATGGTCACACGAATGATGATATCTTCCACTATTAAATCAAGTCTCTTATAGGCGATGTTAACTTCCATTCTCTCAAAAGCAAAAGATGTCAAGTTCATCATTACGCCATATATAGAAATATAATATGTGATATTGGTATAATTCGTTCAATTCTCGATACTAATTAAAGGTCGTGGCGGATTCTACTTCACCCAAGCTTTTGCTTTGCAGACTGTGGGAAACCACTAAAAAACACATCACAATGGATAAAACAACAATCTTTGTCCAAGTGGATCACTCAATACCAGAAGCAAACAGGCTGATGAAACTTTTTACATATTCAAGGAAAACCACTATTACAGACACAACAACCTAAAATTATTGAACATAAAATCAAATCCAATACTAACCTTGAATGTAGAATCTTCGTACTGATGATATAAAGATTCTTTTTAATCCAACACTGTCGATCACTTTCGTAGCACACTTCAGCCACTGCCTTATCACCCCGCGGCGATAGAACAACGAACCACTTTGCGACTGCAGCCTTCCACTTTCCAAGCAACACTACCTCTTCTTCGTAGCGCTCGCGCTCGAGTCTGATGATCGTGGTAGGTGCGTGGACAACTTCACACCAGTCCCACCTTTCAACCGGCAGTGTTGCTGTATCATACAGGGTTCAGGGGCGAATTGGGAGATAAGGGTCCGGCGGGGATAAGATGGGGACGATGAAGAGCGTATACCGGAATAGCATGTGTATCGTGTGACATGGGCTTCGTGGTACTTCTCAATGGATGGTTGTAATTCAGGTAAGGTTGGACACGCAAACCCACGCAACACAACCGAGTCGATTTTATTCCGTTATATGGTCTTCAGGTGCCCCAGGTTATGAGGGGAAGTCCTTATTTTCTCAGCAAGGAGCTTTTTTAATTTATCATTTTTTTTTCAAATTTCTTGTAATGAATTACTGGTATTGGATTATTGGCTATTAGGGAGACGTAGCTGGATCAATTATCAAAACAGTATTTTTTCCATTCATATCATAATCTACGCATCCCCCATTGCCACTACTGTGATCACATTTGTTTTACATATTTTATACCCCCCGAAAAGAGCAAATATAGCTGCTTGAGCTTCAACCCATCCAGACTGATACAATGACCATTTATAATTTGATATATCAAACTAATTAATAGACGTATTATATTTAAATAACTCCTGAAAATTACCGGGTGTACGGCTTGCGTATAGGCCTGTACCCTGTTCACACACAGTAGGTTTCCGCACAAATCTGGAATGAAATGAGTTTACGTCGCATACCCGCGCAGTCTCTCGACTATACGCCACTGGGTTCATCCGTTTTAAATTATTGATGGACGTTCCAACAGCTGTGGGGTGGAAACCCCCCCTCCCTCCATAAATCGAGCACGCGAGCTTCATTTTCAACTCTTCTTATTGTTTTTCATATATTATTCTTTGTTCATTGTTACAGATCATTAATAATAGCCTAATGGAACAAAAATTTTAACGGAATATTTTATACCTCTGTTAAAAGTGAAGTCCGTTAAAAACAAGACGGCTTTACTGCCCATGAGACCTATAGTATATAGGCAGTATCTTGCTGTGTAACTATCAACATTTGTCCGTGCAAAAGTGCAATGTAATACTGAAAGTAAATAATAATTCAGTTGCAAGGTTTTCTATATTACTGAAGAATAATAGACCTATATATAAGTTATAATAAAATATAACTATTTTCACTTTTATTATAACATTCAAGAGAATTGCATGACTAATTAATGGTTCGTTTCTTTTGTTCGCCTAGCTCAAGATCGTCTGCAATAGAGCTAACAAAACCTTGAAAATTGAAATGGATCAAAATGAAAAATCTTAATTTATGTTTGCGTTGATGTAAATATCATGCATTAGATGAACACTTTTCATAAATAATATGGCAACCATAATTTACTTTAAGAACTTAATATTCAATTATTAGCTAATTAATGCTAAATATATTATATAATAATTGATCATTAATTCTAATAAAAAAAAACTCGGCGTAATGACGTTGAACACACGGAATTCGTTATTGGAAAAATACCGTAAAACCACGGTATTCAAATCCAATTTAATACAGAGAAATGTTATGCATATATATATATATATATATATATATATATATATTAGTCATTGTCATGTGTCGTTAAACGCAATATTTATAAAAAATATACAATTAATTGGGTAATTTCATTTAAAACTTGAAACATAAGCCGTAGGCCTAAACTAACTCACACGAAAAACGTGTAAGTTACATAATTCCACCTTCGTGCACGCATCATCGGGACGTGTATGGAGAGTGATAATTAAAGGATAATTATATTTAAATTATTCACTAATTGCTGTTGAGCTCACCCTGAATGCGAAACATCGTTCATCATCTATTTACATGAAAAACTCGCTTGAAAGTTTCGTAATCCCCCCCCCTCCACAATAATACACACAATAAATATCAAGAAGATTGTATTGATTTTGAATTAATGCCTTCCACACAATGCAACATACAGTGGCAACAGGCTTCCCCTATTAAGAATTTGGCCGCAGTTTATGGAATAGGATATTTTAAAAATTATTTTGTATTCAATTGTTTTTCTTTCTACTTAAAACAAAAACTCGTATAATTATATAGTAAATTTCAATTATTCAAGTGATAGCGCAGTAGTAGAGGTGAAAAACATATAATCGGGAAACCTTAGAAAACCATATCAATTATCAATATTTTATAGGCCAATTACAAAATATATGAACAAATATGTAAATAAATGAAAGCGAAATAATAATTCAAAGTACCGTACCCTAATAAGTGATCTTGTACAAATGCCAAAAAGCGGAATTTAGTTAAAAATATACGTTTTATTGGAACTGTTATATGATAATCATGTTTGATCGTCTCAGTGTTATATCACATTTATTTTATATAGTGATCTCCATCCCACGTCATCCATAAGTTATAGGCCTACAAAGAATTATATTTTTCAAAAACCGACTACTAAAACGCTTAAAAAATGTACTCAAATAATAGTAATGCCTAGTGAAAGTTTAGAGCAACAGTAGCGAAGAGTGGTTCATTCACTTTTTACAAATATTCACCAGTAATGTGCTGAAGATTACCGAAATATAAATGTCATGATTATTATTACAACAAAAATTGAATAATAGCATGATGTGGCAGACTTTTATATGCTTGGCCATTACATTGTGAAATTTGCAGTAACCTACTCGGGTACTTACATCACTGCAGTGATCACTGTTCTCAACATGTTATGCAGACTACATATACATCAGGTTTTATAAAAAAAATGACGGCATAAACGAGATGATTATTTGCATGAAAAGCTAATAAAGCATATATAAATCAAGTACTAAGTACGCAGCTTGGAAGTATTGTTTTATATTAAATCAATTACGTATATCACATATAATATTTAACATAATGGTTATATAAGATAGTTATATACGAGGCCTACAGTGATCGACATTCAGAGAGTATACGAGGTGAAGAAAAAAAAAATACTGTCAAGGCATCGAATTTTGTTCGTCCCCTCTTCAAATGAGAGTCAGGGATCAATCTCCTTTATTCTCCTTCTCTCTGATGGTGACGTCTCTCCAATGATCAAGAAACTTACAATTCATGGGTCCATAGCCATTTCCTGATCATATAGTCTTCACAATCTTTGTTTTGATTGAAAAGAAACATCGAATGGATATAAGATATAGATTCATAAGAAAACGAAAGATTAATTTCCCAAGCAAAAATGATTAGTCCAGTTTTTCTGAACTTTACTACTTTTATTTAAAGCTTGTTAAATGAGTCGCCCTATAATTAATCCACAAGATAGATATAAGATCGCCCTTTGTGGTATCCATCCTCACGATCTTGACTTGTCATCTTTATCATCTTTATTGGGATACTGATTTTGTGTAAAGTTTTCGTTGTATAAAAAAATCTTTCTTATAGGTAACTTGTTAGCCATAAATTGCTAATAATAAAGTCAAAGTGTTCGTCATTTGGTGCTTGAAATCAGTCTATTTGCATATGAGAAGTGACCCAAGACGAATTCATGTATTGACCTTTATTAATTTTGTATTGTTAACTCGAGTGACGAATTGACCCTTGTCTAATCTCTACAAATGTGTCATGCAACGTGTGATTTGCTCAATATTGAAGAGTTTTTGAAATATTGATGGAGGTGCCAGCTCATCATCATACTAAAGGGACTGAAAATATCGAGTCCAATATTTAACAATATAAGATTTCAATTTAATCAATATGAAATTATCAGATAGAGACAGTAGCTGTCTGATTTTTAAATATGTTTTAGGGTTATTTGGTTTTAGTTACTCTACATGAAAATAATGACGCTCTGAGGAAAAATTGTATAGGCCTATACAAACAGCAGATCTGCGGTGCTTGAGGGAATAAATGACTAGCAGTAGGCCTACACTGAAAATTATGAAAATAAGACTCAATTATGTTTTATTTATATAAAAAATGGAACCCACGAAAGATGTGAGACTTTTAATAATGTTCCATTTCTGTTAATCATTCTACATCAATTCCTCCTTACACTCCATTTTTTCCTTCTGCACATTGAGTATAATTGATTATTAATTTTAAATGTTATTATATCTCACAGAAAAACATATGAAAAAAAAAGTAATCTGGTTCTGAATGTGTGACTAACTAACCGTAGGCCTAATGTCTAGCAGGACATCAGAGCTGGGCTAGGAGTAAGGCACAATCATTCAACTTCAATCCTACTTGACCTCTCAAGTCTCAAGTCTCAATCCAATACATTTGATAATTTCATTCAATAAAACACAATAAAACTCGATGAGAATTTCTGGAAATGTGAGTCGTCACTTTATATTGAATAATAATTGAAAAATGTAATTTAATGAAGTTATGGCAAGAATTGTACATGATGATTCATATAGTAATTACTTGAAGTTATGATATAGTCAGATTAGGTTATTTTAAAAATCAGACTTAGCTAATTCTGTGAAAGAAATTGACAATTGCATAGAAAGTTTGAATTTAACACTGCGTCAACGACGAGGTTATTGTACAAAATTTGATATTCAAGAAAGAAATCAACACTGTACAACTATGTACCTTAGTTGAATATATAAGCGTGAATGCCACCGACAGCCACGAGTAAGTTTACTGATATTTGATTTTTTTTAAATTTGATTTTGAAGTGGGTGGACAGGCTTTTTCTAAGGGTGAGCGAAGCAGGCGGCTATCCGGTGCGACGAATTTAAGGAGGGGGCGGCCCGGTTAGGGGGGGGGGGATGGTGGGAGGGGGAGTTTCAATTATATTTATATCTTCAATAGGCCCTTCCATATAGGTATAGTTAAAATACACTGTATACAGGTAGCAAGAATTATATTTATACATTACAGGTATTATATTACTTCAAGCCTATTATTACGCAGTACAACCAAAATAAAGCAATGACGAAATCCATTAAAACCAATGTTTTGACATTGAAGTATGTCAAAATTACACATTGTTTATGCTAAACAACAGATATATGATGAGTAAGTAATACTTGGTCTTACCTGTTCTCTCGGCTGATCGTCTTTGAAGTAATCGATAGCCTGGCCGTTGATCGTGATTAATCCCGTTCCTGGCGATCGCAGCGTTACCTCACCACGTGCAGACTTCCTCAGGCACTCTGCAAACGACACACAATAGTTGTTGAATGAAACGTCTGTTTGAAAATACATGTGTGGATATAGGATACAATTCAACAAAGGTAGATAGTAGGAAACGATACGTTTTTTTTAATTACAGAAAGAAATTCACTGGTAATCATTACAAGTAATCTGAATGAAAACTGCACACAAATTGAAAACCAAAAGTAATACATATTGATATTATGGTGGTACTTCAACGATAACCCACACTAGGTGTGACATAAATTAGTACAATTACCTAATTGGGGTATTACTAGATGGTACCGGTAATACAGTACCGGTATGTCTAATACACTGAAACCTCGATGCACCGTTCCTGGACCCATGTTTTCCCTCCTTCTATCATTCATTTTTGACATATTCCCACATAACAAATGCTAAATTTTCCTGAATGGATGTTTTTTCCAGGTCCCTTGAAAAACGATAGAGGTTTCATTGTATGCTCGTATCCACAAAACAATAGGGTCGTCTAGCAACACGACAAACTGTCATATCACTGTCATAATTATAATCATATCAGCATAGCAGCTAGTATTTTTGGAGTAGAGAAAACTCTCTTTGATACGAAGTTCAATGGAGCCAAAAATACATTTATTGAATTATAAAAGTTTGAATTATCGAAATTTATTCAACATTGAGATACTTCAAGACCCAGAACTATTTCGAATTACAGCAAAATTTGGATAATTAGAGATCGATTTAATGAGGCTTTCTGTATCATGGTTTTCTTTGACGAGGTATAAGCAACCGCACAAAGCCGTCAAATGTTTAAAATTGCTGCGTAATTATGTGATAGGCCTGACTAATAAGTAATAACTTGAGTTTTTATTTTTTTAAATTAATCAGTTGTAAATGAGTGACCTTCTTTCGTGGATACAAGTATCCTAATAAGTAATTATTCTGTAAGTTCTTTAGGCTTACCTTTTGTTGTGACATATGATCGTCCATCAGTATCGTACAGTGGCTTGGGAATATCGTAAGTCTTTGTTTGACTCATCAATGGTTTCCTGAACTTGTCAATGAATTCGACAAGTCTATACGAATAAGGATGTTCGAGTAAACGCTCCATTGCATTTACGAAATTACTATATTCGTTGGCAATCAAAGGCTCGACAAGTAGTTTCTCCATTTCTTCTTTCGGTAACCACTCGGAACCTGTCATTTCGCTGTGAAAAAAAGGCATACTGTAGTTAATCGACTGAAAGACAGGTATAGTTGAATATATCGAAATATTGAAATACCAGACATTTATTCATATTATTTATATTTATTATGTAGACCCACACGTATATATTTATTTATATTATTTATAATATTTATAATTATTTATATTTATATATTTTCATGTCACTTTAATGTTAACAGGGTGCTAGGTCTGTTAGACTCACGACCAGACGTAGGCCTACTGTCTTCAATTATTATAAGTTCAGAAAATTACAAATTAGTGATATTCTTAATTTCTTACAGTTTTTTGTTTGAATCAGGTTTCAGATGTTTTCTTATCATTCTATCTTCAAATCCATTTAAAGACTGCATGTGCTCAACAATATCCTAGAGACAAAAATACACAAGATTATTATCAGCATGGCCTGCATTGGTGCTGCAAAAATCCTAGTTACTCGTATGTACGAGGCCTACTAGCTGATAGGATAGATGATAATAACTTTGAATAAGCAGTGTCGGAAAAAAGCTTTTATAACAAGCACACTCGTTATATCTGCACTTTTTGATGAATGTGTTTCTTTTTTCAGATCGTAAATTTCGAAAAAATCTGTTTTTCAATTCTTATAACTTATACTGTAGATAGTTTATAACTTGAAGGTTATAGCTCTATGGCCTTATAACCTTGGATTTTAGCTATTGTATCGATGGATGGACAACAGCACTCCAGGTTGTTCCAGAGCTGTACCACCGATATACTACAGAATCAAAAACATCCCATATATCCTATATATGCTATGCACTACAAAATGCACTAGTAATTTAATAATACTTGCTTGATGACCATATGCACAGCTACATTATTAGTTTCTAGGTAACTAGTTTCTTTCATATTGCATTACCGTACCGGTACTAAAGTATAGTTTCAATTAGATACTCCATAAGTCATGATGTTTACATGCATATGAACGTATTAAAGAATAAGTTCTTGCGTGATTTTTTCGTGCAGTATTCTACTGCCTATATTGACGTTTTCTTTGCAGAATGTATCAGATACAAATCTTTCGATCTTTCTTCAGTTGGCAACCCTAATGCTGGTCAAGATATAGATGAATGTAATAATAATACCATAATAATAATAATAATAATAATAATAATATTAATAATAATTGTGTGGATATGAAAGTAGTCTTGACAAATTATAAGTGCTCAGATATTGCGTTTTCCTTACATAGAGCAAATTGTAGAAGTTTGGTTTCCCCGTGTAAAATAAAAAATGGTGCGGACGGCCACTCTCGTCAAACTCCGCTTCCTTTCGCTGAGGAAAAACTTCTTCTGGTGGTTTCATAGCTGGTCTTGCTTTTTCGTCGAATAGTCCAGACGGAAATAGATATTGTACAGCTTGCTAAGAACGAAAAAAAATCTCAAGTTATAGTCTAGATATTTACTTATGAAAAACCACATAGAAGCTCAATTTTATGAAATTAAGCCTGATTCAATAGTTATCGAATCAATTAAGCCCAATTCATAGAATCACTCAATGATAGAATATAGCAAAATTCAAGTTTCAAACAAACTTAAATTAATAACACAACTCACATCTATGTCTTTTTGACTAAATGTTTCGGGATCTTCGCCCATCATATTAGCTAAATGCCGTTTTCCGATATTGTACTCGGCTAGCTGTTGTTTCATGAAGATATCTAGAAACAAAAGATTGTCATTAATTCCTGGAAAAGTTGGGCCGCAGTCATGTAGCAACATATAGCAATTTGCTATCAAAAGGAGCCTCATTCCTGTACGTTGAGACTGTCGTAAACTATCATTTGCCCCAAACTGTGGAATATTACATTTCCAAATTTATGAATATATAGTAGAGTAAAATTTACGTGATTGTATTTCATAATTAATAAAATACCGTAACTTGACTAAATACTATACTATACATTTTACTCTCTTATCATGAGTAAGTATTACCGGTACACAAAAGTAGGCTATCGTACACAGCGTTGAGGTAATAAGAAGTTGCCAAAGTTGCAGAGCTCCCAATATGATTCAATTGTGGAAAATAAGTTTGACAGCTAGATGCTGATGGTCGTTTCTGAGTTGCTAGCTGATCTAGCCGTTGACGTCTCTTGGTTCAATTTGGCGTTTTTTCGCTTGATTCTGGCACGCTTTTCTTTTTACCAATTCCACATTTAGAGGAATAATTATGATAATGGTACATTTTATAGTAGGCTAAGCCTGGTGACCTGTTTTGGGTTATGTTGAATTATCTATTTTTAAGCTTCCACGGTTTTCAGTGATGGTTAGGGAATTCAATGGTAAGGGTTAGGTGGCTTAGGCCTCGGTAGAATAAGATGTGTGCCGACTGCCGAATGAACGAGATTATAATTTTACGGTGTCAGAACAACACCCTACTCTACTTTAACCATCAGCACTAGGCCTATAAACTCAATGCCCTAACCTGTCCCCTAATATAATCCTAAGACAGATAGGAACGCCTCCCTATAAATTCCCCCTGATAAGTCTTGGCGTGGGCCGTAGGTGCACATATTATACTACAGTCAACTTACCATGTTGATGTGCACGTTCTAAGTATGCACGCATCGCTTTACTAACTTTCTCGTTTTTAACAGGCGAACTAGGATCCTGATCCTTAAATAAGTCATCTTTGGCGAGGGTACTGAGCCCTCTTGTCTGGAAAATATGGAAACAATGATTATATATTCAAGTACGGAGGTGTAGGCTCTACCACCGAGTAGCCTACTCCAAACGTAGGCCCTAATTAAAGCTTCTGAAGCTGCTAGAGTAGGCCTGGGACAGTATCTAGGATGGTCCCTACAGTTTATAGGTTAGGTAGAACCTATAGAATGTAGACTTGAGAACTTCCCGATGTACAGAGCCAAGATAGACCCCTACATCAATTGCCACATTGTGACTCACCGTTTTGTACACAAATTGAGTGGATTTTTTATGCTGAGAATTATTATTCCTAATAATTATACTAAATTTAGAAAATTTCTGTAAAATACTGCCGAAAGTCCCGGCCATTTTGGATTTCAAATGCGATCGTGGTCAGTGCCTTGGAAAATGTAGTTTCATGCACCGCCATCTATTCAGCATGGTCCTGCACAGTGGTTCCTGTGATCCTGTTGAACCTTGGTTGAACCTGTTGACGTGTGACAGCTGGAGGTTAAGGTCGTCCTCATTATACAGAATTTCAAGAAAATAATGGTTGCAATAGTGTTTCTTCATCCTGATTTGGGCATCGGAGGTGCTGAAAGACTTGTCATCGATGCTGCTTTAGCGCTGCAACAAAAGGGACATGCCGTGCAGTTTGTGACATGTCACCATGATCCCAAGCATAGTTTTACAGAGACCAAAGACGGAACATTTGATGTGACTGTCGTTGGGGATTGGTTGCCTCGCAGCATTTGTGGGCGCTTTTTTGCTCTTTGTGCATACATTCGCATGATTTATGCAGCATTATTCATATCATTCTTTAGTGAAATGCAGCCACAAATTGTGTTTTGCGACGTGATATCTGCTTGCATTCCAATATTACGTGTAGCTGCTCCACACATAATTTTCTATTGCCATTTCCCTGATCAGCTTCTTAGTCAGCCTGGAAGTAGATTGAAATCTATTTATCGTGCACCTCTAAATCGGCTGGAAGAGTGGACTACTGGGAAAGCAGATAAGGTTTTGGTTAACAGCAAATTCACAGGCAAAGTATTCAAAGATACGTTCAAGCGGCTCAGAATTACCCCTGATGTGTTGTATCCATCAATTAATACAGACTTTTTTGATAATGCAAAACCTGTCCCTCTCAGTGAAATCCTTCCTCAAACACTTTTAGAAGAAAGCATCCTATTCCTTTCAATCAACCGCTATGAAAGAAAAAAGAACTTGAACTTGGCTTTGTCAGCTCTGCATACTTTGCAACAGTCACTAACAAAGGCAGAGTGGGAAA
This sequence comes from Brachyptera putata, assembly GCA_907164805.1. Lineage (NCBI taxonomy): Eukaryota > Metazoa > Arthropoda > Insecta > Plecoptera > Taeniopterygidae > Brachyptera > Brachyptera putata. The sequence goes on from OU015466.1 coordinate 19,874,340, forward strand.
ATGTTCATCTCATCATGGTTGGTGGCTATGATACAAGAGTTGAAGAAAACGTGCAACATTATGAAGAACTAGTGAATTTTACAGCAGAACTACATCTGTCTGATAAAATAACATTTCTCAAATCACCATCAGACATTCATAAAGTGTCTCTTCTGAGCCATTCCCATTGTCTAATTTACACTCCAGCAAACGAACATTTTGGTATTGTTCCACTTGAAGCGATGTACGCTGGAAAGCCTGTGATTGCCGTTAACAGTGGAGGCCCTACAGAAACAGTAGAAGACGAAGTTACAGGTTTTCTTTGCAAACCTCAACCAGAAGAATTTGCTGCAGCAATGTTGAAGTGCTTTCGAGATAGAGACCTAAGGAGGAAGATGGGAGAAGCAGGTTGTAAGCGAATGAAGGAGAACTTCTCGTTTAATGCATTCAGTAATCAGCTGGAATTAGTAGTTCAAAGTCTCATGGTTATAAAAGGAAAAACAGATTGAATTACACTTATTTTGTTCAAGAATAATATATTTTCACTCAAACAATTAGGCAATTACATAATTGATGAATGTATCACAAATCACAGCACATACAAAACTGTCTATAGACCTCTTTAAATTATTATCATTATGAATGTATATAATATTTATTTGTTAATAAAGAGTCTCACATGCATCAGAAAATGATCAAGAATACTGAGAGATGAATAAAGAAAAAAGTACAATTAAGAGTTATTATTTCGAAAATTCTCTTATCTTAATACGGTAATTTAAATCAGAATTTAAAATAATTGTATAAAAGTACCATCAAATAAATCTATACCTAGTGAATTATTGAACTACAAGTTAGTATTTTAATTGTTTATCAACCGTCTCACTCACTACACTGTTATGATTTCATAATTTAGAAATATACATGGGCCAAGTTTGTAACTGTTTACATCACTTTGAAGGAAGAAAGTCATTGGCCCAGCGATGCTTCAATGTGTCCAAACGCAGGTGTCAGTAACTTCAGATACCCTACACTCTACAGGAATAGTGCCTATATGGCACTATATGATTCATGGTAAATTACCATAGAGAGTAATACGGACATACCGTACTTCTATTATTTACCCAACTTGAGTTTATTAAAATATGAAATAGATACTGTAATCTCTGTAAGGACAACCATTGAAAAACATTTTTAACAAGGACCAAATGGGATTTTGAACAAAACCCTACCTTTTTTAGTAGGCCTAGTCAATAAAGAATAAATGGAAAGATAATGGAAACTGGTAAAGGTTAATAGGCCCTACATTTAAAACAATAGTTATACGGATGCATTTTTCATCTCATAAGTAACTGTATTGCAGTTTAGTATGAGACTGTTAACAGGTCACTCTTTATATTACTAGCTGCCTACAGTATTTTAAATTATATGTCTATAGGCTGGCATTGATAAAGTACTGGGTCATAGTTCGATCAGCTTAGGTCGTACACCTTCTGATTTTTTTCCGTAGGCCTAATTGTATTTTTGGTATATTACGCACAGGGTAATTAGAAAATGCAATACCGGTAGGCCTACTTGCAAAATGTACGTTTCAGTATTTTTAAATCTAGGCCTACTAGTATAAACAACATCGTGGATCATCAGTAATCAGTCACAAATCATTTGTTAGAACATGTTTCACTATTGAATATTTTGGGCAAGTTGTCGATCGTGAGACTGAGATATAACACTACCGGTATCACTATTATCATTATTAGTTATTAGTTACCTTCTCACTCCAATTCAGTCTTTACCATACTTGTCCACCTTCAACTGGTATCCTTTCTTCCTCTTCCATATAGTCATCATCTAAAACCAGATCTTTCAGCTCGGTGTTGACTTGCGTCACGATACTGGCAGATATTACATCCAAGTGAAGATCTAGCTGTTGGTCTAATCCCAGGTAACAATCGGACATGATGTAAAGCGTCAGAATCATTCGACCTGTAAACCAAATGAGGTTTATCTTATTTGAAAGTTTATTTTACTATAAAATACACAGGGTAACGGTGTGAGGTTGTCAACAGCCACCGCAAGCAACGGCCAACAACAAACCGGTGTCTGGTCGTATGCGATAGCCTAGCAACGGACACACCGATGCGCTCGGGGAAGGTTTGTGGATATATGAACCAGCAGCTAACCTTCCAGCTAAAATAGGATTACCTTCCCCCCTGTATAACTTGTCTGTTGATGAGGTAGTTAAGCAAACAATAATCAACCTAATCAAATAAAGAGCAGGCCATCAGTCATATGTCAGATTGGAGAAAAAAGGGTGTGAGTGTTTACTCTGAAATACCTCCTAACTCATTTAATTCTCCTCTCCTGTTCACTGTTTCACTCTCCTATTCTATGACTGATTGGACAAGCAGCAAGATTTTCATGAAAATGTACTGTTAGAGTGATTAAAAAATGTAAATTACACACACACACACCAACACAAATGATTTGCTAGCACTATGGATCTATGATAGGGGCTAAAGATTTTTGAATACACCACGTAGGTCCAGCCATGCATACGTGAATGCTTGTGTAATTTCCACATTATGGTAGACCATTTTTCAAAAAGTCAGACCCACTTGTTACCCTAAAATTTTGAAATGTAATCACTAATGAGTACTGACCTATCTTTCGTGGAGTATGGAACGCGAGTTGTTGTGACGACTTGTTTCCTCTGACTCCGGCCACCCTCTTGAGCGCCATCAGTTCTCCCGTCTCCACGCTTCCTAACGAAAGGAACCACCCCTCGTCTTTGCCCTTGGGGAATCGCGGGCAATGGGCCTTCGAGTCGCGCGCAGGTCTGCTCTCGCGTCGTAACCTCACCATCAATGTGTACTCCTGATCTGCATGTACTTCGATCCAGTCATCTCGACCTAGACGTGGAATAAAGAATGACAAAATTTCTAAAAAATTGTGACGTTATATTGTGGAACATCGTACAAGTGCAAGCAGAAAAAAAGAGAAATATTTGAATGAAATAAATTATTTTGAATACACCACGTAGTCTTAGCCATACATATATAAATGTTTGTGTAATTCTTTTTGGAAACTATGGAAAAAAACACTATAGGTGTGGAAAAACACCTATTCATCATAGCTACTTTTGAAGCAAAGCTACAGCAATTCATTTCTCTGTAGTTCAATTCTCAATAGGCTATGTAATTATTTTGAATTTATATTTGACAGATTTTATCTTTGTTCACTAGCTTGTTACTACGATTTCAACAGACTATAAATGTATAGGCAAGTATGCAACAATTGATGAAAAATGTTTAAAATTACCTGGTGGTTGCTTGAACATTTTCTCTTCCTCTGCACGCGCATTGGCCCACCATCCTCGAATACTGAGTTCCACCGCCAAATCCGGCATTTCAATAAGCACTTTGTGCGTTTGTTCGATTTCCGTTTCCGTCAACTCTGGTCGCACAATGCTGGCAAATGTCGAGTAATTACGACAAGCAGTTCGCAAACTCGGTAGAATATTGACCCGTTTGCCCTTTAGGGCTGCATCCTTGATATTTTTCTTCTCAAAGAGATATAAGTTATGGTTCTCAATATGAGGTAAGGTAAGTAACGGGGAGTCTGTGTTCCATCGAGCTTGAATTACCATTTGCATAAGAGTCTGAATACGAAGAGTTGTTGCTAACCAGCCTCTTTCCGCGCAAACATCGATCATTGCTTGTAGGATTCGAATTGCTTGATCCATGACAGATTTCAAATCTGTCAGGTAGTCAGTGTTAGGTAACTGTAACCGAGAGAAGTGTGCTTGAAATAATAGCATAGCTTTGGTGTGCGGGGAATCGTAGCTCGATCTATCCACAGGAATTGGACATATCTTCGCAAGATCTTCGTTCATACCATCCTCGTTATGACGCACTGGTAACTCGTTGTACTCATGGGCATCACACAATAGCTTCAACACTTGCTCGTCGGTCAGATCCGGTTTCAATCCGTCTTGGAAGACTTGCATAGTCTGATGAGAGAGATAGTAGTATGAAGCGATACGACCCATCGAAGTCGTGTGAATCGTTCTATCATCGTCGTCCAAGAGAACACAGTAAGCTTCCGAAAGTGTTGTCAGAGCTCTTTCAACGAGGCTCGACAAGAATGTGTTTACGTCTTTTGGATCGATCGTGTCCAACTCGTAGTAAGTGGGATTCTGCAGCAGTCTACGGAAGAAATACGTCCACGTGAGATAATCGAGAACATCTTGTTTGGTTCGAATAGTGCCGGCAACAATCTCGGCATTGAAGTGATCGGGCATAACTGCGAGAAGATTGGACTCGACGGGGAATGGTTCGTAGAGAAACTTCTTGTAGAAGTTCTTCTTGACATCGTGAACTAATATGACAGCGACACCATGATCGTCAAACTGAGGTCTACCTGCTCGTCCCATCATCTGAAGGACGTCTGTGATTGGCATGTCGACATAGCGATGTGTTTTGCCGTCATAGTACTCGGTACCTTTCACGACTACAAGATGAGCTGGGAAATTGACTCCCCACGCGAGAGTAGCCGTTGCGATCAACACCTGAATCTTCTGATTAACAAACAACTCTTCAATGGTTTTGCGATCTCTGTCTTGAAGACCGGCGTGATGTATCCCTATACCGAATGCTAGAGTCAGTTTCAAGTTTACGTCCTTGACTCCAGACAAAATCTGATCCATTTCATCTTCTGGTAAATGTAGCCATTGTTTCGGATTGTCTTCAGCAGCTAAATATGCAATAAGATCCAACGCAGTGAGACGAGTCTGTCTTCTTGACGAGACGAATATTAACGTTGGCTGAGCTGGGGAATGCTGACGAATAGCTTGAAACGTAGGGCGATTCATTGAGGCCATTCGTGGACAGTAATGCTTTCCAGGAAAACCGTTAATATGAACTTCGAGTGGAACCGGACGTACGGAAGGTCTGAAATTGTACAAACCCATTTCCCCAATGTTCAACCAATTAGCAAGGTCTTTTGCATTGGCAAGAGCAGTCGATAAACCAACAATTCTCAATGTTTTAGAAGTATGCGACGCTATGAAATTCGTCCGAGAAACGATGACTTCTAGTACTGGACCACGATCTTCCCCGAGAAGATGTATTTCGTCGATGACGATTAATGCTACATCGCGTACGTAGTTCCTCGTTTGCCAACTACGACTGATTCCGTCCCACTTCTCTGGCGTCGTAACGATTACATCGGCAGATTCGATTGCTCTTACATCGGGGGTTACATCACCAGTCAACTCGACGACTTTTCTGTTCAGCTTTTTTTCAAGCCGCACTTTCCAATCTTTGATCCTCTCTCGTACTAGAGCTTTCATCGGAGCAATATAAACAACCTTCGAAGTAGGATATGTTTTGAAAACTCGGAACATTGCTATTTCAGCTGCGATAGTCTTACCGGATCCAGTTGGAGCTCCTAATAAAACATTGTTGTCTGTATGATAGAGACAATGGAAGATTTGCGTTTGAATGGGATTGAAATGGGTAAAAGGATACAACATCTCAAGTTTGGAGTCTTGTAGAGCTGTCACAGGAAGAGGCTGAAGCTCGAGTAAGTCTGTGTGCGGTGGATGACTATCAGGAAGGATGAGATGTTGGAAACTCAGTGGGATAACCGTCATGGAGCCTAACCAGTGGTCACTTGTTGCACGTACATAGTACTGTGGGGGTAACGGCTCTTGTAGCGGAATGGTCATCACCAAATCCTGTGCTTCTCTTGATAAGACCTGTTTCTTGGTCATCATGAAGAGCTCCGAATGATACATGTAATTGTGATCTGGATCTTCGATCCAAATGTAAAACGATTCGGAAGTTTTACCGTGAACTTTGTCATTCCATCTAAAGTTTGGACTAATTTGTAAACGGATTCGGAGAACAGTTCGAGTGATCGGCTGCAAGGTAGCCGTCATATCGACCAATGGGAATTCTTCTGCACATTTCTTGACCAACTGCCCCATTTTATCATGACGAAGGAAGATTCCAATCTCTCTGGTATCCATGTCACGTATCTTATCGATCGTAAGTTTCCTCTCTTCGATCTTCAATATAATGTCTGGTCCGAGATTGTGAAATTGTCGTAACGGACTTTGAATGTCCCACTGCTGTTGCTCGAACATTTTACTGAGCATCAAGAAACGACCAGCCAAGGTCGGATTGTTTTTCCTCAGGACGATATCGAACAATGCCCGGCAAATTCGCACCGCATTCTGCGTTATATAACCAAGATCCGATACTAACGAGAATGAATTCACTCGTCCACGTGACAAGAACGTTTGCAACAAGATGTTCACTTTACCATGTAAATTCTCGCTACCACCAGCAACTGGTACTTCACAATTCATCTGCGTTAATTCATCCAGCTCATCCAACTCGTCGTCTCGCACTTTCAGTTGTTCAAATTCTTGCGACTGTGAAATCATGCTCAAGATATCCGATTCATTCATGAATGGACGCATGAGGTCATTGAATACCTCTACGGTATTGTATTTGATGTAGAAATGACTCGCAGTTCGACCAAGATCCGTCACACTTAGATCACCTGTTCTCTGATTGTAACGAATCATATGAGCTTTATCCAAGTGAGTGGCAGCAATATGGATCAATTCTTGGCGTTTTTTTCTCAGCGTTGGATCGTCAGCAACATCACTGTAGTTGAATCCATAGACCTGCGGATTTAATCTCATCCGTACGAACAGGTACGTGTAACTCAGCCACTCTACAGCTTCGTCGACATTGGACACGGTTCCCAATGTGATTTCCGCATTCAGATTGTCGACCAGGCAGTTGACGAAGTTACTTTCGATCGGAAACTGATTGGTAAGTAGCGACAAATAATGACTGAGTTTGTCGTGAGACGTGATGATGACCCCGTGACCTGAAGTATCAAATTGAGGTCGACCAGCCCTACCGAATATTTGCAGGACGTCAAGAATGCCAAGATCGATGAAGGAACCATGCTTCGAGTCGTAGATTTCTGTTCCCCTGATGATAACAGCATGGGCTGGAAGATTTACTCCCCACGCTAGTGTCGATGTACAGACAAGGACTTTAATCAATCCGTCACCGAAATATTTTTCAACAAGCGAACGATCGCTTCGCAGCATCCCTGCATGATGTATGGAGAAACCGAATGGAAATAATTCTGCCATTTGTTTGTTCCTCGATCGAGCCATAGCCTTTCTTGCGAGTCCAACCGCGGAACCCTCTTGTGCTTCGAAAGTTTTGAGTTGGCCTCGTTGCCCAGCTGTTTCCTTGAGAACCATGGCTGTTCTGACGGTTGCATTCCTTGCATGCACAAATACCATAACTTGATGGCCTTGGCGTACCATATCATAAACCTTCTCATAACACACGCTATCCATTTCAGTCATTTGTTGGAACGATTTCAATGCTTTAACTCCGATAAAAGTTGTACTCAACGGTACAGGTCGGAATCGTGAATCGAAAAAAAACAGACCTTTGTGCGGGTTTACCCGCAGAAAGTTGGCTACGTCGACATAGTTCGGCAGCGTGGCTGAAAGTCCGACGATACGAATCATGCTTTGCGAAGATTCTACTAATCGTAGCGTTCTTGCAACCAAAGCTTCAACCACGGGGCCACGATCTCCGTGTAACAAATGAACTTCGTCAATGATGAGAAGCTTGACGATTTGCGTCAAAGCAACATCTCCCGAACCTTTCCTCGTGACAACGTCCCACTTCTCAGGGGTAGTAACTAGCATCTGCGTTTGTAATATCTCTGCCTTTGTGAGTTGCATATCACCGGTTAACTCTTTTACGACAATGCCGAGACAATTCAACTTCTTACTGAAGTTAGCGGTCATTTCTGCAGCTAATGCTTTCATGGGAGCAACGTAAACAATTTTGAATTGGTCCCTTTTGATAACGCCACCTGGATCAATAAATTGACGAATTGTGTGGATAACAGAGAGCATAGCTACATTCGTCTTACCTGCGCCAGTTGGAGCGCAGATGAGTAAATTCTCATTTGTGTGATACGCGGTATCAAAAACAATGCTCTGAATTCGATTCAGGCATTTCACGCCTTCGAATGCCATCTGTCCAATTTTGTCTAAAGATGTTATTTGTACCAATTTGTTGCCGACAGTAAGAGGAGTCTGTTCGGCAATAGGAATATTCACCTCTTCGTAAACTTTATTGTCACGTCTATCCAGTCCAGCTGGTAGCACCATTTTAACACCTGCTATAAAACCCGAGGTTTGTTGCGCTTCTTTTTGAGAGTCAAAAACGTATGGATATTTCTCAGGTTTTTTGGTTGCTTTTCGCACAGCAGGTTCTCGGAATATTGGATCTTTAGTCGCGGTTTTTAATGCAGCTTGACGTTTGGCTCTCAGCTCGAGGGGGTCAAATTCAGGTTCGTCTTCTTCAATATCTCGATTCATGAATTTGTTTATTTTCTTTTCTTCCTTACGAGCCAGTTTCATTAGCAGTTTTTCACTCTCCGATTGGACTACAACTTGACAACCAAACGTTGGACGTCTCTGGTCGGGTACTTGATTTATGGAAGACGCGATCAATTTCTTTTCTTCTTCTACAGTTTCGCTGTACACAATGTCACTACGATGAGTTAATAACAACTCAATCAACTCAAAACGATCGAAACCCAACAAATCAAATAACTCATCTTGTAATTCATCATTGGAACGCTCAGATCGCAATTTACTTACAAGCGTTTCTGAAAACTCGTCCATGGACAAACCCGAGGGATTGTTATGTTCGTAATATTTCGTCAACTCTTTTTCCAACCATGTCTTACCGAAACCGTTCTTTCTACTGGGACCAGCAGCTAGTTTGAGGTCTTCTTTGGCTGCCGCAGCAGTAGAGTCCTCATATTTCATGTTGAAGTTGCGTACAATTAGTCCAGCGCCTCCCAAGTTTGACGTAAGATCCTGAAGACGACTCGTATCCACTAGCGGTATTTGTTGCTTTTGGACAGTAAACTTGATACCTTTCCCGAAACGTTTCCGAGATTTTGAAGCAGTTTCATTTCGACCCATTATTTCGTCAACACAATCATCTGACAAACCAGTTCTGATTTCCGTCACAATACTGCATACTTTACTTGCCATGTTGGGTGAAACAGCACCGAATCTTAGTTTTAATTCGAGCATATGTTTTTGAGAAACAAGAGTCTCTTCTAAAAACAACCTGAGAAGGAAAGCAGTAGTTTCCTCAACAACTTCCATACTCTGTTCACCGCCGGATATCTCGTGAGCAAGAGTGCGCAGTTCATGAAGTGTTTTTTTTAGTTTTGGTCCAACATCATCTTCTATCAGCTTCACGACCGATGACCACGAAGTCACTTCTCTGAAATCGCAACAGTATAAATGTACAAATGTTCAAATAACCATGGTCAATTAGTGGAGGTAAAAAATTTGATAATTAAATTTTATTCAACTATAATGGAATTAGGCTTACATAGTACATCAAATGCATGTTTCTCCCAAGGTTAGAGGAACTTTGTTTGTCGTTAGGCCTAATATGTGAAAAAATAGGCCTATAGGCAAATATTCACAATTCTCCGATTTAGCGTCCTCAATCAAAGTGCGTTAACTTGGCGTTTTACCAATTCCTCAAATTCAAAGAATCTTATATATTTAAAGACAACAACTTGGCTTAATAAGGCTTACGTTTTCAATTGCTCAGTCTTCCATTTACGACTTTGTTCAACCGTTGTCGACTGCTGGATTTTTGATATGGGTCGTTCTAACCGGGAGAATGCCCTCAATGACCGTGTAAGACGAGGTAGCTGATAATCCATGTTTGTACCAAATGTAGGCTACCGTATTAAAGAGAGCTGAAACAAGAAAGATGATTGTAAATCTTACTACACCCTCTTGAGTCTTGACGGCGCAAACATCTCAGCACATTTTTAGCATCATTTGGATAGTTAATTTTGTTCCACCAATAATCATAATATTGTGTGGCATCTATGGGACTAGTCCTAGGACAAAACGCAGACTACGGGAATGCAGACTGAGGAATGTGGGACAGGCTCAAGAATAAAATTTTCCTGGATTTCAGCTAGACATGCAGTTTTTAAAAATAACATTTCTAAATCAATTACTCAGACTTCCATTTTTGTGGTGTAAAAGTGCGCCAACTTATAATTAGACTGTTCAATTCCTCACATTCAAAGAATCATGTGCATTGAATTGGCTGAGGCCAAGATGTCGCGAAAAGGTCACGGTACGGCGAAGTGAAAACAGACCTGCCAACATCGTACATATGTCGGAAAGCTGGAAACCCTGCTTTAGGGTTATGTAAGACGTAAAGTTAAGGGCTGGGCCCTAGTCCAACTATCCATTCGACACTAACCTTACCGTAGGTGCCGTAGGCTTACCCTACCTAACCCTAAGCATCACTGAAAACCCCCAAAACACATCTAGTAAAGATAACCCAACATAAACCTGCAACAGATCAGCATGGTTTACCATAAATTTACTCCATTGAGTACACTTAGGGCTAGGCATTAATTTTGTAAGTTGAATAGGCCTAGGCCTCATTACAAATTCAACGGCCAAGGGCTGCTATCTGTGTTGAATATGTCACAATATGTGCCCATATCACAAAAGAGATACAAAATAAAATTATGGTCGACGTGAGGATGGTGAAAAAGTGTAGGCCTGCTACAAAGGCAATAGGTCTTGTTAGTTGCCCATGGGGAAGACCAATCCCGTCTGGATACTGGGTTCTAGGCCTAGGCTTAGTGCCATAGATTGTGCTAGTGCCCAGACCTACATAGCCGAACTGTCACTCACAATTATCTCGAATTCCTGAAATACGTGAAATACGATAGCTCCACCTGTCCCCAGGCTAGCGTCAACGTCTTCTGCGAAAATTCAGAACATATTCATTCGCTTTGTAATAAAATAAAATTGTTGATAAATGATAAGAAATTGCAGTATGTTGTGTAACTACTCGTGTTCGTAGCACCTCCAGCAGCTGATTTTACCGGCCATTATATTTACAGCAGGTTGACCAACTGTCCACATTAAAATAACAGTAGTTGTGCTTCACGGTGGCTCAGCTGGCGCGGTGGAGCATCCAGAGCAAAAATATTAACATAAAAATTATACTACTTTGTTCCAGACTTCCAGAGAATCGACCACTCGGAAAATTCCTCGACGATTCGGTTACAATCATTATGTGCAAATATCCTTATAATAGGTGTAATTAGATGAGCGTTAGCGAATATTTCCATGCAACTCTTACGGAGCTTTGACTGTCTGTTTTTTTTCTTATTTATTTATTTTTTTGTTTGTGGGCACTGCACAGGTGCCCGACATGATCGACATGAAACTTTTTTTATATTCGCAAACTTATCCAACTTAGAACCCTATAGTTTTTGAGTCAAATCGGTTGGACCATTTTTGAGAAACATCATCTAGAAGTTTCTAAAAATCCAATAAGATTAGGCTGAGCAGAAAAAATTGAAAAATAAAATCTCACCAATATGATTCAAATTTTTCTCAAATGTAAACACGGAAATTATACATATATTCAAAAATCTGTATGCAATTCGGACCGTTGCGAAGAAAATAATGTAATACATGTTTTTTTATTCATTGAATAGATAGAAATAATGGCAGAAAAATGTTGCATTGTTAATTAACGGCTCTCTAGTTTCGTTGCCATCGTTGGTATCGAATGAAGTTCATTTGATATGATCAAGGTATGTAGAGTTTTAGTTTTTACTTTCTAGATATCTCGCTCATCACACAACGCACATTCTGCGTTTGCCTAGTCATGAATAACATTATTAATCAAAGATCAAAGATCCAAGAAGTGAATATTTTATGAAATTATTATTTTGAGTACAGGTAGTAAATATTTTCTGTAAAACTAAAAAGTATACAATAGTACACAATTCTTAGCTCTTGACCTAAATAAAATTAACGAGAAGCTGAAAATTGAAGAATATATTCAAATGAACCTCCCCAGCATTGGTAGAAACTTCAATAAAAATCCCACCGCATTCCCATTTTCCACCCTTAAATAATCAGAAATCCACCTCGATTTTCAGCATTCTTATCGGTGACCAACGGTACTACAGTCATGGTAAGGGGTGTGGGGATGGTCGCGACCATGGCGGGAAACGAACCCCGATCTCCTGAATGACGTTATTCATGCAGATAACGTCTGAATGACGTTATTCAGATTAAGATAATGATGATATTTGAGTACGTTCAGTGTGCTAGCCACTCGACCACTCGTCTCAGTCATTTCTATAAAGTATAAACTACATCTGCTTACCTCATCTGCTTAAATCCACCTGCGTGGATTTAATTTAAAAAATACTGTCTGCAATAATGCTGTCAAAGTGGAATATTTCAATGTAGGCCCTATTTATTTAATTTTTTAAATTTAAATATTGAGTTTTTTAAAATCAGAAGTAAGAGTTTTCAATTGAGTTACATGATTAGTAGACCTATGTAAGTCTGTCACAATTTTACAGACTGAAATGATCTAATGACATTTGCCGAGAGCTTAGTACGGAACTATCCGTAGAATGAATACTCATTCCAAGTTTTGAAGTTACAGTAAGCCTACATTTATGTTACAAACTTGGTAAGGAAACACTTCAAAAACATTATCTATGTCTGACAGTATGCAGACTGTGACACAATTCGGGATTGTATCTCCAGGATAAAGGAAATCATTTAATATACTACCCTATCGTCGAGAGAGCATACAGAGCAGAAGAACATGCAGTGCGGTTAGATGCATGACAAGTTGCAGACACAGATCTTGCAGGCGTTCAGCAGCATATAGAAATTATAATGAATTTGAAATCGCCTTATCGAACACTTTTTTCCAGTATTTGAATTTAAGTCTTCCAGTATGTTCATTTTTGATAAATTGATCAGTTTTGAAAAACTTCCATCGTGTAGGCTACTTTTAGTGTATGCTTATTACAAATATGTAAATTTAATACTTTCATTTGATTGTTTCTTGATTATTGATTGACAATGGTTTTCAAAGGTCAATGTGAAAATAAAAAGTTAACATTTGGCCCTAAAGTTATAAAAGCCTATGTGATTTGTCAGTCATTGACTTTCATTATTTGTACTTTTGAATTCAATGCTCCTACACTATACGCACAATTCGTTAATGAAATGCCTACGTCACTATAGGAAATTATTATACCAGTATTTACTTTCTTTGATTGCCACTTGATCGATAATTGGAGGTAGGTTCAGCAGTTGCGAGAATAATTAATATTTAGTTGAAAAATATCAAACGGGGTATATTCTATAATTAATAATGAAGAGATGAGAGCAAAGAAGTACCTTCATGCAGTTTCATGTGGAAATTGTGTGTTCATACACATAGGACTACTAATCGAATATTTTATAGTTTGTTCTAAAATTAATTGAGTTTAAGTATTTGTATATCAGTGCACAGTTCATTTATCAAAATAATGAATCCATATACATATAAATATATATATATATATATATATATATATATATATATATATGGGCCTACATAAGGCCTATGACCCAATATGATAGAAAAAATATATTTCATTATTATTCACAAAACGTATATATATATATATATATATATATATATATATATATATATATATATATATATATATATATATATATATATATATATATATTCATTTATTATTGTTTTTGAAACTCAAAACGTGTAACTTTCATTAATATTATTCATGATAGAAGTCGTATATGGAAATAAATAGATTCAATCCTTGTTGAAACTGTATGCAGGTCTACTATATACACACATTTGGTTAATAATGATGCAATATACCGTTTTGAATAATTTATAATAGTTCTTTCGTAGTCCTGTCATAAGCAGATAACATATTCCGTCTCTTTTTACAACTTTCTGTGATTTTTTTCTTTGATTTCTACGCATAGAGTTTCTACGCATAGAGATCAGTACACCTAACATACAAGTGCAATCATATTTTAGTGAGTGATATTGACCTTTGGGGTGAAATCACGCATCGGCAGATTATACATGCAAATGTCGGTATAATATCTCATTTTTCTAGTTAAACAATAATACACGTTTAATCGAGTGTGACCACAAAACCACTTTCATCTTCAGTCTAATGTCAAAGGTCAAACAGTTTTACTCCTAAGACTTAGCCATGCGAGGTACTAGAAGCGATTACTTTCCCTGTGAGGGTCAAGGACTGGAAGCTACGAGATCAATAAGAAATATATACGAAATCCAATTAGAAAATAATTGTTCCTTTTAAATGTTTCAAGATTTCAATGTATAGGCTAGTGTTTGGTTATGTCGAAGAAAAATTATTGGATTTAGTAGAACCATTTTGGATGATCATTGTATGTTTCTTAAAAATTAACATTGTATTTTATCTGTATTAACCTAATTAACCTGTAGCTTGTTATTTTTATTTTAAAAAGAATTGGATCTGAATTTTGAAAATCATTTGAAAACGATTTTTAAAATCGTTCTGAATTTCGACAAGTCAGTCGATTCGGAATTCCGTTTCAACTGTAGATATAGTTATCGAAAAACAAAATCGGAGACAAAATACTAAATATTTTCAGTGCGTGAAATGGAGTGCTCATTATCAACCACTACAAACACATTTTTTATCCCTGTCCATGGACAAAATAATTGATAGACAAGACACAATAGAATCAAATTTGGTTTTAGTTTATCCGAAAGTACTGATAACTGGTCATATTAGCATCATGAAGGGTGTAATCGTTGACCCTGATCAAAATACAACAACTCACCTATTATTATCTCTTCACGATTATGTTTGATTTATACCACAACAGATTGAACTGACCGCTTCGCTTCATTTCACTAATACTTCTCTAAGTGAAAACCAATTTACCAACGTCCAAGTATGAACAATGACGATCAATATTGTTGGTGTATGGGTGATAATAATCGATTTAAATTAAATTTAATTAAAATTCTGTGAGATATCATGATTCTCTTAGGAATTTATTACCGTGTTTTAGTGGTAAGTCTTTGGAGCACAACTTTTCACGCCCTTTCATTCGAAAACACACAATGTATTGTTGAAAAGTGATGGCAATTTTGTTTATACATATTGTTACTCTTGGATCAACCATGTAGTTGAATGAATCAACAATGAAGTCTCCGTCAAGGTGCAGCTGAAAATTGAATATGATATGGATAACCTGTTTTCAAGTCACAACAATGAAGATTTGACTTTACTTGTGAACATTATGAAGATATAATTCTTTTAGAAGTAGAGTGAAATTCATCGAAATATTCATCAATACATTTGATACGAAAGGGTAACACAAAACAAAAGTAGTGTTCAAAAGCAATTTGTCGGATCAATGAATTTGTAGTAAATACGTTTATGGATAAAATAATCTACATATCTCTAGGCCTATATTATAAAATTGCAAGTTCTACATTAGTTCCATGTGAATTAACGAAATAATATAGAAATGATATACACTTTTGAATAATGTGCATCATTCTTATATTTAAATTCTGTTCTAATTGTGATTCATTAGAAGAAGACATGTTCTCCAAATTTTTTCTCCAGGTTTATTCTAATGGGGGTTTATATTAATTAATTAGCTTTGTGCGATAGCACTTCGAATAAGAATTTATACGCAAACCAAACGAATTGTATAGGCGTAAGCAGATAGTGAAAAATCATACATGACGATAGATATTACATCAAGACATGTCACGCAACATTGAAATAAAACTCATCCCCACTTTTTCACCAATTCAATTGAATATGTAGTAATATCATTTTTATTCTGACAAAGGTAGAACCATAAAGAATACAGTTCCATATGGAGCGATCTCTTCAACGATACCCACTATATAAGCACTTTCGTTTGAAAAAACATAAACATTTATGAAAAAATTTGTTCATCACATAAAAATAAGAAAACACATATCCGCTGTAAGATGATCGAGATATTTGTTTGAAACATACTCGAAACCTACACGCCTTGATTTTGAATCTGTGTAGTTTAGTCACTCACTCCTCCTATAAACAGTTTCACCTATTTATTATTCTAATCGTTAAGAATATGGTCCGGACTTTTGGAAACTGAAAGACTTTGATCTGCGGCAGAAAATTATCGACACAGACAGCGCAGTCCTGGTGTTAAAGTTAACTGGTTTTAAATAATTAAAATAGGGTGGTAAGATCACCTTTGTGGTGCCCTGTCCAATACGATCCTACTTTTCATGCATAGCCTTAATTGGGGAACAATGATTTTGTATCAAGTTCCGATGTTATAAAAAAAAAAAATGGAAATCTTCACTTCGGTCATTTTAATCATTGTGGCAACAAATAAAGTGACACTAAAGTCATATATTATAGGTGAAGTTTACAGCGGATGGAATAATAGGATAGTTTCTTGTAGGTCCATGCTTTCTGACTGAATGTAGAAATATAGAACACAAAATTCAGATATGATGATTTATTTTTTCTTCATTTAACTATTTTTTCAACTTCTATATGCACGAATAGTACCTAATTAACTGAATAAGTCTATAATTTTCATATAACAGCCGAAGTGATAACGACCATTCTAAAGTGATAACTTGAACTTCTATAGCATTTAGTGAAAACAATCCAAGCTCAATTTGCGAAAAGTCAGTTGAAGTGAACCGTCTCTAAAACTGGATGTTCAAGTTGCTCAATTTTCACACATTGTCGAACTTTTTATATAATAATGTATACATCCGGTAAAATGTAGCTTGTGTATAAGAAAGGTAGAGGTGTCGTAGAGGTGAATATCTGTTATACCTTTTTTTTAGAGCATTTGATGAGATTAATGCTTATTATATCATGAGCATTTCAATCTATTGTTTGATCTTATACAATAGGAACTGTGTTACTTCTGTGTTACAAAGGGCAAATTATTATAATCTAACTAATTAATTATTCGTATAATAATTAAAACAATAAGTTATTCACACCCTCGAAAGAAAAAAGAATGTGAAAAAACTATGTATTTATTTATTTTTATTTTCAAAATACTTTCGATTTCATAAAACTACAGATTATAATAGATATTTTAACACATTTTATTTGATGAACAAATGTGAATACAGCGAATTGGGACTTATACGTACTATAGTGATATGCTGCAATTCACGATTGTCGAACGTTGTCTGCCAACCTAGCGGAGAAAAACTTCAATATTACTACACTGAAGTGTTTCAGCAAGAATGTTTACACTTTACTTGTACTCATGCCTCCTTCTATCATACTGAATTATTATGCAATAAAATATTGTAAATATAATTATACAACAAATTTAATTTTAAATAAGAAGTTCTATTTTCAAACTAAATTATGTTATTATTCAATCTGCAGACGTAAATTGTAAATACTGAAATATAGTCCTTATGAAAAATTATTCTCACCACTTTATTCTCACAATTTATAGAAGTTCAAATTGGATGAATAAAACCGCAACGAATGTCCATAGGTACAACTTTGTTCCAAATCATCATGTATGCCGATTAGTCATTTATTTGAACACCGCAGCCGTAATCACAAGCGTGATCTTTACGGAAATTTCTAGAAATTACAATTTCGCCTCGTATGGCGTAGCTTTTTTTCTCCAGAATAGCCGCATAGAAGTTTTCTTCGACATTCATTTTCAACAAGGATCATTTAAGAATATTTAGTTCTCAACAAAAATCGTTATATCTATTATATTCTCTCTCTCTCTCTCTCTCTCTCTCTCTCTCTCTCTCTCTCTCTCTCTCTCTCTCCCTCTCTCTCTATATATATATATATATATATATATATGTGTGTGTATATATATGCCTATATGGAAGAATTTCATTTTTCTTTCATGTTTCGCTTTCCCACAACTGATAACAACTAATAATAACGGTCAGAATTGTTTTCATATTTTGCAAGTTCTACTTCCACCATTAGAATTTGAAAACACACATCTACTTATTAATTCATTCTTATCAGCCACTTCATAATACACGAATGTTACAGACAGACCCATGACGTTAATAAATATAACAGAATAATCCGGATATATACAGTACTTAAAATACGACTGTAGGATGCACAGCATCTCGCGCACGAAAAGGAAATTGGAAGTGCATCAAACATATTTATTCCTGACACTCAAATTTGATCGAATATTACATTTTGATTGATTTGCATACCGCCATTTCTAACAATGCCAATGAATCCAATTGATTTCATCACGTTTCAACTGAATCCGAATTAATTCAATAATAATCGTTTGTTGTAATCACATCATCATCTAGTTTTGTACGATATTATTGACAATCAAGTTATTGTAAACTTGAGATGAACGGAGAAAATAATAATAATTGTGCGATCGCGGCAGTGTAGAGGTTCGATGATAATCAAATGTAGCAAGGTAATAGAACCAGTAAGGTACCCTTCTTCAAGTACTTTCACCCATCTCAATCTACGAGAATACATGAAATTCCTTTCTCTGAAGACTGGATATACCATATACTTTCTTTAAATATTTAAAACACAATTTTAAGTCTATAAATTTTATGTATTCCAGAATTACTGGATTCTTCTAATTAAGAAACATCTTTTGTGGACGGTTATGTCTCATCGACTATATAATTGTTTATTGTGAAACCTGATTTTATTCTTTCAACTACTATGCAAATTCATTTCTACTTTTCTTGATCTTTTGATCTAAACATTAAATATGTAATAAATTCGATAACAAATAAACGATGTAGATTGATGTAATATCCTCCGTATACATAAAAGTATTCCCAAAAGTTTTGAATATATTATATATCTCTGGTGAGGTTTGAACCCGGATCTCTCTATTGTTAACAGCCGGCTGATGAGAGTATGTGAAATTGTCGTGACGGCTTCGCGCAGTAGGAAGACACCGGAAGTTTCAGGTTCGAATCTTGTAATTCGAATCGAATCTTGGTGGTTACCCATTGCTTTTGTTACGCGTGCATATTTGGCAAATTGTCTTTTCAGAGATTTTGAAAAGTGTTTTTCACGTTTTGATCCCTTCAAAATATTATACAACTATTAATTGTATTCATTACGTTGTTCCTTTTATAAGATTGTATATTTCAATGTTTGCACATATACTCGACATAAACGTAATGATTAGCCTCAATACGACCTTTACTGTCATGAGAATAAGATTATCAATATTTTCTTTCAACGTTTTCAATAAATTGATAAACACATTTTACGTAGAAATCACGTGGAAAAACATTATAACTGGTGACGATGTGGCTAATTGGCCTAATATTTCACTAGTTAACAAATTAACAAAATTATAGAAATTATTCATCATAGGGCCTACAACATTTCATTCAATTGAGTTGAGTTGAGTCGATTTGAATCAATAACAATCACCCAATAACGCCGTCAGAATAATATTGAATCTAATAAAACTTACTCATTGAATGTATATCACTAATAAAACTGTAATATTATTTATGAGCATGACTCATAAATTATAGAATTATTCATCATAGGGCCTACAACATTTCATTCAATTGAGTTGAGTTGAGTCGATTTGAATCAATAACAATCACCCAATAACGCCGTCAGAATAATATTGAATCTAATAAAACTTACTCATTGAATGTATATCACTTATAAAACTGTAATATTATTTATGAGCATGACTCAGTTCTAGATACACAAAACTTATTTCAAATATAGTTATTCGTAAGTGTGATTGATTTTCTGAGTACTCTACAGGCCAATAAACTTTCAACTCTCTCACAGCATTCACAGCATTATCCATATTACACGTAACAATAGAATAAGCTGATGTGTAGGCTTAGGACAAAATCGGTTTGTGCGAAATTTCTCATTTCATTCACGTCAAAATAATTTGAGACAGAGGATTATTATCACTTTATGATACTTCATATAATCTAAACGTACAGTGCATGTTTGAAGCTTTTGACTTTTTTTCTCTCTTTACTGTCGGAAAAAAGGTATTCTTCTCGTTTCTACAATAATAAAAGTTTCAAACATCATGCCCCGTATTTTTCCGTGTTTTTCCCGTTCTCTATACCCTTTTTTTCCAAACTATGAATTCAAAATAAAACCCTTCAAAATGCATTTCTATTATTACTCAACAATCTTATTTCTAGTACAAATAATTGTTCGAAAAAATTAATTATTGTTCGTGGAATATGTTCATATCTAAGGTATAAGTCACTTTTAATTTCATTAAATTATGACACTTGAATGAAGATTAAATATTTGACATTCTTTAACTGCATTTATAATATTGAAATTTACCTAAATTACTATAATTAATCATTCTTATTATAATATTGCACACACATTCCGGTGAATTAAAAACGAAACAGAATTCTCTTATCATTACAACATTTCATAAACGCATTAACAAAAAATCTAATTTACATTCATAACTCCCACAGTTTCATCTGACGGGCAAAACAATATGAACACGAAGTTATCTTATGAAAAAAAAACTTTTATTATTATGTGGTAATAAGAATTGCGATTAAAATATAATTTGTCTTAATAAATGCATCGGTATAGTATTAGTAAAGAACATACTACGCTACGGTTTCTTTCAGAACCTAGAAGCTTTCTTAGCTCTTAAAATATAATTACGAAGAATTATATATCCACTGTCTAATCACAGAAACACGACGTTTTAGACTCGTTTTAGAAATTAAATTATGCATACAAAAAGGTGTTATACAAATGGAAAATGCTCGAGTTTTAAAAAAGAATAAACGTGCTTTTATAAGACCCAGGAAGACATATTTTGATTTCATCTATTTGTTATGTATTATTATTGCTGCTGGTATTTCTTGGCTTTGTAATAGAAGCTTTTTATTTTTGAGATGAACACCCATCCAGATAAAAATTGAACTGATGACGAATGTTCGTTCAATGATTTTGAAACCGTATTGGTATGGTGAAGAGGTATTATAACAAGCTTTCAGAAGTATAGATATTTCATAGAGAGAATGTACGAAATTTTAATTATTGTTGTATTTTCATAACCAAAATATTATAGTCCTACTTCTGAAATATTTCTTGGTAGAAAAACAGAAAAAAAGAATTACACATTCAATTATATGAGAGAAGATTCTTTCTCACTCTATGGCATGAGATAAAGTGTGGAGATTTAAATTTCTAGATTATCTTATTTGAATTTGTGTCCTTAATGTTTTACATTTGCTGTGTTATCTAGATTTAGAAAAACATAAAAAATAATTACATATATGAGATATTCTTTATCACTCTGTGGTGTGAAATCAAGTGTGGGGATTTCAATTTCTAAACTATCTATTGGAAATTGTGTCCATAAAGTTTCATATTTGTGTTATTTACATTTGGGAAAAACATTGAACATCGCTTTGAATACATTCATATTAGTTTGAATATGAAAAGCATTATGATGAACTAGAATAAGAAATTAGAAAAACTATCCACTAATTGAAATTATATTTGAGAGCAGAATCCAATAATTATGCAATTGCTACAAGAGATAATCAAGCAGGCAACAAAATTTTGGAAAACGATATTTTTTTAAAAAGAAATATTATTTATGCTGGGGTAAGTATGTTATCGAATATTCAGTATCATTTGCAAAGTGGTAAATATCAAGAAATAAGAACAGTAACGAATATTATTTGATCAAGAAAAAAGAAGAATAAAATGAGAATAAAGAAGAAAATCATGAAAGATATCGTGAATCAGGAAATAAGAATATAACTTCAATTTTATTAGTGTTATTTTATGAGTTTAACTTTACGCCCAATCAAATACTAAGAATGACATCCACCATCAAGTGAAAATGAGATTTCAAACAAAAAACCCTGATTGAAAATATTATTACTTGTTGAAAACTATCTTGATATATTTCTACACTAGACTTTCCAAAATATAAAAACTAATCTTAATCCATTTTTAAAATATGTTTAATCTCTTTTCTAGATATTATATTAAGAAGTTCCTTTCTACCAAATTACCCACTATAGAATACTCTTCCTATACTGCTAATTGTACAATAATACAGAAGAAATCAGGGCTAGCGTATAATGGATAACAATACTAAAACACGATCGAATCAGAAGTATATGGACTCGAATATGAAACATACATTTAAATAGATTAAAAATAAATTAAACAATTTTATAATGATTGTAAACCAACTACAATTGAAGGATTGTCAAACGTAATTGACCCATTTGACTCGTTAATTGCTTTATAATAATGACTATGCATATAAGAGAATGTTTGGGAAAAAGGATACAAGCACGCGTTTTAAAGAAATATATAATCCAGCTTCCCATTTGCAAACGTACTAATCAAGTAACAATGACCTACAGAAAAGAAAAGAATCTTTTACCGCTCAGTTGTTAAATATATAATTAAAATCAGAATAGAAATCCATTTTGTCTAGCATTAAATAATGTTTTGAGAAAAGGCAGATGGTATTGTTTATTTTACAGATAGCGGTATTCCAAGAAAGATCAAACAGTGAATCCGACAATGTGATGACGAAATCGATTTGTTTCCGAATACTTGATATTGTTTGTTAATTTCGAAAAAATACTTATATTCAATCATCAATCATGCTTACAGCTAATTTATTCCATGGTCTGAAGTTCTCAAGTCTAAGATATAACTAAAATATGTATTCCTCAAAAATTGAAAATATCATTCGTGAGATGAGAATGAATCTGAATTCAAAATCATGAATTGTTACATATCTATTGAACATTGCTTTTTTCATTATTCACCAGTATTTCTCTTTCATAAAATCAACTGAAATACAGGTCAAATGGTTCAAATGAAATCAAACGTATGCACGTGATCATCTGCATTATTTCTATCACGCATGTCGATATTCTAGATCTTTCGTGTTTAGATAAACAATTATCCAAATAATTACCAACACACTATCTTTACTAATTTATTATATACTATTCCTGTGAGTTTTCTTCAACTTTCGTCTAGCTGCTTTCACTGTCTTATCTCTAATGATTGACTTCCGTTCCTCCTTCTAATACCAAGTTCAATGGAACGTCGCAAAATGACGTATTTATTCTCGTACTCCCAACTGTATTTGTAAGATGAGATAATCTAATGCAATACTTTCGTCTCCTTTGATGGCGGAAATCGCATGTCATCCTTCAGTTATTTCTACCCTCAGGCTCAGGGATTCACATAATACAGTCAACTCCTCAACATTTACGCTGTTATACACTAAAGGAGGTCGTCTGAATCTCTGAAAAGTAAAGAAATTGTTTAAACTTCTTGAATATTGTAGAAATGCTGTGAAGCAATAAATGTTCACCCCTTTTTAAAGATGTTGTCGTGTCCAAGATCGTATGATTCTCGTCTTGAGCATGTAATGAAACAATATGTAAATATATAAATTTAAAAAATATATACAAATAAAATAACGTGTTATTTTTGTTTTTTTTACTAGTAGACAGCCATCTTCTTTCGTTCGTGAATATATATTATGTGTTCTGATTTACATACAAGTGACTTGATTTATTAGAAATACAGATGTGTAAATCCTAGCAGAGGAATGGAATGTAATATAACAGCTACACCGTCAATGGTTCAAACAAACATTTGATTCGTAACAGAATTGGTAACAGTCATGTTTTGGAGAGACTGTTAGTGAAATAACTAGTTTTAGTGACGATGCATTTTAAAAATGGTTTGTTTGTTGTAACAAATACAGAAGGCAGTTTTTTCATCATGACTTAATAAACACGATTAAATGTAATAGTGATGTCATCGTAGAGTCCGCCCTAAATTAAACTACGTAGTATGGAAATCCAAATTTTAAAAAAGCTTACAGTTTCAAAAGTATCAATATTAATTATTAGAAACTATTTGTGTAACACAAAAAATAAATCAAACGATTATTATGATTATAATTATGATTATATAATGATTATAATGATGTATTTATAGTATATTTATAATATATTTGCAGGAATTTATAATATATACATTTTGATTCATAAGTTATAAATTACAATTTAGTTCCATGTAGCCTAATTCTATATTATAAGTTCATAAATTATTATTATAATTTGATCATTTCAATTATAGTTCAATAGTTTATCGATTAAACATTAGAATTAAAATGTTGGTATAATATATAATCGTTTGTCTTTCTAATCGGTAGTATTTATTTCTCATTGTAGGCGTTTAAAAAGAGGTACTTGAAACCAGGCACTTCCACCAGTAGTTGAAAATGATGGAAGTACGATGTACGGAAGTACCCTTAGTATAAAATATTCAAATTCATGAAATTCTTCAAAAATATTATATACTATTTTATTCGAGTCTTAATCTATTTTAACGTTTTTTTTTCTCATTCGAAACTCTCTGAGTGATGTGAAATATTTACTTTCGTGGAAGCAATCGTTTAAAATTATTCATCGAAAAATTTCTCTATGTATACAAAAAAACATAAAAAAACACATAATGTGCAATACTCATAATCACCCCTCCCACATAATTTTCATATATACATATATAGGAACTAAATGAATAACTTTTAATTAACTAAATAGAAACATTAGCGATGTGCCAATACATGATGTGTTTTAACACCTTATCACGAACTGATGAACTCGTAATATAGGATTCTTGAAACAGACACATTAACTATCTTTTTTTTTCATCACTAGCGTGCTGAAGCGCAATGAAAATTGACCTACTGCTTTCACCCGGTATGTCATATATCCATGGTGATATAACAAATAGTGCACGTCTTTCTTCAGGCGATTAACATCTTATTATTGAAATTAGATTCGATCAGCAAACTTCCGAACGCCATAGATGAACAGCCGATTAAAACTACCAAATCGTGTTTGAAAACGTCGAGTGTCATTGCGAGAAAACAGAATGAGAGATGCGGTCAAACTTCCCAGTGTTTCCGTCTAACGAGAATTAATTAGAATGATTTTGAAATTATAATATATAGTGACAATAATTGATGTGGAGTAAGTGTATATATAGGTCAATGAATTCAATTCATATGAAGAAGAAAGTATAGGCCTATATATATATATATATCTCATTTTGAAATAATTCTAGGTTTTCTTCAGTTGATACTCATCAACTTCGAGACGAATCAATTTTATCGCTATAATGAAATGGTTTATTGAAGGAAATTGATTGTTTGTTAAAAATAGAGAGATTTCGATACTGCAATATACGTTTCTTTGGAGGATGAACTTACTAGATGTTACATCGAATGTCTCACGGAATCGAGATGTAGACATCATCGCATATTTCTCCAATAAGTAGTTCTGTTTTACTATCATTCAAAGAAATCTATGAGAGTTGAAAAAGATATATATAAATGTATTTGTGCATTGTATGTCTAAATTATCACTTCTCATCCATATATTATATACAGTTTGAAATTTCTAAACTTGATGAAATGAATTTGATATAATATTCATATATTTAATTGATGAATTATTGAAATTTATGAGTACGTACTTCAGTAATTACATAACATTATCATCTATTGTATAATGAGACTATTACAAATTTATCACTATCGATTATCAATCGAATCGATAGAGATTGAGTGGAATATCCACACCTAACGTAGTTAGTTCTGATTTTAGTTATTTCCTCAGTTTAATGTTTTTTTCATCGTAAAACATAATATACATGTAATATTATATGATATTATTAGAAGGTAGGCTACTATTAATTATTTAATATCATAGTGACGGAATAGGTCATAGGTCACCAGTATCATCATCAACTAATACACTGAAGATTACCATCTGATTTAAACAAACCTGAACATAGTGCATCAAGCATGCACGTAAAATCTATAAAGCTTCGAAGTTACTTCATACTCTTGTAGAATATTTACCAATCGTCTGGAGGGTATATATAAATCATACGGAAACGAATTTGTTTTGAGGAGATAAGTTTACACAATTCTTTTTTATTTAAATTATGCATTTCATTCCATATCGTTACATGTAAATAGGATGCTTCAGCAATTTAAGGAATGTCGTATGTATTGTATCGTAAACAACAATACTGAAAATATGCAAGGATATTGTGTGCATAATTTTTAATTATTTTAATCTTACCTTTGAGCATTAGGAACAATTATGCAACTTGGTCCTACATTCGTTTCGTCAATTTTTCTGTCAAAAGTCATTATGCTAATAAGATACAGCTAATTATGATTTGCTTTTAGTGTATCCGTCCGTATTTAACTGTGACATATACCATTGTTATGTTGTTGGCGTGACATGATAATAACCACGTATGTCTTCGTTAAAATGTCCGAGAGAAAGAGAAAGAGAAAGAGAGAGAAAGAGAGAGAGAGAGAGAGAGATGAGGCCATTGCCATTAGACGACATGCTTAATCCCGACTCTCATAACATTACTATACGAATTATTCTAAAAGAAGGCCAGTAAGGCATTTCAGCGTAACGTCTACCCAACAGTCTAGGCAAACTGTAATACAAATGAAGTAATATTATTATGCTGCAAGTTTAATGGGAAATTAAAGTTTCATTCATAATTACTACTGGACACGCATTCTTCGCTTGAGTTGGATACGGACTTAATGAAAAACCTTCAATTGTGTATGAGAGATTTATGCTAATTGCTAATATCATGCAATTTTTATATTGAACTAGGAATAAAGTGTTGAAAACGAGAGCAAATTTCTTGATAGTTTTCTTAGTATTAAGTAAATTTGGATGTTGTAATTATAGAGTGTATAACTAAAGAATCTGCTCTTGATATTTTGTTTCATGAACATAAGTTGAGATGCAAATGAAACTGTAGATAGTTTATCAATTCTTTTATTCAGGATAGAAGTTCAGATCTTCTGTGTTACAGAACAGGGGAAATTAGGAATAATTTTGTTCTTCCTAGCAATATTCAATTATTCATTATCACAAATTATTATTTTTGAAAACTTGCCACAACGCCAAGGTTCCCTAATTAAGTCTACGGATCTCACCATTTCAGATATCAACATTGAAATCAATACCTAGTAGATTACGCAGGAAAATGTTTTTCATTGAATTTTTTATTGTTTTGGTTCGTATTTGTTTCTTTAAAATTAATTAATTACATGAAATTGGCCTTTTTATACAACGAAAGCCACACCCCATATCAATCTTCTCAATTATTTAATGACGCACTGATTATTTCAAAACTGATAAAAGAAGACACGATTTTCCGCTTTTAGTTGCTAACCTAAATTCGTAGTTGCGCAAAACGCAAGTGATAGGCCTGTATAAATAAATAAATATATATACATATATATATATATATATATATATATATATATATATATACACATATACTTACATATAAACCTTGATTAGTTCCTGACTCCAAAGTGCATAGGATAATATTCAATAAACTTATAAAATACATGTAAAAGTATAATCAAATATAGTTAAATGATTGAATATGGAAATGAAATAAAAATGAAATAAAATTGGAAAACTTAACGATAACATAAAAAAATTAGGACATTATGATAATTGAAAAAATAAAATGAATCTAAACCTCGATGGTTGATACTTGGTTGTATGGATGGTTTCTGTACATTCGAATTGAATACTTCAGGGAATCCTTAATCTTTCCATAATACAATCTGAATGGATATGGTATTCAAATTATCCGAGTTTTTGTTAGAAATAATTATGATATTCAATATAAGATTGGAGTGGTAAGATCGCCTTGTGATGCCCGGTTCAAGCGATCTCAGGTACTATCCTCAGCAGTATTGAGGAAAAATAATTTTGTGTAAAACTTTTCGATTCCGATAGAAAATTATGAAAAAATTGATATATAGAAACAAATTTAAACGTGTGAATCTTTGTGCAGCTAGAAATCATTGATATTTCTCCTGTTCGTACAACCTACTATACAGTTTTCCATGCCACTGTCGCACTGCGATTTCTCAATAACTCTATTCCAAGCATTGGCCAGAACAATTTTTAAATGATCAGCATGATACGAATCGTGTTTTACTTTGGTGAAACAACTTCTATTTTCATTACATTCACAAATAAATCTATAAATCTATTCGATTTATTTTAAGACTATATTGATATGTGTTTATAGCAATTTCGATATTATTTATTTGAAAATATAATTATAAATTGCGCGTTTCATGACTTTTGCACTTTCATACTTTTGCACGTGCATTGATATCTTCTTATTTTTACAACTTCCTCATCATTTTATCAGCTATAATAACTTTTTGAAAGAGTATTAAACTCTGTACTGGATTGAATATCAGATGTGATAACTTGATAAATATTTATTTATCTTCTTCTCGCCCCAAGTTTCAGTTCTTACATCTATTAATAAAAATATATTAATTGAATAACATTCATTTTTAATTTCATGTTCATATATTTCTATATAATATATAACATTTATTAAATATTGGCTCGAAGATGAGGAGAAATAATGGAGTGGTGCATTTGAATCTTCAAAAATGAAACAAATTCTATGAAAACAGTTATTTTCCATATAACTGTTCGTGAGAAGTAATCGCAGTAACCATTGTGTAATGAATTGTCCTTGGAACAGACGTCGATTAATTACAAACAGATCGCACTGCCAATATTTTATAGATTCACCTGATTCATCAGTGTTCAAGGTAAGAAACGTGAAT
Organism: Brachyptera putata; assembly: GCA_907164805.1. NCBI lineage: Eukaryota > Metazoa > Arthropoda > Insecta > Plecoptera > Taeniopterygidae > Brachyptera > Brachyptera putata. Next base: position 19,903,051 of record OU015466.1, read on the forward strand.
TGAGTGTATTAAATTACTATTCCTAGAAAGTGAATCCATGTCTACAAGAAAATGATGAATTACTTCATTTAGTTCTTCCTATTTTTGCTAATTCTTCATGACGATCAGTTCCTGCATTTTACTTACATTTTTCTGAATTTTACATGTAGGCTAACTGTTTTACATGTAACACCCAGTGTTGGTATTCAATATAGTTCATTGTCGGTTATTTTTTTAGATATAGTCATTTAGAGACGCTTCAGTGAAAAATTAAGCTCGTTACAATATTTTATGTATACATATTTGGAAAGCTAGTTGTTTTAGCAAACTATGAGTTGTGATAAGTTGTTGGTAGCTGTACGCTATGATCTGATCAGGTATCAACATTTTGGTTCTCTTTAGAAAACAACACAAGTATAATTATGTAGGCCCTGGTACCTATAAACGATATTTATTTAAAGAATCTCACTCATAATCTGCAATTTTCACAATGATCATATAAAAAACAAAATCTTTTGAAACTGTAAGCCCGCCGTGAAAATTACACGAAGTAAGTTCAGCAAATTTTAAGTATTCACGTATACATTGATTTTCAGGAAAATAATATGTGAATATGAAAATTTGAGCCATAACAAAAAGTTTAAATAGGTTTCAAAACTCGAGATTTATATTTTACAAACTATTCATCTACCAATCGAATGACACTATTCTTTTCATATTTTTTCAGTATCGACTTTTGAAATACAAATGTAATCAAGTTCCAATACAGGTATTCAGTTCAGGTAAATTGGTGTGTTGAAGCTTTGTGCTCATTCAATAATGATGCAATGATAAGTGTATCACAGTGGATCATGTAGTGCATGTCTGTATCGTAGGTATCAACATTATAAATAGAAGGTAATAAACTAGTTTATCTGGTTTTCTTGATATTTAAAATTGGATTAATCATTTGGTTCGACTATCTATGATTTCAGGTGTTACACAACCGCAGATTCTGCAGATGTCGCAAAAATAATTTCACATCGACCATTACCCTGCCCCACCCTCTTTCAGTTCAAGTAATTACAGCTACACTTAATATATTTATATTCATCAGGGTTGGTGCCATATACATAATTATTTACATATAAATTAATCGGATTCACGATAGAGAATACAGAGAGTGATTAGATCTAAGTCGGATCATTCCGTTTTTGTTTGTTGTTCGTTTGTTGGTTTATGCCCTATTTGTTTGTTTTTTCTTTGCTCCACAGGCAGCAAGTTAAATCCGATCCATATGAAAATTATCCTCAACGCTTATGTCCGCACATTTTCTAACTTGGATTCGTAAAGTTTTGGGTAACATTCGGTCAGGTAGATTTTGATTAATTGACAAACTTATGAAAATCGGGCAAACGGTACAAGAAAAAATATCAGATATTTTGTCACAATATCAAGCTCCCCAGGTCACAAGGCAGAATCTATTTATTCATCATCTATAAGGCTCAATTGAATTTCAAAACCAAAGTGTATAGATTTTTAAGCACATTTCGTACAAATGTCGCACTTATCGTACACCACATGTGGTGTTTTTTTATCTGCATTTTTTAAATTTAAAACTTCAAAAGGGCTTCGCACGGCCCCCGTTTAGAGATTTCATTATTTCATTGTTTTCGATTTGTTGCAAAATAACTATCAACAGTAAGGCTCAATCTTTAGGACTCCATGCAAAGACCGTTGTTTTAACTTACAAGAAAGATCACATATTTTATTAGTTTCCAAGATTATTATTCACCAATAGCTACATTATTTGGGGGTACGAATTAGTGGATGATAGATGAACAATGCTTAATGCCTTATACGGAACTCGATCCCACTCCCGAGTTGACTCCAGTTTCCAAGGCAATGCCCGGACTGCCTGGCCCAGACGGTCGGCTATTTTGTAATTATATTTAAAGAGTAGAATGAAGCAATAAATATGTCAATCCAATTTACATGTTCCAAGTTCACAAATGTGGTGACGAATATATATTTTTTATCAACATTGAAAACTAGACACAGAAAAAATGTAGACTAGAGATTGGTAAATTTTCATAAATGGACTGCAATAAACCAGTTCATTTCAAATAATTTATCCAGTTTTCTTGATATGTTGAATTAGATTGATTATTTGTTTGGTCTAACTGCTCTCTCATGTGTTGCACACACTTCTACTGATGTAGAAAGTGGTGAAAAAAAATTGTCAACGATCTATTTCATTCAATATAAAATACTTGAAATTTTTCATTATATCAATATTTTATTTTCATTGTATTTCATTATTTACTTCAGGCTGGTGGTGAGGCACACGTTGTTATGGAGCTTGACTATTCAAAATTGATAATAAAATTAGTGAAATGAATTATGGTTTTCATATTTTCCCTAATCTCAAATTTTGATATATTTCATCCATGTTTTTATCAATATTGTATTGAATATCATCTTTGTTACGTATTCATATACTTTTTTCCCATACATAAAATTATCGACAAAATAAAACCAAACAATAGAATGTCCCAATAGCTCAGGAACTATATATTTAATAAGATCTTCCTCTGATATATGTATTACAAAATATGTAATTAGTCACTACACAGATGAACTATTTGATTAAGGGATCAAAAGTCACAGAGGAATCTACTTCATTCGTATACATTACTCTTCCTTGATTGGACTTTGAAAAAAAATTCGATGCACGAGTAAGGCACCAAATCATCCTTCCTCATTATCAATTCGTGATTATCATTCAAAGATTTATAAAATGATATGTTTTATCATTGTGGGTATATAAAGATAATAATAAAACGATCTAAAAATCTATGAACCTTCATTGTTATATCATCGAACCATAGTTTTACGATAAAGTTGCGTTGTTAGCTATTTACTGTAGTATAATTTACCAACGCAAGCTCAATTATTTCGTTTACGAAAATATATTCTATTTTTATTTAAATTTCTCCGATATTGCACAATGTTCTTGTTCAAATGATCCCTCAATTATTAGATGGTATTAGAAAATAATTCCCACGATGTGACTTATTTTTGATGGACATGACTATATAATGGTAATGAAACATAATAATTATCACATTGTTGTGATCGTTGCGTTAACACCGAACTTGTCAATTAATGAAAGAGATAATTGTTGAGGTTTAATTGAAGGTACTTGTTTTTTCTTATTATTTTGAGAAATACAATGGAAATAATTGGGAAATTAAACTCTTGTTATCCTTACAAATCATGTCCAATTGTGTTGACAATTTATTCCCGTCCTTGAAAGAATAATGCACTTGCAGATAGGCCCACTGTCAATGATTTAGTAATGGAATTTAAAAACCTTCGAAATAAGAACTGTGAATGCACGTGAGCCTGCAATCTTTTGGATATATTCTATATTTCAATAACTATCCGAATTAAATTCGTCAATTAGTTTCTATAAACATTAACATGAAGTATTTCACGATAATTCTAATTCAAAAGTGATAAAAGTAGGCGATCACTTTACTTGAAAAAGTTACAAAATATTTTCTTTTCACTAGGTTCTCATTATTTTTCCAAATCAACCGATCTTTCTCCGAGACTAATGTATACATGAGAGTTAACACATTGTAAGTGAAAAAACCTTGAAGAATTGATAGTGGTTTAACAGTAATATTATTCTTTGGGGAAAATCCAATCACAATGTTGTTATGAAAACGCACGAGCTTTTACACGCTATCTTTATAATTATAAATGTCAAAGAATTTGTTACAAATAAAATAGTTGAAATCAAAATTATTTCTGTATCAAAATAAAATGATAACTATACATTTGTACACAGTACACACAAATATTTTTCTCATTGGTTAACGTGGAACTTGTTATTTATCCATGTATTTTATTCACGTTACATAATATTTCAATCAATACTTTTCTCATTGGTTTAAAAAGCTAATAATCCGACAAGATCAAAACACACGATTCTTTCCCGATACGAATCAGCGAGGTTACTACAATGAACTATAATGCTCCGTTAGACGTAGGTTTATATGACACTACTACAATCAAGAATAATGTGTGAGCCAGTACATATTAACGATTGTTTTACTAAGGAATCAATACCAAATCATTCTAAATTCTTTTCCCAGCCTTCGACGATTACATAAGTTGCAGTTCGGACCTGCGGGCAACACGAATTACTGTGGCCGGTAAAAGATCAGGTCATGATTTGCTGACCTTTAATTGATTGCTAAATGGTTTCAATTGACCTCCTCATTGATCATCACGTTTATTAGCACAAATTAGAGGGACGACAATACAATAAACTGTTGTCAATATTCAATAAGTCAGGTATTCATGTTATTTGAGCGAGAGAAGAAAAGATACTGAAAATATTCATTATATAATTATGAAAATGGAAGGTTTTATTGAGATCTGAACCGAATAATTGTATTTCTTCATGGTATTTATATATTTTAAACGAGTAAAATTTGACTGAGAAGTCTTTATTGAATACAATTGTGGAAAAAGTAATTCCTTCATTTTTTCTTGTACTTGATTGTACGCCGTGATGTTGATCGATTCAATGACTTGAACCGATGTTGTCTACCAATTTTGAGCTTTGATAAGAAGTGAAAAGTTTGCTTCATTTAAAATATATTAATTAATTCTTGATTAAGTTTATCTTGGTCGTTGGTTGAATATGAAGCCACTAAATGAACATTTTAGGTAGGTACAATATTTATCATCTTTAAAACTTTATCTAAATTAATTTATTCACTTTCATATTTTTTCAATCAAGAGCCGGAATTATCACGTGGGAGTAGCTCTAACTGGCAGCTTGAAGTTGTTATCACATGGTAACCCATGCTATATGTTCTCTCCAACTGTCAGATAAAGTCTAACTGAACTTGGTAATACAGGCCCTAATGCCTGGCTTCTCACTTAGCCAGTTGACTTTCATCTGAGAGTTAGTTAAAACAAATAGCATGATTAGTATCCCTCGTGATAACAACTTTGAACTGCTAGTTAGAGCAACTCCCACGTTGATAATTCGGGCACCAAGTGATTTATATAATAAATAACTACGTATACGAGAGAATATTTTGAAAATGTTATGTTAAAGGAAACAACTTTATTCAAATTTAGCAACAAGTGTTGTCATTTTTTGTATCATTAGGGGAATCTAATATCTGACCTCTTTTCAACACCTATAATAACACGCGTCCAAATATGGGGTTATCCCAATGTACATTCTTTACTCTATTGTAATGTATGGACATGAATCACACGTGAAGCAATTCAACATGCCCAATTTCCCATACATGATGATTAATTTATTGATTCGATACTACAATAGTTTAAAACAATCCCTTTCAAATTCTCGATAAACCAACCACAAGAACTAAGAAGGTATAACAATTCTCACCAAATGTCTAAATGTATCAAGATGTGAGTAACCTTCACGGGATATTCTCAAGCCTCCGAAAACCATTTGATTAATTTTGGCCTACATCTCCTAGCATTTTATAGAGAAGAAAGCTTTATTACATTCACAATAAAAACGTGATAGATTCCGTAACTCAAAAATCATCAAATCATCAGATATTTATAGAATATAGTTTTATAAAAGAATTAATACATGCTTTTGTTCCTCTGGCCTTAACATTTTTGTTGTTAATTTACTTAATTAACATTTTATTGTAAATAACCGGTTGATGGGTTTTAATAATAACCGACCTGAATGTTAACAAATACTAATGATACTTTACATTATAATAATTTCGTAAGATTGACGCATAATTGGGTATTTCGAATGAAAAATACAAATACTTATTGATAAAGATCCTGAAGCAAACAAATATTGTGCTTAGCACTTCATGCATTTTAAATGATACGCTTGTCGATTTCAAATTGAATGCCGATTATTACGTCTTTGCCTCGGTTTATGATTTGAAAAATGAAAATTGAAACAAGTTATATACGTTCAATAGGCTATATTCTTGACTCATCAATTCGGTGCTCAAACATTTTCTTCAATGCATTTTGTTTGTCATTTATGAATCCTGCAATAATTCTCCTGATTTTGTGTGATCTCTTTGTCAACTGTAATATTTGATAGACTTATTCTTAATAATCAATAAATTTACACGTACCATTTAATCAATGGGGTAAGAAATACCCGAACTTATAAATATTCCCCAAAAAATCAGATACATATTTGAAATTAATTACGACAAAATTAATGTAGCGTGCATATGCCTATTGTATACAAGAGTGGGCCTACATTGAAATTAAGATGTTTGAGCTAGTCTATAAATTATGAACAGAATAATAGAATGTGTACAGTTCAAAGTAAAATTGTTTTTCTCTACACTAGATATTGATGACGTATTGTGTAAAGTCAGTGCATTATAAATCGCTGTTTCATATTTTTTGAATATAATGCTCATTAGCGTTGAATTTATTTGAATATTTTTTGGGCTTTTCTTCGAGATGACAAAATTCTTTGTTATGATCAACGCATTGCGTAAAATGAGGAAATATCAATTGATTTGTGTTTAAGTTCAAATAAATCATTTCTATATAATTCATGAGAATTTCATCATGATCTGTTTCAAAAGACATATGTCATATGAGAGGAAATACATAAATATTCTGAAATAAAGGAAAATATATCCATATTATTTTCATAATCTCAGTAAATGTCAAGGTCGTTACGATACCTTCCAAAATACATTGACAATTCAATTTTTTATGTCAATTCAATTTCACTTCCGCGTAAGAATTTCGTTCTCTCTGTGACTAACATATACCTATTTCTATCGTAATAAACCCACTGCGATACCAGCCAAACACCACATTAACGTCAAATCTACAGTTTTAAAACATAATAACATGTCTTCTTCTTCTATGGTAGTGAGAGTAAGTATAAATTAGCTTTTCGTCCACCTACGGAAGCCAATTCTTATATAGAAAACTCTCACTCTTTCGGCCCCTGGCCCGAAGATGATCTGAACGGCATATACCGGTACAAATGATTGACCATTCATCAAGGCCTTGACCCCGATTGTTATCCAAGATGTACAGTCTTCTATTGCGATTCCTCTCTCCCCCCTTCTCTCCATAACCAACACCCCCACCCACCGATGTCTGCATACTGAAATCTTCGTGATTGAAGCGCTAGTGTTGCGACCTACATCCTACACTGTCGTGGGGAAAAATGAAAGGAAGTTTGAAATTAATGTTTGAGTTCTTCTACGGGATTGTTGTTTAAGTTGAATTCAGTTGTCTACTATCTTTCGACTATTGAAGACCCTCTGATGGGAGGTTCAATTATTAATTGTTTTTATTTTTAGAAAAGTGATCTTTGAAGAAAGTTTTTTGGTTCCCAATCTTAAGTTCATTTAAGAAGAAGAGGAGTATAACTGCTTCATACAAGGAGTGTTTTCATATTATACGGTAAGAACAATATTAATTGGATTATTAATAATTATGATTATTTTTATCCGGTGTTTGGTTGTTTACTCCAGCATTGAAATCACCAAGCTTGATTGCATGAATACACCATGCGTAGTGGGATCGATATTATCATACGTTATAACATAACATGCCAACAGCCATACTGATCTCTTATCAAATTCATATCTACATTTCGCTTTTTCATGGGATTGCTTTTATGAAGTGTATTCAGGTGATTTTTGGTCGAGTTGCCCCGAGTTGTTTCAGAGAAGTTACATCAGTTACATCATATTTTGGCATGTTCTTAATACATCCATTTATGAGAATAATCAAAGTATTTATACAGTTACAGTTATATAATGGAACAGTATTTTCAAAATGCAGTCAATATTAACAAGTTAGAACATTAGCGAAATTATATATATATATATATATATATATATATATATATATATATATATATATATATATATATATATATATATATATATACATTTTTAGATGTTTTTATCTGAAATTTTCTCAACACACTATTGTTACCATTAAATTTGACATATCTATTTGTGATTGGTTACAGGCGATTCAGTAAATGTAAGAATTTGAGCGTAGGGTATTTCCAAATAAATCAATGTATATTTATAGAAGTAAATTCAAGGATTTCAGCAAACAACTAGAGTATAATATGTGGTTATTGTCGTTTAGTTGTTATTGAAGAATTGTTGTAATGTCCATTTTTGTGTATATAGATGCGTGGATGATTTTATTGACTATAAGCCAACGATGTAATTAGATCAAGTGTTAACCAACAATTATGATGGACACAACGTTTAGAAGTTTGCACTACTGTATGCCAATATTTTTACCCCACATAGAAATTACATTACCTCAAAACGGTAATGGCCAACCATTCAATATAAAGCGAAGTCAAACCGAGTGTGAGTTCGAGACCAGTATGAGGCATGCGTATTTGAAGAAGGCATGGGTATGTGACTAAGGCATGGTATTTGAGCATCATAAGGTATGGTTAGTGGTGACTAACTCTTTGCTAAATTAGTTTATTATATACTTTTCTGATCTGAGAGATTACTTCATCTCTCTCATACAATGTGAATTGTAAGTGATGAAGTTATATTAATTAACTAATCAACAGGCTTGCTTGAATCTTACCAAACCTTCTTAACGTTGAAGCGCCATTATTCCCTATACAGAATGATGCATCCTTGATGAAGATCACACTCTTACTTATTATTCCCTTACAACATCTAATTTGTTATATATTCCAATACAATATTTAATTTTTAGTCAGCCAGAAACAATATAGGCCTATGCGTTGGAAGATGAGCAAGATGTTTGTATAATTTGTAATCGAAGGTCGGTCTTAAAACAATAAAACAATAGTCTAGACTTCTTTTGTTATTCAGTTTTAATTGATTGTAGGCTAATATTTATTTATTCATGGAATTATTTGTATTAAAAATAACACGTTCAATTATTACCTTCAAAACGAGTGATCCGATGTATATAAATCACATTTATAATAAGGTGTGCATTCTTAAAAAAACAAACAGAAACCATTATATTCCTGTTTACCACCAGGTTCAGTAGTTTAGTTTTGTTTTCCTGTTTTCAAATATGGTTCCGAGTGAAGTCGCATTCCTTTTAACTTCATCACTGTTCTAAATGTATATCAGCGGATTGATTCGAACGCAAATTGAGCTAAAATAGGTTGATTTATTGATGTTATATGATTACATTTGATCGCCGAGGGATAAATAGTGGGGATAGATGGTACTATTAGGAGAGAAATGGAGGGAAAATGCAAATAACATGCAGAGATCTGATAAGAAAACTTGAATTGAAATACATATTCAATTGAACAATTTAGAGCCGGAAGATATGTCTCGGACTGGGATTCCGAAATTCAACATACATATATATATATATATATATATATATATATATATATATATATATATATATATATATATATATATATATATATATATATGTACAGATGGGTATATAACATCAGAGTATGGAAAATATAACTAAGAACACCAAAATTCGTGATAAAATGATCCGTGAAGTTCTGTCTTCTTTTTACCTGTATCTAGAACCATTATGACACCGAGTTTTGATATTATTCATGAGACTCCTCAGATCATACTATTTTGATCATTTCTTAAAGCTCAAATTCAACGTTTTGGTCAATATCTTTTCTCATAAAAAGCATTTAGATGCATTCAGAATAGTGATCCTCTCAGCTTTTGTTTGCATTCTGTAATGATTGACATGTTGTAATATCAATTTTCTAATACTTTCAACTCGCACACAGAAATTACCGAACAAATTTAAGTGCAAAGAACAGTATTTTCATCATATCTCATGAGAGATTGTATGATTTTTTCAAAATTCGAACCCTGAACATCTCGACAATTATTCCATACACACTTATAATCTTCTCGGTATTGATGTAAAATTGGAATATCTGGAGCCACACAAAATTTCATTCATTCAAGTACATTTAAATTTGAAAAACGAACTCCATGATAAAATTAATTATATTGAGAAATGAATAATTGGGTGTACGAGAATGATGTTTTTTGATTAAATGTTATCATTAATAACACAATTAAAAGCTTGGTATTTTCAAATTGAAATGTTGAAATTTTACTGCATATCAAATTTGAAAGATTTTGAAAGACTATAGATTTTGTCGATTTTGTCTTGTCAAAGTCAAGTTGGTCAATAATGACTATCTTGACCATGGAGGGAATTTAAAATTTGCTACATTTAATGAAAATCATCATCAAAATTTCATGAACTATTTTCTTCTCTAATACAATAACGAATATTAAAGTTCCAGTGCTGATCACGAAAGATTAGAAACATCTCATTTGCGTGCGAAATCATAATTCGCACGGGTCAATCAATGGCTTGAGATTGACCCTTGATCTCTTTTATCATGGTTACTCAATAAAAAGCATTACAATCAATAATGTTAGGGCGCATCTAGCACGTAAATGATAAGAAGTTCCCGTCAGGGTTGATTAGGAAATACAAAAATGTGAACGACCATAAAACTTGACTGTGGGTAAAATGTAGAAAAACTAAATAATCCATGAAATACAGACAGTATTTTTAGTAAATGCTCCAAAGATATGAGGATCGATAACAGTACACAGTATCGTAACAGGATCGTAACAGTAACGACCGATATTTTTTCTATCTTTTTTTTATCGACGGACTGTCCCATACAAACAACGGGAAATCGAAATTAATTTTTGAAAGTATTTCATTATCTCAATGGTATGAAGCAGTTTCACTTGAATATGTTCAAACAGAAAATGACTACACCTCATCATTGACAATGAAAATGGTAAACTTTGGGTAGGTCCCATTACGTCTGATTCACACGAGTTAATTGGTTGAGGTCAAGGGTTAATCTCAACCTATATTGATCAGAATATTGACCCTGGTTAATCTGGCTTAATATATCATAACCCTTGAGTAACTAAATAATTGTTCATACGAAATCCAATAACATATTTGACTATTGTAATTCATCTTGTATTAGATGCTGGCATATTTATTCACTCAAACGATTTGATAAAAAATTTGTTACCTGACCATATCCATTTCAGCACGCTTCAAATGCCAAAAATAAATTACTTGTCAATAATGAAGTTGAATATTCTCTCTTCAGACACAAGTTCATCGGTAAGGTACGTGAACTTGCTATGGAAAGTTATGGTAAATTCGTATGAACTTTGACCTTCTAGAATACTAACACCTTTCTTCAATAACACGATGTGGCAAATGACAACATGTGGTGAAAGAAAGACTAATCAATACAAGTCATCACAACAATAAAAAACATAAATAAAATTGTAAAAGAAATTATTCCGTGCACTATTTAACTTATCTATGATTGCCAGAATCGAATGCCAAACTTGCACTGTCACGATGAAGGAAGTAGATATCATCTACACCCCTAAAAAACAGTGTAAGGACCTCTTTTGATTTATTGTTCACGATGATATGAAAGGTATTGCATTGATTAATGAACTGCATCTTGAAAGTGCAATATGAACTGCAATTGATGGTACCGGAAACTAGGATCAACTTATTTATTATTAATGTGGGATGGTACTGTGGGAGGGACAATACAATGAAAATGGAATAGTTTTATGGAAAGATACACTTTCTTTAGTTATGCCATAATAATAATCCCAACAGGTAAGTGAATGTAACAAGAATAAAATAATATAACACATATGGATTGCTGTACAAAGTAAACAAGGAAATAACTCGGTAAAAGTTGAACAATTATAGTCAATGCTGATTTGTTTGCTATTGTTATAGGTGTCAGCTCTTTTACAATGATGACATCTTAAGATAATTAAATAATGCACGCCTTGAAAACACATAGGATAGCATATCTGATCTGTATTATGTTCTTTTAATACATTCACAGATAATGCATGTCCTCTGATTCGAACAAACAAAACATTTTAAACATATCACTGTTGGGCCCTACATCACTGTATTTCCACTAAGAGATTTCAAAATACAAAATTGACTTCTCTCTCTCTCTCTCTCTCTCTCTCTCTCTCTCTCTCTCTCTCTCTATATATATATATATATATATATATATATATATATATATATATATATCTGTTGAAATTAGAAAATAATGTATAACGCATATGAAAACGGTATAACTGAACAATATTTCCACTGTATAAACAGAATGAAATATTTAGAGAGCTTCCAGCCATTTTCCTACTACTTAAACACTTTCGTTTTCACGAGAACTAAATTTTAGATAGCGAAAAACTGAACTCTGATGAAAAGTTAATAATATCAATGAACTGTCATTCACTCGATACGCATATTAATCAGTTATATAAAACATAACAATCAGATTCATGTAGGCCTATGCATTACGCAATGTGTTTGTTTGTGGGGACATACAATCGTTAACAAGTATATGAGTCTTCATTAGGTCTTCCATAGAACTACACAAGAGAAACAAACGAAATGAGATTCACTTCAGTTTTGTAAAATTATTTGCTATTTCATGTACAAAGATACACTTGGAAGTGAGAATGTAATTGGTATGCTATGATTATAGCTATGTATCAAAATGCAACAAAATTCCAGTTCAGAAAAGCAGGCGTAGATAATAGGCTGTTGCTGTTTCTCAAATGAAATATCTAAAATAATACGAATCATTGAACATGTGCTTCGATATCAAGAATATTACTCAACATTAACAGTTTTTTTAATCTTCTCACAGAAATCACGTAATACATACATCATTGATGATTAGATGTTCTGACCGATATAGTTTCATCATGAATGATCAAATTACTTTTTATATCACTTTCATCATGAATCCTTAGGTATTTCAATTGGTAAAATAGAGGCATGTCAATATAACAAAGTAATAGCATTATTGGCATGCGAAGTATTCAATAATATGCTGGAACGTAGCAAACATGAAATGAAAAAATACATATTAAAATTCAAAACAAAATTTGACCCACTGTCAATCCATTTTGGATTGAGTTGATGATAATATGATCAGGAAAATAAACGAAAATCTTTCTGCTCAAGACTCGACCTATCAGTTTCATTACGTTGCCATGTTATGTGAGTCAGTTAGGCGTTGCACTACCGTCAATTTGATTGAGTAACAATCTTGTCCAAGTCACATTATGATAGTTGCACTTCTAAATTGTAATCAAGGTTTCCACTTCTGGACAAACCATCTAATTAGAATTCAGTAAATGATTGCGCTAGAAATAATGATAATTAACCAAATGAAATTAACTGACATTACAAGGTCGCTTTTCTAGGGCCTCGTTTTCATCCACATACAATGTCAATTAACACGAGTAAAAGAGAGTAAAAGCGTAAGGTATACATATTACATCACTTGTCGTGTACAGAAAACAATGTTAACTTATTTTAAAACAATATGAATATAAAAAAATGTAATGAATGAAGTGAGTAATTATAAGAAGAAAAAATCACTGCTCGTGTGAATATTTTTGTATCAAGTTTTGAAAGAGGCTTGTGTGTGAATGTGAAAAGATTGATTCGCAACTGGCGTGTTAAATTTTATTACAAAGGGCATTAGAAGCTGAGTTTCTCTAGCAAAATATGTTTTGAAATATATATCATATTTTGCGTGTGTATCATAAGACAATTATTACGTATTTTCTACCCACAGATATTAAAATTGTGACATTTTTGTAGCCTTGAGTTTCAAACACAAGGATCCAATTGTACTTGTGCATTATTTATGATTAGGAAAATGTGTTCATCATAAAATGTAGTATATTAACGTCGACAGATAGCATTTTATTCAGTAGTTATTATGCTTTTTCATGATCTCTTAACACTTACTTTAATTTTTATCGTTTCGCACCTTCTGAATGAGAACTCAAAATAAGGAGATTAAAATACCGCGGCATTGATTTACAAACTATAGCTAAGTCTTCAATGTTTTGTTTTAAAAAACTTCATATCGTAATCACTATCAAATTAAATGAACATGTAATAAATATATTTTACTCTCATGACTATAGTGAATTCGAAATCAGACTCGTTGAAGACAGCTGTAATAACGTCTCCAATCTGGCATACTGGCGTACTGAAAGGTTATTGCTATTTACGTTTTTTTTTATGTGCAACTAAGGCAAACTCGTAATAAAAAACATAAACAGCAGAACGACATTTGTTGCAGTAATAATTGTTTTGCAATACTGAGGTTGAGATAAAGATGCATTTTACCGTGGGAGCAAAAAAAGATGCACGAACTTTTATTTGATAATGTAACGTCAAATTTGCTATGGTAGGCCTACTACTTTTCTATATGGTATACAACATTACTATTAAATTAAAGTAACCATTTAGTAACTGTTCTAACTGTTCAATGTATATAAATTGCTATACAAAATTAAATTGATATTTCAACGTATCAATGATCGCCAAAACAAATAGATATTTTATTTTAAAATCCTCATAAATAATTGTAGATAATCAGTGTATTTTATAAAGTCAATTATTATAGTTCTTTTTCTCACATTTATCTCTTGAGGTCATAAATATTATTTACACTTGTATAGAATATAATGGTATAACCACAATTATAGTTATACTATAGTTATATTGTAGTATTGTAGCGTATGCCTACAATGAAATTAGCCGACTACTTCACTAATCAAACATATATGATTAAGTAACCATTCAATTATCTCATAGATATGCACTCAAGATAGTTTTCATAATACAGAAAGAGAAGTTCCCATGTTTTGAGGGGTTAAGTGAGTCTAAACACAAGTAAATATGCGTGTCGATAAGTTTCTTGTCATGCGACCTAGTAAAGTAACATACAAAACCTGTACATGGCTGGGACAAAACCAACCATGTGGATCGTTCATAACTTCTAATTGTTTATAATATAATGAAGATAATGAATATTTTGAAAGTTTTAATATGCCTGACCCAAGGAGTTATTATGGCAATGATTTTATGGAGTCATACTTTTAATGATGTCAAATAATTTTCAATAATTTTCATAAGAATTTTCATTTTTTTTTTCTTTCTAAAGTATAATGCTATTATTTGGAATTATATTTTCACAACTGTCTCTGAAGTGATCAAATTGGTAGAATTGGAATACTCTTATATACTTACGAAGTACTGATAGTTGGAAATTGAAAATTAAAAAAGTAAAAAATGTATACAAATGATACTCAATCTTATGTTTTTTCCAGGATTTTACCAATACCTACATATGGCTTCAGTGATTTACTAGCGTTTGAAATATTTGCTTATATATACATTCACAATAAAATGTTCTTATAATATCACATGTGTTTTTGAAGACTGATGTACATTATAATTATCATACGATTATTCGGAAAATAGAAGATAACAATTTGTATATAATTCAAGTTGGAAAATTAAAAAAAAAAATGAACTGAAGAATATATTTTCTGATTGACTTTTAGGTTTGCCTTTTGAATAAATATCTCTCAACTGAACCGATTATATAGTTTTCACAATGAAAATTGAAAATATACCTTTCCAATAATTGAAATAACAATAACAGTTAGTGTGTTCCTCACATGAGTAGCCCTAGGGTGGACAATTACTATGTGCATGTCTGTCTCCGCTCAACGTATATCTGATTAGTAAGAAAGAGCGAGGACGCGAAACATCTCTTACATGCATGACACTACAACGTGACTTTTCGAGGGTATTCGTGATGCTAGCTGTACCATTTATTACGACCCAGTTATTGACATTATAATCAATACATATGGGAAGATCAATTAAATTTTTATTAAATTGAATAGAAGACGTACATTATAATTTATATTTTACATTGCAAGTTATTTATACTGATTTATTTAAGTGAAGATACACGCTTTGAAGTTTAAATATTGATTGGATTGAGGAAATATACTATTTTATTATACTGAACTAATATTTTAATATCATACTGATATTATTATAATTATATTCTCTATCTACCACTGAAATACACATCATCATTTTGAATAAAAGTATTTTGAATAGTCAAAGAATCACGATTAATTACTACTTCCTAATGTCCGAGCAAAATCTCAAAAAAATATTTCATGAATCAATTTTAGTAAACTAACCTTTCATCTTTTAACTCATGGTTCTATCTCAAATTCAAAATTACATTAAAATATATTAAAAGCTGATTCTTATAACTGAATGGAATACAGCTTTAGAAAAATCTTTCGGAATTACCCAATTTTGCATGATCGGAACATTTTCAAAACAGCATTTTCTCAATGTACAATAAGAGTATATTCATTTATCATTAACATTTATAGGTGGTGAGTATAGGTCCGTGTAAACGTCTCGATCAGAATCTAGATATGTCTGACGTCATCATATGTGATCATATGTGATCATAAGTTCTGATATAACACAGAACAATAACTCAAATGGAAAACAATGATTTATTAGAGAAGTAATGAGTTCTCATTTCGTGTGTGTATGGAACACAATAGAGAAACTAATAAGAAGAACAGGTTGGGTAAGATATATCAAGTGGGTTATTATCGAATTCGAACACTGTCATCTTCTCTATTAATCATGAACACAATAAATTATTCAATAATTCCAATTATTGAACATTTGAAATTATATAATAGTAAATGTGCAATAATTATAATTACAGCCTCGGAGAAAAGTCTACATTTACTTGTCATGCTTGATTCAAAGAAGGTGATAGAATGCAGCTCCAACCATTATAGATTCACAATTGAATTACAAATGCACTGACTTCAAACGCACTCTTCTCAGCCTCATCCCATGTTATTTAATTGTAATTCCATTACATACAATAAATGTAGAATCGTTTTTTATAATGCATGAATTTCTTTATATATAAATAAAATAATAAAATATTGTTCTAGTGAACTGAAGACTCTATTCACATCCTTTCACCTAAGTTTTGCAAGTACATCTTGAATACTGAAAACAATTCCAAGGACTGAGGGGTACAAGTACAACACAAACACTCTCTTCATGTCTAGGGCATTGCCACTTAGTTCAGTGAAATGAAACTAAATTAATTACTCTATTCTCAATTCTTGGTCATCTTTGATGATATAGTTTCTGTATCAATTAATTAATACGCTCGGGAAGTCTGAGATAAGGTCACTGTTTCTTTCGTTACTTTCAAGAGTGATCGTGTTGTATTTAAGCGAGATTCGCATTCAATAATAATATGACGATAACGAACCGTGATGTTCGATCTTAAGTAGGTAGATGATCATGGTACATGTATGACGAAAATACTAGACGTTTTGGCATGTTCGAGAGAGAGCAAGGTCAGAGCATTCTTTTTAATAATTCTATACGCAATAACTTGATAATGAAGTATTAATAATTTGATTGCATAATAGTTCTAGTTGAAATCTGAAAATATATCGAAAAACTATTAATTTAAAAAGTATCTGTTTTCACAATAATAAATTGATTCTCTACGGCACAGAATTCAACTAGAAAATGTACAATAGATCAATGGATTTTTCAGTCTATTCTTTTCCATAAGACCCAGCCATATAATGAATTAATATGGTCACCAACTCCAGATACATTATTGAATCATTCCTCATGTTTTGAAATTAAAAATTATTAACATAAATAATAGAAAACTCAAAGTATGAATGAAATGTGTTACTGAAATGATATAGCAAATAGGAATATACAAGCAACCAAACCAGATTCATAGAATATAATTAGAAATTTAATTAAATTGGGTTGTATAGAAGATTTCTCAATATATAGCAAAAAAGACGATAATTGATTTGAGATGATGACAATAGTATATTTTCCCTCAACGTAATGATTTGTATTCTCAATATTCTCTTATATTATTCAATATTATTGAATTATATTAATACAATGATCGTTTGGTCATATGTTTAACTGTATGCGACTGATAATTTGTTTGGTGGTGATACTTTTTTTGATGAACCATTTTATTTCTTCACTAGCTCAGAGATGCTATCTGAATGGCATTTTGATATTCCATTTGATAAATTTCATTAATGTATTCATTATTTGAAGTAATAAATCCAAAACTATCTATTCACTTATTCTTACAAATGTGTACAATCAATACAATGTCAACTAAGAAACAGAAAGTGTAATAATATAAACTAAAATGTTTGCATATTATTTTATCTAATATGTAAGAAAAAAGAAGATATGACAGAAGTAAATGTATTATTATTATAGACAGCCCTATTATTACGTTACCGGATGTGACAGTAAATGACAAATGAAAGTGATTGTATGAAAGATATAGGAACCAAAGTTACTAAGTACTGAATTATGAGAATCTTCATACAAAATGCAGACTTTTTCTTGCAGTTGTTAATAGTACACAAAATGAACATCATTTGCAAATAACCAGAAATATAACAAATCTGATGCAATTCATTGTCGCATCTGAACTTATCAAGTTGCATTTGTTTTGACATTGTTCTCATCAATCTCCAGGATTCCTGAAACAAAATGACACCGATATATATATCAGTAGGCCTAATTATTGACACATCATATAAATAACTGCAAAATAACCCAATATATTGCTTAGAGCATATTTCTTGTGTGAGGAAAACTACTTGAAAACTACTTGAAAACATCTTATGAGAACAAAAGCAATGCAAAGAGGTTCTGATACACTGATTGAATTGGTAATTATATCTAAGATGGTGATAATTCGATTCCGTAATGAAACTTATCAAAACAAATTAACATCATAAAAAAGAGAAATAAGAGTCAAATGAACCACAAAAAACGATGAAATGCTGGTGAGAAGATCATTTCGGTTACATTCAAATGGTTTCCACCATAAATTTTATTCACAATTATAACCTAAATTACTCTGAGCATGTTTTGTTGAATATATTATACATCTTGTAGAGTCCACATGAAACTTTTTTGTCGTAACATATGTGTGTGTGCATACCGGCAGTACTGATTCATCCGAGTGTCTTCACTTTCTCTTTCACACCCGTGTTATTGTGCATCTTTCTGCGAGTTGGAAGAAAAGATAATTTCGCATATAAAATGAATGCCAGAGCGTCATAGTTTTTTTGTCAATGTGAATTATGAAGTAGAAGGTGAAGGAGGTTTATGAAGGATATTATTCAAACACCTTTTTGTATTTAGTTGAAAAAATGTATAAGTATTTTTTGTGAATAATTATTTATTCTGTTTGTGTACAAACAGGATGAGATTGATATTTAACAGTAAAATCAAGTTGAAATTACAATTGAATTAGTGAGTGAAATACATGATTCTGTTCATATTCGAACTCAAACAATAGGTCTATATGAAAGATGTTCTGATTTTGTTTTTCTTATCTTTCATATTGGTTTTAATTGTTAGACCTTTAATCATTCTTACTCGTTGAATTTAGATACGATCTTAAAGCACTGTTTGTACTAATTTTCATCTTTAAATACCCGAACAAGTTTTAAAGCTGCATGCAATTTCTGAGAAAATGTAGAAATGAAAGATAGATTAAAACTTGTTTTTCATGGAAATCGGTGCTTCTGAAACTGAGGATATTCAACATCTTCTTATAAAATATAGGTCACATTCATATAAGTTCTTTTTGTATGTCGAGTCATTAATGAACTTTCCAGCTGTAAAAAGTCTGCCTAAACAAATCTCATTCGGATATGTGTGCCTAATAATGCTCATTTCTGAATAGAATAAAAAACTGCCTTAATTTACATTTTGAAATACTTATTCATCAGTCTGATTATAGTCTAGTCATTTGAATGGTTCACAACAATGGCCGGGATTTGAACTTCAACAAACATTACAATCTATATCGTTTTTCTTTTAAGAAACACAGGAAAGACGTTAGCTAATGTTATTTGAAACGATTACGCGAATTACGAATCTTCTTCTTAACCTATTATGATGTAACGGTTATCTTCAATCATCATGAATCAGAAATCATCGCAACAAAATCTAATCAAGAGATTACCATAAACTATCAAAACTCTTGCTTGAAATCTTTCAAAACAAAATAATGATTAACCCAAAAATTAAATATCAACTTACATTACAAATAAATGTAATATTTCGATGTATTATAAAATAAATGATGTAATGTATGAATTAACGATTCGAGTTCGCGTTATCTTGAAAGAAATTATCAATGGTTTTAATGAAAGTTTGTCATTTACTATGTCTGTCGAAAGTCAATATAAATGTTTTGTAGTATTAAGGCAATTACAATTGTAATCTCTCCTCTCATTTGATTCCACTCTTTCGATATTATTCGTAATTCAAATTCCGTAACTACGTTTTAAACGTATAATCCACAATGAACTTTTTGTTTCAGATATTTGCCCATAATAATTTGAGTACATATTGTTAAAAGATTCATTCTGATTTTTACTTGAAGTATTCAGTATAGTATTAGGCTGAAGCTGCAATATATGAGTATATTATATACATTTTGATAAGACATAAAATGATTTTTCCATCCAGTTCGAAGATGAATTGTAATAAACCTAGTATCCGGTAAGCCGCATATATAACTGAAGAGAAAGAATTACTTGAAATCTTTTCACGCCATTAATTTCTAGATTTGATACTTCACATTTGGGTAACCAAAGCGATCTAAATAAGGTATTATCAGAGTACAATACACCTCAACCTTCAAAGTAGGGCAGTAATGAAAAAAATACTAGTTTGCCAGGTCGGCAGTCAAGATGTAGAGAATATACATTTTCGAATAATTACGTAATCGTTCTGTAGAAATGGAGTGACAATTATTTATAGTTTTATTCTCCCAAATAAGTCATAACCAGACATGAGACGACTCACAACAGGTATGACAATATAACAATATAACTGGCCATGGATACCAAACAAGGAATCAACTACCGTAGTTATTTCACAATAAATAATTTTTTTATCAACTTCGAAATTGATCCAAAATCATTATTCTTCAATTAAGGCTACGTATGAATGACAGATTACCGTACTGCAAGGGTGATCTGACCATCCCAAAGAATAATTGATAATAAGATAACTCATTTAACAAAAAATAAATCTCGTGAATTCAACATTTACATTGGGGAAAAAATCTAGAATCTTCTTCTTATCTTTATCTTTTTTCTTATTTCTGAATTCTTCTGCTTTCTTTTCTTCTTTTTTTTTGTTTATTCACATATTTATCTATTCATTCTCATTGTAATTCTTACTATGTAATTTCACTGTCCCAAATAATAGCATTCAAATAATAAAATAATTATTCTAAGTTATCTAATATCAATAATTCTCATAAAGAATAGAATATATCCTCATGTACGATAGCTCATGTAATATTATGACATGAAACCGATTACGGTATAAAGATGTGGTTAGCATTGGAAAAAACCCCAAATATATAAAATATTAATTACGGTAACATTTTAATTGTGAATAAAAATATATTACTGTTTGAAAAAAAAATTGAATTGACCTTGATATATCCACCAATAAATAATAACTTTCACACTGTTTATCGAATATATTGAATTATTAACTTAATTATAAATGAAGTTATTTGAAGAAGTTCTCTCTCAAGCCTTGGATAATGATTATAATGCCATGGCAATGAAACAATCTTGTGAAATAAAAGTTACAGTATGTTGTAAAAATTGAAACACGCATCTAGAGACGTAGACCTAAACACCGTAACAATTTCGGGTATCAACTATCAAAAGAAGTATAGGGCCTACATATTGCTTGAAAACGTACTCACTAGAAAATAACTATTATTAAACAACTATCAGCCGTCCGAGTTTTAGCCGTTTCTCCTTTCAATTTACTCCATACTAACCGATTATTGGAACGGTATTTATGTAAATTATCTTAATATAGTAAGATATATATGATAATCCCAGATCTATTCCGTCTACGTGGGATATTGATTTGTTTAATCTTTCTAATTAGTGTGGTTATTTTACTTCTACGTCATATTATCTCCTACTATTCACATTTTATCAAAATATGCTTCATAATAGAAATAATATCATCGTGTGATGTAGTAAGATCTTGTCAATTGCCCTGTCCAAACGATCCGATATTGCCATCCATGATCTCAATTAGAAAGTAATGACTTTGTGTCAAGTTCTTGACATAATCATGAAAATATAAAATACATTTTTTTACCAAGGTCATAATAATTATGTCCAATAAATAATAATGTGAATCGGACATCATTATTTGATGTACTACACTACATATCAATACATCGTTTCAGCTAAAATTCAACTTAGATCATTTCGTACATATTAGTTTCTTCAATTCAGAAAGAAATTGTCGACTTATTGCGGTCGGCCAAACAATTAATATATTCAATATTCACGATGTATAGCAATTTATTATCGAAAATGAATATATGTGAATATTATGTTTAGAATTTGAATTTCTTCAATAGTTTGGTATATAGAAGAATAAAACTACGAAAGATAATCTCACCTTATAGGCTCAAAGCACAGTCATCTATTGTCAAGTGAAAATCACTATCCATGACATTGACAATCTCATGTCATGGAGCATTTAATTTTATCTTCATATTTATCAACTGTATTTTCTAGAATAAAAGTTTTATTACTCTGATGGAAGCGCAATTCAATTCACCATCAACTTACACGTACCTTGATAACATGATAATCAGATAACAATATTCTATTCAGATTTAGAAATCATAGAACGACGATCAAAATCTCTATTACTATTGTCAATTAAAATTTGAATAAAGATTTTCAAAACTTTCATTCTTGTTTGAAATTTGGCATATAAGGAAATAGTGAAGAACAACAAGATCCATGATGGTAGTGATTTGAAAACATATTTCGATAAAAATATCATAATATTATTATGAGGACATGAAAAAGTGACTTGATGATTTTTCTGAATGTCAATTTTAATTTCAATACCTGTTTATATACAATTTATGTGATGATAATTTAATATCCTATGGTTATATATACATATATATATATATATATATATACAAATGATATACATAATTAAATATCTTTATATATACAATGATGATACATTATGAACGTATTCTGAATAAAATACCTTCATTGAGGCACATACAAAAATGGTTCCCTCGTAATACTTTATTGGAATGTGACGGATCTAATTCATCATATTGTACTCTTTAAATTATTATATAATCCGATATCTGCAATTTTAGATAACAAATAAGTATTCATAGAAAATTACTTATCATTGAATTTGATGATTGTTACAAATTATTTGCAAGAATGATTTCGGAATGTTCCGCTAGTAAGACACGAATATGTAATAAGTTGGTTGAAATACCGGAGGGAAATTGCACGAGTATGTGAGATGCAACGCATCACATGCGTGACAAGTAAACAAAACATTTCGGTTTCCTCTCTTCTCCTTAATTCCACTAATTGAAGGGCAGTAGGCTAAGTTAATAAGCTCAATTAATGCATCAAATGCAATAAGACGTGAATTATCACGTTGGATATATATATATATATATATATATATATATATATATATATATATATATATATATATATATATATATATATATGCATATAATGGTTGTCGAATGATTGAAAAAATATAAATGAAGGAATTGACTGTATAAGATGATGAAATTGATGTAAATTGTTTTCTATGTTATTCATGATTATTTTTAATTTTCCACTAAACCATTGAACTATCTCAGCCCCAATGTATTATACAATTATAATGGTAATGAATAATACTCAAAAGAATTCCTTCAATGAAAAAAAATTGTCAAGATATATATGATTTCAAAGATATCAATTTAATATGTTTTAAAATAATGTTTATTTTTCAAATGAGTTGATGTGTTTTGCGTTGGATTATAGAAGATTTCCATCTTATCATATATAAATATGAATTAATAATTGTTTTTCAACTCAACTAATAATTACATCAGATAAGAAGTTTAATTGAAGGCAAGTATAGGAAGTTGATATAAGTCTATAATCATATTAATGAGGAACTTGAGGCATTTTAGTTCTTATTAAAACGAATGTAATTCATTTTACATGAATGATGTATATTCCACAATACATAATGATGATACCGGTATACAGATTTTTACACTACGGTTCTGTATACATAAATCCTGGAGTATTTAGAGGGTCATCATGACATTTCAAGTAACTAAAAATTACTCACTCGGTCTCTCTTATGCCCATAGACTGGGTTTGAATTTGAATTCTAGAAATATAATATGGACGTAGTGTAGGCTATACTATACAAACAAGTCACTGAAATTTCACTGAATTTACCTCAAGAAATGTATAATTCACTTCGTAATTTAGTAGGTTTTAATTTTCTCATGAATACAGTAATTTTATTGATAACTATTTAATATTGGGGGATCTTTTTGTATTCCAATTCGATTTCAGTGCTATTTGATAATACTCAAGTTTATTTACTTTGATTTATTGAAACATAATTATATACTAATGGGTGATCAGCTGAAAATGAAACAAAGGATATTTTTTCCATCAATAATTAATATAAGTGGTACCATACAAAATTGTGAGCACTTTGAAAGGTTTTGTGCAATGAATTAATATGCAATGAAAGTAATAAGGAGCGCTTCAATTAAAACGCAATAGTACAGTACTACGTGATATAATATTAGGAAGAAGAAGTGTATATTGATGATCAATTTCTTTTTTCAATCATCAATTATTTTTCTCATAGTTGTGGTCTCCTGTACGTTGTATGCTTCTATTAATTCATGCATCAATTAATTAATCCACTAATTAATGCATGCTACCGGTAGTAATCACAATCGAGTTTCAAATGTATCACCTTTTTGTTTGTAATAAACGCTCTATCATATATATATATATATATATATATATATATATATATATATATATATTATATATATATATATATATATATATATATATATATATATATATATATATATATATATATATATATATATATATATATATATATTATGGAAAACCCGCTAATGCTTGAGATGCGAATTATTTACGTGTCTTCACACATAACATCTAAATTGATTCAGATTTTTGGAAATTGGGCACTATAATATCCTCATGGTTTAGAAACTAGAGCATTGGAAAACATCCAAAAAGTAGTATTCAATCCATCATTTTTATCACAATGATTATCTAATTCATTCATAATCGGTTCCGAACATCATTTACTTTATTGGAAAGTGGAAGCTTTTCGATCAGACCTGAACTGACGCATCTTTTGTCTCCATGATCATAAATTATTTGTTGCACATTATACCATCTTGTCCGACCTAATGACCCTTGATTATTATATCACTGGATCATTAGAGCTGGCTATCTTAGTCATTAAAAATTTACTTTCCCTTCTATTTAATATATTTATTAGTCATTTTATTCAGCATCTCAATCGAGAGAGTGGTACTTATTGGGATAAATGAGGATTTTTTTATGGTAAAACAAGTTTCAATGCATAATAAGATCGATGGAAACTAAGTCGCTCCAATTGTTGGATATAATGGTATAGGCCTGTATGAGTAATGAGTAAAACAGTTGAAAATAATAGTGGAGCGGATAAACCCGAGTTTTCAGGGGTTTAGTAATGAAAGAATTAGATTTTTAGAACCTATCAGAAGAATAAGCTGATTTAAAAATAGAAATGGCCATCAAATTTCTACACCCTTGTTGGTAGATGGTTTTGGAATTGGAAAAGTAATTAATCCTATTTGATTCCGATTTTCGAGGATTTTGAATATTTTTCATCGTATTTTTCAAAATTTCTGTAAACTTTCAAGCATTTTTGTCTAAAAATATAAGAGCTAGAATGGTAAATTGAAGATGAAGTGATGTGTTCCAAGTTGATTTGTATTTTTTATCTCTCACCGGTTAATTAAGATATATTTAAGTGAATTATACAAATAACTCATATTATTATATGAAATCAGGTTCAAATATTATTCCCAGTAAAAAAAATACGTTTTCTCTAAATATATATAATATATCAATAGCAGTATGAAGATACTTCCGATGTTTCCATTTGACATTTCACCACCGGAACTTGATGAAATGCGATTTAATACGATACCACATACAATCTAATTGTAAGCAGCATGAACTAAAGGAATTGATTGAAATTAGTATATGGGGTTACTTCAAGGTACCATAATAAAAATGTTTCATTGTGTTTTATTTGCTACAGTATAGCTGCTTGAATTGCATTGCATACATTGCAATGTGCACACTCTCTGTTATCAAAGAACACACATTTCTTTCAATATAACGAAACTTTCAAAATTCAAGCCATGAAGGCGATTTTCTTCTCCCATCTGAAAAAAATTGCGATAAATTGTCTCCTTTTCTAATCTTCAATTAAATTAATTTTAAAGCTTATCTTCATAATTAATTACCGGATCAACCTTCAAAAGGTCATAAAACTCATACAGTATTTTTCATATTCAAACAATTAACACTTCCCATAACATACATCCTACCTAACCACATTTCATTTTCTAAATAATCATCATTCAGATATCATATGAAATTATATATAATGTTCACATTATTAAAGGATCTTGTGACGTCACTTTACGACTGGTGTATGTAACGGGATGGGAACAGCCGTCGTACTCAGTTCTGTTACGGATGCACCAAACCGCTTCGATCCGGCTGTGTCAAGGCGTTCCGAAGGTGTAGAAAAATAACACTACATGCATATTATTTGATTATTCACTTTCACGGACCACGCTGAAGGATCTCCCACAATATCTCATGGCATTTAAAACAACCTGAACATGGAGAGATGTAATGACGTGACTGGTTGGTTCAGTCTTGGCATTCTTAGCAAATACTAATAGATCACGACTTACGAAGATGATACACCGGTACTTGAATGAGTGGGATGGTGATGCACCTTCATTATTGTCATGTGATTAATGTAACATTCAGGCATGACATGTAAAATATGTATATATATATATATATATATATATATATATATATATATATATATATATATATATATATATATATATATATATATATATATATATATACGACTTTCTGTTGAAACGTGCAGCGGGTGATGTTAATAGGATGGATATAATATATACGTATATGTATTTATCATTATAGAAAACTTGACTCACAGTCATAATTTAGTAATTAGTGATAAGGATGACAAGGTAGGATCGTTTAGACAGAGCACATGCAATGGTTTTCATTGTACGACTCAAATAAATTCAAAATTAAAATGAACGATTTTGTATAAAATTTGGATCATGAGAAACACATTGTATCATATTTAATGTATAAATGAGTGAAATATAAAAAATATGCTTGAGATTAGGAAATGATTTTCTATGTAATTTTTTAAAAAGTTATCTCACCTATTGGAGACGCTATTCAAACTTGAATCGACGTTCAATTTCGTATTGTTGACAACAATACTTGAAACTGAAATTTATAATTAACATCAATAAAAGTGACAAAACTACAAGGACATTACCATAAATATATGGAACATTTGGAACAGTAAATAACTTGATTTTACGTTCTGATCGAGATTAACATAATCATGAATCTTTATATTTTATATATTTAAATATTATATTTTATCTTCCGGTGGGAGGAGTGTTCATCCACTTTTCTCTCCTGACAACGCCTATCACGCAGGGTGTATCCCGGGGTGATCTTTCCTCTGTTCTCACTCAGATCTCCCTCTGACATTTTCTATTTTACTCTTAATTTACTCTTTCTATTTTTAATCAAACGCTACCATCCCCTGATATCAATCGTTCCAATTTCCAAGATCAATGCTATTCTTCTTTATGTAAAATTAGTATAACACACACATAGTATTTTCATTTGAATTGCATACTGAATCTAGAGTAAAAACTCAAGCTTAACTTACATCATTTTTGATTTCGAATATGTTTTGAATTCAAAATGTACATAAAACTACAACCTTTTCATTATTTTAACTGAAGACTTATGGAAGCATTTATTTAGACCATTCAATGTTGATTTTCATTTAATTATTAATAGGTAAAGTAACACGGTATATCCATATTTCCAGATTGGTATAAAAAAGAAAAGTAAAAAATGTTCGCTATGTTTTGATATTGGTCAATTTAATTTGGTCAATTGGTTATTCAATCAATTGTGTAGGTGGATCAATACAAAAATAACAATACATAAAATGTGTTTATGGAAAGTCTCAGTTCATTAACTAACGCTCATTCTAAATATCAACTGGATATAAATATACACTTGATAAAATGCAATTTAAACTTCTTATCGAGAGAGTGGCGCTTTTCATTTTTTTTTCAAATAATCACCAGATCGAGACGATGTCTATAAAATGTTGCCAGAGCTTCATTATAAGCACGCCATACCTCCGTGAATGACCCTAATTCACCCAGCCATTTGAGATGTTACACATACCGATATACCACTATCCATTCTCATGACGCACTGCAATGTAACTTCAGATCGTTCTTAGCAGATGCATGTTTTAATTATTCATAAAAAATAAATAATGTCACGAAAACAAGGAAGCGTTTGAAATGTAATTTAATCCGTCTCTTATGATTGGTTCTCACCGCTGAAGATGTCAATGATAGTGACAAACGATTTGAAAACCCGATATGAAATGCAAATTGCATCTTGCAGTATCTCAATTATTAACTAAGTATAAATTGTAAAGGTATAATAAAATTATATATTCACCAATAATTATATTAGTTGGTTGGATGACTTTCTACGCAATTTCTCTGTAAATATACTGCAAAAGATTCAGCAGACGGTTTCGTAATTTCTCTCTGATCATTATCGGTACATTCGTTTTAGGCGCACCCTGGTTTGCAAAATAGTAAAACTGCACATTAATTACTATCCCACATGCGATATATCATTTCAAAACTGCAGTTCAAGGTATTATACTGATGATCAAGATATACTGGAATATTCTAAATAAAATATCATGAGTAGTGCAATGAAGATAATCAAGTTGGGCAGTCTTAGAATTGAACTAATTTCATTGTGTATGTTCGATTTTTTTTTCACAATTTCATGAGTGAAATCATTACAACATATTTAAGAACAATCTGTAATGAGTAAATAAAATAACTGACTAAATAACTAACGTTCATCAAGCAGCATAAAATATTATGTTAACAATTCCGTTGAATTATTACACATTTTTCTAGACCTACACATTTTTGTTTCTTATTATTAGTTCTTGTCTTTCTTCTTATTTAGTACATAATATATTAACCCTCTTATATTAAAATGACCATCTATATATATTTACTATTTCACAATCAACAATTTTTGCATTATGTTTTCCTATTGTTTTATTTGTTGGCTTGTTCAATTAACTACAGTTCAAGTGGTTCAAACATTCGTCGTGAAATTTGATGCAGAATAATACATTTCTCTGATATACTGATTCATATAGGTTCCATACAGCTATATTTCTCACTAGAAAAGTTAAGACGGAATCTTAACAGAACAATAAAATATAAATCTGTATAATATAGATTTCCTGATGACAATTTCATTGTATATTGGTATGTTTTTTCTATTCATCACATTCATTCTAATTGCGGGAAAAATAAACACTTTCTCATTCATCTAACAATTAATGCACCGCGTTTTCCGAATTATCAAATATTATATAATAACTTTTCATTTCGTGCATTTATTAATTAGTTGTATTTGTTTTTTCCAGGTTGGGGCCCATCCAGGAAGCTGGAAAGATGAGGGTCAAAGAATTACTTCTCTCATTTGGTAAGATGCGACGGACGTAAGATTAGCATAAAAACAGTTACATACATTCGACATTAACAAACAAAACAAAATAAAAAAAACACGTTACGTGTGGTAGATTAAAGAAAGAGAAATGGTCCGGTTTAAGTACAACTATACCACTATTAACCTAATTATTGTACATTACATAATAGTTATTATTATAAAATGTTTGAGATGAGATGGAAGATTATAATCAAGATGATTGACGATATTTTAAACGTGGACCACTTTAGATGACTTGAATATCTTTAAATGGATATTAACTTTGATGTTCACATAACGTTAACCGGTTCTATTTACAGAAGCGTTTATTACACTCGATCTGGCGAAGAAGTGAATGCAAACTTCAAATATCATCAGCTGTTATTATATGTTATAACATTCTATTGAGAATTTGAAAGAAACTACTTAAATTACATTTTTATTTTCCATTGGATGTAGATATTACAATTATTATTATATCATTTTTGAAAAATAAAATTTTCGCGTAATCGTAAGACATAGGCATATTATTAATTCTGTCTCAAGATGAATATTAAATAGGAATTACTCAACTGTTAACTTTTGTATACCATTTTAGCTTTCA
The DNA here is from genome assembly GCA_907164805.1 of Brachyptera putata. Lineage (NCBI taxonomy): Eukaryota > Metazoa > Arthropoda > Insecta > Plecoptera > Taeniopterygidae > Brachyptera > Brachyptera putata. The sequence goes on from OU015466.1 coordinate 19,933,492, forward strand.
GCTAGAGATGGCTTTTATAGCTGTAGTGTAGGCTAATGCCGGAATTGTTTCACAATATAGGTCACGAACGCTTTCTTCCCACCATCCTTCCCATTACCCAACAAATCTTCATCTCATCATCCCATCATCTCATTAATCATCCATCCGACGCCAATAGATTTTCGCTATCATCACAGTGCGTCGTTAAAAAACCAAATATATAAACGTTTTCGAATATAATTTTACTTTCGAAAGTTGTATGAAGTGATACAGAATAAACTCTTCTGCTAACCTTCATAGCATAGCATCTCCTCGCACTTATATTCACATCAACATAGGTAATTAATTCTCAGATCAGTTATCACAGTTTAATAATGGTACATCTCTCATTTACTACCGATTTACAACCGATTTCCAGGGACGCTCTATAATAAACCTTGGCAATAAACGAACTGTGTGAAAATATAGCGATACTATTCGTGTATGAACCAGCTCAATCATTATTCTGTAAAAATACCAACTATTTACAGAACGGAAGATTCATTATTGGAAAGGATTTAAATATCACCTTGACGCAATAATAAGAAGGCTAGAGGATATAAACATTTTAATAATACATTAAAGGTCGGAGAGTTTAATTGAAGTGAAAACAATAAGACAGTTTGAAGAAGGAAATTCTTCAGCTTGAACTAAAGGATAATTAGTTTCCGAAATTGTTTAAAATTCACATGATTTGGTATATTAGCTTCTATATAGTTTAATGGTTATGTAAACGTACAAATAAATTACAGAGAGAGAGACAGATAAAAAAGAGAGAGAGAGAATGTTATTCGAATGTATCCTCACTAACCAGCTGCTGTACCTTCGCCATGTATACGATAACACGAAACCTAAACTAACAGTTAAACAAATAATTAAAGTACTATGTTTATATGTTTGAAGTTAAAAAATACTTTTACTTTACTATTGTAATATGTGTTTTTCTTGAATGTATTTGCATGACTAGATGATGGTGCTGGTTTGAATTGTATGCTAATTCAATTAACAATTCTTTGAGTGATTTCAACGCACGATTTTACTTTTTTCTTGAATATCATGTAAAGCGCATATCAAGGTATATTCATGAGTATGCAGAAACGAACAGTTTGCAAATAAATAACTGTTATGAGATATTCATAGTATAACTGATGCAGTATAATGAGAATTGCAATTGATTTGAAATAAACACGCTTGGACATTTTATCATAATACGAACGGATTGCATGCTTATGGGCCACATAATTATCATTATAAAAGTGTTAATTACGTGCAGCTGTGAGAAATATTTGATACGTAGAGGTACTGTATCCTAAATTGATTTGATTTATCAGAATGTTATAAGTTTGATTCATGTTAGATTAACGTATAACATTTTATGCTTGATTTAGTTTTCTCGAAGTGGTATTATAATTATAATTAACGACACTATCTGATATCCTCGATGAATAGCATGTTATAATCTTGAATTTCTGTATTATAAATTAAGAACAATTATTTGTACTAATATTTCCATAAGATGTATAGGAATTTACTATCTGCCTTGATTCTGGAATGTGTGTTTACTTGATGAATTACTCTGTAATAACTTTTGATGCTAAATACTTTCAGGGTTGGTGATTCTGTTGAGCACCCTCGTTTCAGCGACGCCCCAGGTAACTATGTTAGCAACTTCGCTAAAAATCCTGACCTTTTCTCTTCACTGAAAGTCTAATCCATTTTTTCAATTTTACTGCACTCCTTATGATTGGTGAAATGTTATAAAATAAAAGAGCTGTCGAAATGTGAAAATAAATACTTTTAAAATTCAGTGTAATTCACTTGATATTGATGAATATTTTTCAAGATACCATTAATTGGTATTATGTGTAACCATGAGATTATATCATTGATATGTTTTTATATTCAAACTGTAAACTTGACCCTACTAATTTATGAATTTTATAATGAAATAGGTAATCTATAGAACATCTTTTACGTTTCCTGACAAAAGTTACTTCCCGTAGAAGTATCGAAGAAAACTAAATTGATCGTACTTATGGTATAAATAAATTCATGATCCCAGGATTATAACTTATAGATGATACAGTAGGCCTAATACAAAAGCGTAGAAGAATTCATCTTCGAATCAATTGTTCTTATTATGTCACTCCAATTCTGTTTTGATCTGAGAAGATGTTGAGGAAATAACAAGTTAGTCAATCAAACAGCACAGAAAGTTGTAGAGATGATTGTTGCATCTTTCATACTATTACGAAGGAGGAGCTACTTTACACTATTGAAATATTTAACAATCATACCAAGGAAAGTTCATGAGAAATAAAAGAGTACACAAAAAACTATCGCATACAATAGAACTGTTCAAACCATATGAAAGATTCTGGTTACTGATATGACAAAAAAACCCGAAATGAACAGTTGAAATGAAAATGAAATGAAATGAAGAGTTTAGAAAAGATTAAGCACATCAAAATACAGTCGCATCAAGTTAACAAATAGTTCCTGCTCAAGTAGGAAAAGAATAATTAAATACGTTTCTACAATCAAATTTAAATGTTGAAATCTAAAACGTGATGGTGATTTTAGTGCATCGGAAAAGAAATATTTTCTTCTTAGCACTTTCTTTTCATTAACGATTGTTAAGGTTATAGGGTTCGACTCCACGTGAGCACACCATGGATTCGATCTAGATTAGATTGTGCCGCAGTGAAACTGTGACCTCAAAAGGTCACTGATGTTGTATGAATGAGTAGACGGTGTTTTTTTTTAGATAAACCAATTGTTTAATTAGATGTAAGGCATGTGGTGTTAGACAACTGTGTAGTCGTTGATGATTGATTTACTATAACTTTCAAATTGGAAGAGAGTAGATTGATTTATTTGTCTGGTTTTCAGAAATTGTATGGCACACTGGAAATGATAATACTATAACACACAATCCTATCAGACCTGAAATATTGTCAGTACCGTAGTTATTATTATCAATATTTTTGTTATTATAAAAAAAATGAAACAAGCTGTTATTATTACTAACGACTTGATTCGCGATATTTACCCAGGTAGCCATTTACAAAATTCAAATATTTGAAATTTCACCATCCTGCAATAATACCACCCGATTGCAATACGAATTTCAACCTAGAATTAAATTTTAAAATCACTTCCAAGAAAATGATCTTTTTAGTATTTAATTGAAAACAGTAAGAATTGAAGCATGAAATTGCATAACATGCTGAAGATAATAAATGAAAATGTATGATGAATTACAATGATTTTCCTTTTTCTTTGAGCGTAAGAATTATAAGGAATAAAGAATAAGGGAATATCAATATATTTATATAACTGTTTGTGAAGCACATATCATTTGTGACATTTCAGAAAATAGATATGAAATGAAAATTAAAAAGAAAAGGTACCGTTATAGATATTATAAAAAGGTTGTCCCTTCAAAAATACTGTCAAGTTTTCAGCATATTCAATGTAATGTCTTTGTTCGAGAAAGTATCCATTCCGAATGAAAGTGATGCACTTTATTGAATTTATAGATCAGATACATAAATACGCATGACCATTGACCTTAAACGAATAATGTACACAATCAAGGGTCACCAAATCATCTGTGTAATGTTTCTATTGTATCAAGAATTTCAACGATTGATTTAGGATCGTGTTCTATATAAGGGCGTCTTCTTCACTGTAATCGCTCCCATTCGTGTGTGCTCGTATAACTTCGTGACTAAGTTTATGGAGATAATACGATCTGCTCCACAAATTATAGCGAATTGCCAACAATATGATGAGCTTAGCTTAGTTCCCATGCAAACCACTTCATATTTATACTATAAAAGCTGTAATAAAATACATTGGATAATTATTTAGTTGATCATTATCCGTAAGTATTTCACTTAATCTTCCGAAATTGAGCTGAAAAATGTCAAAATTATTAGACTATGATTGTTGAAAAATTCATTCCAATACAAACATTGAGCTTCAAATGTTTAGTGAAACACGAAGAACGTGAAATATGTCTTACAAATCACAGAGCTGTAATAATGACATTATAGTCATAATTCTATAATAATTAATAAAACATCTTCATTAACTAATGCGTAAGCATTACAAAAACGGTATTGCTTATAAAAACCGCAGCGTTTTGCAATGTGCCCCAAATAAATATAAAAAATGTATTCACATAATTACATAGTTATGTTACAGTTCTATTGTTTTGTAAGGTGTCAAAAAAGTTTGAATATCTTGTTATGTATTCAAAAAGAAAATATAATGTGTAATATAATGTGTGATACAATTCAGTTGTACCATCCTACTTTGTGACATCTTTAAAAATGCAGATTATAAATAGTTGTAGGCCTATATACAGTTGTATCCACGAACGAAGTGTATGCGAACCACGTTTATGCGCAAGTGGCGTGAGGAAACGGTCGCTCGTAACCTTCTTCATTCGTGAAGACAAGTATATTGTAAAATTCCTGACTAACTAGGTTACGTTACATAAATATTGTCAATATCTTATAATTACGATAATAAACCATGCTCTTAGGATGACTATTTTATATCAATCAAAATCAATATCATGATGTTGTAATCAAAACCAACAATCGAGCTACACGCTTTTGTACATCGCATCACGAATACAATTCTTTATAAATACTATGGGAAACAAAAATACTCGCCAATTAATTAAATTAATTGATAAAATATTTCGTAACAAAAAATTAACGTTTTCATTCTTAAACGAACAACAACAACAACAATAAACATCTTCACGTTTCAAATTAGTTGCTATTAAATAATACACAGATGAGTCGAATAAAATTCAATGCGGTTTATTTAATTTTCCAAACATCCGGAAATTTCTATTACAGAACAATGTGTAGTATTTTATTTGCCGCTTCCGTGTTTCCATAGTGAATCTGGGTCCATAACGAAATCGTAATCTCACGCGCCGCGAAGCAGACAATCATTATATTCATCGCACGAGTAATAATTGTGCTTCGGTTAATTAATTAAATACGTCTTTCAGTTACTGCGTTGATTCTTGGGTATACGATGGATTTCATCCCGTGGGATTAGTCTAATGTTTTAACTAAATACAGATGGGAGTTTCACCAGAGTTATAAGATGGAAATGGTTACACAAAGAATTACTCAATTTAGATTTGGAATATTTTTTGATATATTACTTGAAGTTTGAGAAATGGATTTTATTTTATTTGAAATAATTTTGATATATTTCTTCAGGTTGGGTATTCATTAAATTCAGTATTCAGTTCCTCAAACCTGAATTGAAACTAAATTACAATATTCTATTTATAGTTTAATGATTTGGCAATACATCGACACTTATTATTATTATTAGTAGTAGTATTAGAATACGGTCATGATAATGGAGATACAGTATGTGAATAACTGAAAGGCACATTCAAAGGCACGTACATACAAATTTGCAATTTGATACATTTGATTGATGGACAGATACAGTTCAGAAATTCTCGTATCGTCGCATAAAAAGAAAGGAACGGACCAAATTATAATTCTATATTTGCTTTGACATTTTCAAATATTTTACGTACGAGCTATAAACATATCTCAATAAAAATTATATATCAGCCTATTACGGCATTCACTGTAACTATAATAATATCTTGATTATAAAGTAATGCTATTGCGTTTATTACTATCTCATGTGAGATCTGAATTATGACAATGGTATTAATTTTTGTGTGCCACTGAAACTTCGTAATATTTAATTTATTATAAAATAACTTGAACAATAACATTCTTGATATACCTATATGGGTTGTTCCAGATAAGATTGTGTCATAGTTCATAGAATTGGAATGAGATGAATTAAATAAAAGGATTTTCTGCTTAATTACATCACGTTCAACCACTCGGACCAACATTTTTGCAGTGTACCACAATTCTTGCAAATTAGTGAAGAGTGGATTTATATCTGCACATATTTCTCGTCAAAAGATCGCATAATTTATACGAATGAGAAGGAGATAGAATAATTACTAGGCCCTATATACATTATGGATGTAGTTATTTACGCGAACAGTATGACAATCTAACCAATTGTATCAGTGAAATTACATAAAATAGATAATAATATAATATGAAACCATTCGAAACGTGAAAAAAATTATTCAATTTAAATTACATTTTTTCGAAGCAACTCTTCGACCATACATTATATAATAATACATATCACAAATATTATCGAATCTAAAAAATAAAGTACACCCTACCCTAATTTCGCTAATATGTTTCAAATTTGTGAGGCCACTTCAAATTTAATTGAATTTAATGTTAATTGGTTACTTGTTACTTGGTTGTGATTGTGTGAAACTGACAATTTATCTTTTTGAAGAGCAAATTGTACTATTCTGGGGAGTTAAGACATTTTACAAAAATTCATTTTGTTCTCAATCACAATGTATCACAAGTATTTGGATTTGGAGCCACTAGGTATCACCAAAATCGATCATTACGATCGAGAGACTTGGCTCAAAATCAATTTGGTTTACTATAATTTTAATCAGGTAGAAAATGTAAGAAAATGTATCTTATAATTTTCTAGGGTCAACCATAACAATACTAATCTTGAAATAAAATAAACCAGTTAACCAAAAGCTATATCGTTTATAAATTCATAGCTAATAGTAATATATAGTACATATTCTAATTGTATGAAAATTAATGAATAACTTGACTTTTGTAGGACACAAGTTCGAAGAAGAACCTGACAAATATTCGCGAGAGACTACCAGAGATGGTAGCTCAGCTGAACGCAATGGCATACGAAGAATTCAGCGAAGAGAGTTCCAGATCTTTGGAAGATACATCATCGACGTCGACCAAGCAACAGTTCAAGAGATTGGCGTCGGCGGAAGAAGGCGTCGAATACCAAAACTATCAAGGTTAGATAATATGAATCAAAAGGTGGGAGTATAATTTCAATAAGTGAACAAAAGTAAGTGTATGCTACTAAGGGTAATTTTAGGTTTCAGTTTTAGAAAAATAATCAATTGTAGTAACAATTACACTTTAGGTGATTTCCAATGTAACAAGTTTAATAAAAAGTTAGCATTGACCACACACATATATATATATATATATACACACACATATATATATATATATATATATATATATATATATATATATATATATATATATATATATATATATATATATATATGAATATATATATATATATATATATATATATATATATATATATATATATATATATATATATATAGGCCTAGGGCCTATATGTGTACAAATAAATAGAATGTAGTTGAACAAGAATGAAAATGGGAAATGGAATAATATAACAATAAATAAGTGATGAATTAAATTATATGGAATTGAAACAGTTATACCCAGTAGCTGCCAACAATCTTCACTGAATTGTCACTGTACATTGAAATGGAAAATTAACAATGATTTCTGGTTAATGAAGAAAATTGTAGTGTTTTATGTTGCTTTTCAAAGTCACCTAGTCACCTAGTGACCTAACAAAGTCACCTAGTTCTGTTTAAAATCGATATCCGCTTTTCCGGGTTAAATATCAAACATTTGACTTTTTGATTGTGTGTAATGAATATAAATCATTCAAATAAAGCGTCAAAATTAGTGTGGTCAAAATAATTGAACATTTTTGAACCATTCATCAAAATTATTACGAGGCAAATGAGAAACGGTTAATATTACAATCTTCACTCAGAAATATTTGATTTGAATATATAGTTGTTAATAGATATATTATTAATAAAACAGTCAAAGTTTCTTCAATGTTGCAAAAAATTAAAAATAATTAAACAACCGTCGAAATATGTAAGAAGAAAGAAGTTGCGAAATATTTTCAAGAACTTTGTTATATAATATGTGCAGATACCACAAACTTATTATTTTCGCACGCCTGTCTGTTTCTCACAAGCATGTGTGTGTGTGTACATTGAAACCTCTTCCTTCGGTAATAAAAGTCTCAACAATACTTATCGGAAGGCTCTGTATAGTTAACATGTAATACAGGCAATTATTACCAATTCACTTCGGCACACAGTGTAACATGTCACTTATATTTGAAAATAAATTAAGTAAAACTGAAACTGAATTGACATTCAGGAAAAAAATTATTGTAAACTGTACCAAATTCATTAAATAATTAAAATCAATATGGTTTTCTACAAAACATTTAGATGTTTCTGATTAATTTCATGAACATGAAGTATTCTTTGAAAATCAAGATCAATAATGTTGGATATTGAAAACGATAAGGGTTGAGTTCACCAAAATAGTGAGAATAAATGAGAAACATCTACGTTCACAGTATAAAACATTATTTCTCATCATTGATAATTCAGTAGTTCGCGTTTCACTTCATTTCGAATACATTTGATATTTGAAACTATTTTTTGAATGCTAAAAAATATGATTTCGAATTATTCATTGGCCATGTGAAAGGGCGTATTATTTTTATTATACTGATAACATTTTATAATCATGTATTTATGTGTTTAAAGGTGTTATGGGCCGCCCTGGCGTTGATTTTCCTGTTTTACCGAGTATTCCAAGAACAGACTTCACTTGTAAGAAGGTGAAGAGCTCAGGGTATTACGCAGATCTCGATACTGACTGCCAGGTAAATATTAGATAATAAACATCACACGTCAATCATTATTACAAACTATTTATAATTATCTGTAAAACATAAAACTACTTTCACTCAAGAGTGTATCAAGGAATCTTACTGATTAAACATAAGTGATAGTCCTGTCGTTTTTTTTTGAAGAAAAAAAAAACAATTAAGGACTCTGTTTTCTCATTTGAAATTTCATCCATTCGTTTGTCGATGTATATTGACTTGAGAGTTATGAGATGACAGGAACTATGAAGAAATTTAATAATAATGTTGGACGATAATTTCTTAACGACCTGAAATTAAAAGAGAATCATCTCTCTTTTCAAACAGGAAATATTGCAAAAGTGCTCATGGGAGAATTTTTCAGCCATTTTTTTTTTTCTGGAAAATGATTAGTGGTGTGAGAAATCAAATTGATAATCAAAGAGGAACTCATATTTTTTAAACTCAAAATCATTTGTTCATGGTTAATATAATAATAATATCATCAGTTATTATTAATTCACCTGTATTCATTTGAAATTGATGGTAAAAATGTCAAATAGTTACAATCGATCGTTTTAGTTATCTGGTATTCTGTGGGCTTTAAATATTTTGTAGTTGGTGAACCAGTAAGAAATTGTATGAAAAGTTTCTTACTGCGTGCAAATGACTTACCGGCACGGATAAAACCGTGCAACTATTGATCAGGCTAATCAGGGATAATATACAAGGTTCAAAATACGAGTAGGTCCACCGAAAATGGTGGATTGTGACGTTCACATTTTTATTTAACTTAATTAGCATCTTAGCTCACCTATTCTACCATTCCTCAATGATTAATCGTATCAGTAGAATGAGTAGATAATGATCACCACATGCAATAATTATTCTACTTTTTCAATTATGGACAGAAAAAATTGGGTTCATTTGAATACTAAATTTTAGTAATAGATTATCATTAGCAATGTGATATTTCTCAGCGTATCGCCTTAATCTCGAAAATTGATCAAAACAAATTTCGCGATAACCCGGCACCACCACTAAAAATTGAGACATAAGGGGAGACATAATCTTAATTTCCCTTCGATAAAGCTATCTTTAACACACAGATAATTTATTTCCAGGTTTTTCATATTTGCGATCAAGGGCGAAAGATTTCTTTCCTTTGCCCGAATGGCACAATCTTCCGTCAGTCACATCTGATCTGCGATTGGTGGTGGACTGTGGACTGCGGTAGCTCAGTCGATCACTACGATTCGAGTGCTGAACAGCTTGCCCACGACCAGAAGGCATACAAGGCGATAGCAGACAAGAAAAACCAAGATGCAGACCGAAGAAGAGCAGACACCATAACGACTCCCAATTCTCGAAGAAATGGGGTAAATCTCAATCAAAATGTGTCGCAGAACAGACCTACATCTTCACCACAGTTTTCGACAACAAGTTTAAATCGAAATCGAGGATTTTCACAAGGCAGTGATCATCAAGAGAATGACGACGGTCGAGCGCAAAGCGTATCAAATGTCCAGGGTCAACGTCAAGGGAAGAATTTCAATGTAGGAAATGAAAATATTCGAGTATATTCCCAACAACAGCCAACGTTCCAACAAAATGCGCAACAGTATCAACCGAAAGATCAAGAAAGGCATCAACAAACTCAAAATAAACAGGAATTCCCGACGAGAAGACAACAAAGTAATACACAATCTAGGGGACAGCAAAACATTCGCGGAAATCAGCAAAATCCAGGGAATAATCAGCAATTTCAACAAAACCAACGTCAGGCGCCGACTCCGAGAGAAAATAGATCAGAGACGACTACGTCTCAACCAAGAGGATCAGTAAAGAACTATAATAACATTCGATTTAATTATGGGACGACGGCTGGAGACCAGGAACACCAAGTACCGGCAGAATCAGCGTCTTTCGTGAATAATAAAAATCAATTCTCAGGAGGACGACAAAACCAGTTTGTTCAATCACAAACTCCGAATGCTTTCGAATATCAATCATCAACTCAATCTCCACCTTCACAACGATTCCAAGAACCATCTAATAAACAATATGTGGAATTAGATAGAATAAATACTCCTTCCACGACCTACGGACCAACTACAACTGAATATGTAAGAAGATCTCAGTCTAAAAACGGAAGGGGTCCAAGCCAACCTCAACCGTCTGATTCAAATTCTTTTCCTAAGTTAACAAAATTAATCGATGAAGATGTATTAAGGAGTCGTGGACGAGGGCCACCTACTAAAGATTTCTATAAGTCTACCACAACCGAAGTCGTGCCCATTACTGACGTTGAAGAGCCTTCTGGAAGACCGTTCACATCAGAAGATGTCACGAGGGACAATTCTGAACTTATAAATAAGTTGAACAATCTTAATAGGGATTATGTCGACTTTGACAGATCAAGAACCACAACCGACTCTCCATCATCAACATTGTCTATTGCACTATCTCAGAAAGTGAAGCCAGTTTACATTCAAGTAACAACGCGCGAAGGAAGAGTTGCCACATCGACAACAGAGCTACCAGAAATCACTGATGTGGTGTCACCAAGTGGTGAAGCATTTACTGAGGAAGAAGTCTTAGCGAAAGCATTAGCGACGCTCGGTCCGAATCTCAATATCAAATACGCTACAACGACCGAGTATGGCCAAATAACAGATGTAGTTCAACCTGCTGGCGTGCCTTTCCGTGATGAAGACTTCGGAACTTATAAACCATTTGTGCCCGAGGATCCACCCAAACCTTCCATTACCGAACTTCCACCAATAATAGAAGAAATAACAACCACGCAAAAAGAAACGTTTGATAATCAAGAGTCGATCACAGAGCCTTCTCAAACTGAGCTGCCTCCTATATTTGATATTGTCAAACCAACTGGAACTCAATTCACAAATGAGGATATAATAATAAATCGCATTCCAGAATATAAAGATGAACAAACGGAAGTACCTTCGTTGACTGAATCATCTCCAATAATTGACGATGTAAAATCTGAAGGACCTTCTTTCACCAACGAAGAAGATTACACCGTCACTGATAGTCCGATTGACGTTGAAACAACTCAAGCGACTGACATACCAAGTATCTTCGATATTGTTCGTCCAACAGGGGCCCAATTTACGATTGAAGATAGGTTCTCGAATAAAAATAAAGCAAATTCAGGATTCTGGATTACTAAAGCACCTCCAAAAGCTACTAGTAAACCAGCAGCAACGTACGTTGAGTACGATCGAGTATCGAAAGAAGTGAGATTTGTCACCCCTGAAAGTCCACAGTCAACATCTGACGCTGTTAAAATTCGAGCCGATGTGCTACATGGTGCAATTGATGATATTGTTCATCGGTCCTCCTTGAATTCCGTTTTCAAAGAAATTTTAACAACATCACCAGACGAACCGAAACGAAAGCCATTTGGACGTGGGTCAACAACAACAACAACAACAACCACACAAGCTTCATTTAAATCTCGTGGGTCGGGAAGATTCCAGCAAACATTGACTGACTCTGAAACCAGTAGAGGCTCTGCTTCCACCACACCACTGCCATTATCTGCATCTGAATCACCTTCTTACGATCAATTGGCAACTACTCTCCTGCCACCTGAGCTGTATGATAACGTCATCACATATACAACTTTCAACAAATCGTTGAACATTGATAACTCTTATAAAGATCCGATAACCGTTCAACCAGCCGATGAAAATGCGACAAAATTAAACAAAGGGCGTGTGAATGGGGATCGAACAGGACTTGAGATTCCAACGTCGTCTGGTCCAGCTGTTTTACATTCTCTAGCTGTATATTTTGGAAATAAAGGCGAAGGACCTTCTACTGAGCCGACGCAGCCTGATACACCACATAAAGAAGAAATACAATTGAGAGAGTATTCAAATGACTCAGAACCTTCATTAGATACTCAAACGACAACAGAAGATCCGAATGAAGTTTTACCTTCTATATTGACACAATTTACGAAGGACTCATATGAAGCTCTGTTCCCAGAAACTAGGAAAGCCAAGATTGAAGATAATAATATAGCTGGAGAAATTTTACAGAGGGAGGGATCAAGTTCCAATGGATTGAAAGGTAACGATTTAAGAGACAATACTCCCTCCTCTGAGATTGATAATGAATTAAAGAGGACTACTGATTCTGCTGATTTGAGAGAATTAGCCCAGGTGTTTAGTCGTGCTTTATCGGCATATCTAGAAGATCCTGAAGAGTTCAGGAAAGTACTGTCAGAGGTGAGGCCCACACCTCCAACAGAGTCCACAACCCAGACGACAGAAGCATCAAACATTAATGGAACAACACAATATTCTGATCGCGAGGAAGATGAAGTATTAGAATACTCTGACGACTCGAAGGTTCACAAACGACCCATCATACAAAATGTTTACACCAAACAAGATCAAAAGAATTCTGTAAATTCAATATTAACAACAGATCGTAAAGGACGGGTTCTTACAAGTGGAGCTGTCACTGTATCAAACTCCAACGAAGAATCTACTGTTCGACAGATTCAATCAGACGAAATCGCTGATCCTACGAGATTACCTTTCGAAACTCTTGAAAGATCACAAAGTTCATATTATTCAGATCCAATACAATCTATCACTGGAAATCAGATAGCGTCTGAATTAGTCAACGACTCTACTGTTACCGATGAGGGTCTCACGGATTATAATCTTCCACCAGGTACGGTACAGTACAATGGATCTAGATATGGCCCACAATCTGGAGATGTTGACATTTCTACTACTGATTCGGTGGTCAGAGACAAAACAGCAGCACGTTTTGGCGTATCAGATGATAATATATCACAGCTGGAAGAAACTACTACAACAAATTACGAAACGACAACGGAAGTTCCATACACTACTTCTACCACTACTCAGGAAAATGCCGAAAGAACAACATTTGTACAATCTTCTAATCAATATGACGGTTATATTATTCCTGTATTGGACACAGAACTAGCACCACCTCCATTCAAAGAAGAATCGTATCAGAATATTGAAAGTATAACTACTGAAAGGGAAAATGTAGCATCACCGTTTCATCCTCAAGAAATAAATAACTTGGCTATCATTGTCTCTGAGGATTATACTACTACCGAAGGTGAACAACAAACAACAACTGAATCACAATCGACAACCAGTGAGAGCCTACCAACGACAATTGAAAACTTGCCAACGACAACTGAAAACTTGCCAACGACAACCGAAAACTTGCCAACAACAACTGATGAAGTTCGGGAAACTACTGTAATTCCTTTGATTCCAGAAGTTTTACCTTCCTCTGAACCGAAACAAGAACGCATATTTACCACGTCAGCAGCACCACAAACGGTCCGTTTCAATGTCAAAGAAGACCGTCGAGGAAGGAGAATATCTTTTTCCAGAAATGCTGAGGTCGGCGAGTCCCTTGTCAGAGCAAATACTGCTAGTTTCACATCATCTCGTGGCAATAAAGATACAAGAAATCAGTGGAACACAATCGGCAGATTTGAATCAGTACAAGATGTCAAGTATAACCAGAAAACATTTAATGAAGAAACACCATCATCAACTTCTCGACCTAGATCCACATCGAGGCCGGTAGTACGACGAAGATTCAAAACGACAACGGAGATTACTGAAGCACCATTAATTGAGAAAGAATTCTATCCAACAAATTCTCCATCATACCAAGAAACCGAATCTTCTTCACGTTCAGCAGGAATAATCGAGCGACGACTCAGAACTACGACGGAAACTCCAATTACCACACCCGAATTTGTCACACCAAAACCCGTTGTTCCTTCAGAAACACCAAAATTCCAGAGAAAATATAGACCACCAACCGTTAAATCAGATGAAATTGTTTATGGTACGAAAGAATCTAAACAAACTCGTCGATTCAAATCAACAACACAACAGGTTGTGAGCACAAGTGAGGCAATAACGGAAGCTATTACAACTCCAAGTTCTATTCCATCGACATATTTACCAACTACCACCACAACAACCACGACTGCAACTCCCGAGAAAATGCCTATGGCAATGGAAGCTAAAATGATGTTCGGTAACCTAAACGAATCAAGTATCAACCATTTGATGGATGTCATGAAAATGGCTGAATCAAATTCCACGGTACGTCGATTAGTATTATTGCTAGTAAACCATGGACCGCAAAACAAATCAACCGAGGAATCTAGAAGAAATTTGATCGAAGCTTTATTGACAACTCCAAATGAGATCCCAATGCCAGAAGCATTACAAGCTGATCCTCCAAGTGAATTACAGCAAATTAACGCAACGACGTCAATGAAGGTATCAATGACTGTTGGTAAGTCATCGCGATCCTCAAGTCGACGTGGAAAAACTCTCATTGGATCTTCTGTAAGAATGACGATGAACGAAGTTAATAATAGAGAAACAACAACTACACAAGTACCGGTAACGACTTTCAGAAATAATGGTAAACGAGTTGCTTACAAAGTAACTGTCCCCTCAACCACGAAAAAGTCATCTGATATTAAAAAAACAGTGCCAACAACACCTGCTACAACAGTAGACATGCAAATGTCTGTCTCTTCTAGTAATTCTTCGATTATAACAACGAAACGAAGTTTCAAAAGAAGAGAACCAAGTGAATCTGTGGCGACTCCTGGTGCATTAACTGAAGAATCAGATAACAGAGCAGTCGATTTACTTCGTTCTCTGTATTCGTTAGCCGCAAGATGGGGCTAAACCACTGACTTGACTGAAGGAGTGTTTCAGGAGGTAATATGACTGACGTAGATTGTAGCATCAGTCACTGGTTATTTGAACATCGATCCACGATCTTTGTGAGCCTACAATTGTAAAAAAATCTAAACAATAACAATAATTAGTAATAAGCTATTGCTTCTGGTAGGCATACTTCTACGTCAGCATGTATCAATCCTAATCGAAGATATTCGACAGTTTTTTATTTGACTTTATACTTGTATCCACGAGAGATGAAGATTCTTATCGACCGTATTCCCTCATTTACATCACTAGCTCGAGGGTGCTTTTCTTCTTCATCTTTCGTCAATACAACTATATTAACAAACAATTTTAGAAGATTGACTAAGCATGCTGTTTATCTTATGTAGAGTTCTGGTCACGGAGACTAATAATGTAAATATTTAATCAATGAAACTGAAAACATTTTCGTGTTCTTTTATTACGTAGTTTGCCATCTATTGACAGCGATTGAGTTGATATTCGAATTCAATATTTTAATAATGATTGTATTGTCAGAAAACTGATTCTTGTTTCTTGGTATTGTCTCCTTGATCATAATTGTACAAATTAAAGGTTGAGTATTTCGTGAGCCTGGTTAAGTGTAGGGAATTCAATGTATTATTTTGTGAATGATTATTGCTTGAATTTAGTAATTATGAATAATCCTCATCCGTCCCTACAAATTCCTACTAGTACTAGCTTCAAATACCATTGTATGTTAAAATGATCATAATTGTAACCCCGGATGAAGAAGATAATGATAGACCCTATGTGATGTTTCGTTTTTCTTTGTGAGCGATATATTTGTTATAGATTTAGAAATATTTTATATATGTTTTATTTAGACGATCGTTCTCTCAATATATAGCCTACACATTCATATTTAGAACACTCAATTTCAATCTTAAAAATTCTTGATTGTAAATAATGTTTGGAATAAAGTAGAATGATTACAAATTGGAAATATCTACCATGAAGAGATTAAAGGTGTAGGCCTGGGATACTTTCCTCTGGTATTTAAAGTATGAATCAAGAAAATACCTTCAAATATTATGTAAATCTTCATCTATTCATTTGTCTGTTGAATGTGTGTAATTGATTTAATGTGTGTAAATGTGATGACCATGCAATTTGTTGTTGTATGAGAATAAGATTATGCGAATAAAGGACAAAATCACAATATGCTTGTTAATTTATTTAATACTTTTTCTGTGTTTGGAATAATATTTCCATAAAAGACGTTGTGCATGAAGGTAGATAACTGAAATGCATGGAGTTATGGAATACTAGGCCTAATAATTTATTTTCTCGAAAATGCATACGTGAAATAATTCTATTGTAACCGTGTAACAATATATATATATATATATATATATATATATATATATATATATATATATTCTCTCATTGATATATGAGCGTTGTGATGGATATCCATAGAATATTATAGCTTAATTCGATGGGAGAATTGAAATTTTCAATATATTTCTCAAGAACGGGTCACTTTACTTATTAGATACACTGAAGATAGTATTATATATTGGTGGATTATTATTTGTATTATTATTATAATATTACCAGTAGTAGTAGTAGTAGTAGATAGATCAGGATGAAATATTCAAAATGTGAGAAAACCACACTCCACTGAAGTGAGCAAAGAAAATGATACAAATGACTAGAAGAGAATAATGAAAATAGCACAGCTTGATGCTAATATATACCACTATTTTTCATGGAAAATATATAGGTCAATATGAATGAAAGTAATAGGTAATTCAATTCAATGTACTCTAATTTTATACAATTTTATGGATCATATTTTGAGCTACTACATAGTCCTCAGCTAAAGTTTAAATCGTACATTGTGTTTGTATTTATCCCTGTAATAAAATTCAACTTCTGCTGTAAAATTTTAGTAAACATGAAGCCTGGCAACAATTATCATTATTAGTTTCAATACTTTGAAACACTTGATCAGAGGCGAATAAATGTTTTAGACAGCATACTCTGCACGAATGCTGAATGTGTTGCCTAACGCATTGGCGTATTTTTATTCGTCTTTCTCTTAGCAGCCCATGATCGTTGTAGTACGAGAGGTTCTTCATCACGCTTGAATTATCACGAGTTCTATTGTAATGCCAATATAGTAACAGTGATCGAATGTAGATAGCGATCGAAGGATGTTCAAGGTGGAATTCAAGGACGTTCATTACTGTATCAATTAAAAATTTATGCATCTGGCACAAAATCCAGTACGTTATGTTATGAAACGGATACTAATGTTACATTCGAAGGATCTGCTTTGGAAACAGACTTCAAGACGGACCTGAGTTCGAGTCCTGCATAAGGCATAAGATTTCGTAAACTTCATTATTAATATATAATCTGCTCGTTCGTACCCCCAAATAATCTACTAACTGTTGGTGCGGTCGTCAAACAAATAATAATCATCAATCTGAAAGTAGTTGGAAAATGTTATTCATCTAATTCATATTTTGTCTACTTTAAAATGATTAAAATAATAAATTGCTTTATTTGACAGTCTTTCACCATCGTTCTCCACGTCTTTCCCATTATGGTTATATTTAGTGCAGATATTTATATTATTGCATCTCTCCATTTCCGTCTCCAACCCTATCTCCATTCCTCTCTGCATCCCTTTCTATTTCTCTCTCTCTTTCTTTCAATGAAAAGAGCACGGTGCATTTTTTATTATATGTTCATTTAAGTCTTTATTTTGGGCGTTCACAGTCATTAAAACGAAAGTGTATTCCTTATACTAGTTTGTACGGTGATATAAATAAAATGGCTTGATATATGATAGCAGGATGATTCGATTGTGTATAAATGTAAGCCCAACATGTAAGTGAATATAGCACGCACGGATTTTCAATTAAGTTAACAAAAGTGCCATTTGTAACACCATCCATATAAAGGCAAGCACACTTCAGTAAAATTTATTATTGTAGAACCACATTGTCAATAAAATTAGAAAACGTTTGACGGACTTTTAGATGAAAGTACAAGATGGTAATACAAGGGCAACAAATTCTCAGATTTGTATAGTGTATCAGTTATTGAATTCACAAATACATTTTCTAGAGATAGATTTTATTTCATATGAATTTGTAACAGATAATGCTGTGTTTAATTCTTATAATTTTTGAAACGATAAGAAAATAAAAAAAAAGTTCTCAATCTCTCAATTTTTGTGATATAAACGTTAAAGAACGTATTAAGGCCTAATCGTTTATATTACCATCATAAGACGAGTAAGACGACCAAATGAAGATTTCACTCAGTATAAAAAATAGAAATTATGGTCGATGTGAAAGCCAACACCTTTTTTTTTTTTGAAAAATTGTTGGTAGAAAATAAATTCGAGAATAAAATACAAATTTTCTTATTTTTCGCATGTAGAGTTCATGAGAATCAAGTAGACACTTATGGTACTTTCATGGTAGCTATCTTTTCTAAATACACTCGATAGAGTATTATATGGGTTTTTTAATCCAGAATTTGGCTCAGTTGGTCAATTGGTATTATGTCAAGTCGTACAATTTTTCGCCTTGTATTACGTTCTTATACGTTCATTCAGATGTCCGTTCAGTATAATACATTGGATTTTGTACAATCATTCCAGCCAGCCGCCAATCATTCGTACCCCCAAATGACTTGAATGTTGGTGCGTTAAACAAACTCCAAACAATTTCAGTCAATCATCTAAAAAGTCGAAAAATACAATCAATATGTGCAAAAGGAGAAAATAAAAATATCTTCGCGAAAATTAAAATATCTTTTGTAGATATAATATGTATTTTAATCACCTAATATCTTCTCAACATGGGTTCAGATTGATAAATAGTTTAATTTTTTGAAATCGAAATCTGAGCCAAGCAGCTCTATCCAAATAGCACAAACAATGAAAGAATAAAGTTTTCCAATGACGTTAAAAACCTTTGACCAAACCGAGTAAAACGTTTTTAGAAAAAAACCTGAGGTACAACACAGTACTTGAAAAGTGTTTTTTATCACCAAGGTTAGATTAGATGGAATCACGAGGTTTCTGCTTGCACCTTCTATTAGTTTTATATACACTAGAAGACTGAGAGCATACTGACATTTTCAAAATGGTTGTACGTTCTAAATGGAATAAAATATGTAGGTATATCTATTCACGGATGAAGATTTCAACCGAATTCGAAAGCTTCTTCCTATTTATATTTCATCATGCATATGAGCCGTATGTCAGTACATCAATATTTTGTACTGCATTTTTTGGAAAGATATAATGGATCATTCAAGTTTATTGGCTTTGAGATGATCTATTCTTTTTTTTTAATATTAAGAGCTATTAAAAACAGAAAACATACATCTGTCATGAATATGTACTTACTTGTGATGGATGAAGAGGTGAGAAAATATTCATTCAAATCTCGTGAATACATCTTGTGAAATGTACAGGCAAATAGGTACAAGAAAAATATATTATGCATTTATATATATGGGTGTTTCTTATGAGTATTTTTCAGAATATTGTTTCTCAAAATTGGTCGGATCGGTTGTGTGCATAGAGAGTGTACGGATCTATGTTGACTGATATTGGATACCTGTTTATCAGCTAAGCCATTTACTGAGAAAATGAACATGAGGAGAGAAAGAATATATATTTTCCTGCCCTAGTGAGAGGATTTCTCTACGTTCATCCAATTACTGTAGCTCGTATCAATTTGAGGTTATATTTGTGTACACTTCGATAAACGTTTTATCTAACTGACAATCTACATACTCCGAAACATTATTCATATGATCTTATAGTTTTGTTCCAAGATTTCACCAAAGTCATGCAATTGTTTCTACACGTTTGCTTATGCCGCATCCACAATAATTTATTCCATTTCCTACCCATGCATCTTAAAACTGCCTCCTAATAGGAAACCTTTTGCAGACTTATTAACAACAGCACCAAGGAGGTTACATTGATTCGGTTTCTGACATCTGGCGATGTCTTGTTTGATACGTGTAGTCAAGGAGTCACTAATATGTATGATTATAATCATTATAGATCACTATCCCAACTTCTCCAATCAGTTTGATGGAAGAAAAATCAATTCCTCAACTCCACCACACGAATAAATATCTTTATTATCTACTATTTTGGTAATCGGGGTATTATTTTCAAATATAAGTAGGAAATGTATTATACTAAGAATAGTGGTGATGAATTATGATATTTAGGATTATAATTGTCATTTTAGTGTACACATGGGTCTAATATATGAATATAATATTGATTATATGGATTTTTCCAGAATTGTGAAGGAAATTTGGTAATGATATCACTTAACATTTATTTGGTGAAATTGGAGAAAATATACTAACCGAATTATTTCTATAGATTTTACATATCGGCTGGAATCAATTCACATAATATACCATGGTATTTCCATATTTCTAGCAATACAGTTTCCAGTGGAATGTTCTAGCTGTCATGCAGACTTGTCACTTATTTCACAATGTCATCTTGTACAGAATTCTTTATCTCTCTTATTATCACAGCGTAGCAGCTTGTTATAAATATGGTTTCAGATTAATTATCTTTCTGAATCACTTCACAATTTTATCATACTTTAAATAAGTCATATATCAGCATAATAATTGAATAATGGTTCAAAAAATAGTTGGAAGTGTTTTGAGAAAATTTGGGAAGTAGTTCAGGAAGAAAATGAATCTGAAACCATTTTTATAACAGACCATTACGCTGAGAATTTAAATTTTTCAAATTGGTCAGAATTTAAAGTACCTAATTATTTTCATTCGACTTATGAAGCACACTCAATTAAAAACCAAAGCAATAAAAAATTGAACATTTTTTTTCGAGTACTGACTGAATAAAATGAACCTTATTCTACATGAGGATATATTTCCCAGACGCTTCGAACCTCCTTGTACCATATAGGAAATCATCGTCGTGCATTTCAATCTCTCACGATGGTCACGCTTTAGACTCTCCATGCTGAAGCCCATCAACATTATTACTCCAGATGCTATACACAGTATCATCACAAACCAGCAATAGACACAATATGACATTTTTATTGGAGATAATCTATAATATGTAGACATAGTCTGTCACATGGGGGATACGTTGATTCGAGAGAAGGTGGCATATATAAGGGTTTCGGTAAACGATTTAATGTATCACAATTATTTCGACTGTCGAAGTTAGAGGAGCTAAGAGGAGTACGATGAAATTTGTTTTAGTTCTTGTGTTGGCTGTGGTGATGGCGGATGCGGTAGGTGGTTTTAATGGAATTGAATTCATATTTTGAATTTTATTTCTTTCAAGGTTTTTAAGACTTTTATTTTTCTAAGGTTTCTAATGATATGTATGCATTTTCACAAACACAGTTACAAATTTGAATAGTCAAATAATTATTTATAATCAATGTACCTGGAAGCATTTTCTACGGATTTTGAGTTGGAGTATTCATTAATTCAAATTCATCATTCATTATGAGCTTCTATTAGGTCGGTAAAATAAAAATACTAATTCTTTGCTTCAAAATTTCTCTTCTCTACAATTTTTCACAATTTTTTTCAATTATTCTTATTCTTATTCTTTTATTTACAGACAATTCCTGAGCTGTTTGCTGGCTATGAAAGAGGTGGCTACGAGATCCAAACCGGTAACTCCAACCAAAATACCGGCACAGGACCATCGCAGTATCCTGGCGAAACGTCTAATCATGACAGTTCTCAATTCTCAGCCGCATCTCAGGATCCCTCAGGATATTCTGATTCATCAGGAACACAAAATTCGGAGAATCCAGGAAGTTTTCAAAATGGAGGGAAAAATTCTGATGGATCTGAATCTTCTGGGGAAGATGCGTCCAGAGGTTCCACGTCACAATTCATCAACAACGGAGAAGAATTACAGGAAAATGGTGGAGATAACGGATCCCGTCAACAGAATAGAGGATCAGAGCGTTTCAGTTCTGGAACATCTGGTGAAAACGGTGGTAGTAACAGGAATGGTAATAGGAATGAAGACGACGACCAGCCGGGTGGAGATCTGGACAATATTCCAGGAGAACCTGGTAAAGATTATCCCATATACGGTGAGATCCCGGAAACTTCCTTCAGGTGCGAGCAACAGCCATCTCCGGGATATTATGCAGATGTAGAAACTCAATGTCAGGTACGATATACGCATTGTAATTCATATCATTTCAAAATTTCAATATAAATAAACTTTCAAATATATTTCATAGTAAATGTTTTGCAGATATGTTGTTTATTGTTGTATGCAATTTCTTCATCTATTCTTTTGTTCATTATTTCGTATATTTTTTCCATTTTTTCCATTTTTTGTTCATTTTTTCTTTTTTGTAAGTTATATGTTCTATTTCGAAACTATGATTAAAAAATAATTAGCAATAAAGTGAAATCAGCTATAGTGAAAGATTGATGGTGAAAAATGAAAAATAGATTTTAATTTCTGCACACATGTACTTTATGTAAAAGAGCAAACTTGACCATTCTCAAAATTCTCAAAATTTTTAAATAATCAATGATCATCACAAAAAAAAACATTCATACAACGTGACAATCAAAACAAATAACTTCAGTTGACTGGATATCATTGTGTTAATGTTCACTTCATACACTTTATGTATTATTCTATATCATGTAAACAAATATCAACCTACTATTTCATAAGCTCATCAGAATGAAATATTTGATCATACACTCGCGTGAATCACACTGAATGGAACTGGCAAATTCAGGTGAATAAAAAAACATCAAATTAGATTTTCATGAAACGATTTGTGTTTTAGGTTTTCCATATCTGCCAAAAGAGTGGTCTCATGAACTCTGCACTCTGCCCTAACGGTACGATCTTCAACCAGAAGGTATTCGTGTGCAGTTGGTGGTACGACTTCGACTGCGATCAAGCAACCTCCTTCTTCTCATTAAACGAACAAGTCAACGCTGAAGGAGAGGATATTGCGGCACGAATCAGACAGGAAGGTAGATCGACGGAAGGGGGTCGAAATGGAGCAGGCTATTCGAATGAAGATCAAAATAACGAAAGAATATTGAATAATGAGAGTGAAGAAAATGGGGAAAGCAGTCGTCATACTGGTTTTAATTCAAATAACAATCAAAATCAAGAATCGTCGAGAATTGTTTCAAATTCTGGAGGTGATTCCAATTACAGCGAAGAGAACACAGGTTATTTGGAAAATGGTTCCAATTCGGAGAGGAATTCTGTCAATAGTCAAACGTACACCAACGGGGAAGCTAATAGTTTGTCGGACAGTAAGCAATTCGGGCACCCCGAAAACAATCAGAATAATTTTGGAAATTCGGATAGTATAACACACAGCGGACAAAGCGATGTGAACAATGGTGAAGGAGAAACTAAGGGATACTCAGATAATGGTCCTAATACGAGGGGATCGGGAAGATATTCCCAACAATCCAGCCAAAATATTGGGAATACACGTCAAGGTTCTTCCGGTTATGATAGTAAGAGTTCCAGTGGCCCTAGTAAATTCACAGGAGAGGATGAAAATAATAGAAATGACGGAAGTTTCATAGTATATTCAGATAATGGACCAAATGGAGAAAGAGCCCGAAGTGGGGTCCAAAATGATTTTGTTTCATCACATCAACCTCAAAAAGGAAGTGTAAGTACTCAGTCCAATGGGTACTCTACAGATGGGTCAAACAATGGAAGTGAGAGAAAATTCGAAAACGGTCAAGATGGTAATGACTACCACAATTCACAATCAAATCTAGGGGAATCAGGAGAAGAAAGTGGATATCCAAGAAGTAGGAACGGTAATGCCAGAAGAGGAAATGAAATACAGAATATAGATGATCGAAATACTAGGAAAGAAAACATCGTTTCAGGACATGGAAGACAGGATGCTATTTCAGGATATTCGTCAGGACCTCCAAGTTTGCTGGACTTGATTGTTGGCCCACGTGATGGTGCTGATATTTTGGATGCAAGTGTAGACGGAGCACTCAACAGTCAAAATCTTTCACCCAGTAAAGGAGGACAAGAGGGCGTGTCTGAGGAAAGGAGTTATTTGCCTCCATCCTTCTGATGATAATTCTTAGTGAATTGTTGTAAAGCTCTTAATATTTACATGTTTTATATTTTGAACATAGTTGTATAATTATATCATACTCATTCACATATGAGCTACTAATAACAGTAATATAATATTATAAGAATTATTTGGACATATAATATAAGAAAAATGTTGGGAATCAACATACCGAATCGTCATGATCTCTTTACGCTCTTACTTTATAGCCCCATGCATAACCAGTCTACCAAAAAGGGTGACTTTATTTACTTTGTTATGTTATATTTCAACTAAAATACAAGTATTATTTTGAAATAACTCTGTATGTATCAGAATATTTTATAATAATAATAATTAGTGGTATGCCCGATGGAATGAGTAAATATGAAATTATATACTGAAAACGTTAGTGGATAGATTTTTTCCAAACAAAAAATTCGGAAATATTGAACTGTATAGAAATATATGTCCTATCACTAGATTTGAATATTATGATATGATATTATGATATTAGTGTTTGATGTAATGTACCAGTAATATGCTCAATAAACTGTTAAACTTTACATATACACACAATTCATTCGACCAATTTCCTTCCCACATCATTTCAATCATTTCAATCACATACTTTCTTTGAGATGAATCCAATCAAAAGAGGTTTTCTCGTCAGCAATATCTGAGTACATCTCAGACACATTTTCTAATTCTTGAAATTGATAAGAAAGTTGGGTTTGAGTATTAGAGCGAAATAAAAATATTGGCACACTCGGGCAACTGACATTCATTGAGATGTATTAAGAACGATGTGCTCTTTTGTTATTAATATATCAATGATAAAATCATCTAATCTTTCAGCACAATGCACAAAGATTAGCACAATTAGCACAAAGATGATAATTTGTTAATTTCTGTCAAAGAACCTGAACAATTGAATTCCTCCAACCAACCAGAGACGGTGTATACAAATATGTAATTAGATGAATGTTCAGATGAATGTTAAAAATGCTTTTATAAAATGAGCGTCATTTTGTTGATTATACTTCTGATGAAACTTAACCATAATATAACATCACTCAAAGGAATAGCCTCTGAATATAATCAAATCACTAATATGTAAACCTTTTCATAGTGACGTTTTCTTCGTCAAAATATTCAAATTTTCTTCACACGAAATCATTCATACAAATCTATTCATACAGTACTATACTTAATGTACTTTTATGTTTTTTTTCAATAACATCGAAACTTGATACAAAATCATTGTTCCCCAATGAAGGCTGTGGATGAAAGATGAGATCGTTTGAACAGGGCACCACAAGGGCGATCACTTTTATGTAGAACTGAATCTCATATATCACGTTATATTATTTCATCAACTATTGCTCCACCTCCACACTATAGGTAAGAAAGTTAAATCACAAGCAGCCGATTTTTTTCTGAACTGTTACAAGTACGTCTAAACACGTTTCAATTAATCGTAATGTATGTGTGTGTGTACGTCTATGTTGGATGATGTAACAATGTAAAGAGTGTTGGGTCGTGATTCGCCGTTGGCTTGTACTAGTACAAGAAATGGACAAGAGATGATTAGAGATGAGATCCTGATAGGGTGATGTTAGGTATTTATTTGCCAATTAATGATTTCATCTCCCTCGCAGGCTCACATATGCAGCGTATGTTATATTGTTCATTAACGGTCACTAATGAATACAGTATCCGGTATACAAGACACTCATTAGGAAAAACTAATTGATATTTATCGATAATCAATCATAAATGTTGTAATTTATACTTGTAAGTGAGAAGGAGAGTCAGTGTCGGTGTCGGTGTAGTTTCAGATAAACTACATAATTATGTATACTGGTATTGATGCAGTCTGAGACAAGGATCTTAATGATGAAAAAAAAGATGGTTTGTTCCCTGCACTCAGTTCATTAAGGGGGTTCATGCACGGTGCTTACAAAAATAGAGGAATTCACTTGCGCTAATTTTTTTCTATTTTCAAAAACCAGTGTAATTGAATGAAAAGCTCACATTTCTAAGATTAATTTAAGCTCTTCAATTATTATGACATTCTATTTTATTGAATTCAACCAGTTTCAAGAGTTTTAATAAAAAAAATGTGAAAAAAAAATGATTGGATTCGCAAGAATAAAATGTCATATTAATTAGAGACCATAAAATTATCTTGGAGATGTGAACATTTCATTCGATTACACTGGTTTCTGATCATGGACAAAAATAGTAAAGATGAATTTTTCTAGTTTTAGAAACGCCGTTTAAGGTTATTTCTGTGATCATTTCACACCAAAAATTACATTTTGATCTCCATGCTAGAAGGAATTTAACTTCTACGACGCGTTCAAAAAATTGCACATTACACGGTACATGCAATGAGGCATTTGCTATAAATTGGTGTAGGAATATACATAAATGACATAACCGTAAGATGACGCGTTCTTATCTCTCTTAGCCACCTTAAAACGCGGTATAAACTTTCTGAAAACGTTCTAGGCTTATTTCATTAGTTACATAGATAGAAAAACTGCGGTCTATGTAAAAACAAATGCTATACCAAACTCATGTTGTGAGTCACAATGTTGAGACAGATTTGATCTTGATTAGGCTGGTTATTTCAAAACGACTCTTTTGTACATTAAATTGTACATACAAGAAATGGGTGAATCGTTGTTTTAATAACAAATTGATTCGTTGGTATTAATGTCGTTTTTTATTTTCAAGGAGTCGAGTCAAGTTCAATCATCACTCTCCCACCTCAAATTTTTTACAATATTACTTTATTTTCATACTTCTATCCATTCACGTTTTCATTATAAAATTAGGCATTTTAGATTTTTATGAATCATTCTATTCTATTTTTCCTATCGAAAAATTGACACAAAGCCATTGTTTCCAAAAATGAAACACATACTAAATCACATTTTGCAACTCACAATTGGTAATCAATATTATAAGGGAAGCTAATAGACACGTTACAATATCGTTAACTTGATACATGGCAGAAACACGATTTTAAATAAATGAAGTCAGTTGAAATCAAAACAGGATTTACATATAAGATGTAGCCTATATGAATGTATTGTACTATTATTATACTTATTAATCTATTATTTTAACATAAAAATATACTTTATCGTGCAAGAAATTATGTTTTCTTTCATAAAGTTCCATATTATTTTCAAGCATAATAATTTTCAGCGTGATAGATAATATTATTGCACTACTTATACATTGTATTATAATTAAATTAATTATATAAAATTATCAAACGATATCAATAATGCATGCGATTGAAGACGATGATACATGTCAAGTAAAATGCCATGCCATGGTGTGTATTACACTATTCGTTTTGTATATAATGCAGATGCAATATTCCAGAAGCATCAGAAATCTTCGACTTGGTGTTCAGTCAGTAATACAGTGTTCGATATTGTTTTCTCTGAAAATGGTTTGGAAAATAGTCTTGGTATTGGTGTGCGCTCTGACTGCTGGCTCAGTAAGTCACTTATTAATTACATTTTACTAATTATATTCGAATGAATAGATTAAAATTAAGAACTAGTCGCTGTTTTCATTCAACAATAATTTTAACAAAAATATTGAATATATATTTTTTTAGTGCTTTGCTGCTCTTCAAAACTACCTTGAAAATATTTTTTAAAGAGAAAGAGGAGTTAAAATTGAAACGACTCATTTCAATATTGTTGATGTTACAATTGTTTGTATTGAATGTTGTGTTTGTATTTGCATTGATTTGTATCGAATGAATAGGCTGGAAGAAAATTAAGAACTGTTCCATTTTTGAGTTGGCTGGAATTGACTCTTAGAATTTTTGAATTTGAATGGACTCGACTGGCTTATTTTAAGAATAATTTCAACAAACATAACAATTTCTGAGATAGTTGAAATTTGATTTTGAAATTTTGTTGAAATTTGACATGTGAGCAGCTACAACTGATGAATATAATTATATTAATCAGTTGATTATTAATCGAGTTTCGAAACTAACAGAGATAACCACGCATGATCATAAGTTAATTCGTTAACTTTTGGTCAATCCACCAACCATCACTTGGTATAAGCGGCTTTCAAACAGTTCAGAAAGTTTTGAAGAAAGTTTTCAAGTTGCAAGGAACTATATACTATGTATTTCCCTCAAACTTTCGAAAGTGATTTTTGGATTAATCCCTGTATACACATAATAAAAAGTCAATTTATTATATGATATAAGCCTATATATGAATAAAATATGAATAAAACGAAAATAATAATAGGTTTTTGTTCAAGTCATTTTAGAATAATTCACTAATTTAACAATGCTCCTCATCGACCAATCGCGCTTATGCCTCATCAGAGCAATATAATCTGTATTTGCCTCGTCAATTCATATATTCATTCATACCCAATTAAAATATTATCCGAACACTGACTCAATTAATTCAATTAAGTTGGATACTACTCGACCTTATAGCGTAGTCACCTAAAGATTTGCGATGGTACCAATAAAATGAATTGTTGATCTAATTGACTTGTTGATCCACTGAAGTCAAGTCTGACTCGGGTGTGGGTTCGATTCCCGTATAACACATAGGATAGGTTAGGGCAACTATAAAAGAAAGAAAAATCAACAAAAATGTGTGGAAAAAGTATCACCCACCCATTCTCATAGTTCTAACAGAGATGCGAGTGGGATGTTGTAAACTGTTTCCATCACCATCTGAGTAAAATATTTCAAATAGTATCGGACCTAAATGGTAGAATGTTTATCGAGCAAACACTTCTCATGATCATCTGAATACAATATTTTAAATAGACTAGTAATACATTTCTTGTATGTTTCCAGTGCCAGAGAACGTACGATGATGATTTCGTAGCAGGGGATGAAATACAAGGTACAGCAGGCATAGACTATCCTGTACTTGCGTCCATTCCCGAAACAGGATTTACCTGTGACGACATTGGCGTTCCTGGCTATTATGCTGACCCACTCTCAGCCTGCCAGGTAATAATAATAATAATAATTTTGTATTCCTTCGAGATAATTACATTATAATATACAAAACGTCAGATAACAGTCAAATTGGAATTAAATGTGACATTTGAATACAGTGGTTGTATATAAATTAAAATAATACTCTGTTTTAACATAACTCATCTAGCCTTAATCTTTCAATCAGATAGTCGCGTAGTTTATTTTTGAATACATTTTTAGAAGCTTGTTTACTGACATTTTCCAGTACATTCGGCAAGGCATTGAAAAATCTGCACCCTCATACGCTATAGCTTGTGAGTCTCCAAAACCAATGTTGATTTGTTCCTGTGTTAAAATTATGCACTTCGTGAAGAGTTAGACCAATTTGGTTGTTGTCAAGTACAAACCTAATAGTAGGCTAGGCCTACTATAAATGTACATGCTAGCAATAATTGTCAATATTTTAAATAGGCTAAACAGTGTTCTGCAAGAGTCTGTACTAAACCTCGGCAATGGCATTCTCATTTCATACGCGATTTGTATCAATATTGTTCAATATTTCAGTAGATATATTAGCAGACAGACATAAGATGAGTAATTAATTGTTGAAACTAACAATTATTATCGGATCGGGGAAGGAGGGGGGAAGAGAGTGGGGGGAAGAGAGTAGGGGAGCGGTATCCAACAAATTTATAGGTAAAAAGTCCTCTTTCTGGTGCATGTCAGTTTTCAGTTATTTTGTTTCGTCATATTCTTCATCACCAGGATTACTCATCTCTTCTTTTCGTTCTGCTAGTTCTCTCGAATTCTATTTATTTTCGCATCACCGACTATCTTTTCTGATTCCATATTTTTTTCAAATTTTCAAATTTTCAAATTTCCATATTACACACATCAGCCACGTTTTCTTCAGATGTCAAATTCTAATCTTCTTCTCATTTTCACAATGTCGTGAATTCATACTTTTCCTTCTAACTGTCCTTCTCTCTTTTTCAGAAGGTAATACATTGAATTAAAATATGTATTGATTACAATATCTTGACATTTGTAATTAATACTCCATTTCAATTATGCATATCGATTAATTTAATTGGAAATCACTCATAACACTTGCACACAAGTTACCAACAACAGAACAATCTCACAACAGCAATTAAGTTCAAGTGTGGTTCTGAATGATCAAAATGACTAATTGACATTTGACATTATTTGAACTTTCGGAAATGTAATCTTTTGAACTCAATAAATAAAGTGGTAAATACCAAGTTTTTACATTCGGTGTAACGTCGATCTTGTCACTAATCTAGCTAGTTTCAATTTAATTGTCGACAAAATGGTCTTCAATTACAATCATTGTTGCAATATTGAAAATAAACACTGCAATACTGTTGCAACAATAAGCCAACATTAAGCCTAACTACAAACCGTGATAATAATGTGTATTTGACGAATAATGTCTATCAGTTTACATTCAAAACTGATTTGAATTATAATTGTTGAATTTATCAAAATGTTCAATCTGACTATAATCAGATCTTGGACAAGCCAAAATAATTACTTCGATAACCTGATCGAAAATTTGCGAATATTATGAAACTAATTGCATCATTCCATGAGTACCAGTATCGTCAGATTTCGCAAATGAGGAAATGCTGGTGTAAGAGATGACTAGCACCGTCATTCAGGAGACCGGGGCTCGATTTCCGGTTTGGTTGACCATCCTAACGGAGGTTTAACATGGTTTCTCTCCGTCGTTTAGGTTCAGTCCACAATGATACCCTGAACAAGCCACGATCGACTTCTTCGAATAAAAAATAACCTCACAACACATTCTCCCATCATCTCATTCATCATTCCCGTCGCCAATAGATTATAGTCATCAGTGCAGTGCGCCATCAAACGCAATATAAATAAATTAAAGGTAAAGGATGTTAACGACCAAAATCACAAAGACTATCAATTCTAACATAAATCTCGATATCTTACAGTAATTCTAGTGAACCAGTGTGGTAATTTCAATTGCATTTCCAGGCTTATTACATCTGTCATACAAGCGGCCGTGGAGTCGGCATCCTCTGTCCCAACGGCACAATCTTCAACCAAGAAACACTCGTCTGCGATTGGTGGTACAACTTCGACTGTTCGCTCGCCGTCGGATTGTACGGCAAGAACATTGACATTGTCGAAGCAATGGCTGAAGTCGATGCACAAAACGATCTCATACGTAATGATCCTCGTAATGCCATCAGATCAAACATTCCTAGTTTTGCACGAACTCTCGGCCGCTCTCCTCTTGGAAATCGTGGGCTCGGCTCACCTCTTGGATCTCGAGGTCTGGTATCTTCTCTTCGACCACTTGGTCTGGTGTCTCCTCTTGGGTCTCGCGGTCTTATCTCTCCTCTTGTGACTCGCGGTGTCGTCTCTCCTCTTGTATCTCGTGGTCTAGTCTCTGCTCTTGGGTCTCCTCGTGGTCTCTCTGGACGTCTGCGGTTGAACAACAACATCGGTCGTAATACGCAATCTAACGTTCGTCGTCCATCAGGCAACCAGTCTACTGGGTCTCGAGGGAACTACGACTACAACAATGGTTATCAAAGCAATGGTAAATCAAGCAATAACAACAACAACAACAATAACAATTACAATGAATTTGATGATGACGTAGAATTCAATGGCTATGATGCAAACAGCAATGGCATCTCCCGGGCTTATTTACCACCATCGAAGTAAATAAACACGATTTCTTTTTATATCCTACTGCTATTTTGATTGATAAACGGAATTATTCTCTACGTCATCCATTTTTATCGACTATTTATTTCGTAATGGTCTTGTATAGATAACACATAAAATGCATCTTCAGTATATTTACTATGATTAAAGTTCAAACTCATTTAAAGACTTGCTTGCTTTATAACTTTATATCACTATCTTGTGTACTTGCAATTCACATGCTTTTTCATCTATTATTTATTTACTATTATTTAAATTCAGATTAGTTGTATAATTATGTGTGTGAGGATAGAATAGATTGCACTAATAAAAATAAATAAAAATTGAACTTGATATTTTCTCAATAACGTCCCATTCCTTGTTGTGTACAGTACGAAAGTCAATAGATTTTAAAGCTTTGTTTGAAATATTAAAGCTACAATAATGTATAATGCCACCTGTGAGTGTAAAATTGAAGTAACGAAAAGAAAGTGTTTTTCAAGCATTCATACTAACGCGATCGAAGAGGGTATTCGCTGAAGTAAACGATTACCAGCTCCGTTAGCTCAGTACATCAATACAGTACAAGAATTGTGGATAGCTTCTTCCAAAGTAATTATTGCAATGAAAAATTATTATTGTAATTGTTACAATTGAATGGTCGGATAGAATATAATATGGGCAATTTATACTAGAATGAGGAAATAGAGGGAAAATAGAAACGCCATTTATATGAAACTCAACATAAATTGATATCGATTCCTATTTTAAATCAAACATTCATTAACTATATAGTAAGATTCACTTACTCTATTGCAATGTCTGCGATAATGATATAATCTTAAAATTTTGAGAAGTGAAAATTGTCAATACCTTTTTTATGGGTTGGGTCAGGAAATCGATTATTGATCGAGATACATTCATTGCGGAAGAAAAATAAAAGTTATACACGTCAAATAAATATCAATTGGATTCTCATATTACTCCCCAAGATTTCAAATTGATCATATTTCAGGAAAAACAATGAAAATTTCGTAACAATAGTATTTGACTCCCAAAACCATACGCGATAAATGCACATCCATCCTCGTATCAAGTGACTACAGTCAGGCCTACTAGGTCCGCTAATCTATACATCTTTTTTTTTTGCGATTTTTTTCTTTCTTCGCTGATCTGTACTTGATTTTCATGCTTATCAGAGAATTGTGGGAAAACGTGGGGAAGTAGTTGAAAATAATGTATCAGTTCAAGACAGATATTTCGCAGATCACATATTTGGAGAATTGGAGAATAAAAAGTGATAATGATAACGTTAGTATTTTTTGTAAGGGTTAGATGATAATCTGTGTGTAGGTTGAAACCGGGTTCAAACCCTCCTTGATAACCCGCGGTTATACTTCCTGTATGACAGACTATCATTTATTACGGTACCAAAAAACTTAATCTCAATCAAGTGATTAAGGAAGACGATGACTCTCAGTTCAATCACCAACAAAATTCGATTATCTCGTTTTTAATAAAACGGAAAAAACTGGTGTTGTGAGATGTTCGAGGTGGTATATGTAAGTGTCAAATATATTCTATCTTTCAAAAAAACTTCACGTGATGAAATTCATCTTCAACAAAAATGATGTTCAAATTATTGTAGCATTGAATGTGAATTAAATTTAGTTCTAGTATCGCATTTATTGCAATTTAATTTTTATGTAAAGTGATCTGTACAGTTCGATTATGATGATATCATAGGACTGATGATGATGATGATTATAAAGTGTGTAAGTCCATTAGGTGATGGATTAATCAATAGATGATTAGTTTAATTATCGTATATTGATATATCAATTTTTGTTCAATATAAATATAATACTTTGATAAACACTACTACATACTATGTATTACATAGTATAAAATATGTATTTCCGTGTGTCACAATATAATGATCTAATCGTTTATATTGGTCCTGATTGATTAGGATAATCAAATACGTAATATCAAGTTCCTTTATATATAGTTTTTCACACTGCATGAAAAACTCTACATGTGGAGACGTCCCTCAATTCCTCAATATTCACGAGTTTGGACGGTACTAAACGTTGCAATCATCTCTCGCTCTAGCGTCTCTCGAGTGATCTACATTTTTGTTCAATAATAACAATATCATGAATTATTGAAAATCATTAGATAATAATTTAAAAAAATACATTCTAGAGAATTGAATCTAGTTGGTATCTGTGTTCTGCAATCATGAATATAATATCTGTCATTAAATTAATCTTGGAGAGGATGAATAATTGACCATCTATGTGTCCACACACGCGTAGGCCGAGATCCAATCTAAACAGTCCGTCTCAACAATTGAACTCTTACAAAATCACTCTCGATAATACTGCAAAATCTCAAATTTACTCCACGCGCCAAATATTTTTTTTTAAAACATTTTCAAACTTATATCTTTATTTACATACGAAACTTCATTCTGATTGGCTGTTCTATCTGTCACGTAGTAGACTTCAAGCCTTCCTCTATCTCTTGGAAAACCTATTACACACACATATTTCACTCTAATATAGGTCATTTGCGTATTCAATTTAATATCGATCTGTATTTGACATTTAGTCGACTTGAAAGTGATGACAGTAAAACTTAAGACACTTGAATTAGAACGTCGAATGTATTACATTATCTTATCTGTAAGGCATAACAATTGGGTCATGTAGAAGCTGGTTTTGGCACCACTAGAGTAATGCATTTCAAGCCGCGCGGGCGAAATTAAAAGCCATCTCCGTGTACGTAATAATTAACCTACATAAAGTAAACAATTAATTCAAAAAATAAAGTGTTTATATAGAAAATTGAAAACAACAGGTTTTGAAAAAAATTATATAGAATTTTATATAGAGATTTATTTCGCGGAAAATGATTTATATGTTATAGAATGTCGATTAATTAATTTGTATTCAAGTATTGAGATCGAAGGAGATCGGTCGGTCGGGCGATGGACGATGGTGAAGTGGTTGGAGATTTGCTTGAAGGAAATGATAATGAATCGTTGTTGTTGGAGCAAGTACTGAGAGTGGATGAAAATGATCCGACGTTGGTGATAGAAGAATTAGATGCTGCACCTGGTTGTAGTCATGGTGATAATTATATGTCTATGGTGACGAGAGTACGGATAAGCGGTACGAAAAATGGTAACAGTGAACGTAAGTAATTGAATTTTTTCATTTAGAAAACTCAGTTTGTGTCGCTGCGAGTGTAATGGATAGAAATGTCAGAAAAATGTGTTGATCTCAATTGACAGAATTGTGTGAACATCACCTTTACAAATATTAAGACCTATAACATGATATTTATTTAAATTGTAGCCTGCAGGATTAGGTTCATTTATTCATTCATTTATTCATTCATTCGATTGTCCGTTACATCAGAATATATAAAATTATAGTTTCCGAACTTTACTAGACGTTTCCAAAATGTATTTCCTATTATCTAAAAATTAGTTGAACTAACTCTTCCTGATTATTATAAGGTTAGTCTTATTTCTCACGTTAACCATGTATCAACTAAAAATGTTGGGCACAAACAATCAAGCTGAACACTAGCCGACTGTATTTGAGAACACCACTCGGAGAACATTGTCGTCCACTTATTACAACGATGTGTGACTTAATCTGTAATTTATATACAAAGGAACTACCTAACTTAATGGATGCAAAATTCAGCTTTTACACAATCTAATCCAATATGAAAAAAAAAATTGATAGCTAATATTAAAGAAGTTTTTCTATTTTTTAAAATCCCAATTATTAATTGACATAATAGGTTAAATTTTCACATCTTCAAAATGACAACTGCCCTACATTGAAAAGCCTGATGTTAGAACAAATGTGTTTAGAATTTGAAGTCAAGTTGAGATAAATATATTTTGCAGATAGGGAACTGAATGTATTTTTACACTTTATTATGCCTATACAAATTCGACAATTTTGCGACCAAATTGCAAAAATGCTGAAATGTTGAAGTTTTCTCATTATATATTATATTATATTTGATAGCTGTGTCGGGAGTTCCGTACTTGAATAACAAAGTTATTCGATTCATTATAATAATAATTATGATTCGATTATATGAGATTATGATGGATATTTTTTGGGTATAAATTTGAAAAAACGAGAATCCAAATAGATTGTAATGAAATAAGCGACAATCAAAATTGTATTAAAATCAGAAAACAAAAAGTGAAACATTGTATACCGGTACTGAAAACAATGAGACAATTCAGATTTATCTTCGTACATTCTTTCTTTCTGTCCAATCATTTTAGTTTCATCATTTGAAAATGATTGTAATCATAACATTGATCAATTCTCAATTCAATTTTGTGAAGGTAAAATGGACTCGATGTGGACTCGATGACACATAATTAGCTTAGTCCACAGAGACTTATAGCATTCGGGTTCAGCCCAACTAATTCGTAATAAATAATTGAGCTATCTTTATGGAACTTTCAGCCAAGTTCAAGAAGAGTGGAGAACTATTCAATGGAATTATCAACTTGATTTGTAAAAGTTAACATCAAATTAGATCTGATTTAAATCTGATTCTCATTATCATGAATATCCCCAAACCAGCTCGACCCCACCCCGACCAACACTCGTACCGTTTTAGTCAATGCTCGTACGTTTAATCATCTTTCTTGTTCAAGTACTGATTCAATTCTTTTGAATTTTAGCTGTATCTATGGCACCTATTGAATTTAATGATAATGTATCTTTTCTTATATAAATTGATTCATTCGATTTCTCAAAAATAATTGAGAATTCGTTGTGGATCGAAATTAGACATCAATAATTTTATTTAGATTCTTTTAGATTCAGTAAACTTCACTTCAATTTCAGTTGAGTCAATTTTTTCTTTATATATATTTTATTCACTCATATTATATTGAATGATTAAATTTCAAATTTTGTATATATAGGTCTAGTATAATTACATATTATAAAACGATTTCGGAGAGAGGGTAGATACTTTGGTGTCGTAATGAATCGAATATGGAACATGGTAATTCCGAAAATCGTATTCTTTCTTATGAAAATAAAGTCTTGAGAATACCATCCATGAAAATTTGAAATCTACAGAAACACTCCAGTTTGCTTACGAGTTTTAAATACTTTCAATAAGTTTTCTAGACTATATGGGGAATTGCAAGGACTATATTAAATACAATGGTGAATGTATCAAATTTGTATATTAGTTTCATACGAAGGAGAGTGTACTAATTCAAGTAGATTGTGTACAAGGGACCCCGACCTACCATATATACTTATTTGTCTGAATGTAGCTTGGTGCAAGTGTACTAGGTAAGCGTTTGTCGGCTTATTCATAAGATTAGAAAATATAGTTATAAATAGAATTGTCCTTGTTAACATTTACTGTTTGAAAAAATTCAATGCTATCAACGGAAAGTGCGTCGTACTCATTTTACTACGCCATTTGTTGTATCTATGCTAGATCATAATTTACTATGGAACCTTCGCAGAAGATAAGACTATTCACGATATAAATCAGGTAAACTTCATCTCACAAATAAATGTATGGTTATATGAATATTCGAATAAATAAATACAGTATCATGTAATTATATCGTTTGATACTTATCTAAAAATATGTAATCAATATTGTGTACTCTTTACCGATTTATGTATTTATTCTTGTCGTAAAATTACTCCATGCACATCAGAAATATTATAAAATGGAGTGAAATATAACATTATGATAATAAGTAAATAATAATATACAGTACCGTACCATGCATATACCTGTAGAGAAATATATTCATAAATATATATGACCGATTCACAATAAAGATTAAAACACAAGCTTACAATTTGATGAAAAATAATCATCAATGCTGAAAACACATTTCTCTATTCGGTTGATATTTTAATGTTCTCATAAAAGTGAAAACATTTCCAACTTGAAATTCAATTTGGCGTGATGTGAACCGAAGCTAGATCAATTCCTTAATCTGCTGACGCTAATTCAACATTTTTAAACTTAAAATTGAAATCATACTACTGTTCTAAGTCTCCACTCGACTTGTCGTATAGTGATCAACTATAGCGATTATCTCCTCATAAAAAACTAAAAGTAGCCTAATTCAATACCGTGAAATGAATTGATAGTTGTCCTTATAGTACGTATCATTAACAGTGTGATTCATAAAGTGAACTAAAAGTGCAAGTTGAAATAATGAGGTCATGTAT
The DNA here is from genome assembly GCA_907164805.1 of Brachyptera putata. NCBI lineage: Eukaryota > Metazoa > Arthropoda > Insecta > Plecoptera > Taeniopterygidae > Brachyptera > Brachyptera putata. The sequence goes on from OU015466.1 coordinate 19,972,016, forward strand.
AATGAAGTTGCATATGGGGTCACACACTACTCTGATAACGTATCCAACGTCCTTGAGTAGGCCTATAGCACATGCTTAACTGTTAGTCCTATATTATGACATTTGATTTTGTCAAGTTTATATCTGATTATATCTATAACAGTTTCTAAGTGGTATATAATTTGAGATAAAAAAATAAATGCGATCAAAAGGACCCCGCTCCATACCCGCCTTGAAACCCCAACATTCATTCACTCACCCATTCGTTCGTTCATTCATTCATTCAATGAAAACATGCTCAGTTTTTTACGCTATGATTGAAATAAAAGAAAATGCGCAACCTATTCGTTGTTGGATGAGGGATATAAACATATTTGTTTGACATGTCATGATATGCACCTTGAGTTCAAAACTCATTTTAATCGTTCTACCATTGACTAAAGAAATACTCTTTAGTCTATGGTTCTACCATTTAATTGATTATACCTGTCACCTGAATTCTTAATGGGTTTATTATTATTGGTTTAGGGTTGGGAAGATAGCCCAGGCCATGCCATCTTGTCGTTCCTAGACTTCAATGGGAAATAATGACTTTGTGGGGATTTCTTTTATTTAATCAAAAAGGAAAATATTCATCAAATTTTGTTTGTTTTGTTCTAGCTTATGAGAAAAGCGTTGTTATAAAACGTCAACCAGCTAGTCAGGTGTACAGGGATCTCTTCAAATGTGGCGTTTTCTTCCTGAACGAGAAAGCTACGTACTACGACGTTATTCCAGCATTCCAGAGATTCTCAAGAGGAACCAAAAGACTTCCTTATCCGAAATGTTTACATGCAACTGAGGAGGTTATCGTCCTTGAGGATTTGCAACCTGAAGGATTCAAAATGTCGGATAGGTTAAAAGGATTAGATTTCGATCACTGTAAGCTTGTATTTCAGGTAAGTGAAACAAATATTCCTAATATAGCTTAATATTTATATTTAATGGATATGTATAAATATGTTCCTAATAAATAATCAAATCAGTAGTAGAACGACTAAATAATGAAGTTGACATCAATTTAATGATAATCATTTGAAAAATACTTCCAATTTTGAAATAAAGAATTTATATTTACTCGATAATATTGAGACTGGGTTCAGTACACAGACAAAATGAAGTCGGGAATCTATGAAATAGTGCATGATAACTGAATCAAGTACTCGTAAGATATACAATTTGAAGAACATATATCTCAAGAATTTTGGTTATCGATTTCCTATATTCATATAAGCCAAAACATAACCATTATTTGATTGGATAAACTTTCAACGCATTTTATCACTTGATTACTTGATCATTCGATCATTTCATACATTGTGCAAGTGAAGGGGCAACTACCCTAAATGTCATCATGAATGGCATTGACACAATACAATGATAAGCCTTCAGTATATTTACTAGAAAAATCAATAATTCAGTAAATCAAAACTGTCTGATTTCTACTAGATGCATATACAACTTGCGTACCGCGTATACAATATCTCACAAATAATTGGACGATCCCAGTCTAGTATAAATAACAATAATATGACACATTTTTTTCTGAAATTCAATTATCTATATAGAATAGCATATCCAGTAGGTCGTGACGATTCAATAAATTATTACTGATGATACGTCTATTGACATTATGGTCTTGCACATAGTTAACTTCGTAAACTTACTTTTATATAAAAACTTCTTTATAATAGTATGGAAGATCACGTTTATTGTAGGTTAGCAGAAATAACATTTAGTACCCACATACTAATTTGGACTCAAAAAATTATTTAGTACTGTACTACGTAAAGTATTCCATAATAATAACGCTAGTAAATGAGTACGATTTGTCGAGTTGAATGACAATGGAATAGAAATGTTCGGCATGAAATATAAATGTGACATTTGCAGTAATTTTAATTTTATTATGAATTATTTATTATCAAGAGAATAAAACACGAGTTACGATGTAGAGGCTTGGATATTTTTAAATGTTATATAAATTGTTTATATACGTCTACTTAAATGCTCGGTTGCACAATTGCAATGAGACGTTCGGTATGAACAAGAGAATAATAAAATCATGTAAACGGTAGAAATACAAGCTGTAATATGAATGTACGTCATTAGTGATATTTATTTGAGAATGTAATTAAAAACACATTTAAAAAACAATGATACACAATATTTGTTATATGTTTCTTTCACCTGATGAGAACAAGGAAATCTTTCGGAAATCGTATGTTTTTTAAAGGTGTTTTCAACTACTTTTTGAAAGGAATTTCGGCTGTGACGTCTTTGATTTACATTGTGTATATTTTAATGTTGACTACCTTGTCAACACTCTTCAAACTTTCAATTACCGTAATTATAGATGTACATTTTCGTAACAAATCGAAAGATTATAAACACACTTGTTTACCTTAGTTAAGGCTATTCACGTATGCTGCTTGACCGGCCCGATTGGTTTGACACTCAAGCTCCAACGTATAAAGAGTGACTATGTTCATTTCACAATGCAAAATGTGGGGTTAAATTTTATAGTTTATCTTGCTCTGCTCTTATGAATATACTTATTTGACATTAGCTTAAGAAGAAATGAAAATACACTTTTTGATTATATTTCTGTAATCGAAAAAAATGCATTTATTCTTCCAGACTGAAATTAAAATGAATAATTATTTAGAATTCGAATACAATGAGCTCAACATCTTTCATGTTGTACCACTCACCTCAGTATTTTTTACCTTGTTCCAAAAAAAACTCTTTCAATCTACAAGTAAAGGTTTTGTAAGAAAAGTAACCCCATTGTTGGAAAATAGACAATGTCACTAAACGGCAGAACACGTTAACAATGCATAATGATGTTGGAAAAGTTGTATATAATTTAAAAACAGATTACTGTGTTCGACAATAACAGGTTAAACTCATGTCAAACTTACATACATAAAATAATTTGAAAGTACGCCAACTATTCACAAATGTTCATATTGTTTAGGTCTGTGGTCTACCTTGAGACGTATCTTTGTGAGTATGATTTTCTCTCCAAAATTTAAATTGCAATTTACATCAAATCTACGCATATTTTACCACTTATTTTTCATATACTCTATATACGTGGTGATGCGCATTTATTTTTGTGTTGCTTTTGGAGCGTATACATTCTCTTCAGGATGCATTTTATTATGGTTTGATCGGCCACTTATCGATCACTTAATCACACGCTTGATCACTTGCTTGATCGACCGCGTGCATGGTACAACACTGTAGAAGTAAGGGTAGTCTTTATCAATCATTTATCAGTCGTTCACGCGGGCAATAAAATGGCAATCAACACTCGTCAGTACCTGTATATAAGCCTCTCTTTGAGGATAAACTCAAACAATTAAATACATCTTTCATTTATGAGTGATAGCAAATTAACAGTACAAATCACATAAATCTAGAACAAAAACAAATACATGTTTTGTTCTCATTTTTTAGGAGTTGGCAGGACTTCATGCAATCTCCTTAGCAATGAAACATCAAGACCCTGCCAAATTCAAAACAGTACGCGACTCTATCCAAGAAACAATCTACATCTCCAGCAACAAATCACTGTTCAACCCTTCTTTGGGAAACGCCTTCAAAATCGCCCTTTTCTCACTCCGTTCGATGTCACTTGAAGATCCAACCCTTCTCACACCGATTCGCTTACTCGAAAACATCAATAAAAACCTATTCAAACGAATGCTCAAATTCGTGAAACCGCGAGAACCATTTGCCGTGATAAACCACGGCGACTGTTGGATAAATAATTTCTTATTCAAATATCGTGACGGTGAAATCGTCGAAGACGTTCGATTACTCGATCTTCAGGTAACGCGTTACGCGTCACCGGCAATCGATATACTTCACTTCCTCTACACGAGCACCCATGAAGATATACGCTACAACCATTTCGAAGATCTGTTAGTAGTTTATCACAATTCACTAACCGAGTCGTTGTCACGTCTACTCAAAGAGAAGGAAGTTGATAATATCTTCACTTTGGAGCAATTAAGAAACGAGATGAAGGTATACGCGTTATACGGACTTATCAACGGACTGTGGTTGTTACCGGCGATTACGGTGGATGCGTCGACGTTGCCGAATATAGGTGATATGGCGAAAGATGATTTGTACTCCCAGGAGAATGTTGATCATTGGATTGCTCATCAAACGCAAGATTATAAAGACAGACTACGTCATTTAGTACTTGAATATATCGAGAGAGGTTTTTTGTAGTAATATTATTAATATAGACTTATCGAAGGGGAATTGTACAGTTGATCGATATTATTGTTGTTCTCAGAAAAGTTTTTTTTTAGACAAAGTTGAAGATGTAGTCTTGCATGTATGTAGTTATTATGTATGCCAATATATTTCGTTCTCCAACGGAATTTACTCGATCGCTTTGACATCAATTTTTGAGATGGAAATTTTAAGATATTATGTACCTTTGTAAAATATTATATCTAAGGTTATGAGGTGATTTAGGATCTAAGAATATTTTGTAAAATAATTTTATAATTTATCGGATAAGGTGGAAGTTTTGATTTTTCAAATTTCAAGAGTACATATTATTGAGAATTTAAAAATACTCATTATTGTTCATGGACGTTTACTTTAATCAAGAATCGAACAAGATATTGATATGTAGTCCATAGATTCGAGATTCATGATCATTTTCATTAAAGATATCAATATAGATTTATTAAATAATATATTTTTTTGATTCACAATTAAACCGACTCAATGTTTTGAAACAATCAAAGTGACTGTATGTGCCATGAATTATGTTATATATATAAAGTATGATTGTAAATTGATTCTTTTTCTATATCATTTTTAATCGATTATATCATGAATGTTATAGAATTATATGATCATAATAATAAGGTATAATAATAAAATTATGTAGAAACTATTTTGAGGGTTGTAGGAAAAGGGAGCAATCTACGTCTACAGCATAAGTGGGATTATATTTTTTTACCCAGTGGGCCTTTACGTAAGAAATAGTAGTTCAAATAATCTACAAAAACTATCAAAAACTAATAAAAAAAAATATCATTTCAATAACATACGTTAGTTCTCTCATAAAAATTGTTTTCTCAACAGTATTTACTTATGTAATACCGTAAAATGAAATATAAATATATCAATATAGACATTCGTTTAATGATCTAAAAGTCAGTATTATAAAATGAAGTTTATGTTGAGAAACTCAACAACATTTTAATGGCTATTGAGATGTTCACACCATTGCCTTCTCAACACTTGAGAAGAATTTGTATCATTGTACTTATACTAGATCCGGTATCACTTGTTATTTGAGACATTCATGTTCACAGGTGGACACCAGAGCTGTAGAGTTAAACGTGCTTTATTTGTATTCTTGTGTATGTCAAATAGATACCCAAATTGAAAATAAAAGCAGTACAAAAATGACGAATAATGAATTAAAATAAAATTCATAATAATTGAAGTGTAAATGTTCAGGTACATACAGGATATGGTGCGTAATTAAGTTTCCGTGTGTACTTTTATTTTTCTAAGAGGTTTGAATGATGATGATCGTACTCGTACATAGATTTATAAAACAGTTTTACAATGTAATTATGAATTATTTACAACAATCTGATAAAAAAAGAGTGATGCTATTTTAGGGCAAGTTGATATAGTTATATATTATTAGGTATGGTCGAGAAACCATCACGATTACCGATTACACGATTACGATATATGTATATTTTCATAATTATTAATTTTATTGTATGTTTTTGACGTTATTATAAGATGTGTGAACACCTTCTTTAGATATTCTATTTAGATATATTGATATTCTGAAAGCAGTGTTATATCCAAATCTTTATCATCAGACTGTAAGGCTGTAAGGAAGTAAAAAAAAAAAGGAATTATGTTAATAACTATTAAAGGCCATGTAGAGGTGTAAATAAAAATGTGAAAAATGTATAAATAGAAAAGGAGAGGGGGAAACAGAAATTAATTGGTTATAAATGATTCAAAAAAATTTGTACTGATCTTTTCAAAATGTCCAAGACAATAGAATCTATACTGTTTTGGGGCAGATTATATTTATTAACTAAATTCTTTAAAAAGGCGGAATGGTTCCTCTTGATCACATTAGACATATATCTTTGTTACTCCATACAGAATAAAATGCAACAAGCGAGAGATTCCTCTAAGAACGAGTATTTGCATCAGTGCTGAATCCCTCAATACAAATTAGTATTTGTAATCGTTTAGTAGCCCACCCACACGTTCCATCCTGTGTTCAATGATAGAACCAGCGGGGTATCCATCGTGCACACGGCGCCATCCAATGACTACTGGTACAAGAAATTGTTTATGACGTTAGAAATATTTATTAAATCTTATTTATCGTGTCCCATGTGGTAGAGATTCTAGAGAAAATATGTATTAGTCTTCAATTTTTAACAAAACATATTTGAATACTACTAGGATTTGTTGTTCTGAAATTCAAGCTAATTCGTAAGTCAATTTCGTTTCACTTAAAAAATACGTCTTGTTCAGGCTTTTTCCTCATGGAATAAATTATTCAACGAAAAAATAATTTTGTTGGTAAATATGGAATATTTCCGACCTATCATTACTAATAAGTGATGTCAGAAATTATTTTTGTGAATATATCCGTTCATTGATTGATTATTGTTTGCTTAACAACCACACCAACAGCTATCCGGGGGTGCGAATGAGCAGTTGATTATGGAACTATGAGGTGATGATAAGTAAAAGGACGTACTCAAAAACCCATGCCTTATGCGGGACTCGAACCCATGCACATCAGTGACTTCAGTTTCTGAAGCGGTACCTCAGCTGACTGAGATACAGAGAGCGGCTTTATATCTGCTCTGAAGAAAAATGTTCAACATCTTGCATTTCGAAATTTTCATTTTAGAACATACCTGCTATTTTATGTGTTAGTAGAAAATATGAAACTTGAAGGAAAAAAGACTTTGACATGTGTTGTATGGCTACCAATAGACATGATAACATCAAACTTAATAATTTCTAGTAATTAATGAAGAACAGTGATATTAAAATATATTTAGTACACATGAAACATGCTTTTGAAATATATAGTATATGTGTAATGAACGTAAAAGTGTTTAAAAGGTGCAATAACCTACCTGTTGGTGGGGTCGTTAAGCACCATTAAAAAAAGGTAGTATGGGTATTAAATATGGAACTGCTCAAATTCATACGAAGAGTGCATTCCGAAACCTTTATACTGGCCTTACTTGTAGTATAGTACTCGCCACTTGAATTATCTGTTTCCATTAGACCTAAATAGCGGAACGCACCCAGTACAATTCGAAAGTAGAAAGATGGATACCATTATTGTTACCCAATAAAATGATAGGTTATGAAACGACCTTTACAAAAATGTATGCGCAAATCAACCTTAAATACATTTTAAATAAACCAACATCCATCCAGATGCAGTTTCTCAGCCCTATTTAAAACCGTACCTACATTCCGATTTGTATTTGAACAAACTAATGAACAAACCATTGGAGGGTGCCATTAGTTTACCGGGTTTACTGGGACCAATAGTTACTGTGTTTCCAGTACCGATAATTTACTGGCGGGGTAGATTTCGGAACGCTCAGTAAATTACTCGGAGTAGCTTTCGGTATGCATACATCCAGTACGCATGTAGATTCTCGAGGTTTCGGAACGCATCCAAGTTGAAAGTTCTTACAAATCTATGCCAAAAATTGATGATGCTACCAGAGCCTATGAAAATACCTTTCACTCTAATAGTAATTGACTGTGTTTTGCGTGTTTATGGGCTGTGAATTATCAAAATGTTGTACCAAACATTGCTTATCTGTTGCGTCAGTTAGTAAGCGTAGCTAATGCATCATCATCTTCTGTGAATTACAGTATAGGTTGAAGTGAATTACATGCATACAACATCATTGATACAACTCATTACATCGGATTCTTCAAATATTGTGTTTGTCATGGATCGTTGGACGTCAACATGCAACTTACCGGCATGCTTATAGTGTACAGGCGATCACACAATATATTAACTTGGACAAATGAACTATAGTCAAGCTATGTATTTGAATGGAACAGGCACATGCATCGCAGTGGTTGACGCGCTCGCTTCATGTGACCCGGGAGGCGAGGGGAATTTCGAATCCAGTTCGATCCCCGCCGCCGACCATCTTTACAGGGGTTTTTCATGGTTTCCCTCTGGAGCCTAGGCTAATGCCGGGATGGTTGCTACAATAAGTCGGCCATGAGCGCTTCCTTCCCTCGATCCTTCCCATTACCCAAGAACCTTCATCTCATCATCCCATCATCTCATTAATCAATCATCCGACGCCAATAGATCCTCACTATAATTACAGTGCGTCGTTAAACCCAATTTAAAAAATATAAATGGTGATGATTAAATAGACTTGATTATTGAAATAGACTAGGAAAACTCAGAATATGCGTTGTAGGACGATCGAGGTTTTATATGAAATGTTTAGAAAACATTATTCTAGTACCAATCGTTCTTAATACCGCCAATGACATAGTTGTTGGTGAAGTAGTTGAGCAAACAATCATCTTCAAGCAGTTGAAACTATATACTGATCTCACCTCGATTCTTCATGAATGTTTTATCTTCTATCATTGACTGTACACTTGTTGATTATGTCTAAGATAATGTCAACTTCATCTTGTCTTTATACCAAGTGACAAGCTATCAAGAAGAGGCGGGAAATACTTCTGTATTCACACAAGTTCACCTTTGACCTCTCGCTGGACCAATCAAGATATTGTTATCCGAAGAATACTAGTCATTTGTGGAGTTGTTTCTATCGATGTTTTCTTGCACGATGTTAGTTAGATTAATCGGATTGTTTGAATTGTTGTTCTTATATTCTTATATAATATTTCATCAATTGACCAGAGAGAAGTTATCGATTTGAAATAACAGTACTGATTGCATTTATCAATGTATGAACTATAATTTATTCATGGTTCAAGATAGGGAAGTGTATAGTTGAGAAAATTATTCTTGTTCATGGGTTTATAATCGTAATAGGTACCTATGTTTATTTATTTGGGATGTTATCATTGAATTATACTCTCCTATAAACTACTCACTTTCCACTTAGTACAATATCTCAGGTTTCAATGGACACCTTTTTTAAAATGAAATCATTGTAGAAAATAATTTGCATTCACTTCAATTAAACTCATACCAAACATCCTCCAATTATTCATCTGATAACTACTGTCGTTAACTGCTCCGCAACAAGCTAACATTAATAATAATATAATTTTTCTCCCACAAGTAAAAGTTTATTAATAATTGCAGTATGCAAACTAGTGAGAAAAACACGTCTTTAAGTTGATTTATGTGAATTGAAATACCATTACAATATTCAAATGAAGACCGCACATTTCATCAAATGATCATGGTTGATAGATTGCAATTTTCAATTGAAAATAGTTTCATTTAATGAGATGCAAATGTAGCGATGAAGCGAGCTGGAATTTGGCTATAATACACACATGAATGGCACGGAATTCATATAGAAATCACGAGTCAATAAGTAAGTGAAGAATTGCTATTCGGATCATCTATTTGAAAGAGAAGTTATGAGTAGTGATTAGTGAAAATGAAAATTGAAGTTACATAAGTTGGGATTTATATTTTTCATATACATCATCTTCAGTTTATAGGAACGTGATGAGAAGGATTGAAATTGTGATACGTTAGATTTTTGTTGACACTAGAAAAGTATGCTTCAGCGTGATGGTACATAATGTTCTATTTTTCATATGAAAAACTACTGACCTTATAGAACTAAAACACTCGAATCAAAATTATAGATCGTGTAAGCATTTTTAAGATTGATCATATGTGATTTTTTTTTTAAATCTCAAGCTCATAGTTCACTGAAGCTGTCTCACTGATTTGGCCAACCAAACTACATTATTTAAATTTTGTATGAGAATGATGATGGGAAAGGATTTGAAGTTGATTAGTTGCTGCATTTAACTTTTGGAACGTGCACAAAACTGAAAACACAAAACACAAAACAAAACTGAATGAACACATCAGAATATACTGTGTATTCTTGTTCTGCATATCTATAGTCTGATGACCATATTGAACAATGTTTGAAGTAACAATAACGAACATTTAATTCAGGTTTACTCATTAAAAAAAGTTTGATCGTTCATATACTTGAGTAGAAATTTAGTTTTACAGCCCTCTTTAAATAACTTGAGATTCCAAAATAGATCTGAGCATTTGTTCTGAAAATTTTGATTTGAAAATCCAAAACGGAATCCTAATCGACCAACAGTTCACAGAATTAATTTACGACATACTTTTGACATCAATTCGATAAATAACGTGTTTTAGAAAACTTGATATCATCATTTTTATATTATTATCTATTATCAGTTTTTGGGGTAAAGAAAAACTATTATACTTGCTAGAACTTTAACAATTATGGAATAAGTTTATGAACGACGTTTTCAGAAAGTATTAGCATAACACGAGGAATTCGTACCATGTTGAAATTCTTATCAATTAAATCTAGCAAACATAAATTCATGACTTTATTCAGATTTTGCTATTTTTAATCTGTCTCTGTCCTTGCTAGCAAGAAAATCTCTATGTTTCGAACAAGTAATAGTCGTGATCCCCCGTTAAAATCAAGACAGCTAGCTATGTCCTCAGCCCATCTCTGCACCTAAACCACATACACACATTTACTGCTCCTTATCGATGACGTCACAGTTGTAGAGTCACGCTGCATTATAAAACTTGAATAACCGTATTATGGGCAGATGATGCGTCATATGTTTTCCGTGGTAATGCAAGAGCACTATTACGATAATGGACGATTGAGGGCGGTTGAGGGCGGTAAGGGCGATTTGTTGGTAGATACCACGAGCAATGAGTGCAACATACTGTAATAAGCATATGGGGATGTGTTATTGAAAATGAACAAGTATATCTGTTCTTTGTAAGGCTTTAATTACTGTACTTCACAAATGTAGCAATGAATTAATAGGAAGAACTATTTATATATATATATATTTATGTGAACAGATTAATATGTGAAATATAAATATATATGACAATATGCATATGATATTTGGTTTTAATTATAGATAGAATAAATTGAAAATATTGATTTTCTCGATAGAATCTTAGGGGTATACCAGAATAAAAGGTTAAAGGCACCTCGCAATTACAATAATGTAAGTTTTTAATAATTTGAGGTTGATAATTTGTATAATTACTACATTCGGAAAATAAATTCAAGTTTCATTGAAGATTTTAGAATAAAATTATAAATTATTCATCAAACACGACATTGAGTAAATTTGGTCACCGATTAAATATGCTATAGTTACGCTCCTAGTTATTAAAAGTTGAAATTCAGTTCGGTATAATTCAGTTCAAAGGGGCACACAGTCTGCATACACAAATAAAAGGTCGCACATAAACTCAGGGACAAACAATTCAACAGAGCATCTTGCAAACAAACCACAGTCATACCACAAACACAAAAAAAACAGTTCAACTTCCCATTCAAGTTTTTAACCTTGTCGTTCTTCTATAATTTTCTATCACATCAATTAATTAAGAATTTCCGCTCAACTATCAAAACAATTCGTCAACAATCAACAAACACAACTTTTCTTCAACATATAATCTGATGAGTGTCATCAGCATAACTGCATGCGTTAATGAGCATTGCAAATGATTGACAGCATGCTGATTAACAGGTGAGAATCAGAATGTAGGTCAATGGTGAAGAAGATCTGGACCGTGGAGCTGCTATTACATCGAGATCGTGGTAGAATATAGTAGTAGCAATGCTGCAACACAGTAATCACGATATGCGAGATGATAAGATTTTACAGAACTATTTATTATATTATTTACAATTAAATGGGCAGAGTAAGCACTTAATATTGTATTATGCATGTCCAGAAAAGATGTGGTTTCGTAAGATGGGATTTGTGTGTGTTTGAATGATATGAATAAATAAGTGTTATATCGTTTTATTTTTCGTTCATAACTGAACAAGGGAGATAATGATTTGTTATATACTTATGATATGTTCTAATATTTTCGTGTATAGTTAAGATAATGATATTGTATTCATTAATTTTTTTGATGTTTGTTTGGGCTCGTTTCGCAATCAATGCATTTTGAAATATTTGCATGTATGTGAATAGTGCATTAGATAATAAGTGCCCAGTACTAGACACACTCATTATATCCACCAATTAATTTGGGATTCACTCATTTCGATCAGGCCAAGCGCCTCAGTAATTGATATTCTTTTAGTATTCCAACATTTTGTTATCATATTAGGCATTATGGAGAAAATTTCGTAAAATCATGCTATCATGAGATCAACATCAAATATCGTATTTAAATCGAGTTCATTCGATTTTATACGATGTTGGAAAATATAATTCTACGTATATTTCGAAAAGATATCAATACTCGTACAATTATTTAATGATCTATAAACCAGGAATTTTCTGTGGACTTATATTGGCAACTATTTATCGAAGAATCGGTTGGTATGATTGAATAATATTACTACAATAGTTTTCGTAGAGTGGCCAGAAATTGTGGAGGTGCCAGTTTCAGGTATGTGTAATATGGGCAGAATATGATGACGATATTTTATTGATGGGTAAGTTGAAGCGTGGAAGATTAGTGAATCAATCCGACATATTAAATCATACTTATGCATATATATATATATATATATATATATATATATATATATATATATATATATATATATATATATATTATTTTGATTAGTCATATAAGATGAATGGACGTAGAGAGAATATCCATGAAAAATATGAAAGAATGTTAGAATGAAGAAAAGTCGGAAGATCACGAGAAAGATGGGGAGACAAGATATATGAAAGCCGTGAGAAGCGCTTGAAGCTTATGAAGGGTGTATGGAAAAATAAAGAAGAGGTAAGATTGAGGGATAAGCCTAAAGAATGGAAAACATGGCAAATATTAGTGAGCCTAGAGGGAACAAGAAAGTGAAGAAAATGAAGACGGTTAATTAGATGGTGCGAAAGGATTGGTCAACCGGCATTGTTCGATTGATCCTAGATTATAGTGACCCTAAATTGACCGGGATGAATATGTATATTATTATTTTAAAATACCCATTAGAATTGAAGAATATATCTCGTTACATCCGATGTAGAATAATATCATGACTCCCTTTCTACACTCTTCAGTACAAGGATTTAATGATAAGATTCGGCACTTGGTATAATTCAGTACATAAAAAATTAGGTATTTTCGTTTTGTATTTTCTGTAATGTATATTCTCTTTCCGTAATCAACTGTGAATCGTATATGGCTTATATGAGTCTATAGGCTCAACACAGAGTAATATAGTACACATTTGAAATATACATTCCAATTTCCTGTATTATAGAATATTACTATCATTAACAAACTAATAACTATTATCATTGCCATTGCTATAATTTACTCGAATTGGATCACACATATTAAGATAAATACTCACATTTTTGTAGCACACTTAAACAGACATGAATACATGAATACCTAATTCTAAAAAAAACTTCCATTTCAAAGAAATTAAATTTCCACCGTACACTTTCATCACCCCTGTCCCCTGTAGCTTATTCTACATTATAATTACATTCAACAATGATGAGCATCACTTGTTACGTAAGAGAATTACCGCCTAAAGATGATACCTTGTTTACGTTCAAACATTTGACAAGTATTTCGTGTATCTAGATAAGAGAAGGTTTCACGTATGCGCATGCGCTAGATTTATAAATCAGCAAAAATGCAATACATCACGATTATGCACATCCGTGTCAGTGTATTTCATACTTCTGTACAGAGACAGATTCCAAAACGTGTCTACGAATTGAAATACGTAGGTATTAGAGAATGTATGGCGTACATTTACTTTGTTTAGGCCTATACTTGAGCTATACTTACGATGATGATGATAATTGTTGGCTTAACGACCCCACCAACAGCTAGGTTATACGGGGGTACAAATGAGCAGGTGACGATGAAACTATGAAGTGATGATTAGTGAAATGACGTTTACAAAAACCCATGCCGTATGCGGGACTCGAACCCTCGCTCTACGTTGACATCAGTTTCTGAAGCGGTGCTGAAGTTGCTGAGTTTCTGAAGTTGCTGACTGAGCTACCGAGGGCGGCAGCTATACTTGTACGTATGTAGTGGGACGTACCTTGTACTGGTGCAACGTAAGAAAACCGAGCAACGTTTCTTTATATATTCGATTCATTCGTACAAAGTACACATGTACAATATATATACGTACAATACATATACTCATATCAAATTTGTACATTTTTTCATCAGTATCGAAAATTAAAACATATTTCTTATACATTCGAATACAACGATCACTTTTTGTTGTTAATTGAAACAACTTCATATTTCTTATTTTATAATTTTTTTGATACTGTTATCAAATACAATTATACAAATTGCTTTGTTGCTTGCTACATGTTGCTTCTTCATATGGAATTCAGTCGATCGGATCGCGAATTCTTGACCAAGCAAGTATAGGCAATTCATTTGTTGGAATTACAATGGGTGATCAAAGTCATAGTAATCCAGCTAATAAATTAACGTATTTATCACCATATAGCTCCTCAGGAAGTAGCATGGCTAATCAAGATGAAAGAATATGTTAATTCATCAAATAGAGAACTGAGAAAGTCAGAATTACAATCAGTTATTCAATCCCAATAATCAGCTCTTTCGATTTTATATTACTTTAGTTTCAGAACGGTTTAAGATTATACCAATAATAAAATAGTTCTTTGATCAGCCAACTAAGACTGTAATTGGTTCTTGTATCTCAACAATTAACATTTAATTACTCAATGTGAGATGTATCGATATTGGATGACCATAGCACTCCATATAATATCATATTTTCTGGACCAAAAATACAAATTGTTATGAAAAAAAATCGGATCGGGAAAATTGTACGCACAATATAGGAAATATATGATCAATATATATTTTTTCATAGCAATCATTACTGGAAATGATATCGTCATTCTCATCGTATATTTCTTTATTTAATATTATTATGAAAGTAAAGAAGAATGAAGTCAACAGCAGCCAAGTTGATAGTTTTTGAACGTTGTTTCTTTTTCATATAAGCCAAATGGATGTTGGTTTTTGGGCACAATTTGTTACACCGCAACTGTGGATCAGTTTTCGAGTTTTAAAATATCATAAGAATACATAAGTGATGAAATTTGAATGAATCTGTTGATGGTTTTGGATTTAACAATTTGCCTCCAGCAAAATTTTATAAAAGACTCAAGTAAATTCATACTCTCAGTGAATCAGTCAGTATATTCATAACTGCTATCTGAGTTGGCGACGATCGCCATAATTCGTACCACGTGATGAAAACACTTTACTGCTCATCCTTTATTAATCATTTGAATAATGATAAGTGTGTATTTCAAGGTTTGACTTTGATAAGAAAAGTTTCAATTCGATCATCAGAGACTTTTATACTCATTCATGATGCTTATTTTAAAATCTCAATTAAACTCTTGTAACTCATTACTCATAAACTGTTTCGAGGGAAGAAAAGACCCCACGCTGATATTGTGAAGAAAATAGTGAAGGACATGCATTTATTATATATAATGCATATTATTTTAGTGTCTGAAATGATAGACTTTTTAAAAATGATGATAAGAAAAAGTTGATAATGATTATAATAAATGTCGTCAAAAGAAAAGAAAATAACACGAAATGATGTAATTGCATCCACTCGGTAAACCTCCGTTCAAAAATGTGGTAATTTGGTAATAATTGATGTGCAATTGTCCAGTATACTTCATTGGTAGATTTCTATCTGAACCTTGAATTAAGACATTTTAGAGATCAAATCTTGATAAAAAGGTTTAAGGTTTGATAAGCTATTATATAATATTCACGACATCAAACGTTTGTTATTATTATCATTAAAAAAACGACGTCACGATATTTATATTTTAAGTATAATGTTATTAAAATATGATTGTCACACTTATATATACTTAAACATCATTTGTGGATTAGGAATTTAATATTGGAAGAAAGGTCATAAAAGTTTCATTTATATGATTCATATAAGTATGAATAAAATCCCCATCAATCAAACTTGATTTACTTTACCACGTCATTTTTCGTCATTTCTATAACTCAAGCTTCCATTATCGGTAGTATTACACAACTTCCGCACTGAAATGCATCACATTATTTTAAATGCTACCGCCAAAGGCAACTCGTTATGAGAATTGCAGTTTCAGATTGTTCTAAAGTTAAAGGTCACATTGCAATTCACCCATGACATCTTTAAACAACTAGAAAATCTACGAATAATTATATCAGTATGTTACACTGTGTTATGTTACCAACGATGCAACGACCATAGTGGAATCAATCATTATTTCACACTTTTCTAACATGGCAAGCTCTGTTACTTTAGAGCTTCAATCGTTAGGTCGAACATTGACATATTTTCGGTTATGTTTCGCATAATAATAATTATATAATTATAGCCTACTTGAAGGAGGATGCACTTCAATTCACATTTTTCGAGAGCTATTAAACTATTTAATGAAACTGTATTCACCTTGAATAGCATACAATATTATAACCATCCAATTAACATAATTCCATATATTATATACCATATAACATTAAGCTGTACAACTAAGGTTCATTTGAACCACCAGTAAATTCATATATGGTATGATGTATAACATGATCGCCACAAATATGTACTTATATGAATTGATTATGTTGATATTCGAGCCCAAAAATTAGTTGATCTTAAGGTTTTGAACGAATTTTATACATAAAATATCAATGGTGGTTGAAATCGTAAAAAATATGAAAGAACCAACGTATCATTCGAATAATTGGTTGTATATTTAGAAAAAATCAATCATATATATTATATACTTGTATCCACGAAAGAATATACTAAATCAATTCCATCCCACAACAATATAGCCTTGTAGTAATAATTCTCTCCTTCATCTTTCGTGGATATAATTATACTTATTTTACCGTAATATAATGTCTACTCTATGTCTGTTAGAGGGTCGTTCCTAAACCCAGCATTATCATTTGGAGATTATAATAAGTGCAACTCTTCCTTATCCAGTATATTTCATCATGACAACCGATGCACGATTTTATCTTTGGTACTTAGCATAAAGATCCATCCACAAAGACTAATTGTCAGGGATATTAGTACTAGTCTTGTCGGAATACTATTAAAATAGGTTTACTTATAACACCAATCACTTTCATGCTACTTGGTATCGCTTCCTTGAACTCAATCTCGTCCGATATTGAGCGTATAAAAAAAATTGAGTTTTATTTTGAAAAGAATGGTCTGAGGATCTCATGTCTACTTTGATCTTCCTTTTATTTGATTTTCTCTCTTCCGGTAGCATTGTAGTTTCTATGCCTATTTCTTCCTTATTATTATTATTATTGTTCAGAATCGATCAATAATGGATATCTTGGATAATATCATGATGGGATTTTTTAAATCGATTAAAATTAATGACTGACAGAGCGATAATACATACTCTCATACTCTCTGCAGGTGAAGTAAAATAGTATGTTTTTAATCATCTCTACTACTTCTTTATTGTTCTGAATTTTTCAATTCTTATAATGGCATTTATGGTAGAACAAAATAGAAATTTCCTCGCATATCTCCAAACCCGCTCTTATGTCTGTAAATAGTGAATATTGTTACACGTTTTCATGCTTATAGAGCTTACTAGCGTTAAGGAATGAAACTACATGGTGAGAGGTTAGAAGGGAGTGCGATGTAGGAGGCATATAGTGTGTACTGTGTAGGCAGTAAGAGCTCATAAGTTCATTGATAATTTTCATTCAACCATTATATGACATATCTTGAAGACTGTCTATCGCTTTATCATAATATTAACAAATCGATTACAAATTCTGTCAGACGTTGAAACTATACAGAAGCCGTACATGCTGGAAATATTTTTCATGTCATATGAAATGAATTTGAAAATACTATGTCCCTCTTTCAGAACTGATTTGGATTCAGGATAGCTATAGAGATAGTTCAATACTGGGTACTGATGATAAAAGATGAAGGATGATGAATTGTCTACGACGACGATATCATAATAATATTCCGATTCTGAAAGAATAAAGGTAATGCAGTCACTATGAACCATGGTTTTCATGGGTTGCATTTAACGATCATCAGTTTTGTCTATAGAGCCAACGGAAAAATAACTCTATTTCAAAATACAATTATATTATATCACTATTTCATAATTGACACCTAAATTCAGGTGATTTATTTTTGTAAGGTTTTGATATAATTGAAAATGTTCTTTGAACATTTTTTCAAAATAATATCAACACTTTCGCTGTAGTATACCCAAAGCCACTTCAAGCACATGTAATAATATGTCATTCAATATCTATGTGTTTTTGATTTTTATCAATAAATAGGGTCTTTTCCAACCACGCCCACTTGAAGTGAATTTGGAATTTCAGGAGTGACAATTTCTCAATTGAGAATAAACGATTATAATCTTAAATCTAACTTGAATGGGTTAATTTGCATATTGTTTGTATATATGAATAGATTCTGCTTGTCATAGAAAAAGAGCACAGTTCATATTTTACTTATCCAAGTGTTCGTGATGTAAGAAAACGCAGTTAATCAACACAAAGTCCAAGTGAATTATTAATGTTATACGGTATTCGAACCAAAAAGAATGATAAATAATAAATAGAGAAGCTAACGCACCTACACACAATTATACACAAAGAAAAAAACTTCAATAATTTATGCCATTGCAGTAGTACTTATTTATAAGGAATTAACTTGATATTGTGAACAAATTCCGAACATGAATAGAATGCGTTCAAAAGAAAGAAAAAACGTGGGAGACGGAGAGAGGATGAAAGAGTGACTATCAGAAGATTATCACTACGATTATACAACAAAAATAGTATCAAAACTTTCTGTGTCTAGAACTGTAGACCATATCTGAGGCGAAATAATGAAGTTATTGATGTTAGCTTGAAATATACAACTAAAATGAATAATATCAACAAATATCGACTGCACTGTTACAATACGTGAGGAATTAGAATGAATGGGAAATGAAATAAAATGTCCATCGAGATTCAATTATGTGTGAAAAATCTCATTTCGATTTGGTGTTTACTGTAATAATTGTATACATAAATACAGTCGAGTTATCTTATTAATATTCCAATTTTTCTATACAGCTGGATTTTCGGAGGGTTGAATCGAAGAACACTTCAAATAGTGAATCTCGCCCACTTTGAGCAATCATTGTATACCGGTATCCATTATTATATATTATACAATATTTTATTATAACATACAATTATGGAACAAATCAAGACTTACAATTCAATACGAAAATGGATAAATGACGATTCTATGATCGATCTAACGAGGAGTGAATAATTGTGTGACTTGAAAGAATCTGAAATATTTCTGTAAGTGGTAAAGAGGGCGTTTTGGAAAGGCTATTTGTCCCGTGCGACGAGTCGAGGATCTTTTGTCGCTTTAAACGTGACTGACTATTACGACTAGAACTGAACTGTCTTCTCTCAGTATTCTGTGTCGAACAATATTCAGGTCGAATCAAGCCACGCTCGATTTTATACTCAAAGTTGATTGCACCATTATTCAATTTCATCTCGAATTCCACTCATCAGAATATCCTCATTGCTCATTCTCAATCAATGACCCAAGAAGATGGAATAAGCTACCAATTTTATCAAAATCTGTAAAATTTTCAAGACCATTCAAATCATTATACAAAAAACAACTTTTGGTAAAGAAAATTCGGAGATAATTTTGAAAAGTCATTCATAATTCTGTTTCAATCTTTTAACAGCTGTTCTAATTTCTTTTTAACTCTAAAATTATTGTTCATTTCATTCAATTCTTCTTCGTAATCTTGATATGAGGTTGGGTGGAAGTGCCGATCGATGCTCACATATCTGAACCTTGCAGTTTTTGTTTTGAATTATTCTGAAATTTTCTGTATTTTCTGTTATGTATAACCCACTGTACCAAAAAATAAATAAAGTCTAACCCTGATAATAATCTAGCAACTTGAGATATGGCACATTGCATTAAAAGATGAAGTCAGATTTGCCCGATGTCTTGCAGTCATGTAGTAGGTATGACAATTTGTAAGCCGTCAAAGGAGATAATAGAATATTGTATACATATTAATTCATAATTGTATTCTTGAATTACAGCTGTTCTCAATTATATGGGGTGTATATATCTTATGATATTGTCACTTTGATTGAATCGCATAAATCGATGAGTTGTAGGAAGTAATAATTTCGAATTGAAAAAATAACGTTCAAGGAGGAAATGCAATACACATTTTTACCGTCAACTTCAACTTCATTAATTTTCATTTTGTTTTAAATGTATTGGGGTAGTAAGTTCACCATTGTGAGCCCTTTATAACGATTCTAACTCGTTATTCTTCGATTTAATTGATAATAGGATATGAATAAATGGAGAATAATTAGAACACAAAACATATGTTGATTAATCTTCAGATTGGGACGGGGCATATATTTTATGATCGTATTATTGTGATGTAATTTATGTAATTAATTGTACCTGTGACCGGGTGAAAATCCCAATTGGATTTTAAGTGTATCACCTGTATGTAATAAACGCTACATATAAATATATATATATATATATATATATATATATATATATATATATATATATATATATATATATATATATATATATACATATATTTATATATATATAGGTGATCTCATGAACCCCACTGAAACATAATAGGGCCTATAGTTCTTGAAATTGTATTTTGAAATTGTTATTCTAATGATGAATAGCTATAATGAATAATAAGATCGTAATAATAACTCAATAACGTATAGTTAAAATGTACAAAAACTGTTGTAATCTATATAAAATTGGATAATTATATTTCGAGTTATTAGAAATTATTAGAATGTAGAACTCATATGAAAAAAATTGTGAATATTTTGATCATTATTATCAGATTCTGAATATTTCAATCACTTGTATTGGGTTATAAACAACTGTGCTAATATTTTTAGATGAGCGTAGCGAAGATTTTTACTGAACTCTTACGGAACTTTTTGTCTGTGCGTTTTTTTTTTTTTTTTTTTTTGGTTGTAAGCACTGCACAGGTCGCAGGGTTTGACCGGTTGACATGAAACTTTTTTTTATATGCAAACTTATCCAACTTAGAACTGTATAGTTTTGAGGTCTAATCGGTTGGACCATTTTTGAGAAACATCATTTAGAAGTTTCTAAAAACCCCATAAGATTTGGCTGAGCGGAAAAAATTAAAAAATAAAATCTCTTCAATATGATTCAAATTTTCCACAAATGTGAACACAAGAATAATATACATGAATAAAAATTTTGTTTGATATTCGGACCAGCCGTTTATTCATCGAAAAGATAGAAATATTAGTTAAAAAATATTGCATTGTCGAAGTCACGGCTTTCTAGATTCATTGACATCGGATGAAGTTCATTTCAAATGATCAAGGTTTGTAGAGTTTTCGATTATACTTTATATAGACATCTCGCTCATCGTACAACGCACATCCTGCGTTTGCCTAGTATAGATTAACAGACATTCGCATTTCTCTGATGACAGATATTCACGATTTACACAATTATATTCAGTTTGATTATATTGAACCATCAGTAAACGTTCTTGAAATTTTAAATTAAGATAAACATGCATCAAAAGATCAGTACCATTCAGTTCAACGGAAACTTGCACCATATTCCATATCACCGTGAAACAATTTCAATGCAAATATCGGTGATCATGCTCTTGTTGATGCTTTCCTTCATATAACGATTTAGAGAAAGGTCTAGTCCACGGCTGTGTGAATATATAATAATAAACCGACTATCAATAACGAATCATGTTCATTGTTTACAGTGGGTAATAGTTAGAACATCAATAAACGATCACGTCATATTTTACAACTAGAGCAATTTCTATATAATAAGAAGTCATTGTATTCTTGTTCATATTATACGACTATTTAGAAACTTAATGATGCACTTAGTGCATCGTGAATTATTGAAATCTTCTATTGCCATTATACATGCTCACGTATGAATAAAGAAGAGTGTTAAAGTCTAGATTTATCCGATATCGAGTCACATCGTTAATTTATCACGTTAAATATAGTACGGATAATTTAATGATGGTAATTAAATACGTACATTATATAATGTATATTATGTATTATATTTTACTCCAATACATACTAGTGCGAAATTAGGTTTCATTAAAACCATCATAAACTGAAATGAAAAAGGTTGAGAAAACAGTTTTTTAATTGAAGTTCGAAAACTGATATGCGATGTGAATTGCAATTTAGAAATACATTCTAATTATTTTGATATTTTGAAAATGTTCATTCTGATTCTATTCTGATATGATTTTCTTCAAAGGAAGAAAATCATAGCAGTAGAAAAAACAGAAGAGTCACAACCTGCATGGAGGGATGGAAGAAGGAAGAAATGCGAAGAAGAGGTTGATTTTATATCAGGCAGAGAGAAGACCGTTAGAAGTCATCAAAGTACCACAGACCACAGTTGATTTTTATTTATATTTTTATTATATTTATCACTGTTTCAAGTTTTTTCATTTTTTTTGTATTTTTCTGTATTTGTTGTTTTTTCTCATCACCCTTTGTATATTTTGTTCTACTTCGATCTTGGTATTTTGAGTTTCATCATAATGACTCCTTTTATTAGACTACTATTTCTAGAAGGCCGAGGATAAAAGGAGGCTCTGACCGAACAAAGTGGGAAGGCCGTGAGATAATTGTTGTCAGAATTAGATTTATATTTTACATTTTATTTGAAAAAATGATTATTAAATCCTGGCGAAACGTTGGTCTTTTTAAATAATAATGTCTAGCTTTGTGTCTAGCTTTCGAATCGATAAAATCGTCGACCAATGGATCTGCAAAACTTGTAAAAACAGAATTGTTCTTCAGAATATTGGAATATTTATTCTTGTTTCAATGAGAAGCAACTGTTCCGGTCAATTTTACATGATTTTATCAGATAACAGAATGAAAGTTGAAATCACTTTCAGAGCAAATAATCCATGCCTTATCATGTTATCATCAAAGGGAGAAAGTAGAGGAAAATACGAAAAAATTGACACTAATTATAATTACTATACAACTTCTTACCTCTGGCTTCATATTTTTTCTGACATTTGAAAATAAATCTGAATTAAAATTATATTCTATTATGTTGATGATGAAAAATGAAGAATGTAGAGTTCTTCTTCATCTTATTTCTCATAAAGGTAATTCATAACCAGGAATATATTGCTTTTGTGTAGCCTTCTGTCGAGTGATGTCACATGTCATCATAAGAGACAGATAACAATGTCACCCAACTGATATTAACCAATCACAATTTTTGTTTCTTACTCATTTCAATGTATTGCTATTGTTACTATTGTTAGTAAATTATTATTTGAAGAAAGCCATTTGCTCACACAATGATTTTCTCTTCTACAATTTGTATTTATTTGTATAGTTGTGTGAAGATGGATACAAAAATAGTTAGATGGTAATGAGAATAATAGTACAAGCCAATAGAAATGATGCTGAATGAGTGAGTGAGGAGCGAAAACATCAATTTCATTTCTTACCATTAATAAAAGCGATATAGCGAAATATTTGTTCCAATTATAAAGATGACTTGATAATAAATGAAAAACAAAACATTGAACATTTCATATATACGAAATCCTAGTCATAAGGAAAAATTTGATTACATTTTCTGTAATTTTTCGACACATCCATTTTATTGGCATGTTTTTATCTGCGCACTTGTGAGACAACTATGCATAACATAATAAACCTAACTGATTCATATTAATCGAATCATCGTAATGTGAAAGATTCAAATTGATAATAGAAAGAATTGAAACTTTCAACTAGGGTAGAGCAATTCTAGCTGTGACACCTCAAACTCATATGTTGGTACTTCGAGATTACTGAAAACGTGTATAAAAGTAGATAAAAGTTGACACGCCTACATAACACGCCTAATAATCTTTCGCTGAACCAAGATGGATTGCATTTCGATTAGTTATTCCTCCATTTGACCACGAACTTAACCCTGTTATATACGATTTCCTTCTTGCTCTAACAGCAGTGACATAAAACATACACATATAGACAATGAATGGATCTGAGAAAACCAATAAGTTACGTTTGATACACGATCGGTGAAAGCGATTTTCATTTTCATTATTAAACACTGGCGTGACTCGACTTGGCAACTCCTTGAAGGGAAGTCTACTCATTTTTTCATGACTTATTTATATAGTATGAGTTAAAATTCTACATGGAAACTATAAGGAAGGCTATGTCAATATAGAATCAAACGAGGGTTAAAAGACGTTTAGTTATAAGCATGTTGTTGGGGCCTGCAAGACGGCAAAACTTATTATTTTAGAACGATTCTTTTTTACTAGTCATTAAAATGTAATGACTACAAAACAAATATCAGAATTTGAACATCTCCACTGCAAAAAACGAACAACTCACTATAAAAATGTATGAATCTATTACACCAAATCCAAAAATTTAAATCTCCTCCATTCAAGCGTGAGACTTGTTAAAAGTATACACTTTACTGGGAATTTAATGCCGAACACACATGATTGGCGTTTTATATGAAAGTCTATATAGTCACCACTACATAATATTGCGCATCAGAATATCCAAACAAAAAGCAATTGATATAATAGATCTACCTACCTAAATCATTAAATGTTATCGACAGCATATATACCTTGTAGTAGCGTGTAGGCGATGAATTGGTACTCAGTAGAGTGTATGTAGTGGATGACTTGGAGTGATTGATATGGGGAAAGATGCAGTTGTTCAAAGGTGAAGAAGGTTGAAAGAACATGCTATGATCACCACACTCAATGACATTAGTTGCCATAACAATCAAGAGATTATTGCTCAAGAAGAAGATTAATCGATTCATTGTTACTAAACGGGAATTGTTATTTTAGGCTACTTATATTGAAGGGAATCGATATTGGATGAAATTCCACAATACATTTTGATGAGTGGTATTTCTTTCACATTTATCCAAGTAATCGAAACAGAGAAATGTTTTTTCGATAATTTGCTTTTATGAACACAATTCTTAGATGGGAAGAAGATCAAAGACCAAATTCCGGAATCCTCCGAATAAAATGGGAATAGGCCTTCAGATAGATTATTTAAAATCTGAGTCACATTTTTATAATAGATCCATAGGATTTTTGGCAACGAACCTGTTTATCGGAATGAAATGAATGAAAAACAGAATAGTTATTATATCACAATATTTCGAAATCTTACACAATGAAACGAAATTAAATTAAATTCAACAACATCAAACGCTTGGAAGAGAGAAATGAACAGATTTTTAAATATTGGAAACAAATTCATGCACATGCAACTTTTGATTTACGGTATGATTTGTATTTGTGAACTAGTTAGTAGCTTTTGAATACAATCGGTGACGTATTTTATTCATTTAAGGTTTAGGAATTGAACAATATTACGCATATCGAACAGAAAATGTATTTTGCATGTGTTCAGAAGGTTAAAATAAGTCTCCAATTGTCATAGTGAACCACGACCATTCATTTCAATAGATACAACCTGAAGTGAATAACAGATACTGATGATATTACTGAGCAACAATATCGTTTTGTTTTATTGCTAATAATTGTTTTGAGGTAATTCTTTATTGTTGCCTCTACTCGAATATGACTTATGATTTCTATCGATTTAAATTGTATCAAGTTGTGTATTCGAAGTTCGATAGTTTGATTCTATTTATTTCTCAATATATGTATACATAATTGATTGTTAACAAAATATCCACGAAGCCTGGTTATGACAATTGTGATAATAAAATAATAATGATAATAAAGAATACACTATTACTTTTATATAAAAGCAAATAATGCTACGTATAAGTTTGTGTATGTAGGCCCACAGGTAGCTGCCATATCACAATATACATTAATACTCATTTTACTACTGACATTTTCAAATTACGTGATTTCAACAGTATTAAATAATACCAATTTGATACAGAAGCGACGTTTACCTATAGTATATATTATTACACATCAATAAATTGGTAAGATCTATTTGCTCAACTATTTTTTCCTTTCTTTTTTTCACAACTTATTCTTCTGACATTAAATTGTTGTTTTTCACAAGTAAATAATTCAAGATTCGCTCCTTTCACTCAATGATGTTATTTCATCCCTCTTATTAAATCAATGCAAAATTTTGATATTTTTTTCAAATCTGTTATGTTAGTTCCACTGCATTTTTCAAATCTGTCATCATAATTCCATTGCATTCTCAGAATGACATCGTATTATGTTCTTATCACTGTGCAAAATGTAAGTTCATAATCAATATCTTGTTAGGCCAAACTGAATTCGAAGTGCGTGTCCTAAGAAAGGAAAATATATATGAAGATAAACCAAATTTGGTTAAATATAAGGCAAAAAAATGGGATGTTGTTTTAGTTTAATCTTTATATGGTGTACTGTTCAGAAAGGATCATATGATGTTCAGCTATGAAAATGACATTATTTGGATGAGAGTAAGTGAAGACTCAATTTCAACATTCTCGAAAAATGGAGCTGCTTTTTCTTGTTTCTTGTTTTCGCTGTTCGTTGAACATCTACACGGGTCAAAAGAGGGCAATCATTTTGATGAAACTCAGAGACGATACTGTAAGTTTTGAAGTGCAATCGACTGAACACCTTTTGAAAGAAACGAATTATAAATTTTCAAAAACCTATAAAATATTCAGAACAATTTCTTTTGATACATTAAAACTACTACGGAATTCAAGCAAGTTATCCTCAAGTTTGATACACGTTATTCCTAAGTTTGACATAAATTGGATGTTATTAATATCAAAATTATGTTTCATGTATTTTATTCAATATATGAAATATTGTTGTGATTCATTTAGATTCTTCCATTTTCTTATTTTCAACTTCTTTTTTCAATACAATGTTGAGAACTCATTATGCCATAATAAAGTGATAAAGTACTGATTTGGCTATTGCATAGTGTTGGTCTATGTTACAGAGCTTGATATTTGACTCATTTGTGTGCTAAACTGTAATTTTCAACATAAACATAAAACATAATAAAACTTACACATTCAACATAAATGAAAGACTTTTGTAAAATAATATTATGATCAATTGATCACTTGTCAAGCCACACCTTCAATGATAATTCTTGTCGAAATGACATATTAAAATGACTCCACTTCAAATCTTGACCCGTCCTAATTTCATTGAACATAAACCAGTAAGTCAGATGCAATCAACCGAATCTCAACTAATTATTACAGTCATTATTTAATAGGTGTTCCGGCAGTTTCTTCATTTACCAGCAGCCTGTTGAACATCTTCAATCCATTACATAATAATATTGTTCCAGTGTCTTAATATTTTACCATTGGTATAGGTAGGTATATCAATGCTGAACATGAGTATGTTTTTTTCTCTCTCTTTCTCTCTCTCTCTCTCTCTCTCTCTCTCTCTCTCTCTCTCTCTCTCTCTCTCTCTCTCTCTCTCTCTCTCTCTATTTCTCTCTCTCTCTCTCTCTCTCTCTCGCTCTCAAACAACAAAAGTGAACAAACAATAGATATTCACTATTCAATTAATGAAGAATGTGTAGAGGCTTATATGCTTGGAACCTTCTACTGTAAGTAGTGCTACTGATATCGAACGTTTCAATTGTTTTCATTAAACATTTCTCCAGAAATAGTATGGAAAAATGCACTGAGAAATTGTCAATGAAATGCATGAAAAGTATTGAGAAACACTCACATTTCATCATCGTATTTTTTAATTCAGTCGAATATATTTCTCAGATATTAAGAAAATTTGCTATTATGCGTCTTTCCCATACCTACGTACCTTAAATTTCTCAATGTGAACAAGTCATGTAAACTCATATTAATTCACAATTTTATAAATGGTTTATATTTTCATATGTTTAAACATCATGAAACAAGTTCTCTGGCTACCACTAATGGCATGCGGCATTATAATATATACGATACAGAATAACAACCAAGAAATAAGAGCAAATTGATCAACTCGAGTTTTAATCTGTGCTGATTAATTGCTATGAATTATTCAATGGTTCAAACCCTAGAACATAATTTGAAATATCCAATGAAGAATAGTGAACGACAATGAATAATCAAATTATTGCATTTTTCAACGAAACTGTAACTAATTACATAAACTATTTCATAATCTTATAAACACGATCTAAATAATTCAACAGAAACATTTACTGCATCCCTGAGTGAACAAATGAATTGTTCGAAATATAGGCCTACTATTATTACATTTTTACATTTGGCGTGATGCAATATACACGAGAACGGTCCTAATTGACGTTAAGCATAAAGGAACCACTGATTCAACGTATCATCCGATAGATTCGAGGATCTTTTCAACACGATTAAATGTAATACATGTAGTAATGCCTTAAAAATCTATTTCATATAAATATTAGAACATCTTAATAAGAGTAAATAATAGTATAATGTTGATGTGAATACGATGATATTATTTCTGTGAATATGTAAAAGACCGGCACATGCAGCGCAGTGGGGAGGCGAGGGGAATTTCGGACCTAGTTCGAACGTTCAACTTGATAACGTTCAACTTAATATCTCAGTTCAGTTCAACTTGATTTTTGATAGTTCTAAGCTCAGTCGTGAATTGGAGCAATTTGTCATGAAATTAGGTTATGCTTAAATGCCGATTATTATCTGAGCAAGATTGAATTTCTATCGAGACCTTCCGATCGTTTGTTCTCTCAATCTATCAGTATTCACACTCAAGAGTTTCGAACTGTCAACACAAGTATACCAGCAGTTTTGTCGTGATTCGAAGAGAGTTTATGCGGTCCTGCATTCTAGACTAGAATAATCAGGAAGTTTTATTTGATAACGTAATTTGGGCGTATGTTTTCGTGGGAAGATGTGACATAATGAACCACTCAGCAATATTGAAATTTTAAAAAAATCGACTTATATATAGGTACTTTGTAATGATGTTACCTTTATTAGGGATTGTTTTGTATTGAACTAAGACCATATATTACATAATTCAGCACTTAAGCTAAACGATGTGTATGAGTGTGTGTGTGCTATATGGCCGCTCATGATTGGTTAAAGGATGATGTAATATGTCAAATGAAGGCACGGACAACGCAGCGAACTTTCATTTGACCCGTAAGTGATGAAAAGTCTGACCATCCAGATTGACTGTTATTTTGTTGTAATGTTAATAATTGAAAGTGACCGATTAGATTCAACCATGACGCTGTTCTCTCTGAAGTTGTCGATATAGACTAATATATATATATATATATATATATATATATATATATATATATATATATATATATATATATATATATATATATATATATATATATATATATTTATTTATCAATTTTCATTCAAGAATTTAGATATCAAATGAAACGAAGATATGATTTCATGAAGGTACGTGGTGCTCAAGTTTCCCATTTCGAAAAAACAAATCGCTCGCATCTTTTTTTTTATTTCTTTGCATGTATATTGTTTGTTTGCATTATATTATATACACAACGAGTCACATTCTCAGTATTTGATAGTTTTCAGAAACTTTACTCTCGGGATTTCTCACCTTGAATCTCATCTGAAATCCTCACATTTTACCTGTTCCTGGAAATATAATAATGGTTATTATGAAATATCGACATTCAAGAAATATAATGAGCTATGCACACCACACACAAACTGCATTACTATTTACAATCAAAGCAATGAATGATTTCATTATTTTGAGCGTTATAAAGCCGCATTGTAATTCTAATTATACCCGTTTATTACAGTTAAATTATTAACTCTCATTAAAACGTTACTCGTAACTGAGACCATATAATCAGTGTCTGGTTGCTTCCATATTTATTGACAGGTATGTATTCAATTAAGTTTTACTGTTTGGAGATTCTGAATGCAATGTATTCATTAGAAATCGATCATCTTGCCAGAGTTGCTACATTCCTTGAACCGGCAACATCAATGAGCTTAGTTTATTGCAAAGAGGTAACACTTATCCATCGATTACAGTTAATAATGATGGAAAATGTTCGCGTAATAAGGTGGGTGGTTACCTCGATTTGACGTTGCAACAGCTTAGCGATGACTTTCCATTCAGTTCAATCTTGTCTTTGTTTATTTACTTTTTGTTTGTGTTGGTTATCCTTTTCTTATTCCAGTATTGTTAAACCTATGTAGTTATTAATTTATGATTTCTGAGAAATACTACTATATCTCCGAATATTTGAGCAATGGAGAGAAGAGAAAAAACAGTTCTGAAGATGAAGAGGTGGTAGAGACAAGATTGTGAACTGTCAAACCGTCGTGGTCAAAGAGGACTGCCCTACATTGGATGGACAGAAACCTCTAGTCCAATAATATTTGTATCTGTATTTGTAACTAATATCTTATTCCATCCACGAGTATATTGAAAGAGTGATATACGAAAAAAAGTATAAACTATTCACTATAATTACTATATTTACCTAAACATCAATCCGTAGTCTCAATTGGGGAACAATGGTTTTGTATCGAGTCATAAAAAATTCATATTCAAAAAGAACAAGAAAAAAAAGAACGAAGAGGAAGAGAACAATCATTTTCACCAATCAATTAATATTCTTTTGGTTATATTCCCAGTAAAGTCGAGAATATCTAATTGAAGAAGTTTTTGAGTACTTCATACAAAAAGAGAAAATCATGTCATTTGTCAAAAAACGAATATCTTGATCGTACCATTTACTCATTTTTCATCTCCATTCATTTTTGATTAAAAAATAGCATTCGATAATGAAATATAATAGGTTTTACTATTCTTTTTTCTTTATTCTTCTTTTATTTCTTCATTCTTCTTCTTCTTCTTTAGACAGTTTGAAACAATACTACACAGACGAACGAGTGTAGATGGACCAATGATGGACCAATGCAGCAATGACCTATATAATATATGGAAAAGCATGGATTTCAAGGGTTACTTGGGTCAAAAGTATAAAATACAATCATAGGTAATTTACCACTAAAATCCTCTCTCATACTGTACTCATAAGTCATAGTATTATAATCATAAGTAGACTTTTAACCGCAATGAAAGTATAGTCTTTGGGATACGATATTACACTAAGACGAGGTTAAAGCGTTTGACTTGTCCGTTTATCGTGAATGTTCTTCTAAATGATTGTTTCAATCTATAATTTATATTAAAATATGAACTTTTTCGTGTAGTTGAAACAAATGTGCAGTGAAGGCTTCGAAATAATTATCGTAGACTTGCAATATTGCAAAATAATCAAATAAATGAAGTGATTTTTTTTACTTTGTGTTTGTGCATATCTGAAAATAGTCACTATAGCAACATTGTTTTTGAAATTGAAAAAATACGTCTGTAAATACATTATTATACCTACGAAGATTCTTGTAAAGTGCGTATCAAATATATTGTGTAGTAAACGTAACTATAAAACATTGGTACATTTTATTCCGAAGTAACTTCAGCAACGAAAACCATCAAATCCACGTATACACAATTTAAATTTGATTGAAAAACGTTTTACAATACATCAAAAGCGGACGATGACTTTCATTTTATTCAATTCATTAATTATATTTATTTTCGATTCGTGAATTATGCGGTAATTTTAATATTTGGTACACGATGGCATTATGATGACATTTTATACATCGATATACCTCCAAATAACATTATACTTTCATTTTTATCACGGCATTTTTTTGCAAACTCATTCTTGTTTATATCAATTACAGGGTTCGTATTGATATGTGTGACCCGAATGTTCGTTACAAATCGATTTTAACATCATCTCTATCACTGCAATCCTTAGTCAAGGATGACAATAACAATAAACATAATCGAGTCGATAGAACCGAAATATTTTCTCACTATGACCAATGTCACATATACGGTAATTACACGAGCGGCGAAGATGCAAACGCAAAAAATATTCAAATGATTACGATTGCTATCACGTGATTATATTCGTACTTATTTTAAACTACATTATGATGATTTAGAAGAATACAATGACTATTATTGTCCAACAATATTTATCTATTCATTTGATGATGGTGATAAATATTATCAATACAGGAAGTTTACCAATATTTCAAAAATATAATACAAATACATGTTATATTGATTTCTCGGTTTGACTGCGTTTGACTCAGTTGACTGCAGGATGATACCTGCCACCTTCTGGGATTCTTCTTGACAGTTTGGTGACGGCAACATTTGTCGAGCTGAAAATTTTCTCAAAGACTGCAATTTTCTTCTGAACGGTCAGGGAACCGGGGTTCGATTTCCACCATTGTTGACCATCCTGCCAGGGGCTTTTCGTGGTTTTCCCCTGTCGTTCAGGTCAATACTGGGATGATTCCTTAAAATCAGGCCCCGACCGACTCTTTCCCACTATCCAAAAACAAGTGATAAAATAACCTTTCATCTCATCATTCCAAAATCTCGTATTTCTTTTACTAGAATGCTACAAATTAGAGATAATCAAAGAAAAGCAGAAAAATCAGAGACGATCATGGAAAATCAGAGGAAAACCAACTTAAAAGCTCAGTCAACTATCAGACACGTTGCTTCAGAAACTGCAGTCTAGTCGGGCGTGTGTTCAAATCCTGCATAGGGGGCCTGGGTGTAATAAACGTCCTTTTACCTATCATCACTTTCAACGTTTCCATAGCACCTGTTCATTCGTACCCCCATATAATCTAGTAGTTGTTGGGATCGTTAAGGACCATCATAACAGTGTGAGACATAAAGCCGAAATTTAATCGTCATATTAGTTAGGTAGGCCTATTCTCGTTTGTATAACGTTTATGGTTTCTTCACGTATCAAGAATTCATGTCTGTATCTTATTATTACTAAGACATACTAATAAATTTCAAAATACCATTTTCCAAGTGTGAATATATATGTAATGGTACTTTAATTATGATTCACTGTTACAATAAAGATAATATTCGTGAGCGTTATAATATTTCACGATTTTTTCTAATTAGTTTTCATCCTGTTCATTTGAGTCTAGACCAGAAACATTTCCCAATAAATATGTATTAGTTGTTGGTGTTGGTTTGGTTGGGATTCAAGGATTGAAGTTTGAAATTGATATGTTATGCACAGTCATCTAGATCTCTATTCATTAGGTTTACGAGGGACTACCGAACAAATTTATATTATACAAGTATTTTACACCTTTTGTTCAAGTATCGAGGTGTTTTGATCGAAGTTCAAATCTTAAAAAAAAATGAACTTCATCCCGTGAGTTTATGTAATCTTTGTCATTCACGCAGAGTTATAGAAGATTTAATAATGGTGTTTCTTTGATTCATAAATTGATGCGACATGTTTGGCCCAAACCTAATCATATCGTATACATATGTGTTTAAATGATATTTTAATATGAAGTTGAAATCTATATCATGATTCGGAATCTTGAAAATTTGTGTCATATCTATCATTTGAATTAGCATCGCTGTTGTATTGTGTAAATATTGTAAAAATATTGCAGTATATTTTAACGGAATTGTTAACGGAATTTAAAAATACCCAAAAAACGGAATTTTACGGAATTAAAAACAAATTGTTGCCAATATAAGTCATTGGGCCTATCCCTATATAATATCTTGTTCTAATGATTTCCCATTTGTTCAGTTAACATTTTTCATTTTCAATTCTGAAACACTTGCTTGTCTATTATATAAGCATGCTGGCTCGCTTAATCTGGTACCTAGACAATGTACATAGAATTGGTGATAGAAGTATAGATTATTGCTTCACATATTTTAGTTTCCTGAAATATTCAAGGTGACCTGCAGGGTTACTCAATTCACTACTCACTTATTACTTTTAATTGTATAACCAATCTGATAATAATTATGTTATTATATGAAAATAGATTTGATCGAACTTTCATTGTACCGGTACCTCGATCACTTGTGTGCGGATGCTATAAATGGTGAAAATATTCATTTAATTACACTATATAATTTATTCTTATTTGTGATACCACTAGTCGTGGTGCTTCGTGACACGAACTACTGCAATGAAATTAATTTTTTCTCAATATTTAATTATAATTTTAAATACGAAAATTGTATCAACATGCAGAAAAAATTAATTTTCAAAATGTTCAGTCCAAAACAGTAGACGGATCGGCACCACCGATAGATGATGCTAAGCCATAAGGAAGACGGTCGATCGAGCAGTGTTCGTAAAAATTAATAATCCCCAATCTTCTTCGATGGGTTAGATATTCATCAGGTCAAGGTAAAATAATCACGCATTGCCCAAAACCAAGAGGGTTATCGTGTGTATGCCATTGGATGCTTATTATACAACTTTTCAATGAATGAGAGAAAAAAAAGTTAAAAAACGTTTTAATATAATTCCTGTCTCACGTATTCGAACAAGAAAATGTTATCATCACCTTAATATAAAATGAACGATTACATACTTCGAACTGAAGTTTAAAATCACTCGGTCCTAAAATAACCTTCATTGTCAAGAAAACGTGATCGCGCATCACTGGATGATTTAATGATCGTCCACATTTTAAGGTTTTTCAGACTTTCCATTTCAAATGAGAAACCATTAATTTTTTACAAAATGTTTTATAAGTGTTGAAGATGTATTTCAAATTATCACTTTCTACACAGTCAGCACCTCGCACTAGAAATTAAATTCGAGATGGAAAAAAAGTTGCAAATCTCGTGAACAAGTTTGAAAACCCATAATGTTCAAGTGTAGGATGTGCTTTGATACCAAACATGAGTTTGATAAATAACTCGAAGGATACTCCAATTTGTATTATTTATCATGTTATCATATCAACTCGTCTAATTGTGATGCGGATTGCATTTATGTTATGGCATACACATTTTCAATGCATTTTATTATAGCATATTAATTTTGAATATGGAAATCTTGACCTTTCATCATTGATTACATCTCTTTGTGCAATTTTGATAAGAATTCGGATCTACATCAAATTGATTAATCAAATTCATGGTTGAATATTACTCCACTAATAATATGAATAGAAATCATAATAAAATCAAATAAAGTATTAATAAAGTCTTGTTTTAAGTATAGTCACAAGCCACATAATTATTGAAACTTGTAAATATGACAGGCGTGAGAAATAGTCGTTAGTAATAGGTTGCGTGTCAAAGAGATTACGATACACTTTGAAATAGATGCTGTTTTAGAAGATTTACCCCATTTTCAAGGACTTGAAAAGCACGCGTGCTATGTCGATAATACATTGTCCCATACATAGACTCATATCCGCATTCACATATAATTATTGGGCAATTGATTATACGTATTATTTTAATTGTGAACATCTTTTAACCATGATACGAAATTGTAGGGTAATTATCTGTAATCATTGGCCATTATTATTGACTTGTTTTTCAGATACTTGTATTGAAAAAGAAGTAAGATTCAACCAAAACGAAATAGAAGGAGAGAACACTAATCGGTTTTTCACGGATGCATATGAAAACGCATCATAATGACCATCTGTGCATTTTGTATTGCGGATACCCCTCTAATATCTCAATAGCTCAACTTATTCAAAATATATCTAGCGGATGTTAGTACTATTATATTCAAATTATTGTATTATTCTGATAATATATCATACATTGTATTGATTTTGCTATTATTCATCATTTACTTTTTCTATGTTTACTTAGTTAGTGAGGATGAGAAAAATGATGGAAGCTAGAAAACGAAATGTGAAGAATTATTATCACATAAAAAAAAACATGAAGTATTATTCTTATCTATTTATTTACGCAAAGTTCAAAATCAACTCGAGGACGTTATTAAACTTCCTTAAATAAGGAGAAACATACCAAATTTTCCAAAGCTACATCATCAAGAACATAAAATAATAATCAAGTCCTGTAGATTCTCTCACTATTGAGATTATCATTGTCGGAAAATCGTCAAGAGATTTCAGATTCAGATTTTTGACTTTTTGACTATGTAAGTAGTTACAAGCTGTTACAATAATCATGCATTCAATATCTGATTCAATCATACGTACTATAAATAATAATGACAGAAGTCATCATCACACACACACGCACACAAAATCAATTTTCAACCTTCTTACCAATGATTACTGATGTAAAAGAAGAAAAAACAGTTTTAAAACCAATATGCTCCAAGCCTGATAGTTATATTAGTTTTTAATAGCACTTTTGGCGGCAAACTATTGAAGGATCACTTAGTTAGAAGCAACCATTCTATCATTACTTTACCTATGTCTGCGTCAGTCGATTATCATGATATAAAATCAGCACCCACTTTGTTCTATACAAATGACCTTAGACCCTGTGGTTTAATACATGCTGTGCACACCCTCAAGACATTAGCTTCAGAGTTGCATCTTCAAATTATACCATACCTGTATATTTTTACCTAGTAAATACGATTAAACCTTCAAAATGTCCGTAAAAAAACGGAAAATGTCTCTATATATAATTAAGCCAGAACATTATATGTGCATCTTCAGTGTCATTAAATATGCGTGCAATTTTATGTGCATTCTAAACAATTTGCGTCATGTTTCTTGATAGATTCACAACTATCACAAGGACGTTGTAAGAAAGCAAAAAATATTACACATTGCAGTTAAGGTAACATTTTAATAGGCTAAAAATCAAACGTTAAAACTGTCTTTTTCTACTAGAGTTGTAAATCAAAATAGTTTCATTCGAGCAGAATGAGTATTTGCAACACACAACATTCATGAAGACGGCTTGTCTTGAAAATGTTCGGAGGAATATATATTCCCATAATGTAATTTGATCGAAGGCAACAGTGTTGCGTCACCTGACTACGGGAGCTTGAGTGAGACATAGTGAAGACGAGAAAGAAAAAACATTTATAAAACACGGGTTACATTCGATGTTTGCCTATTGGATTCATCGAAGCTGAGTCTTCATACACTATCGTAGAGGAGGAATTTAGAATATATCTATACTAAATATTCATATATATATATATATATATATATATATATATATATATATATATATATATATATATATATATATATATATATATATATATATATATATATACATTAAAAATGTATTAATTGAATATAAAAGATTTTCAAAATTTCTGCTGACAATTTCTAAATGTCTAAAGCGATATAATCTTAAATTTTTAGGGCAAATTATGTTTCTTGACAAAATTCTTAAAAAAAAACGGAATGGTCCCTCTTAATCCCAAAATTGGACCTACTATTTCAATAGAGTGTAGGCCATAATGTTTTTTGTATTCCGAAATAGTCGATTGATATTAAGCTCGCTTATCTTTGTCGACATTGATGGGTTGCAGTACTAATGGACTATATTACATTCAACAATCATTTTCTCCTATTACAATAATTGAAACTTGATTTTTTATTCAATTATTTTATTAGAAATAACAAATAAATATTTATTGTTCTTAGAACCATCATTAAACACATCATTAAATTAAAAACTCAGTTTATTAAAATCATAACTAAAGGAAAAGTGAACTAATGAGATATGATGAGAAATCATATTACATAATCCACCTGTTATTTGTAATAGTCTTTTGCCAATTACCGAATCGATACTCCATAAATCGATTGTCCCCAATAAATCATCAACAATTATTGATTGTACAATCGAGCTAATCAACCATTTCTCATACCTGTTGATAATCATAAACCAACAATCAAGCCTTAAACTATATTTGTTAACACGAAAATGACTAGTGTATTCTGTGATTTGATTCACTGATTTTGATAACGATCACGCTGTGGGTGGTTTCAATTAGATTATTGAAAAACGTTGTAAAATCTACCAAAAAACAGCATCGATATGAAATCGATGGATATCGTGAATGAATATAATGGTATTTAAGTAAAATGCCATATAAATATATCACACATTTTCCACAATTTTTCACATACTTTTTTTTTATCAGGTTTAACGACGCACTGTTATGATAGCGCAGATTACTGGCGTCGGATGGATGATTAATGAGATGATGAGATGAAGGTTCTTGGCTAATGGGATGGACAGTGGGAAGGAAGAGGTCATGACCTACTTATTATAGGAACCATCCCGGCATTAGCCTTCAGACTACTGGGGTAAAACATGCAAACCGCCTGTAAAGATGGTCGGCGGCGGGGATCGAACTGCAGGGTTCGAAATTCCCTTCGCCTCCCGGATCACATGAAGCGAGCGTGTTAACGACTGCGCTGCATGTGCCGGTACATTCTTTTCTATTCGGGTTATTAAAATGAAAGTTTTCAGAATTTCAAAATTATTTTCTCACAAATGCTTCAACCGATTGTACCCCAAATCTTCACACTAATGAGTTGGACGATGACAAAAGTGTAGGTCAAGTTTTATCAAATATATTGTCTTTGACCTTTGGAGGACTAACAACCTATCTTTCCCTAAACGTTATTTCCGTGTAGGCCCTACGGTTAAATTCAGTCTTCGCTTCCCTCATCCATTGATATTTACAGCAGTGTCAACTTTTTTAACACAGGAATGCATGCTGTTTAGTTCTCATGGATTTTCACATGTACATCACTTTTCATCTTTCAATAATTTTTTCATGAATATCCGTATACGGTATCTCACAATATAAGCTGTCAATTTTATATATGTTCTCACTCATTATACAACACATGTGCTGCGTTTTCCTAGTGAAAAAGATAGATATTTCAAACAATAATGATTCACATTTCGAATGGTTTGCTATTTGAAAAAAAATATACATCAACTGACGTCGCCGTCGATGTACTATAAAACTCAAACATTCGTTCATTACGATTTGAAAAAACAATAAATAATAAATCACGATTTGAATTATTCATCAGGTTTAGATTGCAACGACATGCATTGTGTCTTATATGGCACTGCTATAAAAATACTTGCTAGCAAATTGACGTGATTCGTATCAATATCCTGAAATATATGAAAACACATCACAATCCTCTAGCTCAACATTGCTCCATTATTATTATACTCGTAGCAGATAACCAGCATATTACCCAGTCGACTGAATACGAACAAATCTCATAAAACTTGGATAATTACTGTCAATTACCACTACAAGTAAACATGATTATATTTAACTACATGTGAGACATTTTCAATGTCCTGTATGAGCGTGGGTCAAGTTCTGCTCACGACTCTTGGATCATTAATCATTATCATCAGTAGAATTATATATCAATACATGTTCTTCTTTCTCACATATGAGAACAATTACACTAGAAACCTTATATTGTTGAATGATGAACATCATTGATATTCAAGTCCATTTGAGTAAAACAGGATTTTATAATTAATAGACCAATGGCCTATACACTCGGATAATGATATAGATACATTACAATTATTCATTTCAATCACTTGAATTAGACACAAGGTTGAAGACGAGTCCATGAAATGCGTGCTCCTTTATTGATAGCAATGTGGAGAAGAAGAGGGAATGTGTAATAATAGATGAAAAAATGTATTTATGCTCTCATTGTGATAATATTATACACGTAGCTGGTTTTCTTTGCAATACATTCAATTTCATTTAAGGAATACAGATCACTGTACATTCATTCGTTCATGGAAATCGTTTTTGAGACATCAATGTCTTAATGCGTCATCAAGTAACTTATTGAAGATGTGTGTGTCAAGAACCAAGGTATTGAATGTATGCCCATAGACGACTACCCTTCGTCTATGGTCTATAGTATGCCCATAAAGAACCATGCTCTAACTGGAGAGTAACCATAACAAAGCTTTGGATAGCTCCATGTTTACTATACCAATTTTTTTAAATATCTCATTTTTTTTTCATTCACCTATATGTTTCAATTTCTTTCAGCTCCTTCGACAGCTGAATATTTGTATGTTTTTTTCAATACAAATCTAAGTAAATTCGTTTAACTCTGACAATCATATTCAAAATTCAACGACTCAACACAAAATATTCTCACATGTTCCCAAGTTTTATTCATGACGTGATTAATGTTATTTATATTGTTACCTATGTATTTTGTTATGTATTTATGTGTATTTATGTGTATTTGTTTAGATACGATCTCAAACAACTTGCGTATCACTCGTGTCAGCTACGTGTGAGGTCAAGGGTCAAATACCATATGATAACTAGAATTATATACGCAATGACTCCGAATTCACTTCTTGTTGCATTGCAATAGCGGAAGATATGCAGATGCGCGTAAATACTTGTACACACTAGGAAGATGTTGTAACTTGGTAGGAAGATCATATTAGGAATTATGAGTTTGTGAGATTGTCAGGTTCAAGTAGCCAAGACTACTGTTTTATACAACATAACATTTATGACTGGATGTACATTGAATTGTAATATATTATGATTTAATTAATGTGAGAAGAATAGGTGATGTCGTTTGACCGCCTTCTCTATGGAAATTAACCATCGGAAATTCTGACCCATAATTCTCATAGACAGAAAAGAATGAACGTGAATAACCAAAATACTTGATATCAGGACAAGAGCCTTGTCGATAATCAAATTTGAAATCAAAGACTGAATTTCGTTTACATGTTTCATCTTTTGAAACCATACTTGAACTTTTTGCAGATTGAAAATTAATCTTACTGAGACAGGTGGATGAGTTGGATTGAACACATGTCACGTTTCATGACCATACTGACATACATGGGCTTTTCATACTTCCCCTCTATTGGATAAAGTGAATCCTGGGATGGCGTTCGGATGAACCAACCTGAGACCAGGCCACGACCGTTTCCTTCCCAAAGTTCAAAAGACCTGATATGAAAAATATGAACAGTTCATCTCACCGTCTCAATATCTCATTCATCATTCACCGTCCCCAAAATATACTTGTGAGTTAATTAAAAACAAATAACTTCAAAATGATCTCTCTGTCGACCCGACAATAAACCTTATCATCCATTGGTTGTAACAAATCTGAACGTTTGGATTATTTAGATTCAGAACATTAAATATAGATTTGGACCTACCATCCATTATTCTAACAACTCTTAACAATATCGAGTCTCACAATGCTAGGGAATCATCCTGGAAGGATCGCGAAGGATCTTGCAATTCGACGATCGCTTACAACAATACCGTTTACAGTCAGGCGATAATGAAATGATGTGTTGTACAATAAGCGGGATGATATAAGTAACAAGGGATGGGTGAAAACGGTGTACTGGTAAGCCAAATCTATGTATCAATACATATGTGACAGCCGCTTGCACGGTGACTATGGAACTGTTGGATCGATTATAGCATTTGACAAGACGTGCGAAACTTCTAGTTGATATTTAAAAAGTGCCAACAATGAGCGCGCTCATATGTGGGAAAAGTTATCTCTATAATCGCTACTATAATGAAGATGCAATTACTAAAAAAAATGATCTTCGTGATGACTTTATAAGTTTAAGTGGATATCACTACTGATTTCTTATATAACTATATGCTAATTGCTGTGGATACCTACTTGCATTCTTATGTACTAAATACTCCGTACATCACTGACTATATTATACTCTATCCTTTCTGCCATCACCCACGATAGTATTAATACAATATAATATATACTTTCTCCA
Source organism: Brachyptera putata (assembly GCA_907164805.1). Taxonomy (NCBI): domain Eukaryota; kingdom Metazoa; phylum Arthropoda; class Insecta; order Plecoptera; family Taeniopterygidae; genus Brachyptera; species Brachyptera putata. Next base: position 20,014,088 of record OU015466.1, read on the forward strand.
TACTAACACCAGGTGAAAATATTAGGTTATTTATATGCTCAGGATCAAATTGTTCACGTTTTACATAGTCGTAATGTTTGTCTGGAATATTTACTTTTGAAAAGATAATATCTTGTAGATTTTGTAATAGAATTTCCTAGTTGTCTCTCGGAAGCTGTTTTAAGATGAATGATCCTGTGTTATCTAGCACTATAGGCCTAATATGCGGTGCACTGTATATACATTAAAACAGTTCCCATCTGGTTGTTTCCATAAATTGTGTTTATTTGTGGTGATTCATAGTGGAAGAATGTTGGAAAGTATTTTTTAGAATGAATCCATAAGAGTTACCACATGTGACAAAACGATGCAATTTGAATAGTCCCTTTGATAATCTGCTAAAAAAATGAATACATATAATTTTTATATAAATTAAATTTTCAGATAATATAAGCTGTCCATGAACTTATGGTATATCAGTAAATATACCAGCAATTGTGGCACTGTAATCAGTTAAAACTTCACTTCTCTTGTTTAAAGAAGAACATGGATTTTTTTTTCAGCTTTCAAATAATACTTAGCTGATAGGGTATTAGTTAACTTACGGGAATGGAATGAGTTAGTTAAGGAGATGACGATTTAATCTGTCATAAAAGTATCGCTCAATTCATGAACCAATAGTTCCTGACGTTAGGATATTTTTAATTTCAAGTCAAGAAAAAGTAATTTCCTGATTAACTTTATTCCGACCGACTCTTCTATCTCAACGATTATGCAGATATTCATTTTCTTTTTGGAGAAAAAAAAATCAATGCTTGTAACGAATCCACTATTTCTCCTCATTGGTAATTCTTTTATAAACACAAATATAATTTTATAGCGTATTATCACGATCATATATTTTTCTATGAGTCGTTCTCAACTGAAATTGAGTGTCCCAAAAAAACATAATTTGCTCATTTCAATGCTTATTTCCTCACAGTCGATTTGTATTTTTCATAACTAATTCAATACCAATTCTTCATTCTTTGCAGTGATTTTATATTATACTTTATCACAACGTTTATCTAAAAATGACTCAACACACATTCAACATCATGCACTGAAATAACATCATATTTCATACATGCATTGGCCATGCATTGTACCGATTATATAAAGGCCAAAATATTGAATACATTGTTGAAATGTGAACAATACATAGATTGGCGAAAGTGGTAACACTTGAATTCTTCCTGATCATATTTTCATTTTGTAACGATTATTTATTTTTGTAGCGAACATTTCTTTTGGCAGGTAATTTACTGAATGCAAAAACTCTTATGAATCTAACGTTACATGAGATCTTAATTTATTAGCACTTACTATTGTGCACATGGAGCACAGAGCTTATTAACTAATATGATGATATAATAATGTCATGGAACTTGACCCTCTTCCACATAACCTAATTATTCGTTTGGAATAAATATAGATTGAGGATTACCATTTTTGAAAGATTCTACTTGGCGATCTAATGATGTGGTTTGGTTATGTGTATATTGTAGGCATGACATTACCTAAATATAAATTATTATTTACAGTTAGGTTTCAACACAAAATGGTTGAGATGAATTATATGAATGAAAACATATTTCATTTTTTAATTTGATTTGATTGTAATATCCATAAGAGCCAACCTATCATTATTCAGACTATAATATGAATAATTTTGATAAAAATTGGTAGAAAATATTTCATCTGTTTAAATTAGATTTGATATATGTGTAAAATATATCCTATTATCCATAATTATAACAATACTGAAATTATATTATCTTGAAAGGTTTGCATAATTGAAGTGTGGGTTGAAAGAACATTTTAACTAGCTTTTTCGACATTGTGATGGACCTTTAGGTACTGTTCACTGGATGGATACAACCTTAGTCCACTAAAGGTGCGAATATAAATAGATGTCCAAACAGATAGTTACAACGTTTTTACAGCTCACGCCCTCAACCTTCTGATTTGAATATATTTTTCGATATTCAAATTATTCATTTTCATAAAATGTATTCAAATATTTTAATCGGACGCAAAAACAAAAACAGAGTGAAAGGTATAGGAAATAACCACACACTTAGTCTTACCGTTTCTGTGGAATATTTAAAAAATGTATTGGAAAAATACAGATTTTTTTCAACTTCTGATGATAAAAGAATTCTACAGTACTGAGCCATTTCAAATTATTTTAATTCTTCATTGGTGATGAAACTGGAATTGAGTACACAGTAAATATGGGAGAGAAATAGTATGTCTCATGGACTCATTATTGTCCTTCATAGAAGTTTGCAGAACACACTCAATATATTGACCTTCCTTCTGTAAAAATCTAATACCTTTTGATTTAGGTTTACTTTTCACTTCACCTTAAATGTACATTATGAATATATATTGTGTATTATATTATATATATCTAACATAATACATATGGATTTCTGTCACACTATACCGAAGGCTATGGAGATTATATCTGAAATATCAATATCAAAAATAAGGTTGAATAATATTTGATACATATAAGCTTTTTAAAAAATCGTATGGAAATTACATATCATATGTTTTACCTGAAAAAGTCGAATGATTTAATTTTCCTGAACGTAAGCTCGATGAATCATTAATTATTTATATTTCTCATAACTAGTTCCTTGGTAAAAAAAAGTTGAGGGAGAACAAACGAAACGTACAAAATTTATATTACATTAGAAAAAAAATGGAGGTATTATATATACACATTGATGAGAATTTTTTGAATTGACTCAATGACAAAATGAAGAATGAAAACATATCAAACTTGCGCAAGTTAGATGAAATAATAACCAAATCCCATTTCCTGTAGAAATTTCATTAAATTCAACCTTTTTAATTTCATTCAGGCGCGTAATGTCATGAAGTATCCACTTACTATGTTTATCCGCATGTGTGTATACATTTTAATAATGATTTATGAAGGTATTTACCACCCTAACAAATTATTCAAGACTATTCGACCGTATGATTGCACTTAAGAAGCTATGAAAACACTTCGACTCCACGTCTCTGACCACCTGTGATTAATTACATAACTTGGCGTCAAGAGCGTACGTACACAAAAGCAATAAGTAAGCTCTTAGACATGGATATACTTGTATTCACAAGAGACGAAGGTGCCGATCGACCGTCTTCCATATCCCGTAATACTAGCACACGTCTGATTCGCGCCTCAACTTTCGTGGATACAACTACAGCATTTTAAGTATAGTAGAGGTATTTGTAGGATGGGTTAAGGAAATAGTATAATATTAGTTGTCATGAACACTCCTAGTGGCGTTAAGACTTTTATATATATATATATATATATATATATATATATATATATATATATATATATTATTTTTTACATATTTATTATATTCATTCATTTAAATTGGATTCAACAACTCAGCGACATCGATCTACTGGCATCGGTGAATGATGTATATGAGATGATGGGATAATGGGACGAAATTTTATTTCATCCGGTGTTCTTGGAGAGTGTGAAGTTGTCAGTCTTGAGCCCAGTATTGACCTGAACGACAGAAACAAACCACGAAAATCTCTCAGGACCATGGCGGGAATCGAGCCACGGTCTCCTGAATGACGGTTCAGTGTGCTAGTCACTTGACCACTCGTCTCAGTTTTATTATTCGATTCACTTTTGTTTTATTATAATATGAGATTATTATTATTATTATCATCATTCATATCAGCAGTTATTGTAATATTGTCATATCCTAATTATTATATCAATATGATTGAGAGGGTATAAATAATGAAATATTGCTTGCTGGTTTGAATCTTTATAGAGGATGGTAATTGAACTCTACCAATACCCACTATTCTTCAAAGACTTCATCCCGATGATTAGTCGTCTTACAGTACAGTTCATTACCTTCTTCAGTTAACGACTGATGCAGCTACTGAAACTCTAAAAACTTATTACTCATTCATTACGTTTATTATCAGGTTCATATAATTATAAAATTCATTTCCTACCTTTTAATCGAACGAAATCTCTTGATTTCTGCTAATATTTGTATTTTACTATTTCTTGCAACTTCCATCTCATTGCGTGAAATTTTCAATGTGATTCAAATAAAATAGTGTATAATTTAATGAGTCATTCAATGTTTGCAAAACCTGATTATATGATACGATTAAATTTAAATATAAGTGTTTCACAATATTTCATGAATCGAGGTTTGATGATAGTGTCTTTCACGTTTCTTCAAGTGAGGGGTGAAAACGGTTCATTGATATTGCTACTTTCGGTTCGTGGTCTTGAACTTTTCATTAATCGAACAGGATTTGAATAATTCGATAGAATAACTTGTCATTTGTATAAAATCACCTACAAATAATACATCCTCGTCGAATATAAGATAAGATAAGACCTAAGTTGTGATGCTTTTTAGAAACCGGTTCACTAAACATTATCAAATGGAAAGCACTATATAACTTCATGTTGATGAATTGAATAGATGATAGATATCTAAGGAATCAATGTGTTTCTTGAAAGTTATTATTGATATATCCAAACAATTGTCATATGACTCACCCCAAAAAATGGAAACGTATAACTTATTGTTGTAGATATTGTTGTGATTGCAGATAGTATTTATTGAAACAGTTTGGTAATTAATTAATCTACTATTCTTTTTTTCTTTTCATATCATTTCTTGTCCCTCTTTTTTTTTGTCTCATCCAAATTTGTTAGCTATATTCATTCACTTTTTTTTTTCAAGTTATCATTATTATTTTTACATCAGTTAGTGGCTTAACAGCAGTTAGTGATCCTAGTGTGACGTGGGTATCACGGTTGGAGATATAGTAATATATTTCAATATGTGAGATTAATATTGCTTTTATGAAAATTTGAATGAAATTATCGGATTTCTTATGTTTGATCTGGCTTTGCTTTACCTGCCAATTACATGAATTTCACACATTCACACTTACTCGGTCTGCTGCGTTTTTAATTATGTATTTTTTTTTAATTGCTCAAGTATTCCATAATCAATGTCTCATTACTCAACTTACTTGAGCTTTTGAACACAGTAACAATGTTTTCATTCAGTACTTTGAAGAGTTGGTGTTTCAGATTGTTATCGAATCAATAACGTAATTTCTAATCGTTCATTCTTTCAACCAAGTCTCATGATGTGTTGTGATAGATAAACTTCATGGCAATAATTTGCATCCATTTCAGTAAAGTCACACACTGATTCATTTATCATTCGTAAATTTCGTATACCGAGAGTAGTTTATAAACAAACAGTGCAACAGCAATAGCAAAACAGAATAACCAGATAGCTGTTATCACTTGCATGTTTGATGAGGATGATTTGTGGCGACAACGTTTGAACGGTATAATATTTCAACATTCAAAATGAAGGAGAAAAACAGTCGTTTTTTATTTCAATACTTTCAATGCGTAAAAACTTATCGAGTAATAATTCATAATTTTTACATGTATACAGCGGAAAAAAAGTTTCATTCAGCTGCTTACTTGTGGAAATATTAAAATCCGGATATCATAATATTATTTCACAACATTCTGAACTTGGAGGTATTACAGAAATAAATATCTGTTTATCCAGTTTAAGATTTGTTATATCTCCTACCGTTTGAAAGAAGACCAAGAAACTGATATTTCGCTAAATCGACTTACAAAAAAAGTTGACAATATTCATCAATTGATAAACATTTTGAGGAAATTACCACGCTGTGATAATAGGAATAGTTCGGTGTTAACAAAGAGTATGGTCTGCATCTTTACTATTTTAGTCCTCACCTCAACTTCAAGTCAATGTTGAAATAGATTGTACAAAATGTTCAAAATGGTACAACTAATTCTTATGTTTCTCCAGTTCCTCCACATTACATTATTATTACTCTCTGTTGACGTTCAAACTTGATACATAATGATAATTATTCCCCAATTAAGGCTTGAGATAAAAGGTAAGATGGTTCGGACCACATTGGGCGATCTTACCACCCCAAAATTTTCTTTTCATAACGAAATGTTCACAACGAGTCTGAACACTGTTACTGTTTCACTATTGGACTGTTGACTGTTCGATACTGTTTGACTTTTGGGAATCGTAAACCAATAAAGAAGGAAAATGCATCATAACCATATTTTGTAAGATTTATTTTGATTACGAAACGTAATAAAAATATCAGACTTTCAAAACCCTCATACGATTCACATAAACTTCTCACGCATGTTTGTCATTGTTGGCATTAAAACATTATCTACAATTCCAATTATCTTCGATCATAATATCTTTCCATTTCCAATCATGTTATTCTTATGAGAATTTTCAAAATTTTAATCAATCATCGATTTCTCAGAATGAATCTGTCCAACTGTTAATCAGAAGTATGCAGTTCTAAGCCGAGAAATCAGTAATTTTCTAGAAAAACAAAAAAGTTAAATTTAGATCGGTTTCGCTTGCGACCTGTGCAGCGCATACAAAAATAAATAGACAACCAGAGAAAATTTCGTTTAGAAAATTAGAATTTTCAGTACTTTGTTTACTGCATGAATAAAGATGAACCAACCAAAGCAATTTCTATTGCGATTTATAATCAGTTACGTTGTATTTATGATTATTTCAGAAGATTTTTAAAAATAATGACGGCGGTCAAAATCCCTGTTAAGTCCCTTTTACATTCACAATATAGTAGGTATACCGGTAAGTATTTTTTTCTGAATAGAAAAAAATAAGTGAATCAAGAAAACAGGGTTTATGATTATAGCTGTTTTCATCAACAGTGAACGTGCGTTTACTCATAATGCAGAATTCATGCTTTTTCTAAAAAAAGTTTGTATATATGTTTTCTCTAGGAAAGAAGTTATTTCATTTTATTTGAATGGGAAATAAGTTGTTCAAAAAGGCATTTTTTAGAATGCAAAATTGAGTTGTAATGAATTCAACTGACAGCACCTTTCAATTCTTGTTAACTACAGTTATTTTTTTTTTTTTCGTCGTAATATTTTTCCATCACGGATATAATCATAAGCAAATAAGGATACATAGACGGTCTCTATTTGTGGAGTTTTCAGGCGCACTTTCAATAAAAATGAACAGAAAACCGAATTGAGAAAATTGTTTAAATTCAGTAAGTGAACTACTGTTCAGTCAATCAAGTCAACAGCAAGTCAACGGTATTTTCAGAACGAGTTTCCATTAGGATAAATATTCGTAAATATATTGGTGCATATTAAAAAATACGTGAATTTTAATTAACTATGAAACTATTAATATGTTCAAATACCTTCTTATTCAACATATTGAATATTTCAATATACGTACAGTTTCATATAAATTCGAACTATGAGATCATGGTGTATTTGAAGCGTTTATGATGCACGCAAAATTATAATTTTGAGAATATCCATTTTTTTTGGAATATTTTTTCAAAATATTTAAACATGTATGTCATTATTTAACAATGGTTGTCACAAGTTAACCTCTTACTTATAATCTCCAAGTTTATAATTAAGTATCCTTCTAACGCTTTTGTTTAAGTTCACACTTTCTTATTGATTTAGTTGATGAGTTTGCTTGATAGAAATGATCAATTGTTATAAGTTCATTAATTATAGCAAATAAATCAATTCTAGCGATCAATGACTTTCAAGTTAGATGAAATAATAATTGATAAATCCAGTGATATAATACTATACGTACACAATTCGTTTACGTAGTTGTTATACTTCACTTAATGCGGTTCGAACATTATCCCAATACTCAATGTAACTGACATTACATGTAACATCAATCTGAATCACTTTGAACGTACTCAATTCATGAAAATCAATACCTACAACTTAAACTCCAAAACAATTATGTACAAAAACTTGGACGTTATTTCATCAAATATTTGTGTTCACAGTATATTATCAAACGAATAAGATTAAATATATAAAACGCGACGACAGAAGTTGGTGAAAATTCACGACATTTTACCCGTTATATTTCATTCATGTTGTTCACCCCTGATAGATGAAGATGGTCGCGAAGTACTCTCGTGTCTACAGCTAGGATGCAATGAGATACATCTTGGTGCTATACCGATTCCTCCGTATGAACTATTACCCTACATTCAATGCAAAACGCCATCTTACTACCAGTGAAAGTGAACTCAAACAAACTACAGTGGCGCTCACTTCTGATAGGGATAAGGTTACAAGTGAATCTTCTCAGTTACCCCTCCACAGGTCAACACATCTACAATAGTGAAATAATCACCCCTTCTCTTCTTTATTTTCGTCTATTAATATTTCAATTCGCGTTTTCCCATCGTTGTGACGTCATAATATAGCCCCTACTCACGTTTTTTTTCTAGAATATTAACCAATAGAAATAGCTCTATTTACTAAAGACATTGTTGATTTATTTTACAGTTTCTATCACAAGGTAATGTTTGTGATCCATCCACTCCCCTCTTCCTTGCAGATTCTACTCCCTACCGTGTTACTCTATGCTACGAATCCTTGAGTACTGAATTCGATAGAAAAAGAGGGATGATATGATTAGTGTAGTATTAGATACGATACTAATTTTCGTATAAATAGTTGTGGATGGTGGATTGTAAAGTCAGTCTAGTCTCAACTAGAGAACATTACCAATATTAAGTGATAAATCGCAAACAGCGAGGTGAGAGATAATACATTAAAATCAGTTCTTGTGTTAATATTATCATTGCTTTTGTTTTCTATATATAATATGAGCGAACACATTTTTAATCGAATATATAAACTACAGTATATGAATTGAATAAAGTCATCAAAATTTGATCGGCTTTATTGGTGACATATTGGAGATGGAAATTGTTTTTTCTTCAAAAACGCATCGTTTTTTTACCGTACTTGTTTTTAATTCGCTGATATATTCGATGAACTTTTTAACTGTGTACCAACAATTTACGTATGAGTTTCGAATATAGTTTCCATCTTGTAGCAGAAGACGGATATTCGAGTACGAAACTGATTCAAAAGTTTTTACCTAAATCAGTGAACTTTTGTTTCTTCAAAATTACTTTCATGAATGATTGTATCATATTCAGCAAAAACTCTTCTCCATATGCCAAAAATATGAATTAAAATATAGCTCTATATATTTAAATAGAATCTCTCGCAACGATGAGAAATATGTTGAAGAATTGATCGATTTAATATTGTTGGTGAGCTATAATAATTCATAGGAAATTATCTTACACCATGCATTCAATAAGTATAATTATTATTGATGATTCAAGTAAATTATTCCATTCCTTCATTTTGCATGACAATTATTGAATCACTAATACGAATGAAAAAATTAGTTGATTGTACACATCAACTACAAAGAATATCCATTAAAATATCTACACCCACTTGACGCCCCGTCAAGAACTAGAGATTAAAAAAGTGATTGAAAATATTTGTATCACTTGCTATATCAAATAAAATTCAATTCGGATGATTTCTTAACTGTCACAAAAATAGATAGGCATATGTCTTCAGAATTGTGCTCATCATAATCTTCGTTTGTTTCAAATTGAACTTCAATATTAATCGCAATATTTTTTAAAACTATCCACAGATGACTCATGAACTTGTGCTGATTACTCACCATTATAATCTTTTGAGAGAATGAACATTCTTGAACTCAAATATGGTTGATCTAAAATGTGTTGTACTTATAATTTGATATGAATCACATCACATCACACCAATGATTACAAATTGAAATTCACTGTCATATTTTTGGTGAATTGTACACTGTGTTCAACCGAAATCCTGTCGTATATGTTTTTGTTTTACAATTTTACTCACAAGCGAGCGAATGCACGAGCGAATGTCGATACGACATTATAACAGCATCGAATACTATTTTTTTTTCTGTTTCAGAATTATATTCATATATTTACGGCAGCGTAATCAACATGCATAAATATACGCTTTGTATAGGTAAGTTAAAATACTAATGGTTAAAGGTTACATCATTTACCTGGAACTATATAATATATATTATATATATATATATATATATATATATATATATATATATATATATATATATATATATATATATATATATATATATTCCATCATCATGGAAGAACATTACTCATACAAAAATATATTTACCACAGTGATCTATGGAAAAAATCTTCCATTCCACAGACTTCCTGGGTTTTATATTATTCTATTTACTCTTAATTTTGAACATTTTTTCAGACGTCTAAGATAAAAATGAATCTGAATAAAAAATAAAATTCATTTTTCGATTCGAATAATTATTCAACTTCTCATCATGGTCTTGTAAATTTACTTCAAATTCTTTCGTAAACGACATTCAGCATGCTAAAAGTACACTCCTTCTTTGTGGGTTGAGTATAAATGACTTAGTATAAGATATACATTCTACATTAAGATTCAAGTGTAATTAAAAAACTGAAATTATGATTCTTATTACAACAAGAAGTTGCCAACAATCCTCAAAATCAGCATTGTGAAATGATTTAAAACATCAGATATGCAGTAACAGAATACACAATTCTGAAACATTTTGATAGAGTCTTCTTGAAGTGTTTAATAACAATTGGATTATGTAATTAATCACACAGATTAATTAAGATTATAATTGTGAGATTACGTTAGTTATGTGTATTTATATGAGAGTTGCTAATTGCTCAAGTCTCACCAGTGAATAACAATTCTCATAGTTTGCAATAAGTGCAACGAGTATATATTTATACTGAGTGCTTAAGTCATTTCATTTTCTCAAGCAAACTCCATATGTTGCATGATTACCTACTGATTCATTACCGAAATTATTTGCCCTTGCGAGAAGCTCTAATATTATTTTTTCATACATATGACTTTCATCACACCTTTTCAGCTAATATTATAGTATATTATTTGGAATACTAATTTGAAAAATGAGTGCGGAGTATTGCTGATTGCTGATTATTGAATGATGCCTTATTACAAGCGATGACTTGAAATTAATTGTTCCATTTACAGGTGATAATAGCCTAATAATAAAGCATCACTAATATGTAAATCGTACTAATCTTTTGTTATGTCAGATAAATTACAATTTCTTTCCATTCCATTCCAAAAGTATTTTTTTTTATTGTTTCTTCCGTAATAGTTCAAATTTTTTCATTTCATGAACTATTTCCTTTCTTACCTGAAAAAACACTGAACTAATTCTTACTCAAAAAAAAAATGCTAGCCCAGACGAGCTCGAATAAAAAAAATATGAATGGTATGATATGAATAATTGGAAAGAAATCTAGTGTATGTATTTAGTATATTCATCAACAAAATTGTAATGTCACATTATGGAAAAAAATAACTACGGGTATATACTACTACCACTACTCTACTATAGCTACGATTTGTATTCCATATTAATTTAAACTATAAATGTTTTGTGATTTCAGCGTTGTTCGCCATTTGCGGTACTGCACTGGTAAGTTACAAATACACAATTATGTTCATTTATCAGGAGCACGTCGATGATTGTTATTATGATATTTGATAGAATATCAGAATAGAATACCATAATTGATAGAAGGAGACAATTTCAATAATTGATCAAGTATTATGATTAACAATAAATAATATACATTTATTGAAGAAAAAATAAGTAAAGAATACTCGTTCATTTAGTATATAAGTTCATAAGCTAATAATGAATAAAACTCGATGTATAAAAATATCTCTCTATATATCTATATCTATACATAATTCACATATTGTCGACGGCACAGGAAAAGCAACATAAACATGACTTTCTGACTATTCAACATGATTGAAACAAATTGCTAACCATACAATGATACAGTGATACTATTTATCACTTCATCTGTTAATAACCGAGGCATTAACGCATTATTGTGTGTTCTAATTCAGGCTCAACAGGGCTACAAATACGACAAGCCAGCTAACCCGTTCCCAGGAAGTTCCAATTCAGGATCAGGTGGAAGGCCAGGAAGCTCGGGTTCATCGGTCGGCAGCTCTGGTAATCAAGGCACATCAGGACAGGTATCTGGGGGAAGTGGATCAAATGGATACCCTACCGGCTCATCTGGATCAACACAAGGGGATTACAATTCTGGATCAACTGGAAAACCTCAGGGTTCGTCCGGATTCCAAGGTTATCCATCTGGAAAGCCAGCTAATGCTCAAGGAGATAATGGATTCGGTAAACCACAGACTGGTACGTCCAGACCACAGACTGGATCTTCTGTAAGACCCCAAGGTGACTACACATCAGGATCATCTGGAAACAGCCAGGGACAGGGATACCCTAGTGGTCAATCTGGATCTGGAGCTGGATTCTCTTCAGGAAAACCTTCCGTGAACTACCAAGGAGGAGCCTCAGGAACCAACCGGCCCCAAGGAGGAAACTCAGCAACCAACCGTCCTCAAGGAGGAAACTCATTTACGAAACCTCAGAGTGATTATTCTTCGGGCAACCAGGGATACCCCAGTGGTCCAGCAGGATCTTCCAACCAAGGCATCAACAACGCTCCTCAGGGAGGTTCAACAGGAAACTCTGGAAAGCCATCAGTTGGAAATCAGGGCAATCAGGCATATCCTATTGGATCTTCTGGTCCATCTGGATCATTCAATCAAGGAGGATATCCCGGCACGAGCGGTCAAGGAGGTAAGAATTGTCACTAATACAATCGAAAAATAGTTGTTATCTAGAACATAAATCAGAAGAGAACAACATACGTTCTCATTCTTTCTTAGTGATGCTAAAAGAAACATGAACAATTATTCATAGTATCAATGGCCACAAAGTTTGTATAATGGAATTGACCTAATCAATTCCCACAGAAAAAAAAAATATATTTAACATTTGTTCCAGGCTCCAGCAGACCCGGTCAAGGTGGACAAAGTGGAGGACAAGGTGGTGTCGGACAAGGAGGACAAAATGGTCGTCCAGGAAGTTTCGGACAAAATGGAGGACAGACTGGAGGACAAGGTGGTTTCGGACAAGGAGGACAAGCTGGAGGACAAGCTGGTTTCGGACAAGGAGGGCAGACTGGAGGACAAGCTGGTTTCGGACAAGGAGGACAAAATGGAGGACAAGGTGTTTTCGGACAAGGAGGACAAAATGGTCGTCCAGGAAGTTTCGGACAAGGAGGACAGACTGGAGGACAAGGTAGTTTCGGACAAGGTGGGCGTCCCGGACAGGGTGTATCCAATGACAACGATGATGGTTCTTACGAAGGTGGCGATTACTCTGCTATTCCCGGCGAACCTGGTCAGGACTACCCCATCTACTCCGAGATCCCCACAACATCTTTCAGCTGCGACCAACAACAACTTCCAGGTTACTACGCTGATGTCGAGGCACAATGTCAAGTCTTCCATATTTGCGCCAACAATAAAACCTACGACTTCCTTTGCCCCAACGGAACCATCTTCCATCAGGAATACTTTGTCTGCGTGTGGTGGAACCAGTTTGACTGCAGCTCTGCTCCCGGTTTGTATAGCTTGAACGAGAAACTTTATGATTACTCAATTGTTGGAAGTCAGCAACAAGATGGTGGAGTTGGAGGTGCATATCCCGGACAAGGAAACCAGGGACAAGGAGGTGCTTATCCCGGACAAGGAAACCAGGGACAAGGAGGTGCAGCTTATCCCGGACAAGGAAACCAGGGACAACAAGGAGGTGCTGGTGGAAGACCTAATCAGGGAAATTCTAATGACAGATATCAATCAGGAGGTGGATCTGGATCTGGAAACGGTGGTTCCTACCCAGGAAGCGGATCTTCAACTGGATCAAGCGGTTCAAACGGTTACCCCGGCAGCACTGGTGGACGACCCACCAACCAAGGAGCATCTAATGATAAATACCCATCGGGACCCAGCGGTGGATCGGGACCCAGCGGTGGATCCGGACCAAGCGGCTCTAACGGATACCCCAGCAGCACTGGTGGACGACCCACTAACCAAGGAGCGTCTAATGATAAATACCCATCGGGACCCAGCGGTGGATCCGGACCAAGCGGCTCAAACGGATACCCCAGCAGCACTGGTGGACGACCCACGAACCAGGGAGCGTCTAATGATAAATACCCATCGGGACCCAGCGGTGGATCCGGACCAAGCGGCTCAAACGGTTACCCCAGCAGCACTGGTGGACGACCCACGAACCAAGGACCATCTAATGATAAGTACCCATCGGGACCCAGCGGTGGATCGGGACCCAGCGGTGGATCCGGACCAAGCGGCTCAAACGGATACCCCAGCAGCACTGGTGGACGACCTACCAACCAAGGACCATCTAATGATAGATATCCAACGGGACCTAGCGGTGGTTCCGGACCAAGCGGCTCAAACGGTTACCCTAGCAGCACTGGTGGACGACCTACCAACCAAGGACCATCTAATGATAGATATCCAACGGGATCCAGCGGTGGTTCCGGACCAAGCGGCTCAAACGGATACCCCAGCAGCACTGGTGGACGACCCACGAACCAGGGAGCGTCTAATGATAGGTACCCATCGGGACCTAGCGGTGGTTCAAGCGGCTCTTCAGGAACCGGTGGAGCAAACAATGGCTACCCCGCTTCTTCAGGAGGTGTTGCTGACTATCCCCGACCAGGCTCTACGCAAAACAACCAGTACAACTCTGGATCAGCCACTCCCACGAAGCCTACTCGTGAATACTTGCCTCCCAAATAATCAATTAGCGCAATCATTGGCCACGGAAACACCAGTCAATTCATGTTGACTACGGGTCAACAAAATATGTATATAAAAAGTGAGTCGATCAGTATTTTATAGCAAGATTTTTTATGATATTAATTTTTGTACGTAGTCTAGGTAATATAGATTTTCGAAACAAAATAATTTTTGAGAATGCAGAAGCTGAAAATCAAATAAAAAAATGTATAGATTTGAGTGAACCAGTATTAGATATTTTGATTTGAATTGATATTCATCAAAATGTTTCATTTAGTTAGCAAATGTAAGCAGATAGTTACAAGTATAGTTTATATA
This sequence comes from Brachyptera putata, assembly GCA_907164805.1. Classification (NCBI taxonomy): domain Eukaryota; kingdom Metazoa; phylum Arthropoda; class Insecta; order Plecoptera; family Taeniopterygidae; genus Brachyptera; species Brachyptera putata. The sequence goes on from OU015466.1 coordinate 20,029,152, forward strand.
ACTTAACTTATTTTGCGGCTTTTATATGACTTGATTATACTTGATTGATAAATCTAAGCAGTTGAATTGATAATTCTTATTTATGTATAAATCTTCATACAAGATCAGGCCTACACATACTCGTTGTGTTTTTTAATGAAATTCACTTATTTATATTCAGTTTTTATACTTTCTTGAGATGGAACGCAAAACGCATTTCGTTCATTTGAGTGATACTAATTTTTACCCTGTATTGATGGGTTGTGCTGCCATGTATTTATGAATTATGTGTGAAATAAAGAATCTTTTTGCCAGTAAAATGTAATTATGGAGTGATTATCCAAACCCTTCAATAGATATCCTCACAAACTACATGTCGAGTACAGAAGAGCCGACTTGAACTGGTAGGAATCGTAATAACTAACTGATTTAGTTTGAACCAAAGTTTTCAACTGCATATCACTGGAAGCTTTGACCATAAAATGTACAGTATTTCAGAATATTATACTCTTCGATAAATACTTCGAACAGGTCTGTGTCTCGAACAAATCAAGATTTTCAATATCTCCTACGATTACAAAGCTATGGAAAAGTAATATTGCTCTGATTTTTTTTTTATAACTTCGAAACAAAAACATTGTCTTCCAATCAGGGCTATGTATGGGAGCTATCAATCATTTGAGTGGAGCACCACAAGGGCGAATTACCACCACAACTAGATAACCATGCATTCTGAAGCCACACACTCATATAGGCCTATATATATATATATATATATATATATATATATATATATATATATATATATATATATATATATATATATATATATATATATATTTTTTTATTCAAAGAGAGAGAGAGAGAGAGAGAGAGATTAAAATGTGTGTGTATCTACGAATTAGAAGTAAAAACGTCTCTCTTCTCATTTAGATGAAATTAAATTTTATTTTACTTATATAGCTAATTGATCTCATAATATGATAATTATAGCAAACATTCATCATGACTATATTTTATATTATGATTGTTTATTGTGATAAAACGATTCTCCAATCATAGGGACACGGGAGTAGAAGAAAAAAAGAGAGTATAGGCCCACATAAATATAATCATCTGGGAAAAATCCTTACACGAGTACCAACTGAAACAGGAGCTACGAAATAACCATAACCAGTTCTCTACTTCTATTGTCTATACAACCAAAGTATTGCATTACGTGAATTGTATCTAATAGTTCTCTAGCAACTACATAATTCATTCAAAGGTATATCATGTTTTACCTTCGCTGCAACGATAACAATTGCTTAAATCAACTGCTATCTCGAAACACCTGTAAGATGGTACTAGTTGATGGGCGAGACTGTCGATCGGACCAGTCAACATTCATGAATGGTTACGTATGCATTTTTATCCACACGTTCACGTATCTATAATCATGGATCGTGGATCCTTTCATTATCGATCAAATTCCAAACATTACCTTTAAAGTTCGTGAATAAACTGATTAAATTACTATGAATTACCGGTATGTATCTTTTGTTATGAAAAATTACGGAGAATCATTCTATCATAACATCATTTAAATTAGTTTTTTTTTAAATACACGGTGCATAATTATATTGCAGGTATTAAAGTATAATGATTTAAATTGCTTCTGAAAGTTCGTGTTTCTTTAGTTTTTGCCACGTTCTATTCTTGTGCAATAGATAGTACATACATATATTGTGTCATGTCTGGATACTTTTAACAAGTGTAGTGGCAATGTATAATACTATAATTGTAGTATTCAGTGACATCTTGTAATGAATTGAATTTTGAAGTCAATCACATGTTTGTATGATAAACTCTTCACTGTATGATCATTGATCTATTTATTCAGTAAATAATTCAATTGTTCATGATTGACTTTCCATCCATCGTCTGGACTCTAGTTTTCGTTAAGAAGATAGATCGCACCAAATCATATATTGATTATCTATACAGGTAAAAGCAGCATATAATTCTGTGTCAAATGAGCAATATATATGATATATTTTTGGTAATTTCTGTATCACAAACTTCATCTCATCATCCAACTAGAAACAACACAATAATAATTCATTCAAATCACATAGATCTTACTTTCTGCATCCAGATATATCTATAGTACTATGGTAGATGGTAGTATATAGTGGTATAGTATAGTGTCCTTTCTAAAGTTGACCTACGAAGAGTTTTACGTGGAGTTCCTGCACGATACCCGGAACGTTGGTGAAAAATTAAATATCTCAAAAATCTCGTAAATATCCTGAATAGGAAGACTCCATGTGAATATAGTATTCTAAATGAGTTGATTGAATCATCAAGGTGGAAACTCAATTTTACAGTGGGTACTCGAAAAAACGTTTTCTTTTTTGCTTCATAGATCGACCGAAATAAGAAATTGCGTTGAATTTTGACAAACGTAGACCCAAAATGTCATCATCTAACTCGATACTGTATAATTTTGAAACTGTTTTTTTTTAAATATTGACTATACTATAACTTTTGCACGCAGGAAACAAAATTATACCAATTATTCATGTTATAAATTGTTAGCTATGAATAAAACCAAGTAATTGCGTTCTTGAACCACTATAAAACGATTAACCCACACCTAAGGATGTTATTAGATGATTTTATATTTCGGCTTTTAGAATATTAAAGATGCACGTATAGGTAATGTAATCAAAAGTTAATAGTGTTTTTATGGTATATATGTGAGAATTATCTTCAAAGGTGTACGTGTGAAGTGACGCCCTTGTTACAAGGATGCATGTCTATTAATTCGAGTATAAATTCCAGACCTTGTAAACAAATTACTCGATAGGTCGACAGTTATTTTAACAAAAATGTAGATAATATGGATAGTGAAATTAACTATTCAAGTACTTTATCTGACCCTTACGAAATATGTCTGTAAATGTTTCTTGTGTCAACAGTTGTGACTTACTATAGGCATATAGTTACATATAACACTCGAGTTAGCTGTACGCGTATATTCTATTATCATTCATACATAAATCTGGAAAGTACTGCGAGTTATTGAAAAAAAGGTTCCATTTTTTGTAGTAGTTCATTTGACTCGGTTTTACGAAAACAGCAAAATAGTCAACTTTTTCAATAACTTACGAAATAGATCTCGAGTGGATTTTTCATTTATCCATCTTACAGCAAAAAACTTTCAACATTCAGAAACGGAATAGATGTATTAAAATACCTATTTAACTTTTATAAAAATTTTAACGTATAATGGTTTTACACACGTCAACCTAAGAAGATTTCGTCAAACGTTTGATTAATAGTTTAATTTAGTATTGCCAGCAGTTATAGGTTGGTTCAGACACGTCTACAGCATTAAATAAACAGCACGCAATATCATCAACATATTATTCACCCGTAGGTTATCATGGTTTTCCAATTTCAATAAATACACTTGCATATGTACATTATTGAATATTTTCATGATTTCCTTGTATGTATTCTGATCATTGTGTGTAACAATTCACTGGTGCATATATCATCCTCTGAATTAAACGATTGTTATAACAGAAGAAGTAGTTACTCTTTCATTTTGTATTATTATTGATTTCCAATAGATATGAATGATCAATTTCAATTCCAATTCATGTATGATGAATGTTATGTACGAATGTTCAATGAATTTGTCATAAGATACCGGTATGTAATTTGGCACCTTTGGCTGGGAGTTTTTATATATCCGGGTAGGGAATATTGTTTCAACACACATCTAAATCGACAGAGCTATATTTAAAAATAAAATATAGGTAGATCAAATAACTATTTAGTATTTGAATAGTATCTATTCGAATGGTATCACATAGTTGTGGAAAAAGTTATTTTCATAATGGAAAACAAATAATTAATGATATGTATAAAATCCATAGTTGATTTCATAATATTTACAATCTGAAATATTCATACAATATATTATATTTTATATGGATCATTTGGTTTCTGTAGTTCGATAAAAAATGAACCTTCTCCATAACCCTACGCTTGAGACCCATATAATTACTGAACAGTAACTTTGTCTTGATTCATATTCTTTCGAGGATAGCTCTTGTTGGCTGAAATATTCCCCTGGCAAAGTTTTAATCATGGGTTTTGAAAAAAAAAACGAGTTCAAAATGGTTGATCAGCTTGGATACTAATGCTATTTTTTCAACAAAACGATTTACATCATTCCCCAGAGTTGAATGTTAATATATTCTACGCTTACTAAGCTTACAACAATATAATAAGTGTATAGTCCATGATTGAGACAGGTGAAACAGTGGCTATAGACGTACTGAAGTTCTACGGAAGTTCGGCTAAAGCTAAACAAACTGAAGTTACCGTTGGACATGGTTTCGAATCCCGCTTAAGACATGTTTTTTTTTTCAAACATCCTTTCACTTATCGTCACTTCATATTCATAATCACCTGCCTATTAATCGTACTCCCGTATAACCTGCATGTTGGTGGGGTCGTTAAGCGAATAATAATCATCAACAGCATGAGAGCATGAGAGAATACTTGTTCTTCAAGTCAACCTTGGAGACATGATAACAAGTGAGTGTTATGTTCTAGTAAGGACGAACCGTTTGAACGAGGCACCAAAAGTACCGAAATAAGTAAAACTAGCATATTTTGAATTGACACACCACTATATGAATCAAAATTGAATGTTTGGTTGACCTATAAATGGAGTTCTATACAATAATTATTGTTTGACCAGGATGATGTAAGTTAATTACTTAGGTATAAAAACGAGATTGATGACTTATTTGACCACAGGGGTCCTTTGATGTATAAATTAAAGCAGATTTTTCATCCACCTTTCACTTGACGTATGACTGATATTATGCTATATAAACAAGAAACAATTGTGTTTGTTTGTGAAAGGAAAGGAGCAAGAGGGAGCACGAGGATAAATGAGGGGTGAAATTGCTTCTCATGTGAAGTGAGAAGATCATATGAGACACCTGCGATAATGGATTGATTTCTTGTATCATCTAATAAATACTTTCATTTTATTCATAGGCTTATCCAAACATTTCAGATTTCCATTTGATTTTTGATTTTTGATTTCAACTTCTAGATATTATACTCTCACAGAAAATCTTATTCGAAATTTGATATATTTGCTTTTCAAACACACTTATATCACAATAAAAAGTGTACTGCTTTTTATTCTTATGAGTTTCATTCATGGACAGTGAAACTTCCTCCGACTCCCACTCCCGTCAAATATTCATATGAATGTCTCGAATATTACTTTAGCACTCATTTTGAGTTCAATTTCACTAAATCGAAGGCTTGGTGCCGTTCAAACTCATAATTAATATTGATTCTTATTTCTTATTTCTTATTTCTTATTTCTTGATTATAAATCATTGATTCTTATTATAATCGAATCCCTTGGAGGGTTTATCGTGAACCGTCATTACAATTATTCACTAAGAGTTGAAAACTTCACTATAATTAATCAATGATTGTGAGGTGCCATATTTACATTCCTAGTAACCTATCTCAACAGAACAATAACAAATAACACACGCATATATCTTCTTCAAATAATTATGATGCATTACTCGAAGTGAAAGTATTTTTTACATAAAAAGAATCGTTTTCAGATAGGAATGTGAATTATAAGAGAACAACTCTCATAAAAACTGGCATATTACAAACTAATCGACCTCTCTTGATGTAATAACACACCGTTAGGCACTTCTCCATTATTGAGATTGATCTGACTTTTATGCGGTGATGAGTTTAATGTTCTCTGCAAAAGAAGGTCGTCTACCAACGAAAAGATTGTAAAAACTTCGGTAATTACATAATCTCGCTGGAACTTTATGGATTTAACGATTTTGAAAGAAGCAGTAGCGTTTCTTATCGCAAACTACATCATGAAAAAAATAATACCATAAAAATACCACAACAACTATACAAATCTACAGGTAATATTTGTGTCTGTTATGTTGGTATACGACCTTCGTACTTGGTGGATACGAGTATACGTTCTCATCTAGGCCAGATCATAATGTAGGCTTGTTAAAAGAGGTCGTAACATCTGATTGGTTCATGTAATATCGAGTCTCTTCACTAATTGTATTGTGATGTGATATCATATATCATTAAGTATTTATTTACTTTAAGCCTTATGGTCATTTGGAACAACAGGTTATAAGGTTCATTTGAGGTTAAGTTAAATTATAGATCTACCACAACAAAAATTATAGACGTTTATTTTTCGAAATAAACGCGTATGGTGCGTAGGTGTGTATATACATATATCATTCTCTTGGACGTATTTTTACAATCTACATTCTAATCTCATATTGTATACAAGATCATAGAATTTAATTGAGTAGATACCAATTGAACGAATCACGGAAAAGCTGATACATCCACTTTTTAGACAAATTTTAGTTTAAATTATTCCATCAACTTTTTCACACGTATTTGATGATCTCATGATCTCATGGCTGATGCAACACAATATAAATCAAAACCACTGGAATGCATCTATTCACATTTTATTGATTACTTTTATGTGCAAAAGTAAAAAATGTAAAAATTACTTATTTTCATATTTGAGAAACTCAAATCCTATTCATTTGATACATTGAATGGTTTGAGTGTATGTGTATAACCAAGAACACACATGCCCTGCTAACATTTTGAAAATGCCAATTTTTAACTATGACATTGAAATATGAATCACAATAGGTGGACAGAGAAATGTGTGAGAATGTCTGTGACATGTATTCTATAGTTTTTAAGAAAAATTGCTCTCATGTTGAACAGAACTACTTCCATATCTTGAGTCAAGTGTGTCACTAATCAATTACATTTAATTAGTAGCATGTAGAATAATGTGGAGCATAAGTAACCTGTGAAGTCACCAATCAACCATATACCAAAAGCTGCGTGTACCTATACAGTCGTGCTGTTTATAGTATGAATTCTAAATTTATATTCAGAAAAAGTACATGTACAAATATATGTATTTGACATTATATAGTTCTAGTACTGAAAAATTCATATCTAATGTGGGCAGTGGTACATGAACAGAGCACATAATTCTAATAATCTTCATTTTCGACATCTCAGTGCGGTTTATATATCTACTAAAAAAAATAGCCTACGTATTGGCCACTTCACTGTCGACATCGGCCGCTTCCTATTGGCCGCCGTCACAAGCTTAGAAGACGAGCACTTATACAAAAATTGATACGACTAGAGTAGAAATAGAAAAAATCATATTTACAATGATGATTATATACACATTTCTCTTGACAATATATAAGAAATACTTGTTTCAGAGTTGGACAGAGACTTGAATAGTTTCAAAATTATTCTATGTGTATAGCTTCCGGGTGCATTTCATAAGACATCCAACTCATCTTACAACGCAAATGTCACGTTTTCCTAGAATTTACATAATTGATGGAAACAATCAGATTCCTAGATTTTTTGAATTTTTGACGGTTCCATCATGCAATGTATGATTTATTGGGATTACGAAAATGTGGATGTTATAAGATTAAAATTCACAAAAATTTAAATCAATATTCACAAAAATCGACCGAGTCATTATGCGGGAGTAGAACATATAATTCCACAGCAGTGCCTTCTGGTTTTCATAATCTGATAGGCGGCTCTGATTGATTCGGCGATATGATTGCCATGGGTCAGTTATAGGTCGGTAGGTCAGTTTACGTATGTAGTTATATACTATCTTTACCTCAGGGCACATATTCACTTAACATTTCTGCTCTGATGATTTGCTACTTGAAGTCTAATTGAACGTCGTAAAAGGTATAACAATATAATTTCGTTAATATTATGTAATGCATTACCGTAGTGAATATTGCAATGAATAATTATTTTTCAATTGTTTCTAGGTAGCGCATTTCAATCGATTTCTACTCCCACATTGTACACTCTTCAGAATTTTGATCCTAATTCATATAACAATTTGTAATGACAATCATGATCAGAGGTCAATCACAATTATATCTCAGAACGAATACACAATACAAAATTGATAACTCCATTTTACCTTTAAATACGGCAAGGGCAGAATATTAGTAATAAACTTAATATGATCAATCTATATGCATTATCATCAAAGTTCAAAGTTTAAACCATTTGAGTATATGTTGTCGAACCGAGTTTTCTTAGAAATGAGTGGGTATAAGACTTAACTACATGGAATCGTGATCATTTTGTCAGATTTTTAGTGTTATATAATGAACTGGAATTAAATTTGATCTAAACCTAATCCTCTTATTCGCTCATAATTTCGGTTTCGTACGAACGTTTAGATTGCATCGATGATTCAAAGTTTGTGTCGACTCATGGGAACTATGGTAGGCAAATATTACATAATATTCACGTACAGGAATTCAAGAAGAGAATCCCATTATGATTAGCCTATGGATGAATTAACAAGACGATTAAATCTAGTCGAGCAGCAACTAGATTTGTGCCAAGACCCGCGTTCAAGCAGGTATGTATAATGCAGAAGAGGCAATTCAAAGATAAATTTATGAAATTTATGGTAACATCAAAGTAGATCCTTATCATTCTTCGCGTTTTTTCAATTTATCATCTTGCTCTATATGTGTTCAAATTCGAATGATATCGACACTGATGGATTATTAATGTTTCAATTATGTTTTTTCCCATAAATTGTTATTTTCATTGGTTCATATGTAGGACTATAGCTATTAATTAGTACCATATATAGTTTGAATTACTTTTTCATTTGTGATTTTTCGAGGGAAATTCATTATATCATCATTTAAAGTGTATTAACTTGAATATAAACGATTTTCCACATAAGAAAATACATAATTATACACATAAGTATGTGGACATTCACGAGTGATAATTTTATCATCGTGTCGGTGATACCTGAATCATACAGATGTATGAGAAGATCCAATTACCATATAATGGAGCTTATTATTTTCTACTGTAAACTCTACTGAAAATGAATTGACAATTTCATCGAAACTGAAACTAACCCTTTTTCAAATAACATTTGGTATCTTTAGTTTGAAAGTAGAATTTATTGGATGATGTAGTGTCATTATAAGTTACACAAAAAAGTGATAAGTGCACTCAAATTACGTATATATATATTACAGCTGTATAACTTATTGTTGGTGCTAATGCCATTTTAATATGGAGGAAAATAAATGATCATCCGAATCACGGTTGTTACGCAGACCGTGAAGAGATTCTATAGCCGTTGATTTGATAGTTTTTTTTTCTGCAGAAATACTCAAATTGAGTAGTTTTGAAATATTATTTTCTTGAAATTATCTCTCCAGCTTGAAATGGTATTTAAAATCATTACTGAATTTCAAAAAAACGTATGTGTATAAAAGGAAGTTCTATGTTTCCATTCCATATATTTTTTTCGATGGATAATTGAACAATAATTAGCAAACCGACTCATAATAACCCTTGGGTACTTATGATATGTAATTTAATTTCGTATCTCAATTAATAATTGACCAATTAATACTTACTTAAAAGTTGGTAAATCCGAGTTGAAGATAAATAAATCGTACTTCTTTTCTAAAATATACAAGGGTGATCCTAACACTTCTAAGGGAATGGTTCATTATTAAGTAGCTCATTCAACTCCTGAGAATTGTTAAGTATAATAACTTTATGAAAATTCAAAAAATCGAGTGATATTTAAGTTGATATGTTATTGAACATCATGAGCTGATTATAACATATTTCGATGTTTGAATTAAGTGTGAAATTGCAAATTAAAAACAGAAAATCGAAGATCGACAGATGGAAGTTGAACCTTCTCTCCGATTACATTTTCCGTATCCAGTCTATACTTTAATCGCCCGAAGCGTTAACACAAGAGTTACCTGATTATGTCACGTGGTTTACAAGACCATAGTCACGTGATACGATAATGTTGACCTTGTTAAACCTTGACATTGGAACGTCAGTCGAGCGGCGTCCACAGTGAAGTCAACACCTATATCATACTGTGCATATATACATGCCTCGTGTAATAGAGAAGAAAATTCACAATAATCACAGGGAATACGCTACATCATTCACATTGACATTACGATAGAAAAACACGGAGGTTCAATTGAATTTTATTTTATTTTACAACCGTCCAATCGAGGATTTGCAAGATAATCATCGGAATAACAATAAGGAATAGAATGTAAATCATATGGCCAGTCAGATTTGAATATAGATAATTCATATTACAATGTGTGAACATATTTTTGAGTATAGTCAATTCCCACATTAGGATTATAATTGAAATTAAAGACTTATGTTTATTGTTGGCCATTTTTGGCTACGTGAATCGAATTCTGCAGTTGACCTTACCTAACAATATTTTCAGTAGATTCCATTTTCTTCATGATGTATATGTAACTTTTGTTATATTTACAGCTTATTCAGCCGAATATAATTAATAATACGGATATGTGGTATGGTTTGCAGTCGCCGAATTGATCCGAGAAGTCTTAACGGGTAAATATCTTGTTTCCATTCCATTTCTCAAAAATAGTTCACAAAATTTGAATATATATAATATAATCGATTATCATAGTGACTCGCCGTAGTACATTTTTCATATACTTATTGCGAAGTGAATGAAATTTCATTCATATGGGAAGATCTAACTTTTAATTATTCGATCAATCAAGTATGATCGGTCCGGATTTTATCTGGGAGTGTATAATTATTTTTAAAGTTTATACGAGTGTTTTCACGAAATTAATGTAAATGTTTCAATTGGATTGTTTTTTGCACCGCATACAATGAAAATCATACGTAGGCTACACCCACTACATGATAGATGCGCACAACCATCCGGAGACAAGATCCATAGGAGTATCACTGAGTGTTAAATACGTTCATCCAATTACTTCAAACCACTAATTATTATTATAGCTGATTGAGGTAGGTGATGTATACGCGAGGTGAGAAGAAAAACACTCTGTTTTATGTGTTCAAAATAAATTTGAAATAAATAAATAGTTATTGCTGGTCATGACCAGGTCACACTGATGCATACAGCACATCTTTTAATTGAAATGACTTCTAATGACTTCTTTTAATCAAATGTAATGCTTGATTATGATATTTAAAACGTGAATTATCTTCAGATCGTTCAAATCATGTGCATATGACTCTAATTACGAAAGTGCTACGGTTTAAAAACTCAATAAAGACGAATAATGAAGAAATATTGAGGAAAAACGAATGGGAAAAACGTGATACGCGAAAATATAGTAGGGCTATTATTATGTGCAAGAGAAAATAATAATAATTTTCTCTTAATTATCACGAGTTCACGTTGTAGCTACTTGTATAATTATTCGTTTTCGAATCTCAATATTTTCTATTTTTCTTTTAATGAGACACATTCAGACTGTTGACAATCCATCTTCTCATCAGCCAAGTTTACTGATGAATAAAATACAATTACTTAGTATGAAATACAAAATTATATTCGAGCTGAAAACTATGCTCTGTCAGTAGAATAATATTCGGAATGGAGCCTATTTTGTCACCTGTTGGACTGTATGGTCGTGTTTGTTTCTCTTACATAATTTCCTAATTTCTTATACTTGTATTTCATAATTTCCACTTTTTTTTTTAAATATTGGCATGCAAAATTAGAAGTCTTCCGTTGACCCTATAACTGGAGATAATATTTCAAGTACCGAGATCCAGGTGGTCATTAACTTCTTAATTCAACTCCGTGATTCATTATTGACAAAGGTGGCCGATCAATGAACAGCGAGTTCATACATTAGGTAAGCCTATTTTTACAATCATAATTACAGGTCAGAAGTAAACGTTTTACACAATACCTTCAAATCCACTTTCCCTAATTTCTTGAAGGAACATTAATTCATTCATAACATAAATTCCAATGTTTTTGTACATTGCCATTCAATTTGCTTTTTTAGATACGCGAAACAAAAATAATTTTCAATAATTCTCAAGAGTGATAGGAATTGCGCGTATTATCTTATATTGCAAATGTGAATTGTTTGATCAGTTTGAATATACATCTGAAACAGTGTTGGAAATATGGAAGACTATTAATTGAAAATCCATCATTCCGAACGATTTCTACTAAAACATTATTTGAAGCAATTATCATAAGCGTAGAGAATAGAAGTCAACTGAACAATCTGAAAACAATTAATCCACTGCATTTGACATATTTTCAAGTAAATACCTAAATATATATCCTGCAATCCAACTATAGGTATCTTACAATAATGCACCATCATTGTTTCTATTGATAAATCGTTGAACTTTAATAAATCGTTAATTTGACATGAAGACATTTTGTCAATTTCGGCTCAGGTTGACAAGGTGTAGGATCGTTGGGACGGGGCACCTTGAGGGCTAACCACCACCCGAAAGAAAATAAATGATTAGGATATCATTGACACAACCCACTCCATATGGTAAACTGGAAGGTTTAGGATGTTCAAATTTATAACAACATTTTAATTGTTCTACTGATAGTATGTCTGATAGATTGTGTAATAGGTCAAAAAATCCAGACAGATTTCGTGTAAACGTGAAAGTGAAGGCTGTAAATTCACCATCAAATGAACATCGTCACAATATGTAAGAATTATTAAGGTAGTTGTAGTTGGGATAATATAACGCCCACTATATTACAAATCCCCACTCATATCGTTTGTCCATCCTCCTCCCTACTTAATCCTCTTCTAATCATTCTTCTGTATAGAGCGTCATCAGAATGAGTTTGTATGAAGTATATTTTCTTAAAGTTCGACTGATTTATTTTAATTCTCAGACCACAATTGATTCAATCAGATATCAGGAGCTAGCAATTCAAATGTAAAGTACACATTTTTGGTAATGGACGATCTTTTACTTTTCTGATCTCAGACATACGTTTCTTTCTTTCTCTACGGTAATTTATTCAATTCCTATATTTTTTCTATTTTTCCGTATTTTACATAGTTTTATCAGTTTCAATTTTTCCAAGTATTATGCTCATTATGCTCATATTATGCGCATTTGATTGCCAGGTATTATTTCTACACTGTACTGAATTCATTAAAGTCAAATAAAGTCTTCTGATAAACGAAATTAGTTACCTGCAATTTTTGGCCCCCTCCTCCTCCTGCTCTTCCCCCTGCCCTCATAAAATATACTTATGACACCTTAAACAAACAACACATTTTGTCCTGTAAGTGATCTAATATGTAGGCGTAACCTCGTACGGTGTTACGTGAGTGTGTGTGCCATCAGATCAATGGTCATGCTAGTGGTGACCTGCCGGAAGAATTACATCCATCATGCAGCAAACAATTTCTCCATACGTCTCCTACATTACAACAATATAAATACAAGATTACTTCCTTAAGTTAACTTATTAGTCAATTGCATCAGTGTGGTGAATAAGATTTAATGGTGGTTAACGATCCCACTAACAGCTATGTTATATGGGGGGTACCAAAAATTCCCATAACCATTTGACGATGATAATTAACAAATTTTAACAGATATTAACAGATGAGGTAATTTAGAATGGAATGATCAAATTTCGGGTAAATCATTGCTTCATTTTCTTTATATTCCTATTTAAGTTCGCTAATATTCCTGACCTGTTTGGCTCCATACATAAAGTGAAAGAAAATTTTCAAGTAAAACTTTGAAGCTTGCTCAAAAGTTCATCCAGTGAGGGGAAACAATACAAAAATATATTTATACGTAAATGGCTCTAAAAGTCGCTGATTTCAGTTATCTCGGAGACGGTTTTCCAATATTAAAATTATTCGAGTTTTTCCAATATTGAATATTAGAATTGAATCAACTAATAACTTGCTACCTTTCTTCATACCATCTTTCTTTCACGCTATCTATATTTCTTCGTTATTTTATCGAATAGCATATTAGATTATTCGTAGTAATTGGCGGTTGTCGTGACAGTCATGACGCCAACACTACAGTTCTTCAAGGTTGACATACAATACTTCTAATAACCCCTAATCTTCGAAAAAAACATACATTAAACTATTTCACCAAACTGAAATAAACACAAACGAGAGAAGTAATTAAGATGAATTATTATGTGGGTCTAATTCATATAATGTTACTCCATTGAATTTGGAAGTAAAAGTTCGCATGTGAAACCTCTATCGTAACATTCACCAAAAACACGTTTATCTTTCATATGGTTATATTTACTTATTACTTTTTCAAATGCGTTTTTGGTGGTAAGGATAATTCAGAACGGAACTTATCATGTAGAGATAGGAAGGAGTCAAACGTGGCCTGATATTTTAATCTAAATCCAAGTCATTGAGTTGGCCGAGAGGGATGGAAAAATCACCGGCGAATGTACCTCGACATTGCCGCCAGCGAAGTTTCGTATTTTGTCTGACTTTTCAAAAATGAATGAAAGTTGATTTATTCATTCAGATCAACTTATCCATGAAGATGATAATTGATACTTATGCATTGAATTCCCCGACAATCGCGATTTGGAGTTTGCTTATGGGGAATACAATGTAAAAAAATGACAAATGACTATGTGGTTTTTTGCTCTAGCCCAAAAGAACCCGACATCAGATCCAGACCAGGGACGTCGTTATGGTGTCCAAGGTGGGGCGCGCGCCCCACCAATCATCATTTGCGGCCCGCCAATAATTCATCCTTCTACAAATATATATATATATATATATATATATAGGCCTATCTATGTTGACTCGTGTTGACCTACGAATAACACACAATGAAATATTTTGCTGGGAGATATCACGAAAATAACTTCGAAGATGTCCAGAATTCTAACATATCGATTGAAAATAACTCGGAAATATCCATAATGGATCAACTATTACTCTTGAAAACTACTTACTCCAGCACAATCACTTATGAAATACCATATTTCAAACAATTCCCTGCGGGGCTTCGGTGGGGAGGGGTAAATCGCAAAATGACTAAAGAATCTGCATGATTCAATTATTGAAAATGACTTCGAAAATATCAATAGTGATTCAATTATTTGCCTCCAAAATTGCTTGTAAATCGACAAAATCACTTGAAAAATAGTCCAAAAAATTCACTGTGGGGCTCCAGACCCCAATCTAGCGAGCGTCTAGTGCTCAACCTGCGCCCCCCCCCCCCCTCCCCAATACACAAAGCCTAACGACGTCCCTGAAATATACATATCAATGATTATGTATGTCTAGCAGAAGTAAGATATATCGTGGGTTTCGAATGTCTTGATCAAAAGTATAATATGAACGCACCACAATTCGCAGTGTTGAGGTCTTCTTTGTGTTGGAGATACACAGTTGCATGCATATTTTCAGTTCTTTATTCCTGTCAGCAATTACTTCTTACATGTGTTACCTTCACAATAACCATGTTCTGTGATGACTGTCCAGTAAACGATTTCGTACGATTGTTGAAAGAACCACCAACGATGAGGTCATATAGGGTTGAGATAATTCATGTGACGGTAACGAAAGATGAGTGGAATTCGAAATCATGACCTTTCAACCCACACACGTGTGACTCTTCAGTATCAAACTGAACGTACATACATATCAAGTGAATTCAAAGAGTATTTACTTAATTATATGCATGCACTCATCTTGAGTGCATCTTAATACTGCATGTAAGACTTATATGCACTCAACTGACGTTCACTTTAAAGAGGACACAATAATCGTTTCACGACAAATATTGCTCTTCCTCATGTTCAACTTTTATGATCTCTATTTCTTTCACAAATTTCCATGTGCATACACCGTTATTCACATTCATTCGCACATTTATTCTATTTTTATCATATAATTTTAGTTGCACAAAAGTTCGGTGGCAAGGCGTAAAACTAAATTAACAAAACTCTTAACAAAACAACATTAACAAAACAGGAACAAGATGATGAAAACAAATAATAATCACCAAAAATACACCCAACCATCAAAAACTATCAAACTACAGATACAGCCGTGGAAATAGTCTATGTCGTCCAATGAGAGACGTCGAGAATAATTATAAGTGTGAGTTTCACTCCTAAACATTATGCTAGATGAGGCTGTATTATTTCATACAAGTTGTTTGGTTTCTATAGTCTATCAAAAAAAGTCAACCATCCACATTCAACCCTATACTCGAGACAGATACACAAATTGAGTACTAAATAGTTTTCATATCTATATTTGCATTTGCTACACAGTGCTTTCTTTAGATATTCTTACTCACCAACCGTACCTATAATGTTCTCTGTGTACGCCTGATGGTTATAAATCACGTCTTTCATACATGCTTCACAAGTTGCATATGTACCTACGACAGGACTCACTACAAAAATCGCTGTTGTCGAAGACCGGCCAGTAAACTGTGTATGTATCCATACAATTTTTAGAATTATGAACTTATATTCAATTCAAATTGAGAAATTCAAAACTTCATCATAAAATGTGGAGTTGAATCATCATTTCTGAGGAATTTTCAAGTTAAAGAAAACCATTTTGATATTTTCCTAAAATTATAATGCCCAATTCCAGATTTAATTGAACATAGCAAGATACACATGAACTCACACCAAGCCTCCAGTGTACTAACTCTAATACCCAGTTTGAGGAATTGATAATAGATTAACTTGTTTGCAATTAACCCTTGATTGCGTTATTTTGGTACCTTGATAAATAGTTAGTGGATTCGTGAAACTGTCTCTAAACCGGTGAATCGAAATTGAGTCCTATTCTAATACTTGTTACCAGCCTACATAATTTTGTATGATACATGATACACTATACTATAGATTATACATTATACTATAGAAATAGTATCATCGAAACTAAATTTCGATACAAATTCATGTCAGAGAGAAATCTTTATCTTTACTATTTTTTTATGTTCATCACGAACAAGTGTATTTGAATAAAAAGTATACCAAACTGAAGATAATTTCATGCTCTTCAATTAATATAACGTTATATTTCTGTGAATTCGATCAGTTCCAAGATAATACGTCAATACATTTTATCACACTCCTGATATTCGGTAAACTGGTTGAATTAACATAAATAGAATGTCGTAATAATTGAAGAGCATAAAATCATCTTGGGTTTAATATACTTTTCATTCAAAATTCAAATACACTTGTTTGTGATGAAGAGAAAAAAATAAAGATGAACTTCTCTATTTTTATAAGCACCGTGCATTCACCCCCTTACAGCGAGATCACGTAATAGCCACAATTGCAATTTTTTCAAAATATTGGCAACTGTGCCTGGGAAATATTGGCAAAGACCTTCCCATTTGTGGATACAAGTACAGTATCAATTCGTGAAAAGTGAATGATATTTACAAAAACCGCTCGTCTCATATTGTGGACTCGAATCATCTCTTGACTTGACTGCAGTTCACATTTTAATTTTGCAATTTTGCAAATTTCCAAGTTTCTATGCTTTTTTACACACTTCTTCCTCAAACGTTTTTTTGTATGTTGAATAATTTGTGTCACGTTTATAATTAATAATTTCAAATCAAAATATTTCTTGTAACTCAATTGCAATCACCGCAACTCAATTAGTATTTATTTATCAAGTTGTTGAAGTTATTATTTATTCTGATCATATTTCTTAGTTATTTCAAGTCATTCAAAATTCAAATATATATGTTCTATGCCATGTATTGCTATTCCGTGTCTGATGCCAACCTTTTATTCAAAGGCAGAGTCTTATTTTTATAAATAAAGATATAGGCCCATTAAATTAGTATTATATCAAAATAAATTCTGTGGTGGTAGGATCGAGCTAATAGTCACCTCCACCCCAAAATCCTCAACATTGATTGAGAAACAATTATTTTGTGTCAATTTTCAAAAGTAATTCAGAAAGTATCATTTCCGGATCAATGATTAATTCACGAAATTTGTGTAGTATATTCAATCTGGTCATATTCCTCTGAATGAATTATTTTTCAATTATTAACATCATAACATTCGCATATGACATGGTGAAGTCTGACCCCTCATTCTGTGACAGGTTACTCACAACGAAATTCAATTTCGAGGATTGATCAGATTTTCTATCCTCTTCACTCTTTCAATGTTATGTAGATCTATTCTGTCAATTATAAATGAAAAATACATTATACCATGATGATATGCCTCGTGTATATCTGTACGTTTGAGACTTGGTACCAAATATGTATGACTGAAATTTAACTGAATGATAAAGTTTAAAAACCTGATCTGAGAACTACATTGTATGGCAATATTTTTCGTTAAACCAGTTCAATCACAAATCAATATTTTATTTGTATATAAAACAATTTCTTTCAATCTAATTTGATCAATTGATTATTTTGTTTGTGACTTTCGCTGTGTATATGACGTACCACGAAGGGTTCCACATGGTATACGAATTATCTGGACAAAACCGGAATATGTGTATCATAACATTGGTAAAATGTAATGAACCACTTTCACTGTATATATGCGACAAATAAATAATATCATTATTATGAACTGTTAATTGGATATGTAAATCAGTACGTGATTCCCCAATATGAGAAAAAACATTAAGGTTACTATCACAAGAGGTTTGTAATGAATCCGTTATTTCAGTCAAGTATTAGGAAAACGTTTTTATTATCTACAACAAACTATTTTTAACAAAATATACAAACTCCACAGACATTCAAAACACACATTTGAAAAAAATACACTCACTCACACTATTATTAGTAAAATATCATCGAACACATTTGAACTTTGTAATCATTCATACAAATTTTGTCTTATTAAACTATTCTTCTGAAATTGACATGTTCTATTTTGATAGTGGTTATGATGATATTATAATACTATCATATTATTCGAAACTTGAGGAACATTGATAGATCAAACGTACACATATGCCCTAGAATCCACACAAATCGCATATACTTACAAACATTAAAAATTGTTTTTGGCAATTGTATTGTTGGTCTTAATTTGTCTTGTTTCTAGTTCTCATTAGATATTACAACTTCTCATCATAATAAATTATTATGCATTTTCATATGATAATTTATTTTCTTTTGGAATTTATTGGACATTACCACGGTTAATAGAGTCGAATTTGTATCATTTATTTGTCATTGTAATAAATTGCCACGATAGAAGGATTACAAAAATAATTTATAATCGCTTGAATCACTTAGAACTTAAAGATGAGGCATAACGTAGACCGGAACATATATCACTATAATAAAAAAAAAGTCCACACGTACATATCTCTTAAATTTAAAAAAATATGTTCTCAACGGAAAAAGTTCATCATTTCGTCATCTCTTACTGAGTCCATATTCAATATATCATTGAAATCAAATCCAATCAATCAAAAGTCCATTCTTTCAAACTATGTTGCCACTTCACCGTCTGGCGAGACCAGCGTTGTGGAGGATGGAATACACCTTCATCCTGGGGATCTTCTCAGCTTCCCTGTCGAATACCTGCATCTCCTCGGAGGTGAACCAACTCTCCTTGGCAAGAGCGTCGACAATACGGGGGTTCTTGTAGAAGGGATTGAGCAGGTTAGATGGAAGACGGGCTTCATCCTCGGCGTTGGCTACGACGGCTCGGTGGGCGAGGGCACGGGGTTGTTGTACTGGCACGATGGCTTGACGTTGGAACGGTGGAGGCTGGATGTCGTAGCTGAGACCGCTTGAGTGGGAGAAGAATTGAGCGCTGGCAGCGCCGACTGCTAAGATCAGTAGTGCTAATGTCGACTTCATTCTGGATTCTCTGATGTATCTGAAAAAATATATTTTTCAAGTTAGAGTTTATATATGAAGTATTTGTTATCTAGGTCTAGACAGATCGTGATCAGTTAGGATTGAGCATATGATAATAGAAGATATTTCTATGAAATATATAGAATCAACAAGTTGCATCAACGAAATAGCTGGGCCAAGCTTCCGTATAGTGCACAACAACAAAAAGTCAGGTATATTATGATTACTGGTGAATCATATATTCGATCACAACTCATGCATTCTCTAAGAACCCTAATATCAATTTCATTCATATTGTCTGTAGCAATTGTTTTCCAAATCGAATAATTGGTGCTATCTTCAATCTTCTCCAAAATGAAATTCTATTGCCAAACTACAACGAAAAAAGATCATCAATAATTATATAGCATCAATCATGATTAATAATTCTTCAAAATTAGATGAAACGCGATCTTCAATTGTTAGTAGTCGATCATACTAATTTTAAAATAATGCAACAAGTTTTTATTCTATTACCTCAGCACTGGCCTTCATAAACTGAAGGGCAACTGCTAAAATGTATGGATATATTTACGTCTTTTATTTTCACTTAAACATAATATCATTGTTATCTGATCCTCAACCGTTTAAAAGCGTAAGCTAATTACTGTTGTTCTCAAGACAGACCTATCCTCATATTCTTACAGTAATATGATATGATATTAAGTGCAAGGCCGGCAAGTGTCTTGATCTGTCTCAAGGTTCTGCCTCTCTCTTGGTCCATATGAAGGTTACATGACCAGAAATAGTATATAATATGGTAATAACGCAGCTAGGAAGATATATAGATTTTGTCGAGATGCCATGGTCATAGGTTTGTTAGGTTAAGACGAAACCTTCGACTGAGAGCAGGAAGTATTTTTTGTATGTAAGAAAGGTATTACGATGATTTGTATTATATAAACAAATATGATTATATAATTGGGTAACAATGATTTTGTATCAAGTTCCTAGAATATGTATACTGGTTCATAAACTTGATCGAGGAATACGGATTGATATAATTTCTGTAATATAGGTTGACGTTAGTTATTGAAAATCCGTAGTAAATTCTGAGTACCTATAATAGATTTGTATAGCAATGATTCAAGTATTTGTACATATATGTATATATATATATATATATATATATATATATCATTCACATCATGAGATCTGAAAAACTTGGAAACAGTGAATCAAGATTTCCATGAGAATTGTACCAAAAAATAATAAAATGTCTGTGACTGAGAAAACACGGCCCTTCCACCAAAATATACAACATCTTTTGAAGTGAATTGCTTAGTTGACTCACTTAGGCTCTGAATTGTAACGAAATTATTTAATTCCACTCTGTAACTTTCCTTTAGGTGCAAACGTGAATAAGGTGAAAACTGTTTTCCCATTAGTCATGGTCTAAACTCAAAGAACATTGTTTTCGTCGACACGTTCTTATGATATCTTGAATTGTGTGATTCTTAACATCACTTTCGATATCTACAAAAACATAACGTCTCAATTCTATTTATGTTCACAATGGAATACGTTATATAATTCTGAAATTCTTCAAATTGTTACAGTTTTTGCTATATGTCTACTGAGGTTAATTACCTCCAAAGAGTAAGAGTAAGATAATCTCTTATCTTTTTTATTTCAGTATTGTCTGCTTTGTTTCCTCAACACGGTTCACTGGAATCACGACAAACACAGTTCTTCGTGCTTTTGAACCGACTCTAAGATCCAGTTGGATAAAGAGTGAGATCTATATTATAACAGAATGTTTTTTCGCAGAAACTGAAAAAAATGTTATTCTGCTAACTAATGTGTCAGATTATTAATGGTCTTAAAATTCTCCCATGAACGATCAATATATCTTTCTGAAAAAATGATCAAACATTACGTTTCAAATAGTTTATTGTTCATTGACAATTATGTAATGCAAATAAAATGAAAATTTTAATTTCTTCAATGTTTCCCGTCGTTTTTGACAGTAGTTAACAAGTATTGTCCCTTCGTTTTGGGAAAATAAACTCTATTCACTACGTATGATAATGGTAACTGAAATATTTCCATGTAATTCCCAAACGTTTGTTATTTTTGTTCCACTCTGGCACACTTCTATCAGATAATTAATGAATATTGCTTCACATCTATGTTTTTATTAACATTCAATCAGAACTCCTCAGTTCTAAAAATGCCATGCAATAGCAATTAGTAAACTTATTATAAGAATAATGAGCTGATATACAGTTGGAAATCACTAACGTTTTATTTCACAAATGAATTAATTCAAGTGAAAACTCGGTGACAAATGACGCATGCAAGGTCCTTAGCTCAATAACACATTTGACACTTTTCTATCACCGTTTATTGATACCAGCCATATAAATCATGAAACAATTATAGGAAGTAAGTTTGTTTGAAATGTTTTTTGAAATCATTGATATCGTTGCATGTATTTTGTATTTATGAAATACAATTGTAAATGTAGATTATGAATTCGAAACATTCAGAAATGAATCATATATTAAAATCTGAAAGTTCAATATATTATTACTTCATTGTATGATGAATTAATTGATTGTATCAAACTATTCAAATCAACCATTTATTTAAAATCCGAATTTCAATGAGTTTGAAGAATCAATGTGAAAAAATCAATCTTGATTTCATATGATCACTCCCATTATCCAATGGGAATCTCCATCCTACTTATTGGAACCAACCAGTTCTTGAAAACCCAGAAGTCAATAAGTTTAAAGAATCAGAGTGAAAAAATGAAACTTGATTCCATTCGATCACTACTATTGAATATACTGGAATCCTCATTCAGCTTATTTGAATATTTATAATCCAAAATTCAATGAGTTCAAAAATAACATTGTTTAAAAAAATCAAGCTTGATTCCACATGATCATTCTCATTGAATGTACTGAAATTCCTATCCAACTTACCTTTATCAATTGTTGATAACTCACACTAATGTATTGACCACGATATCCGATCACTGACTCTTTGTAAACTGTGTTGTCTAGTAGCAAAGTGTCGTACTTTTATACGAATAGTAGGCGAGCATCATGTGACTGTAGCTGTATGGCTCTAAGAAGGAGTCCCCCTCAATCATTTACCTTCGAACAAAACAGAGTCAAGGGTAAATTGGTTTGGTGTTGGATATGATATCCTTGAGATCGGATATGTAGTAGGCCTATACGTTATAATGCTCGATGATTATAACACGCGTAATATCATTTGTCTTTGTTATGTCATTATTGTATTCGTTTGATGGTTTTTTGTTTGGTGATAATAGTTGGAATAAAATTTGAATACAATTTTGAAGAGTTTTATATTTGAATGATGTGTATAGCTGTAGTTACAAGTAAAATTCATTGAATATTTGGCTTCTGGTAATTAGATATATTGAAAATCATGCAAATATTTCTAATATTTATGAATACTTGACTGCGATTTAAGGAAGCAATCGAATCATTGTGTGAGCCAATGAGTAAAGGTAGCGAAAATGAAAAATATGTATATGTATATATATCAAAGTACAACATATTGGTATGATTCAAATCAATTCATTCATTGACATATGCTCATTCAATTTTCTCGTATACAATTCGAATTGGATCGAATGAGATTCCGTTGTATATCGTAACTACGTAACTTTGATTAATCAGTTAATTAGGGATTTGAGTTCAAATTAACATGTGAGCTTACTTGTGGACCAAATTGATTGGTTTCCGAGGCATTTATCAGAACACTGTCGTAACACATTGTAATTGTACTTCAAAGGGATGCTGAGAATTTATTAGTGAAAGTATTGATTCGAACTATATTAATCGTCAATTGAATTTTTTCAAGTTCCGATGAATACTGGTTTCAATACGTACGGTTACGTATTTTGATTTTATCAATTGAGAAAAATCCCTGTTTGATATTAATTCAAATTTTGGCAGGCCGTGAATGAATGATATCGATATCGATAATGATATCTAAAATGAACATATCATTTTAGATAATCTACATATTTTACGTGATCAAGCACTTTTATAATTATATGCATGTGTTCCAATGAAGACAAAATGCATTCTATAAGCATTGAAAATATTATAAGAAATAGTGAACCACAGTTTATCGAACAAGTTTGAATCAATAATTTTTAATGGCCGCAGTAAGTAGAAATATTTTCTTTTCTGAGAACTGGCATCAGGATTCTATGAGGACCTTTCTCGAGATGTAGACAAATTTATTCAAAAATTCCACCTGGTGAAGTGGACCTATTAATCATGTTCAAATAAGTTATTTGATTAATGTCATAGTTTAGTTTCTTTACTAAGTGGTTAATTAGGAAGTAGCATGGTCTTATATATTTCCTACCAGTGATTCGATGATGTATGGTCTATTGTGCAATAGGCTAATAATATGGTAACTATTTGTCCTGCTCTGATGAGAGTGTTTGAAAGGCTTGGATGATGAATTCAGAAGAAAATAAATGACATTCAAGTTTATGAATGATAGGCTACTAGTCGTGAAATGGAAATATTTTTTTGTAGATCCTCAACAGTAATTCAATCAAACATGTTGTATTTAGATGAAAATGTAAATTCCGATCATTATGCAATGAGTTTACAGTTAAATTGAATTGATATTTGCTTTATTTGTTCAATTGGAATCATTCATGCATAAATGCTTCGACAAAAAATCATTTTTAGCAATCACTATATATATACATCTTATATCTCATTGTTATACAAAAATCTGTATCACTATCAGTTATCTTCCATATTATCGTTTTGCAAAATAACAATGACATATTTCATATATGAGTTATTTCGAGTTTTTTTATTATTTCTGTCTCTTATTCCTCATTTCATAACATAATCCAGGTATTGTATCAAGTCTTCAATTGGCAATCACACAATGCTTAATATTGTGAAGTTTCAATAAATATATACATACATATGAATACTCTTTTTGTGTTTGTTGACTTGTTGTGTTGAAGTGAATAATGAGTTCACGAAAGTTTTTTAATTCCCATATTAGAATACAATTATTAATTTTGTATTTTTGTTTACTTCTTCTTGATCTTCTCATCACAAGTAACTGTCACTTCACACTTTGTGTTGCCAGAAATACTCATCTTCGAATATGTGTATGGAGTCTAGATTATTTACGTACCGATATGATCAATTTCTGATGTTTAGTTTTCTGAAATTTTGGAATTTAGTTTCTCAGCAGTCTGCATTCAAAATCTCCAAGATCAAAATATTCCAAGAAAATATTTCAGTTTCAATATGGATTCATGTATATGAAACAGGAATATACAAGAATTAATATTTATAAATAACACAAAAACTCAAATTTAAAAGATTGCAGTAAACAACTAAATCATGAATTTTGGCCACTTTTCAATAGAGAATATAATGAAGTATATAGATTTATTAATAATATGTTATGTAATTGTGAGAAAAAAATTCTACACTTTGAACGATTTTATTATCACGTTTTCCTAACATCTCGCTACTCTTACAATGACAAAAACCTTTTCTGAAATATGAACTATCTGATTGTTCATATTTTTTATCGTAATAACTTGACTCATGTGTGGTTCAAGAACAAATCGAGTAGTCTGGTGGGGTTCTTACAAGCTCTACCTTCGAAAAATGTTATTGTTCGACTCAAGATATTACGGCTCATCACATATAACGGTAGCATCAATTGGTTTTATCAGAATAATTTCTCTATAATTATAGAATTCAACGAAATCAACTGAATTTTTAACGTTGCATAAACACATTTTCTATGGATGTACCACTTGAAAAGTTGGCATTGAATGACACTTGATTAATATCCAAGTTATCCATAATAATACCAGTGTTATAATAACAACATATCATTGCATCAGTACCCCCACTCTTCCACCCTCTCAATATAGAGACCTATTTAGAATTCTATTTTTATACATTATAATATATTACTCAACACAATTATTTCATAATAACTGTTCGACATTATTTAAATTATGATTTAAAGCCAAGGAGATAATCTGATCTAATATTATGTATATATATCTTATTATCAGAATCCATTCTCAAATTTATGTTGAAATTGAAACTTTGCAAAAAATGGCAATTCCATAGATACATCCATTCATTTATTCATACCATTATCTGAAATATTTCATATCACATCAAATTTGTAATCTTAAATATATTCAAAATTTAAACTAGATTTTATCTCATTTTTCATCTCATATTGATTACTCATATAGGCCTACTACTAACTATGTATTCAATTATAATCATTGTCTCATGACTTTACGAATTGTATTAATCTTTTCAGTTATTCGTCATGAAATAATCGATCTCTATGAATTCGATTGAATAATAATTAATGGTGTTGCATTTTCAAATGATTCGTAACGAGCTATTGAGGTCAATACCACGCAACCGCCCGAGGCGCTGTTAGTAAGGAAACTGACGACGTCTTAGGACGGAACTAACCTTCAAAGGTCTTGTCCTTCCTTCTACATCCGAGGACGACAACACATTTTACAGTAAATCCTTATAAGTGACGTAATTTCATTGTAAGAATTAATAGTTCCGATTATGCGGATAATTTGTTTATTAGATAGTTATTCGGTAACCTATTTCATGATCTAGACTTGATAGTGTCTGGATATTACTCGTTCTGTTATCCTTGATAATTTTCTTCGAATAATACACAGCCATGTTGATATTAGAACTTGTTGACATGTATATAAATAGGAAGACCTCTTCAGTGCGCTTAAAGATAATAATATGATGATTATTATTTGCTTAACGACCCCACCAACAGCTATGTTACACAGGGGTACAAACGATTACGAAACTATGAAGTGATGATACGTGAAAGAACGTTCACAAAACCCATGCCTCATGCGGGCCTCGAACACATTCCCAACGGTGACTTTATTATATGAAGCGGTGCCCCAACTGACTGAGCTACCAAGGATGGCTTGAATATAAGTGAGAAGATATATTCATTTTTTTTTTTAGGTTTATTTAGTGAGAGGATATTCTTAATGTAGAATTAATTAATTTCATTTCTGCTTAATAAGTGTCTGAACTGAAAATTAGGAGAATTATCAGGTGATATTAGGATTTAGCTGATATGCTCTGATCTGATTCAATGATAAAAATGTGTATTGTGTTGAATTGATTTTCGAATTTTCGTTTTTTTCGATTTTTTTCGAAAAACAAATTTCGATTTTTTCCGAATTTTTTTAATTCGATGAATTTTCCGAATTTTTCGAAAGGGGTTGTTGAAACAATCCATTCTATTTCATTATATGTATAATATTATACATTTTTGAATATTTTCTTTTTCTTTTATATACGGTGAAGCAACAAAAAATTATACAACCGTTCGAGTTATTTTCTTCTCTGTCGCTTATCGATTTGAACGTACTTTACGGAAATGTGTCTTAAGAATAATGTTCATTCTCCGTCGTGAACAAAAACAAAAATTCTAATTGGATTTTAATCAATTTTTTCTCAACTGTGTTTATAAAATAATCATGTCTTCTTTGGAAGGAAATATTTTTGTGGTCACGCACGAATCTTACTCGTCATCGTGTCTGTGATCATGTATGTTACTAATTCCTCACCTTTAATAATTCTCATTCGGAAATAACTGAACATAACTTGACAATTAACGGAATTGAAATTATTTCCAGAATTTCAGAATTAACTTGACTCACCATGTTTGCATTCAAATTCATATTCAAGTTTGCAATTAAAGGTAATGGATGATAGAATGATAGATGATATTGAAGACCTAAGTTTCTACATGCTCATATTCAATCGACGGTTGATGGAAGTGAAACTCTATTCGGATGCAATAGATATAAAATAATCATTCTATAAAGTGAGATTGCCAGTATGGGGACTGAAGTAAGAATAGAGTCCATAGAGACTAGACGAATAATCTTAAATACTACTCGAGTCTCTGACAGAACGAAATCCTTTCATTTTCTATAACCCTTGAAAACGATCTGAATGTCAAACATGATTGCAACTTATGCACGTAGTTTTATAATTTACATAACAATTATTCCAACGTTGAAGTTGTGTAACCATCAAAACTGCACGTAAATGTTACATTTCAAATTCATTCTCCATTTCACGACCCTGATTTTATAATGATTATCTCTAAATCGATTTGATTTATTGACAAGTTATCATTATTGTGTCATAGATAGTCTGTATGTATAGATGGCGAATAACCTTTCTTTATGAGATCATAATTATAACTGAATTAGTTTAACCTATATCTTTCAAATCGCGTTACACCTGACAATAGTCATTGATCTGTAATTGGAAAATATTTATAATCAGAAAGAAATAATCATATTTGGTTCAAGATAATATTTCAATGATATTTAAAATGATTATACTGATATATTGACTCCACTATGTATTATGTTTTATAAAAGGTTTCTTTTCGTAATCAGGTTCAATCTTTATTGTTATCAGATGAAGCTAGAGAATGAGAAATTCATTCGAAAGATTCTTGAATAGAATAGAATAGTTGAATCATATATGATGATATATATTGTTTCACTTCATCAGTATTGAAAATGAATAAACAATATTGTATCATTTATCTTGTATTTTGAACCGTTGAAGTAATAATATGCGAGCAGAAAATAATATCCTCATCATACTGGCGTATTGACAGTGTGCTGTAATCTCATGTGTATAGCGGTCATCTCAGAATATTCACATTTTAATATCATATCCCTATAAAATAGACCTACATGAATGATATATGTATATTAAATAATGAATAAAATAATAAGTACATAAGTGATAAAATAATGTATTACATAATGGTAATTTAGATACTTTTTCTGTGCCATATCGAATCTAATTTATACCCAATCTGTTTCTCCTATGTTATTAGAGTTTGATCATTGTATTTTATTTGATTAATTATGTATACTTGATTCACATAGTTGATGCATTTTTGAAAGCAAATCACAATGTATTTCTTAAGATGGAGGTGCCAATTATTGAACGAATTCTTCCCCCTAAATCACAATGGCATCTTGAATCTTCAGTATTCACGATTACAATACGCTTTTTCTGATTTTTTACATGGGGAGAATAATTTACTGTAGGGCTGACACATATGATTGATTATAAAAATCTAGCTAACCATATTATTTGCGACAATGATAATAAGAAATATAAATATAGTGATAATATTGAAAACTGGAAGAGTAATTAAAAATGTGATGATTAATAAGATATGCATATAGGCCTGATATATAGTCACATTTATAGAGTGAATTTATCGATTTTGGATGTCATTATGTAGCGAATAATAGATATTGGAATGTTCAATTCTTTAGTATGTACATTATCTGCATTTTTTAGATTTCGTATATTAATATAACAAATACCAAAGCGGGTTCATACATTTTGTGGTCATCAATTGATTCAACATGAAAATGTCAACTATATGCAATATCCAGAATAACGATTAGGCTATCGTTACTATTTTTAGATCCAACTATGAAATCGTACAATCTCAATGTAGCACAGAAAAATAAAATAAATACGGTTGCCTTAAAATGTTCAGATGCTTTGTATGAACCAAGATAGATAATTAATTTCAACGTAGAAGTGAAAGTAAAAGTTTTACTTTTCAAATTAAAAACGGCAACTTCTTTGAAAAGTAATCTATTATCTGTAAAAATGGCTTAGGATCAAACATTCAAATACAATGATCCAAATAAGGTGAAATATCATTTGATTTGTGCAACTTTGGAAAAGTTGGTGAAAAATACCTCTATGATTGATCGTCCTTAATAAAATTCAGCCGTGGTTTCAAAAAAATTGAACATAATATTATTCGAAATTGTTGAACTCAATATTAAATATATAAACTTTCAATTGAAGTGATGTTACCAGTCTCTGAATTTGACATTGACTGACATTGACAAAGTTAATCAATTTCCAATGAACCATCAGAACCTGCATAATATTTCAATAATAGATAATACTGGGAAATGTCTACAACTAATGAAATTTACAACATCTGCCCTTCTTCTCTCGATAGTGGTTAGTAATAAATTAATCACGTTAAGCTTCTTTCACATATATTATATTATAAGCTTTCAAATCCGATATTTACAATTACAACTATTTCCAACTTGTTTTCCAAAACCTAGACTCTTGTTCGGAAATAGAAAGCTGTTGTTGTCGACGTCTAGAAAATATTTGTTGCTATATTTCATTTGATCACTAGTTCCCGAAGATCATGCCAAATGGTGAGGAAATGTAGACAGACAAGTATGGCAAATAACTTACATATATTATTATATATACCACTTTGAATAATGTGTCGTCGTTTTGGTGAGGAAAGAAAGTATTGAAAATGTTGGTTTGAAATTAATGAGACTACAAAATGAACAGCATCAGGTGTATGCTATTTTCATTACATATGCAGTAAAGCGGGACTAAATTAGCGTGTGGGTAATGATTAAATTTTCAAACGATAATATCAATGATAAAATATAATAGTAATGGTTAGAATGGTGATTAAGAATTGTTATATTATGTATTCCAGAGTAGGCCTATATTTATACTTGTTGACTTTTCTTTGACTTTTCTTCCGAATTTACTATCGATTCGATAGTTATATTCCATTAATTTGATTAATTGATCCAAATTATTGACTGAAACTCAAAATGTACAAGTTTAACCAAATCAGTAATGTTTATTTTAGTGCTGATAAATATAAAATGAAATCGATTCATAATATGGCTATAAAAATGTTTAATTGTTAACAATTTTCTGTTGTTATGATCTACAGAACTGTATATAATATTTTGTTTTCGATAAATGTTGCGTACGTAGGCTAAAAATATAAAAATACTTCTGTGAAACGAACAATATTTCTTATACGTATATAATCACTTCCACATTCACATATTATCCCGTCGTCCATCATTCAATTGGAATAAACAAAATTGAATCATGTTCGTTTTTTCGAAATTTTGTAATGAACTTTCTTCCTTTAATGTCGTTTATTTTGTCATATGGATGCATGATACATAATATCGGAATATTTAGTTAGCATGTACAGAAAATTAATTTTCTTTTATAAAATATGATAAGATATATAATGAAATGGTGAAATGGTTGAGGCTTAACAGGTGAGAGGAAATTTTGAAGTTTAAAGGGTCTTATAGTGTATCGCAGGATTGTTTATTTTCGAAGGGTGATTTTATTTCAAGTCCAACGCATTCAATTCAGAGTATTCAAAAGTGTAAGCAAACGTATCACAAAACCGATATATGAAATAGTTTGAATAATGTTCCTGTGTTGATCAGTCAATTCTCTTCCTTCAATTCTTCATCAAAATATTCTTATGAAATGAAGAAAAACTTATAACCATTACAAGAAATTATTTTCTATATAATGAAACTAATTTCTGATGAATTACAAAAATGCATAACTCATGCAGAGGAATAGTAAGAGGTATTTGCTATACTCATCTCAATCAAGTGGAACGACAAGTTTGATCAATAAAATAATAAATATACGCTAGACCATTTTCTCGCTGTATCATCTATTAAATTTCCCTTCACTGCAGTGTATTTTCTTCCCCGTTCATTGTACATCTTTTTCATATCACATCTTATTCTATTCTTCTATCTCACCTACGATAATGTCTTTGACCCGTTCAAAATAAGGAATCTTTTCAACCTGTTGGCTTATTCATCTTGACCTCGATCTTGTAGCGGTTTTAGACTGAGGTCAAGCGACTAGAGTTGTTCGTACACTGCATTGAGGGAAAGTGGAGGACTATTAAGCCACCAGTCAGGTTTATATTATTATATCGAGTGGCTCGTTTATTGACTACAGCAGAGGTTCGAACCCAGAACCAAGTGAAAGTGAAGGTTAACGTTTTTTAAACCATCGTGAGCTATAGCCAAAGCTAGCCTATAACAACCTATCAAAAGGCGAATATATACTTTCTCCGTCTAATAATGCATTCCTTTTGAAGTTTTTAATGAAATTTGTATTTATTTTTTCGAAAGAATGTTTTTCCGAGTTCGTGGATAGCCAGTAGAAAATGTAGGTCCTAGTTATAGATTACTTGATTCTCTTTCGTTGAGAAATTGAAGAAGAATGCTATCAATGATCTTTGTGTGAAGAAACCTGAAAATTGGATATTTTTATATAATGATTATAATTTTTTATATTCTCGGTATGTTGAGACAAAATCATTTATTGAGAGAAATATCGATAGTTTTCATTGTGAGTATTTATGATGACGCAAATTTTGGACATGATTGTATTCAAGTTTGTTGTAAGAAGCAATCAGTATGTTGTAACATTATTTTTATCGGATTACAAGACATTTACCGCTGTTCATCTTACTTACGAACAGAAAATTAAGTAACTTGGCATCACCGTATCACGATATTCAATCAAACATTAATGTAATTTGGAAACATAATTTTTTGTCTGCCTTTGGCAATATCCATTCCATTATTTACGATTACGGTAAAATTGGGATTTTGAAATCAATATTGATAGCCATTATTTATCTTTATGAAATCCTGGAGCTTTTGTAGTTTCCACGACTGTACGATGTGCTCCAAAATGCAATCACGAGCGAATATAAGAAAGAGTTACAAAATAGATGAATATGCGTTTCCTAACAAAAAGCACGTTTGAAACTTTAGAGATTTTACAAATTGTTCGAAGAGAGAATAATTTGTTTTGATTCAATTTTCTATTGCTAGTATATGGCCTTGGATTTCCTAAAGTTGGAGTTATTTTTAGCTCAATTATTTGCCCACATTGGTTTCATCTCACTTCTCATTTCTATATTTTGTTCATTTCATTACGCTTATATTAAGGTCGAATTAGTGTCTACGGTATTGATAATGGGACAACGTAGGCCAACATTCTAAAATATGTTATTTTCAAAATTCTAGTGATATTTCTGATCAATAGTTTATCTAGTTATATACTTTTCATATTAGTTTGATAGTGTATGCAACGTACACTATAGATTTCATGAATATATGAGTTGTATTATTTTCTATTATATTGCCCTATTGTTATCATTCCATTATGACCTATTCTTCTAATTTTCGTTTATACAATAGAATTTGTTTGAGAGTGTAGATAAGTTTTGAGTGTATAGAGTACATATTCGAACATATTCCATTTTCCATTTAAGAAACCTGATTCTAAACGAATCAGTAGAGAAGAAGAAAATTTAATTTCCCCTCTATTGAATGAATGAAATGGTTCTAAATCACAGCTTGATCGGTTCATGATCTACTGAAAAAATATTATCTGTCGAAATCATAAAAAAACAGTACATGTTGAGAAGAATCCTATTATTGTGAATATAATTAGGTGGTTCATAATTATCTCAACTCAAATATTCTCAAATCCTGTGTAAATACATCTAGGTAACAGCTCGTATTTCAATAAAATCTTAATTCTATTCAATTTCAGATTTGAAATTCATATCCGCATTGGGATTTAATTCAAACATTCAAATTTGAGAAATTGTTGAGAAAAACTTGGAATGTTCATAGATTCACATTACTATTCATCGAGCTGAATAATTATGCATTCCAATGGTATTGAAAAATCATTGAGATTGAAATATATTGAGTGATTTTGAAACAAAGGTTGACGAATAACTTCCAAAATATCAATGTTAATTCTAATGATGTTTGATCAAATTGATGAACGACAATACGTTAGTGTTAATAAGTAGACAATTTTCCAATCGACTAATCCAGTAAATAATAACTTCAATTGATCTAGTAATTGAAAACAAATGAAAGAACACGAAATTAATTAGCATAAAATACTATAAGATCAATGTTAACGAATAAAATACTATATTATACCTGATGACGGTTTCAACTGGAATACATATTCAGTGAATATAATAGATTTTCCTTTGTCCATCGACTTGTAGCACTGATGTTATCACTCTGTAGCTATTGCTAACACTAAGTACTATACAGTTCTAAAACTCTCCGATACATTCTCTCTCACTCCTCTCTCTCATCCCAACTTTTCACTTCTCTCTCTCTTTCCCTCTCTCTTTCTTTCTCTCTCTCTCTCTCTCTCTCATACATACACACCGAGTCGATCTACCAGTCTCATATAATATTGGCATTTATTTAGTATTTTATCAGGTTTACGATTGTAGCTCACCATACTAGTGAAATCAAGGTAGTATATTTGTTTGTTCCTTCTCATAATTCATCTCTATCATTATAGAATATCGGACGGGTTATATACACACACATTTATATATATATATATATATATATATATATATGTATATATATATACTCTGGAAATATACGCCAATAATATTTTCGTTCTCATCTCCATTTATTATGTTATTGCAAATTAAAACTTATTGTCACCCTGTAGTTTCAAATGCAAGCTTCAAATGTAAGTGTAATGGCGATCGTCCTTTAGAACAACAAGGTGAGCTATATGGGTCACCACAAGGGTGATGTCACCATTGATGAATATAAACACGCTTATTGAATGTAAAAATTACTTGCAATTTCAAATACATTTTTTGTTAATAACTGTTGTACTACATCTTTGTAAAATTTTCATTTCAGGAGTGTAGCTCTTCTTGGGGTCACCACAAGGGCGAGATCACCAGTATTATTCATTAAATATAATATATATATATATATATATATATATATATATATATATATATATATATATATATATATATATATAATATATATATATATATAAATATATAAATATAATATATATATATATATATATATATATATATATATATATATATATATATATATAGATAGATATACAGATTGAATATCGAAATTACTTATACATTCGAATACTTCTTTTGTTAAACTATTGTACTTCATATATGTAAGTTTTTCTTTTTAGCGGCTTAACTTTTTTCAAACGTGGTGGAGGTGCCAGTTTGCCGTTAACTTATAAGTGATTAGTATATTTTCAATCGGAATGTGATTGAAAACTATTAACTAATGTCTACTGATTGCTGTAACGCACTGTAGAATGTACAAAGCGCGAGGAGTCCTTGTATAATTGAAGTATGCAGCAAGTGGTTTGATAGCTTTCTCTCACTCCGCGACATAAGATACAAGTTCACGCTATCCTCGTTCAATGCAACAAGTATCATCCGAATTACGCCATCGGATGGAATTCAGCAAGTCATGCGTAGCTTGGAGTCTGCTAATAAACATTGGTTTCATCTTTTGTATGTTCAAGACGTGTTTACATCATTAAAAAACACACTCAATATTTATATAGTTGAATTTTGCATTTTATTTCAATTATAAATATTGTAGTTCCAAAAATATTAATAATAATACTATATTGAATACTTTAGTGTTGAAATATTGATGTCTGAAATCATTTTCATAAGTTCAGTGGAGAAGTTGAGTTGGAAGTTGGGTCGTGAAAGATCAAGGTGGTTTGGACATATGAAGAGAATGGGAGAAAATAGAATCCCGAGAAGAGAATTTGAAAAAGGTAGGGATATGGGGGAAAGAAAAGTGGGTCGTCCAAGAGCTAGGTGGATTGATAGCGTTGAAGGAGATGTTGAAGAGAGAAATGAAGAGTGGACGAGAGTAGGAAGAGAGAAATGGTGGAAAAACAGAGAAAGGTGGAAGGAATTGGTGGAGCGGCAAGTGGAGCGGCAAGTGGAGGAAGAAGAGGGTGAAGAAGCTGGAAAAGCAGAGTACGGGCAAGAAGACGGAATGGCTCACCGTCTTCGACATCCGAAGCAGCCCTAGAAACGACGGTGGAGTCACCTCCACCTCCTAAACCCGACATCGTTGAATGGGGAGATTGAAAATGATGTATATATATATACGTTTCCATATTGAAATCTTCTGTGATAGTTAATGTTATCAATCAATGCTATATTTGAGAACATTCAAAGATTCAGATAATAAGTTCAATTTTCACCTTTCTTCGCTGTTGTCACCGGAATAAGAAATTCTTCAACATTTAACTTTTCAATTCATTTTTTAAACATGAACGTTCATCCTCAAACTCTCGAATCTCTAAACCTTGTCAACAATTAATTAATCGAAAGAGTACAGAAAAAATTCCAGTGGACTTTCCTTACGTGCCAAGCTTATTCGTAATAGTTATTTTAAGAACAATTTATATGCACGATGAGTTGCAATAATCCTGAGTATGAGCGCTTGATAAATCTGCAAATACTACATTTCAAGTTTATTATTATTGTTTGATCACTGTATCTATGATATATTTGCTTTGAAACTTTAAGAGTTTGAGT
This sequence comes from Brachyptera putata, assembly GCA_907164805.1. Taxonomy (NCBI): domain Eukaryota; kingdom Metazoa; phylum Arthropoda; class Insecta; order Plecoptera; family Taeniopterygidae; genus Brachyptera; species Brachyptera putata. Next base: position 20,065,350 of record OU015466.1, read on the forward strand.
AGTGTGAGCTATCAACCTTGATAGCACAATATATTAACATTTTTATTAGTTTAGTACAGTTTATTTATGTTTTCTGTTTACTTGGTTCATTGTAACGGTAGTTGATTCAGTCACGTTTCAAGTTCTGTACAGAAGATGCATACATAATTGACTAGATTGTTTTCATCACTTGAAAGTGAGCATAATAACAATTATTACACTTGATGTCAAAATGTACGTGGTATGATGACACCGCGTTGTTTCATAACTGTCTCTCTTAACACCAACTCGACAAATAATAATTATAATATATCCAGAGCCGGTTTTACTAACTGATGATTAGTGAATTGAGCAATGAGTAGAAAATCAACTTGTTATCACCCTTGGTGATGTATGTTATTTTGGTACCTCGATCAATGATGAACTGATTAATACTTGATTATCAGTTGGTCCAAAACCGGCTCTGAGTGTAAGATTGTTATTTCATTTGTTTTTCTACTCAAGAATTTTGACCTTTCAATCAGTTATTTTTTTGATTTTTTCCGAAGTTTTTACGTACAGAATGTCGAGGTGAATTGACAGTTTGCATATATTTTTCATGCAGCATTCTCGAGATTATATATTTTTTTTTCGAATCACCATTTTATCAATAGCTCATACACATTTTGACTTCCCGAGAATATACTAATAAAAACTTGAGAATAAAGCTCATCTTTGATCACACTTGAAGAAAGAATGTTGCCAAATAATATGAATGAGCATATTTTTCCCGAACTCAATTTGTAAACAAATCTATATTCTGAAATTATGCTAAACATCGTAGAATTTCGTCTCAGCTGACATTTGGCACACTTAAAAACAAAACAAAATTCGTGTTCCGTGATGAGACATTTACCAGGAGGTAATTTAAAAACATTTGAATATGAGATGTCATCACTTAATACTATGAACATAGTATTTTTCTATTTTTAATAGACGATGAAATTTTATATGATTTGAATCGCTTAATGTATGTTTAATGTATACCCTTCTATAGAATAATTACGCAATGAATAAAGCAGGTGCCAGTAGCCTACTCATCTAGAAAGGTGGCGCCAACTATTAAAATTAACACACTTACATTTTCTAAATATACATGAAGTTGGCAGACAGCCAGGTGAAATTGTAAGATAATTTTGATACATTCTTATGTATTAATTGCATATAATTTTCTTCACAATTCGTGAAATGATAATTCACTTTGCTGTCGATCATATTAACGCATTGCGTAATGATATTAATACTGATAAACAAGGCCACGATATAACTGAAAATAAGTGTATAACACATATGTACAATATGGTAAAGATATCAAGAATAATATTTCAGTAACGAAATAGAACTGTATCATTATATTATAAGAAATCAAAACAAGTATTCATTCAAATTTCGCAAAGACGTGAAATTGGTCGAGGATTTTTAAAATTAGAGGAATGTGAATGAATTGTTCAAATCGATCAAAACCATGACAATCGAATTTTATTATACCATCCTGAATGTTAACACAATCACTCGATAATTCCAAAAATATTCAGGTATACTTTTGTTCGGTTGAATTGTCACCTAAAAATACTATTATATTAAATACCATGATAATGATATAATACATGGGAAAACATTTTCTCTCAATCACATAAAACCTCAGCACAATAAGCTTGATATTCATGAACATAAAAACTATAAATTGTGGACATCAAGAACAAAAATCATGACCGCACCATCGCGGCTGTTACCTTTCTCAGCCGAAGTCGATTTGAATCGCGGTACAGTGCAATGCTGGGACTTTCACTTGGTCTATCGGACATGACATGGGCTTCATATGTGGATCGGCAGCGGAAGTGCCAAAGGCGCAATTTCTTTTTATTACAATATTATTATGTGTCGATCGTTGTTACGAATTATATATTATTAATTATACTATCCGTTGGAGCTGGATTATTATATAAATCAAGCTGATTTCGGAAACTTACTGGTTTTTGTTAAGATTAATGTGGTATAGCAGATCAGAGTTGAAGGAAATAGAGTGAGTCATGTTTTCATTTTAAAGTTTCAAGATAGGAAGCGTGTGAAGAACGATAATATTTTTGATGTGAAAACTTCAAAATTCTACTTTTGCTGATAAGTAATAGGGAAATAATTGGGTGATGTTACTTATAAATATTAAATGATGATAACATTACACAAAAGAAACAAGAAAAATATAATAATCGAGAAATACAATACAAAAAAGTGGGAGGGAACAACTGAATAAGTCATTTTTTTCACTGATGTCAACATTATAAAATGAAATCATTGTTGACAGATTGAGGGTGAAGATAAATTAATGAGGCCGTTTAGAAGCGGCTCTTCCTGGTTGTATCAGGACTACTGTATCAGGACTATCAGGAGCACTGAAAATTGGAAAATATGACCAGGTGAAATCATATTGTATCTCAGTACGAACAGAGCATGTTTTGAAGTTGAGTCAAGTTCTATGATTGATATTTTATCCTCAAACAATTAAATTGGTCCATAGCTGGTGCTGATAAAAACAAAATTAATTCAAGTATGATATATGAAATAGCTTAATTTTCAATTACAGTTTTCAAAATTACCAAGTCAATGTCACACAAACTACGGAGTCAATTCAATTAGTCGTATCGGAACGTTTGAAGTAGATCTAATGGAAGGACTGTGCAGAATTTGAATTTCTTGCCTCTAAATTATAACCTCAATTTTAAATCAGCTGTTTTTAGTTCCATGATAGCTAGATGGGAGAAAAAGATGTGAAGAGATAATATCAATGTTCATATTGGATTTTCCTTATTTCGAACTTATAAAAGACATATTTTAATTTATCTATATATATACATTGTGAATGAATGAACAAAATACTGATGTGTGAATAAGATCGCATTGAATATAGCTTATACCACTCGTACCTTTCCACTGGCCTCCGGATTCAAAAGACCTAGGTTCAATTTCCGCCGCTGACTACATATCCTGTGTTTCTTCGTGGTTTCCCACAGTAAATTATCTCAGTGAGTACTTGAATGGTTCTCACAGAACAAATGATACGAGTGAGTATATTTGATATTGATAATAATCCACATGTGAGGGAATTTCATATTCATTATTTCAGAAACAAATGTGTAGACTTGTTTGGAAAAAGCCAAATGGCATGAAACGTCAAATGTCCCAATAATACAGTCATTGATTGAATTGGTAAATATGTGTTCATTCAAAATCCGTTGACAGTAATCACATTGCTGTTCAAACTTTGATTCCATTTGCTGTTTTTATCTCTTGATAACTGTTGATCTCAATTTTCTTCTTGAAATGATTAAAACGGATTACTCAAACAACTTTGATACTGGATATTTATATTTACTGTCAGTAATTTGTATATTGGAGAGTTAATTATCAAATTGGATGAATAGTAATGTTTCATAACTTTTTAAGAATTATATATTATTGTGAATAATCGGTCGTTTCGAGTACGACATGCTTCGTTTCGGAAGTCAGAACTATTGAATCATTCTCAATAGCATACTCAAATACATTCAACATGGAACACGGAAGACTGGCTAGCCCACAGGATCATCATTCATGAAACCAGGGTTCGATTCCCGCCATGGTCGATCATATTGACAGGGGTGTTTTCGTGGTTTCCCTCTGTCGTTTAGGTCAATACTGGGATAGTTCCTTAACAACAGGTCACGACCGACTCCTTCCCACTATCCAAAAAATACCAAATAAAATAATCTTTTGTCGCATCATCCCATCATCTGATATATCATTCACCGACGCCAATAGATCGTAGTTATCAGTACAGTGCGTCGCTAAACCCAATATAAGTAAAATAAAGTATAAACCCGGCGCTACCATCAATGATGAAGGACTGGTGAAATCTGAAAGATTCTTCTGAAATCTAATTTTTTATATATATTGGGTTAAACGACGCACTGAACGACGCACTGAAAACAAATAGTATGGATAACCAAGAATTGAATGCGGTAAGTCTATTCACATATTGATGATTCCGGCACTCAGTCACTACGTAACTAACACCATTACAAATATATTTACTACACATTTTATAATCGATATTCACCACATTGGTGTGGAAGCATGTTGAGCTCGATCACTCATATGTTTGTGTTGTTTGAAGTATGTAGGAAAAATGTATGATATGATAATATTATCTGAACTTTGTGATTCGGTATTAGTTGAATAACAAGATGAAGAGGGGCTCTCTGAAGTAAGGTGCCAGTTATAGATTGTATCAACAATCATGTCACAAATATTGTTTTAGGTGGCTAATAATGTCAGCTGTTTCTGGACATAACTGGATCAGCAGTAGCATCATCATCTCTAGAGGTCCTAGGCCCCATGTGTAACACTGGTGACATTAACGGAAATTACGAAAGAATATATGAGGTTTTCTCTTTTATATGGTTGGAGTGTCAATAGCTGGAGTGGCTTTTATAATGTCGACGATAACACATCAATTTTTAAAAGTGTGTATAATGAAATGTTTTCATTTTTATAAGTCGTATTGAATGATAATTATCCATACGGGCCTGAAAGAGATCGGTTTCCACATAAATGAATGTATATTGCTTATGATGGACATGATGAATAATTTAAAATAAATATTGTCACGATCTCATCATACATACTAGCATCTTACGACCCATAATCATGTAATGGTCATGGCTATCCCCAATACCACGATGTGGTAATACAAACAGACTATATCATAATATGAAATAGGTATCACTCTTATATAGTAATAACATTTGCGGTCAAATCAGAGCCAATGGTCCCAATTGCCTGTCGCGATTTAGCGGATTCCCTTGTTAACTAGATGTAGATAAGAGTGGCTACAGTACCAGTGACATTTTGATCTCACCCAATCCATCATTTTCGTGAAGAACAAATGCTACCTCTCACATAAGAATTCTACTTATATAGTTTGATGCAAAAGCGATAGTTGCGCTACAGGCAAATGGGACCATCGACTCTGATTCTGCCACCGGAAATTCTTCACTTCACTTCACGAAGGGAGCACATGAGTGGAAGCGAGAGGAGAAGAGAAGGTATGGGAAGATGTGGGAGATGAAAGTTTGTGGGAAAGCATGGATAATAATAGTATTGATGGAAGAATATAAAGATGAAGAAGATGATGCGACAGGATTGGCCAGCCAGTATTATTATTCAAGAGGCCCCAAGTAATAGTGTGAAACACCCCCAGACCTGACTTGTCGGGACCAAGCGATCGATATGTTCTTGAAACCAAAATGATTACTACATGATCACAGTTCTGTTCTTAGTTCTTGTTTATTTTTTCTGTCTAAAATTTAACTGAGTATAAGTTCAACAAAAAACTGAACAAAAACAAAAGCAAAAAAAAATATGTTGGAATATAAATGAATATATGATAGTATAATGCTACTTTTTATGCCTTTTTGGCCTACATTTTATTCTCCAACTCTCCATTATCTTAATAATTTCCAACATTTTGAAAACATGATGTTATTATATCAATATTTCACTGATATAGTTTACCTTTCCGAGATGGAAAGCAATCCAGTTTAACCCTCCTATTAGCATTATAAGTTGAGTATTAATAATTGTCGCAATATGTTCATATCTATAAGGTATAACAGTCATATATTCTATTCACACATATTCTCTGGATATTAATCTGTGACTTTTATAACACATTATATCAATTGGATGGAACTCGCTTCGATATGAGAAAGTTACAATCATATTAAATATTAATCCTAAAAAACTAGAAAATAAACATACATTTTTCACTTGGATTGATCTCGTGTGTTTAACTGCAATTTAACGATGACCATATAATATTTATTGTAGTTGGTGATTGTAGATTATGAGGAGAACGTCTCAAAAATAATAGGTGAATAATGAGTATGCAAATAATATTACCGAAGAAATATAGAATATACCGTACAAATATACCTTGAAGGATCAAATATTCACTGTCTGATATGAAATTATCGATCATTATTATAATGTTCTAATGAAATTTGATGAAGACAGTATTAGAGAATATGTAATTTCACCAACCCCAAATTAATGAAATTTTCGTAATTCCAAGATGTTTGTGTGACACTTGTGTTATAACCCAATTGAGAATGAAAAATTAACTTTTTCACGTATTATTATTTGAACCATTAATTATCATCTAATCGAAAAGTGAGATTTGAAAATTTTGATGTGTTGAAAAAACACACACAGAATTGAAAGAAAAACTATCTACTTTTAGCTTGGATATCTATCAGTTAGTTTACTTTATTGCGAAATAATTATTGCCAAATATAATTGAATAGATCAATTTTTATGTTCCTGATTCCAAATTTCCGATCACCAATTGAGCGTCAAATAAACTTATTCAACTGTTACCGCTGTAGATGAACTACCTTCATGATACAAATTTTCGAAACGCTCATTAACTTCCATTATCAAAATATCTCATCACCTTCCCCCTCCCCGTTTATTGTTAATTATGTCACAGAGGCTATAGATAATTGTGCATTCATTGGCGTACTCAGCACAGTCTGTAATACGGGTAGGTGAAGTCACGCGTAAGTTGTCACACTTTCACGACTAACGTCACACGTGACCTAGCACACGTGACAGCGTGACGTCACTACAAATGTCATTCGTAATTTGGTTTTATTTTTATCAATTGGATTTGGCAGATCACTCAATTGTCTCTTGAATGAAGTACACATAATTTAATACGATACTCATTATAGGAATATAATGAGGTAGGCCTATGAGGAAGGATTATCTGATTGCACTGATTACAAGAGAGAGAGAGAGAGAGAGAGAGAGATAGAGAGAGAGGAATGTATATATATATATATATATATATATATATTAAATATATTTTATATATTAGTTTATATATATTCCTCTCCATTCATCTCCTTTCACAATTTGTATATTATTTTTATCATTTATTTATATGAGATTTAACGACGCGCTCTAGATAGCTGATCTTTTAGCGTCGGTGAATGATGAACGATATGATATGGACGGATATATGAAAAGGTGTTAGGTGTTTTCAGTGGGAGAGGGAAAGAAACACTCGATCCCCTTATTCACCTCTACGACAGACGACTACCCATGGAAAACCTCAGTCAGGATAAATGCCATGGCAGAAAAACGAGCCTACCGGCCTTCTGAATGTTTTTTACAGATTGAAAAATCATTAATTGATTATGTTAAGCCAATTGGTATTAGCAACTTTAGTATCGTACGAGAAAATTGTTATTATATATTTATAAAAGTATATACTGGGGATGTATATTTGACGTTTTTATATCTGATGTAAAACACTCATTAACGGTAAGAAGAAGGAAATATAAAGCACAATGTTTCCAGTTCGTTAATAAATAATGACCATACTTTACATGTCATGATCTTTCCACTTATATTACATGTGTCAGTGTGTTGATCCTTATTTTGTGTCCGTTTAGTGTTTCCAAGTAGTTAATTTTTTTATTTCAACAAAATAATATCATATAACATCAGTTCAATTATAATTATTTTATTTCATTATTTATTTCAGTTAGCTAAGTTTCAAGCTTCAGAAACTGGACGGTAGTTATGTTCGAGTCCCATCATCCGTTCGTTCATTCTTACCCTTATTCTTACCAATGATTCTTTGAATATAAATTCTTCAGTCAGAATTTCAATATTTAGCCATTCGATGATGCCATTTGAACGGTTTGATATCCTTATACCGAGATACAGATGTATGTTTAATAACTTCTATAGACCTACACTGTATAAATGAAAGCGATTTAACTTGTATAGCATAATTTTCTCAGGTATAGAACTACAGATGCAGGGTAATATATTTTTGATCTGTATAGGCTTCATTTGAGAATTTTATGATCCTAGTTGATAATTTTCTTGCACATCATCTTGAAGGCATTGCAAATTTTAGAATTACTGATACTATATTGTACATAAATATTTGGAATTTGAAATATGGTTCAACTGGCAATTTGCAATTTGGAGCTTTCAAAGTCATTCTTGACTTAAGTGAAACATCAAACCAACGTTCACAAGAGATTGTATGTATCAATGTGAGTATGCAATTCAGGCCTTCAATAAATAATCCTAATTGAGTGAACTTGAAATATAATAAGAGGGTATGCAGTATGTTCTAACAACAACCTTTCGTATTTTCGCACATATATAGTTGTGCGTTGTGGATTTTTATGAATTACTTCGGTAAATCTTTCGTGTGGATAAAATCATTGCATTCTGTAGAGCGATGTGGGCATTAATGATAATTCCCGTTGTTGAAAAGTGAAAGATTGTGCTAACCCAGCGCTAGTAGTGACCATGTGATGGACTAGATCTGTTGAGTTCACGTTTTTAACACTTCTTTCACGCGGAGCTGCAAAACAAGTCAATACATTTTATATTAAAAACCTTCACTAAATTTCACCTTCCAGTTAGATAACCGAAATACAGACGTGTTCATCAAGTTGCTTACTTCGTAGGAGCAGAGCTCGATTATCTGAATCAACAGAGACATACGCAAAGAATTAGCGAATCAATTTGTTATTTTCTCGTGTCATGAATTGTGGTATTTTCCACGAATCACTAACGTTTTGTTTATCAATACATTCTTGAATAATCTAACAATACATGCCTTTCAAAATATTTCAATCTGATCGAAGTTACCGCTTTCGAGAAACTTTTGAAACACATTTGGGGAGGCTGCATGCGACCATTCTGAAAATTAATCATCCAGGATATTGACACCATCCTGATAACCGACTCCTGAATACCTCACATAAATTCTCGGTGGGCATGGTGTTTTGCCCGAATAGTTAGTTTGCAGGGTGGGTTGCAGGGATGGCGATTTTACCAGTTTGCAATTTGTAGGATTTTGCAGGTATCTCCTTGAATTATTGCTCATGAATTTCCATTTTTTTTTCAAATACTGGATGGTCAGGATGATGTCCTAGATGTTCAGATTACAGAGTGGTCACTTTTGTCAGTAATAGTCAATCATTCTAGTATTTCAATTATTCCGAAATGTAGTGTTTCGAATTGTTTCGACTAATTTCATACACTAAAGCTTCTTTGAAAGATATAGGAAGAAGGGAGTTCCATTGTATACATTTTTATGTTATTTTTTATTGTTGTTAGTATTTCTAGTTTTGCCCACATGCTTCTTGACAATCACACTGCCATCACACCACGTTCCATTTTTGAACAAGATAAGTTATTGTTCAGAATAAAATGGTATGATGAATTAAAAAAACATACAATTATAATATTTTTTAAAATTATTCTGATGATTTATGTCGGAACAGTAATATCCTCCTTATATCCTTATATCCTCATCTTCTAATATCCTCCTTCAGTAATATATGTTGATATGAAGAAATAAAATTACATAATCATGGATGTGGATGTGAATTATGGATGGAGAGAAGTGATAACTTGGGATGTGGAAGAAATAAGAGAATTGTGAAAGAGAGTGGAGGACGAAGAGTGGTGGGACGATAGAGATGAATGGAGGGAGATTGTGGAGAGAGTGGAACGTTGAAGATGGCTCGGGGGTGTCGTGCCTGAATAGCACTACACATCGCGTGTGATTTACCCAAGATTTTGGTTTATTTGTTCAACCCGCTTACCCGACTAGTGTCGGATTTGGGGTAGGATTTTATTATTTAATTCATAGATGTGTATGCAAAATGTCTGTACATCAGTCATATGATAGGAGAATTTACAGATCGAGATTAAATACATAGTATCATATTTGTGAAATTGTTCGTAAATTGTATTTGTGAAAATGTTATTTGTGAAGTTGCTTATGTCATTCAGGGTAGCCTATATATCTCATGTATTATCAAACGCAACATACGTCTGGATATTCAGACTTTCTATAAATAATGTTCAACTTGGAACTTTTCAACTTCTGACGAATTTAATAATATTGGTATCATTGCTGTAGTCATAATTTAGAATGTACCATATTATTGTATATTGCATTTAAAATAAAATTTTTCTGGAAATAACAAAAAAACGAGCAGAAATAAAAAGCAAATACAAATGAAGGTTATTCCAAAAATTGTACGGAGGAAGTCAATCAGCCTTTAAAATAATATCTTTTGAACTTTTCAATCATTCATCCATACTAAATTATTACTTTCGGTAATTGTAATTGACATGTAGTATGTATTTCAATCTACACTCGATTTAATACAATTAACACCTACTTGTTGATTGGTGTATGATTAAATAGATATGATCAGTACAAGTAATGTAATTCAATAAAACACCATTAAACGGGTAGGTTAACAAGTACAGGTAATGTACATAATTGTAGTATCAAGTTGAAAAGAAACTAGTACAGTACATAACTTAGAAAATTGAACAGCTCGTTCATCTAAGAGAGGTTGAGAGAAAGGCTACCGTATGAATAATGATATGGAAATATTTTTCCATTTCATTTTGCATATTATGCGTAGGCTATAATGCCATCAAGATGCATAGAACAAAACAGTGGTGTCATTACTTAATGAGGTGTGGTTTGTCCGGTTTATTGAAACAGTTTGCGAAATGCTCTGAAGAGAGCATAAGACATCGGAGGATTACTTCGTAAGATAATAACCCCCCGCATATAACTTGTATGTGCGAGGTTAGGTTAGTCATTATAGCAATTTGTTTTCAAGTTAATGTGGTCGCGATAGATCAACTCGGTCAGTTGTAGGCCAGACCAGGTTTATGTGTATGGGAATGTGTTAATTGTATTCGAAAACGTCGGGTGATTTATGAATACTGATTGTTCAGATGTAGTTTCATCATATCGCACGAATTTATTGTGAAATAAGTTATGATCTTCATATATAGTGAATAGATGATTACTATTTACTTGATATATTCATTTTGGAATATAATGACCAATTTAAAATATTTCATTTTTTTGTATTTTTAATCATTATTGATTTTTAATAGTCTCACAATGTAAACAAATAAAACTAAAGCTATTCGGTTTCACTGTTTTATTGAAATAATATATGTGTGATGTTTGAAGGTAACATCGATTTTCGTTCAGAAATTTTCAATTTATCATTAATTTATTCATTAGATTTGACAATTTCACAATACATTTGACAATTACAACTCTTTTACTTTATCATGATTTCAAAAAGTGATCTATATCACCGTACTGGATTTTTATCATAGTTCGAACACTTCTTTTCCATGTACTCTCATTCTCACTCCCACCTATATTATTTAGTTATCACTCTAAAAACTGATTCTTTATTGATTTTAATTGCAGATGATATAAAAGTCGTTGTAAATCTGTACTAGTGCAACCAATTCAAATATTGAATTGTACTACAACCCGACTATTACTTCATAGCATTAAATCTAGAGCAATTAAATATTTCAATTCCATTTCATATAATGACTTGATATCGATATAACAATTTGCTTTGTAACTCGTAGCCATTGTCTAATCGTGATCCAACCAGCCCTTGTTACGAGACCGTCAATCTACACAATTGCATTCGATGCATTTACAAGTCTATTATAATGGTATTGTGAAAGAGACTGATATATCAATGGTGTGAATTTACTTATGATCAGTATTATTTCACTAATAAATACAGACAAATACAAACTTAGGTTGAATGAACATTTAGTTGGTTCTATCTTTAATTAGGGCAGTTTTATGCATGTTATATGACAAGCGTTCCATGATTAAATTGAAAATAGTATTCAATAAAGTAGTGGTACTAATCTCTATTGCTTATAACTATTATTATTTTGACTGTATTCAGTGTGACTCGTTTTTTTCTGGTTTTCACGGTGATATATAATTTATAGTATAGTTAGTCAAGAGACTGGTTTAGTGTTAAAAACTCACTTTACGGATACCAGATATATGAATATCCCATATCTACATACATTACAAATGAAACAAAATGTACGTGATCAATTTTTTTATTTCTTATTCTAAGTGCAAATAAATAACTCCCACACATTGTTTAAAATTAAATAGGTATACAAAATATTTATTTTACAAATTTACAAAAATAATTCACATTCACACAGCAGCACATAGGATTTGGGCGCAATAATTCTCAATGGTATATACTACAAGGGCATAGTCCAAAATATTAGTTACTCTTTTCAACAAACTAAAGAATTCGAAAGATTCACATTCTTTTAAATCATGTTCTATTTCACAATTAAGTTGGCAATGCTTACTATTATTATCATCGTACATTTTTAAAAACATTGTTAATACTTATCTGTCGCAGATAGTCGTTTCAAAGTCATGAAACGCAGATCATATTTTTCTTAATTTTGTATGACTGAACTGAATATATTGGTTTAACTAATTGGTTAAACTGAAATTCAAAACTGTTTGCGATTACTATAATACTAACTTTTGGGGAGTGAAAGCATTGATATTATAAGTGAACAAAGTGAAGTTGTGTTTTTTCGTAATCAATACTTATATGTATGGAGTTGAGACTATTTTAGAAATTGAGAAGAATGAGGTTTTTCAAATTTGACTATGAGAATTGTTGAAACAATTTCGGCAGATATATTTTACTGGGTAACTGGAAACACTTGTGAATTTCAGTGAGAAAGATCTTTGATAGATGAGAGAAATCAATAATATTAATTGAAAATGGAAGATTCAGGACAAATCCCTATTGGGATATAAATTTCATGAATGGTTGTTTTGCCATAAATTGAGATTATACGTAAAGAAAGTTTTCGAGAACTAAGACTAGATTGCTACTATAAATCTACTGTTTTAATATAAGAAAATGATTCAGATTTCTGAAGTATGCATGGCTAAACTTCTCAATACCTCACCATTAGCAAAAAAGTGAGATATCAAAGCATAAAGTAACAGCGATCCATTCATCGAAATATTATTCCAACCAAATCGATATGTGATAGTCGCAGATTTGATTTGCTATAGCGAAGAAAACGGTCCAAAAATTAAGCCTGGTTTGAAAGCCCGATTGTACAGGGGCGGAAAGTCCGTTGAGGGTTGACATAATCCATTGATTACAGTCAATGAAATAACTCAAGGAACCCAAGGATGATAATAAGGTAACAATTGATTGATTTTAAACGAACCATTAAAAAACAGGGCCCTAATATCTTGGAAATTCTTTTAGCAAATCAACAATTAAATTTCCATCCGCTTGGAGCTTTTCGTTCTATATGTTTTTATATATCTATTTTGCTCAACATTTAGAAACTGATTTGAATAATATGAAGAGCGAAATATTTTTTTCGAATAAAGAAAACTATTAGAGATCAATTGAAGTTAAAAAAAGATTATTTGACGGATATATATTTCGATATTTGCTTTCGAAGAGTTAAAGAATTGCATTTCATTCGAATCGAATGACGAATGACCTGCGAAATAATACAATTTCGAACAATCAGCGAACAAATAGCATTAAATGTTATTAAAAATGTAAGAGGCAGTAAGACGTACGGTACATATAATTCATAGAAAACATATTGAAGGCATATCTAACTATTACTCTAATAGTGAAAAGTCTCGTTTTTTCAATACTCGAATGATGAATTACACAGTCGTTTCAACGTATAAGGATTGTAATTCATCATTGAAATATAAAAACGTTCGAAATATTCTTTATCAGAATCAATTGAAATATTGAATCTGTGTCCATGGATTAATATCTTAGTGTTGGTAGTAGTTAATAGGCACGGCGGCGTGCGCAAAAGAGTGGTGAAGAGCTTTGCCGTAGACGGGAACCGAAGTCTGCACTCTGGCGACCTCGTGTTGGAGGGACTTGAACAGAGTGGGCTGGTTCACGGTGACGCGGTGAACCTGAAAAGTGTAAGATGTCGGTGGTTCAGTCGTGAAAATAATGATATATTCTTGCTCCGAATATGTATGGTATTTTGCTATTAGATGATTCAAACGCGTATCAATTGACCCCTGACAACTGAAAAAGTTACATTTTATGTTTTGAATCTCTCACAAATTGTAAATCGTATATACTTTGTAATCTCTTTTCTACTCAGTACTTCAAAGAACTCAATTTCCATGGGCCCCCAGCTTTCCTAATAATTAACTCACTACTTCCAAAGATAAGTGAAACAATAATCAATATTTAACAAATTCTCATTCGGATAAATGTCCGAGAACTTGAGAAAATTCAATTGAATTTTGAATTCATTGACTCTGAAATCTGATTTCATGATAGAATAAGTGATATATTTACCTTGGTAACGGGCTCGACAACGTCGAACTCTTGAAGGGTGGTAATGGGACGGGAGACGACCACACGGCGGGTGGACACACGTTCTCCGGCGGCCTCAGCGTACTTGGGGGCGGGGGTGGCAGAAAGAACGCGAGCACGCACGTTACCGGCATCACCGACGGGGGCGGCGTTGGGACCGGAACGACCGAAACCTACCTCGGCCACTCCACCTTTTGTAGAAAATTTGAATAATTTGGATGATATATTGTATAAAATAGCAATTACCTTGACCGGAAGATACTAATATAATTTAGTATTCATTCAGAATGAACTTTTCTTTTGAAAGCAAGATGCAGATGATAAAGACATGGAAGTTATAAAATAATGTCAACAAATATACGAGTTTTGATAATATTCTGGAATTTTCATGCAATTGATCAGTTTAAAAAAAATACATTCTGAAATAGTTTCATGCACTGAAATTATAAGAAGGTTCAATTTAATATAGACCTACAGACATAGAAATTGCATAGTTATGGATATACTATTGTTCTGAATAAATTTGGTGATCAAGATGTAGTAACGTATCTTTTCAAACATGACTAGAAACATCATATTGTAAGTTAAAATCGTTGATCGAACTGAACATTTCAGTATGTTGATTTAGTCGCATGTTTTAAACGAAATTTCTAACAATTTGAGGAAATGTCAGAGCATGAATATTACCACTGTAAATCCTGAAATTGTAATTAATGTATACATTGTCGTATAGTTGAATATTTTCTTCCATATTCAAAATGTAATATCCAAGTTGGGAGTTTCCTTCTAACCACAACTGACGTCGCTAGAGTTGTCGTCATCATAAAACGCTAACGCTTATCTTTGACATACCTTGAGCTGTGAGGAGCTGAATCAGACGCTGTTGGTTGGCCTGGTTGACTTCGGGACTGTTACGCAGAGAGGGGACCACATCGGGACCAGCACGGGCCTGGGGGATAAGGTCGAAGGGAGCGCCGTTCGAGCGGATATCCACATTGGGGATGGCAGATTGTCGGGTAGCGGGTGCCTGAGGTTGGGGGGCGAAACGGGCTTCGGTGACACTGGTTTCTTGTTCTTGGGGACGAGCCTGAAACATCCGACAGTTTTATAATTGACTCACTGATTTGAGAAAGGGCATCAGTTCTAAATGGTGAAATTTGAGTTTGGGACTTGGAAAAATTAATTTATATATGAACCTACTAAATTATTGAGGAAGTGCGCAATAGTTTATTACTTTTATTTGAAATTGAAATTGAAATGTATTATTTTCAAATTATTTCGGAACTTGTGGAATGGGCTGATTCTCTTTTCTCAAAAGAGCCTTTCAGTTTCAATAATTCTGTGAGTCAGTTACTTTTCGAGCTTTACGTCTGAAGTTCGATCGTAAATGGTGACTTGACAAACATTAACTGTACAAAATAAACAGCGAACATTAAGCGACAAGGACCAAGTTGAAACTTTCATAATAAATGTATCGCATTTCATTACTGTCGTCGAATAACATGATATTCAATAGAGTACGCGCGTACATTTGTGATATAAAATATGAATTATGATTATAAATTCATTATTATTTACTCTTGTATATAAGATTTTCACTTTTCTTGTTCTAAATGATCAATTATCGTTGATTTTAAATTTTAAAAGTGGAGATACATTTTAGAGTGCAATGATTCGCAATGTATTCAAAAAGAGCTAATCCACTTACATCCACTTACATACACTTACACTCACATATTTATACTTACATCAAAGTAAGTAACGATTTCATGACATTCCAATATAATGTCACTTTGCAGAAAACCTAGGACCATATTAATCTCATCACGACATTTGAAACTCATTCATGGAAACAATTATTCTTAAATGGAACAAACATCTTATACTGTATATGAATTGAAATATTAACAATATGAATGTATGCATACTTAATGAATGGAGGTCACGTTTCGCTCATGTAAATCACGATTTTGAGTGATACGCAATTTTAATGATGTGTCTGCGGTATGGGGATTTCAATGCGTGAGTGAGAAGACAGCAGAGTCTATTCAATAGGGTTGCCGTTTGATTTCGATATGTTCGATGGATTCGATTTAAGGACTTCGATTCGATTTTAGAATCGAAACGATCGATATTCAATTCGATGTCGAAATGTTGTTCGATGTTCGATTTCGAAATTGGAGATTATAAAAAAATTTGATCTATGGGTACAAAAAATGTGTACAATTGGATCCATTTTCTCATGGTTAGATAAAACATATCACATATTAAACTTTGATTCACATTTTTTAATACATCAACGAAAATATCTTCTGATATTATGGTATGGTATGATAATATGCGTATGGGAACTAACTCAAGATCTTAAGATCTAGTTTATGTTTAGTATATTTTACTTACGTTTTGTTGTTCCTGTTGTTGTTCGGGTTGTTGTTGACGAGCTTGAACTTCCTGTTGTTGTTGCTCAGGTTGCTGTTGTACTTGTTGTTGCTGTTGTTGCTGTTGTTGCACTTGTTGTGGCTGAACTTGACGTTGCTGACTCCTCTGGTATAGCATCTGTTGTTGGATCTCATACTCCAGCTGTTGTTGTCTGGCAGTTAGCTCTTGTTGCTGAGCCACTAACATCATACGCTGTTCTTGGAATCGTTGTTGAACGGAATCGATCGAACGAGCAGCGGCATCGGCGGAAGCGGAAGCGGGGGCAGCTTCGGGGGCAGCTTCGGGGGCAGCTTCGGGAGCAGCTTCGGGTGCAGCTTCGGGAGCAGCCGAACGGGCATCAGCTTCGGGAGCAGCCGAACGGGCATCAGCTTCGGGGGCAGCAGCCTCGGGAGCAGCGGGGGCAGAGGTGGGAGCAGCAGAACGGGCAGCGAAGTCGGTATTCTCAACAACAATAGAGTCGTCGTCTTCATTCTCTTGTTGCCCTTGGTTCACTGGAGAAGGTGCGGGAACTGGAGTAGGGGCAGGTCCTTGGGCTGGGGCTTGTCCTTGAACTGGGGCAGGAGCCGAGGGAATGACAATGGGACCGAATTGTTGAACGGGAGCGAATTGCTGGACAGCGATGGCGGCACCGGGGTAGTGGTGGACGGCACCGTGGACAACGGGGTTGATGACAGCGGGACCCTGTTGGATCTTGGAGATTGGCTCGTCAAGCTCCAGAAGAGCGGAGCCGGCGTTACGGACGACGACGCGTTCCTCGATGTCGTAGAACTGCTTCTGGATAGCGGGACGACGAACCTTATTTTGGAAAGGAGTGGGATGGTTATTCGAACAACATATCATGTTACAGATGTAATCTATCAGACAAACAAATTTTTTGAAATCTTGAAACCGATCTATGTTATTGTGTAACTTTAATTGTAGGTTGTGTGGCATTAGCTTCAATTCGTTACATACCTCATATCTATACTACTTCCAATGTTAAAGCCATATTATAAATGTATGAATTCTGTATAATAGTTATTAAAATGTTGGTTTTGTTGTAAGAGAGAAATTCACCCTTTAAGCCTATCGCCTTATTTCGTTATTTTTACTGTAGCAAAGCCTATTATCGTGATGCATGTATAAGCTATAAGTTGTTTCACTATACTGAGGTTTATCTGTTCATCTGCAGTCTCAATATCAATATTATCATTCTTATGATTTATAGTACAAGCAATACCTCGTTTTATATTTGAAGTATTTTAATTCGTGATTCTCACTTTAATTGTTTGTTTCTAATCCACTGCACATGTAATTATTTTCGTACTTTAATCGATCGCCTTTTTTTGTCAAGATTCGTCCGTACCATTCTACCTTGTCATCCTGAGCCTTATTTGGGAAACAATGACTTTGTTCCAAGATTCAGCCTACTTATTTAAAAAAACTAGTTATTTTCTCTATTTTATTATGTAAGACACACGTAAAAATACGATGCTATAAGTTTGACACTATCATGTTTATGATGTGCACGAACCTGGAATTTGCGTGTAGAGATGGCTGGTTTGGCAACATCAACTTGTTTCTGGACGATTCCTTGATGGGCTACAACACGTGTGTAGGGAACATCAGCGACCCCTTGTACGTGGTGTACGGTGGGGACGGCCTGTACGGTGGGGATCTTAGCGTGAGCGTAGGCGGGGGCGGCATACGCGGGGGCGGCGTAAGCTGTGTTGAAATGGTATCACTCATGAATATATTACATAGTAGTTAAATATTTAGGCCCTAATACATCTATTTGATAAAATCTACTCATTTTTCATGATTACGGTAAAATCTTTCGAATTCATAATTTTATCTACTATTTACGATATAAACTGATTTTGAACTAAAACTGAGCTGAGTTCGATTTTTGTGTATCATTCTGGACGGGTTAGTGTTGTAGTGAATTAAAAAAAAATATATGAAAAAATGTAAAAATGCATTGGAAAGTATACGACGCGATAATTAGCGAAATTAATTCATACATCGAAGCCAATTATTTTCAATCTTTGATCAAGTTTTTAACGAATAATTCTTCAACATTCAATAGTTCGAATGGAATAGAATAAAATTATAGTCACTCTAACTTCAGATTCATAGGCAATCAATGACAATCCTAACGACAGATCTTTGAATTATGAATAATAAATAATGTATTTTATAATATTTGTCTGATATTTACCTAAAGGAGCTGGTGCAGCATAGGCACGAGCGCCATACACTTGTGGGGCGAATGCTGGGGCAGCATAAGCTCGGGCAGCGTACGCTGGTTGAGCATAAGCGACGGGGGCAGCAGGGGCGGCATAACCGAATCGAGCACCAGGGGCGGCGTAAGCGAAGGGAGCGGCAGGGGCGGCATAAGCCAAGGGGGCGGCAGGAGCTGCATACTGAAGGGGGCCCGCTGCTAGTCCCGCGGGACTGGGACCGTTCACGTAGGTCACATCAGCGGGATTCAGATAAGTCCCTGGAAGACCTCCGCATAAGACTGTCTGCACGACGGCAGTCAATAGTAGGAATGTTCTCATGGTGTCCGCTAGAATACAAAACGAATAGTAAGTTTTACTAATCTTTATTGGAGTACAGTTATCAAGATGATTGTATTATTGTCAATTGCCATGTTAGGTCTATATTGTTTTGAAGAAGTTTTATCGGTATTTGACTTTCAAAGGCATAGGGATGCTTTTTTCTAGAAATTGTGGCAGAAATATAGAATCAATTTACTTTCATTTTGATTTTAGTTCTGAATATAAAATTGAATTAAATCTTACAATTCGAGATGGAAATTGTAATGTCTATGTCCATTTTGATTGAAATTAAAATTTCAATTAAACTCGCGATTCAAGTTCTAGTTCGATGAAAATTAAAATTCATATCCATAATTCAATTCAATTTCAAATTTGAATTTCATTTTGAAGCAATTTGGTTTTGAATTTCATTTCAATCAATGATTTTTTCGAATTCTGAACACAGGTTTAATTTTTAATTTTTGATATTATGGGGCTGGATATAGATTTAATTTCATCTCAATTCCAATTTCAATTTTAGTTTCAAATGATGTTATAGTTGAGAAATTGTAGCAGTATAGAGTGATAGTATAATTAAAACTCATGTATCATGCGATACAGTTAACAGATCAAGTACGCAATATTTATTCATCTGTTCTTATTTAATGTACTGTAGAATTTTCATGAAATCTATAAAATTATTCAAATCAACAATAATTATCATCTGGTGGCTTTCAAAATAAATGATAAATGATATCAATTGAGTCGATTATTCTCGAAGTAATAGAGAAGTGTATGAATCTTGTAATAATTTCATTAAGAGCACAAATATTTGTCATAAATAATAAAAAATGTATAATTGGAATAAAACATTGGATCCACTACTATAAAAAAGAGTCACTATGAGAAAAATTAACATGAATATAGTTCAACTTTAATAATCACAGCACTGATGGATCCGAAGTAACCAAATATTCGAACACGATGTCATAATAAAATGTCACTAAATAAAAACAAAGCGAACTCACCACTTAATCTCTCCTACGACGAATGGTTATGAGTGAATGTGACTACTCGAATCTACCACCGAGCTTTATATATGCGTACACGTGGTCTTATGACCTGTGACCCTAGTCATCCCCCTACCTCCCACCCAGCACCTCATCCCCACCCACCCACCCCTCCTATTCAGGTGTGGTACTGGCCTACCCCACAAGTTTGGTTGGAACTAGGTTGCAGGACCTTAACGCCAGGGGCATACTACCAATAAGACGAGATTAGAGCACTATTTTGAAAGTGATCGTTGGTGAGCGAGATATAATATATTATATATCACTGAAATTTAATCAAGCCCTTGTATCTACACACCTATCTGACTTAACTGGTGAATATAATTCAAAAGATTAGGATATGCTGAAGCAATCAGATGAAATAAATCCAAATAGATCATTTCTTGATATTGGAATATTATTCAAATTGGCAGGATAAGAATGTTCATATATAATATTGTTCTGAAATTGGAAACAAAATCGAAATTTTTTGAAATATATTCAGAATACGAATATATATTTTTCATTATTGTAATTTGACTGACCATTGTTATAACATATATTAAAAGATGAAATGAGTAGAAAAAGTAGAATTAGTAGAAAAATGTGCAAAACATCTTGAATTGCTAACCACGAAAAAGATGATGTTTTGTTTGTTTATAAAATAAAATAAAGTTTGCTCACAGTGTCATACATATTTCATAACCAATCTCAATTTCAAATCAATTGGATTCAACAACTGAAAACATTGAACTCAATGAACATTTATGAAACTATTAAAAAGCACCGTGAAAGAATCAGAAAATAATGGAATGAGGTCTACATATATGTAATCAACGCCCGTGCAATAGTATATATTACACAATAGTATAGACTGTCAAATCGCCTCCAATTGCCCAGTTTCCAACCCTTGAATGCATAATACCATGACATGTAAACATAATCTCTAGCATCACACAATATAACTTCTGAATATGATATAACATACGGGTCACCTTACATCTTGTCTTATCATTAAGATAGATCGAGACTACCGAATATCTATGGTACAAGATAGAATGAGATAGACGTTCGTTACTTCATATAGCTGCTGTAAGATCGAATAAAATGTGCTCTTATTCGATCCACCACGCCTCTATGAGGTGAATCAGTAGTGAAAGGATATTTGGGACGATCATAAAACATGTGTACTATAGAAATGCTTTGTTGAAGACGTGTTTTACGAATTTTAAACTTGATTTTAGGCTTAAGGGAACATCGGAGTTACCTTGGTGATATCCTAATTTTTATGTGACAACTTCTGATCGAAACAACTTATCACAATTCCAATTGAACTTAACATTGATCTGCTAAAATATATAGGAATATATACAAAAAATGTTGTTCAGAAAAATCATACATTTTTTTCAATAAATACAGACTAAGTTCTTCATAATGTAGATGGAGAAATTATTGGATATATTAGTGACATAATACATATCTTGAGTTTCGAAATGTCTGTGCTTCTATTTTGAGTTGAAACTATGATATATCATACTGCTCGGAATCAATGTGAGAAACTCAAATTTCCACAAATGTTAAGATCTATAGTCATTTGCCAAAAGATTTTGAATAGATAACAAGTTGATGTAATGTACAAACGTGAAAATGATTTTGATCAACGATTGTTTCTACAGCTTGAATGAATTCTTCGCGTCCAACGATTCATAATGAC
This sequence comes from Brachyptera putata, assembly GCA_907164805.1. Classification (NCBI taxonomy): domain Eukaryota; kingdom Metazoa; phylum Arthropoda; class Insecta; order Plecoptera; family Taeniopterygidae; genus Brachyptera; species Brachyptera putata. The sequence goes on from OU015466.1 coordinate 20,087,392, forward strand.
ATGACTAAGTTTTAGAATTTCTTATGGTTTTTATTGTTTTTATATTGATGATAATTTCAAAAGTGACACGTATATGTAACTACATAAATGTGTACGTGCAATATTGTTTTGAGATTTTCATAAGTTTGACCAGTATCTAGCATCTACAGAACTAGTATAAGTAATTTATAGTGTTCATTTTTCTATTATAATAACAGTAATATTATCATCATATTTTAATTTTAATCGTGAGAAATTTGTATAACCTTTGTACGTTCAATGTAATGTTCTCAACAAGTTAATTGGTGTAACATGAAATGCTAATGGAATACAATACAATACAATACAATTCGTCTTCCATAAGTGCTCTTAACTATATGCATATTTATTTTTTCTCAGAATTGACATCATTACTATTGGCCCAGGTCCCAAAATATGTAAACCGAATCGAGAATGATCTAAAGTTAAATCGTGTGCTACGTGCATTTGTACATTCCCAGCGAAACTATATTAGACGAGCACATCCATATGATTACCTCACTTGATTGGGCATTCTTAGATAATACATTCACGCACTGGCGATGAACACTAATCAAGTTGTTACATCAAATTGTTTAAAAATAGCAAGTTTGGCCCCTATACGATTTACGGTTGATTGCGATCGACATTACAAGTCGTGATCAGGCGAAGGTTCTTCAGGAACCAAAGTTGTTGAGCTTGGACGAAAATAATTTTTTCGAATCTTATTTATTTTTAATTTTTGAGGTCGTTTTTAATACTTGGTTTTATTGCTACTGTGACGTTACTGTTCTGTGCTACTCTGCAGTTTGGGACTAATTATTGGAGAAATGAATTGAAATAAATTCTTTTCGTGTGACTGCAATTATGATTTTTCGTAAAAACAGATTTTTGCGCAGATATGGTTGACCAGAAAATAGATGAACAGTATTCTGAAATGATTTTGAAGTGATGCTAAAACAAATTCATAATTCATTTTGTTCTATATCGGAATCTTGATACACAATATTTGTTGCCCAATAATGGATGTAAGACCGTCTTGAAGCGATGTTTCAAGTGTAAAGGCGGCTCTTGTCGTCAAATCTTGTCGAATCAAATAATCGTCAAATCTTTTATCCGATAATACACAAGAGTGAATATTGCAATAATTTCAAAATCGATCCGTCTACTTGAGAAAACAACTGTTCATCTTCGAAAAATAATTACAATTGTAAAACGCAATGGATTTATATCGTACAATTACTGCAGCAATGAAAAAATTATGGTTTATATTCCCTTTTTTCCTGCTTTTCTATAATGAAATAAGTAAATTTCACTTCCGAATATGAATTCACGAGAAGATCGTGACCATGATTTTAGTGAGTAAGTTCCATGTTGAGTAAGCCATCTCATTACACACAATCAATTGAGACGTTTAATATTATTGACCATCTACTTTTATCGAGTTCTAATAGCTTCTATTGTCTATTTTAAACTCACCGCCGACCTCCCATTGTTCTCTATAATAATATACTTGACCTCAAATTATATATTACAGCCACCTTTTAAAATCAATTTTATAATTTATTACATATAATGTTGCTCTTGACATTGCCGATTTGAAATTGAATTAGATTAATTGTTATTAAATTAAGCAATCCGACCATTTGATTTACCATACTGCTCCAGGCGATAACATGAAATGTAATGAACTATAAGTTGCAATATAAAACCTATGTATTTTTTGCTCTCTCTCTCTCTATCCCTCTCTCTCTCTCTCTTTCTTTCTCCCTCTCTCTCTCTCTCTCTCTCTCTCTCTCTCTCTCTCTCTCTCTCTCTCTCTCTCTCTCCCTTTCTCTTGCTCTCTCTGTCTCTCACTCTTTCTCACCTATCTTCTTCTCTCCTTCATACTATCATATATCCGTCTCTTTCAATTATTGGGGAATGATTTGGGCGTTTCGGGAAATATAGTTCTGAAATCTAGAATGTGAAGGTTGAAATAAAATCGGTTGTACTTATAACATCAAATCGTTCAAGATTTTCAAGAATTTATTTTTAATACATCTTATTTATCGATCAACTATAATCAAATGGTGGCGTACTAGACAGATCTTGGTCGCGATAGCCTTACCGGTATTTTTTTTATCTCGAACTCAAAGATACAAATATACAATTTATTATTTTGTAATTAGGTAGAGGGAGCCTATATTAGTTTTTTGTTTGTAACATTTGTTTGACCGCCCACTCTTATGTATTAGTTTAAGTTGCTAGAGTCGATACGTCATGTGATGCAACGTCACATTGCAAACTTGAATCTGTATGAGTTTATTTAATCAACTTTCGAGCTGGTCCTAGGCGTCCTTCGTTGATGGGTTACTACATTTTTAGATCAGGGTTTTTTTTCGCCATGAATTTCGTCCAACAAAACAATGATATCAAGTAAATAGATCGTATTATAACGGGATACACCTTTTTTTTATACAAGTCAAATTTTTAATTGCCGTCTCGTGTATTAACCGGATACTTATGGATTATTGTAAACTTAGTCAAGTCAACTCCACCTAAGCCTGAAGATATTTCTACACTCTTTACAATTGTTTTTATAACGTTTTAGTTGATTGTATACTATTAACCTTGTAGTATGAATGCACTTTCGTAAGATCGAGAGACACCGGATCTTTAATCGGATCAGACGCGTGTGTTGGGTTCTTTCAGTTGTTATTTCGGATATCAGACAAAGTTGGACTAGGTAATTTTGATTCAAGATGGACGACGCTGAACGCATGGATGACAGAGTCGTTACATTGCAAGTTAGGTCGAAAATATGGTAAAACGGATGTAAATGAGAATAATCAACTAAACATATGAAAACATTCCCATCTACGAGAGTTTAAGTAAGATTATTATTAAGAAAAACATGAAAAGGTCATATATGTGAACATTCTTCTTTTTTGGAAAGATTATATACATTTTGTATTATTATTTTATTCAACTGTAAAATTCTAGGAGCATTGCTAATCAGTAGAAGTCAAATATATTATTGTATAACTTCAACTATAGCATTATTGATGGTGATGACTGATTCAACTGTGGGAAACCACGAACGAATATCAATATGGATGAATTAAGTGTTAATCGTGCCCCTCAAAGATCAACACCCACATTTGATACTGGTTCTAACTTTGCAACCAGTGGCAGAAGAGATCAGGTAGGACCAGGTTGATTCTATAGATGACATATTTCATCAAGAGGGGAGTTGATGGAGTCTCGTGAAATCCATTCAGTTATCATTTAACAGTTAACAAGGTTATATGGTAGAGCAGTCCCTTGGCAATCTCATCCCATACTAATATCACCTTTTTGTGGTGATATTGTATCATCTTCATTATCGTTGTACTTTGACCCGAAATTGGAGGGAATTTATAATTATCATTGTTATTCAAGCGCAGCATATCATTCTGAATTATTAATTAATTAATCCCGCACGTTATCATGCCTGTTATAGCAACCAACAAAGAATGAAGCTTATCGATAATTAAATTTACTTAGATTGACCAAATTAACAATTAACTTTTAATAGATTCAGTAAAATTATTGAAATTTAGTTTTCGTATATATTTCTTTTAGAATCGCATGTTCAAAAAATCAAACATGTTACAATTAAAACTCCCATTCATTTTCATTTTCATATCCCATTTAATTAATTTCATGTTCCCAAACTGTTTAGGAGTTTACAAGCTGACAAACGAAAGTACTGGTGAATTTGAATTATCAAATTGAAATATAAAACAAGTTTGATCTTATTGTCTTATGTGTGATAGTAATTTTTCGTCGTCTGCGGAAATGTTGATTATCAGAAGAGTTCACCAAGGTGAAGAAAATAAAGGTAAGAACAGTGAAAAACTCAGCTCATAATTCAGCTGTTTTGAATCAATTGTCCATAAATTAATTTCATTTAAAATGTGCTGTTATGCTTTTCAAAAATATGACATTTCTGGTAATATTTTTTTTAAATTGAAGATATCGAACCATTTATAAATGAGAAGTCTCAAATCAAAATGGTTTGTAGAGAAACAATTGAATGAATGATTTTGAAGGATAATTACTGGATCGAATTTTTTAAAAGAATTTGATTGAGAAATGTGATTTGATTGATTTTTAAAAAAAAATAATATCCTAATACATATATAAGTATACACAAATCATTGTAATTTGTAGACTTGAGGAGCACGTGTTTTCTCCATCTTTAAGCCTACATGAAATGTAAAAATATATAAATATTCGCACGCGCATTTTCTTTCATAACGAAAGATTTTTTCGAATCAAAATTGTTATCTCAATTGCGAATGAAACGATAATTATTAATATGTGTTATTAGGTATTACCAACATTACCAGTTTCATATCCATCAACAAATCTCGCATACAAGTTATAATATGTGATTGGTGAATGTCTGGTTATATCTGTTATCTCAGTTGTTAGAAAAATATATAAGACAAACTTCTAACCATCAATTAGAAACAAGATCTGGGTGTTATTTGGTATGTAATTGTCTTTTACCAGTTATGTAATTATACCTCACTGTACTTGTAAACACCGTTGGTACTTGGACTCGAAGTGCATGTCTAAGACTTACGGTCCTTAGGGTCCCACACATGTTTTTAAGTGTCGCCCATTAAATCCGATTAAATACATGTAATTTTAAATAAATTAAACTATATAGAGATAAGAAATATTTTATATTGTGGCTTGAACCTCACAATATTACGGTGTCTTAGTAGTTCAGAGGTAAAATGTACTTTCACAATTACCAAAGAAATCAAAGTCTGTCCAGGAAATTGTAGCAAAAAGATTTATCTTTATTATTGCAATAAATAGTATGTACGTTTTGCATACTTCAATCATGCATTTCACAAAGAAATGTATCCACGCCTCTTTTCATGAACCTACACGACTGACTCTTAATTTATACAAATTAAAAACTCATGTGTTCCGTTTTGAAAATATGATAAAATTATCATTTTTGACACAGAAAGTAATTTATTTCCTTGTTGTTTTGAATTATGATATGAAAAATACAAACGCCCGCTTCACGACTGTTTTACATTTTGAAATGTTATAAATAGTAAATTGTGCGTGGAGATAGAAATAAACCGCTATCTGCTAAATCACGATTTAAGAATTAAATCAAGGCCTCGTCACTTCGATGTAAGCTCTGGTCGGTAATTGTAGAGTTTATGAACGTAACTAAATCCGCCTACAATATTAGTTCAATTCAAACAGATCAGGGGTGAACAAAAATTCTCAGATTTCAACTTTAAGTGTGTTCCGTGTGTTCCATTCTGGTAGTGTATGTTGATGTTTTATCAAGTTTAAATACTTGTTTGGTCTCACTCGAATTACCATTTCGGAAACATTTCGCGATGTTTAGAAGATAATTGTTTTTCTAACGACCCCACCGACAGCTATGTTCCTCAGGGGTACGAATGAGTAGGTGATGATAGAAATGTAAGGTGATAATCAATGGAAAAAAAATCAAAGGCTCATGCTTATGCGGCACTTGATTCTATGCCCAACGGTTCCAAAACGGTTAGTTAGTTGGTTGATTCACGGAAGGTGGAAAAATTGAGAAAATTTCAATAGAATGTAAAAACTTTCGAATTATTGATCTGGATTAATCATTATCATCTATTTGATCTGATCAAATATTGAAAAACTTTGATACAATAAATATGGTCAGATGAAATTCCATCCGGAACAACTTCCATAACAATTAATTGCCGCTTAACAGAGGTCTAAAATAAATTCATGACTTTGAAAAACAGTTCTATGTATTTACTGTTCTCTCAGCGATTGCCTGTAATTACCGCTAAATTGATAATTTTGGTCGTCCCTGCAGTAAATGAATAGTTTTCATAATACTTTTGGCGAATTGAAATTAGTCTGCTCTATTTCTAGTGGATCACTTTTAAAAACGTTTTTTCAAAGTGTTGGTATTTTTTTCACCGGTGAAGCTAATATGCAATTAACTAGAGTCGTTTATTACAGTAATTACACAAACAATTACACTGATTTTGGAGATTATTTTGAGTGGATAATCAAGAAATAATTTCAGACTAGAAAAGTCATTCAGGTCTATTGATTGTTGGAATTTCGATTAAAAATATCTTACCTCACAGTTTCACACATTTCTCTACGAGTCGAAACAAAATCTGAAATTAAAATAGTAATATTTATCAACGTTAATGATTTTGCTGATTATTTCATAATTCAAAGTGAAAGTGATGGCTCGATTTCGTTTCGAGTAAAATATGCCATCGAAGGTGGAAATATGTGATTTTTTCTCAATAATAAACATATCCCCAAACATTTTCAGAAAAGAAAATTACGATTGTGAAAATATTTCCTCAAAGCATATTAAATGTAATCTTCTTTCATATTATGATCCTTCAACAATAAACATTACTTTTAAGTGCAGTGCTGTAGGAGTAGTCCTAACTGGCAGTTTAAAGTTGTTGTCGCCATGGTCCCATGTTATTTGTTATCACCAATTCTCAGATGAAAGCTAACAAGAGACTAGGCATTCCCACCAACTTAATACACACAAAACTTTCTCAGTCTAAAACATATCATCCAACCAAAACAAAAGTACCGAGTATTTGTATGTCACTCATTTTTATTTTTGATTGATAAAGCAAATTATTGGCAGTTACAAAGGAAATATACATACCTAAATCATAGGCAACTTTCCTCATTAGGCATCAAATTCTTAACAATTCCTCTTTCCCATCAAAAAATATACACCTAAACTTTCTCACATAACATCTCATCTAACCCATCTGACATAACAAACCGCATGTCAAATTGTTTTGATTACATTTTCTAGACCACTTTTTTACTTCGGACGCATCTGTTGTGCTTCGAGAATCAATTACGTTTGATAGGTGTTAATCTGTAACGTTTAGACTATGCGATTAATTCCATGCATGTGCGGTGAAATGTTATTTGGTTATGTATACACATTGCATTGAATTACAACACAAATCATTTGGTGTTATACTAGATCTTAATCTTCATTCTCAATCAATGTCCCGAGAAGACGGAACGATCTACCAAATTTATTGAAATCGGTAAAATCCTCAGAACTATTCAAATAATTAAATAAAAAACAGCATCTGGTGAAGAAAATTCAGAGATGATTTAGAAATATCATGTATAATCTAGTTCCGATCTGTTAACTCTGTTCATTACCTTTTTTAATTTTCAAAATATATATTTTTATTCAATCCTTATTCGTATTCTAGATGTAAGGTGAGGTGGAGAAGTAGATCTCATATACCTCAACCTCGCCGTTTCATTCTTGTTTTAATTTATTGTCTCATTGTTAAATTCTAATGTAAATGTATTTTATGTAATCCACTGCTTCCACTAATAATAATAATGATACTAAGAATGTGAACAGAGCATGATCCGAACTTTTATTCATCTTGTTTAGATTAATAACAACTGTTTTACATACAATCGTTTGGTTGTACAAAGGGAGTCTATCTGGGGCAGTTGCTTTTACACTTGCTATCTTTCTTATTTGGTTGTTGAATAATAATAATGATCGCTATTAATCGAATGGAATATTTTATACCAAATAATAACTTCAACTTCATTTCTATTTTTTAGTTGTGTGATATATCTATGATAATGATTATCATTGAAAGGATATATAACATAAATACTACATTGAGCATACAAATTTCAACCATAACATGGTATGAGTGAAATATTATGAATACCTTCATTTTGAATGAATAACTTGAAGGAACGCTGAACACTAGGGGCTAAATAAAGTGATTCTTCTTCTCATTTCTCGAATAAGTAATAAATGAAACATTTATCAAAATACTAATGATGAAGCTTCCAACTTGATTTATATACAATTTCTTGTTTACTCTTCCAATAATTCTGCATCTTTATAAAGTTTTCATTATATGAGATACAAATTTACCCTAATTGCTATCGATAACTGTTGGTCAATAAAAGTTCGGATCAAAAATTGAAATAATGAAATTTAATGTCCAACCATTGGAACCGAATGAAACGTCTGTAGGATATTATTGGAAAAAATCGACTTCAATCGACCTTTTTGTCCATCAAATTAAGCTCATCGAGGGTATTCTACTGCTCATTTAGATAGTTATTGCTTTTATCTGTTTATTTATTTCCCTGGCCACGACCGCTTTTATTACTAGATATAGTCAATACAAATGATTATCAATAGAAAGTGAGCCCACTGATAAGCGGGAGATTATAAACTAAAAGGTCTATTCAGCTTTTTTCAACAGAATCAGCCATAGAATCCTTTAGACTTGTTCTTAAGTTGAGGAAAAAATTCACAAATTAATAATGTCAATGTTAATCGTCCTGTAGAATCTATCATGACACCTGGCTTTGTCCAGTCAACTGATTATATTTATAGTCATACAAGAAGAAAAACTTGTTCTTGAAACAAATGCGGACTTTATGATCTAGAATGAGACAGTAATCACCGGCAAAATCTGAGATCGAATTTAATCTTGTGATTGGCTCAGTGACCAGAGAGCATAGTGGCTCAGATAGCAGCTGTTGCCCGGAGTGACTTAAGATAAGTATAATGGCGCCTCGTCGGAACGATCCTACAAGGTCATCCTAGTCTTGATCGAGGAATTGAAGATGAAGATTTGAAGATTTGAAGATTTGTGAAAAGCTTTTTGCGATGCCAATGAAAAATGTTCTACTGAATTAAAATATTCTTGAAATAATTATATGAATGATTCCTCATTATATCTTCTTATTTTTTGTACATTCGATATTTTTTTAGGTTTCTTTTTAGTTTCTTTCTAGGTTTCTAAAATACAATGTGGAGGTTTTTCTCTAATCCGGGATTCTTAGTAGTGATAATGTTATTTTTTCCATCATCTGTACTTAAAAGATACGCACATAAGGGTAGTTAGAATTACAATCAAAAGAGGTTAGGAAAACGAAAAGGCGTGGCAAAAAAGGTGGAAGGCCTATTCAGGAATCATTCCAGGACTCACATTCAGGACAAGTGAGTATAACGCGAAGAATCGGTCACGACTCTGCAGGCCACCGTCTCCAAAACGGTTTCGTTTCGAGTAAATTATGCCATCCAAGGTGGAAATATATGATTTTTTCACAATAATAAACATATCCTCAAACATTTTCAGAAAAGAAAATCACGATTGTGAAAATATTTCCTCAAAGCGAGATATGGAATCTTCTTTCATATTATGAAAGAAGCCTTGATCCTGAGTACCTTGATAAACAAACAGTGATTATATGTCAAGTTTTCCATTATGATCACAATTGGAAAACCAAAAACCAAAACCCTTCAAACAAATGTTCCACATTTGGATTACAAATGAAATGAAATGAACACAGGTTAGAATGTAGAGAGTCTATGAAAATCTCTGAATATTTTCATACCTCTATTTGCCGACAACAATTCTGACGAAACAAAACACTTGACTGTTGCTGCCAATCAATAGGGGAGACGTTCTATTACTTTGTTCAACTAAATATCTACCAATAACACCTGTATTATATAAGACCATATTACGGGTGTGTAAGGATCAAAGTTCAAATACATTCATCCAAAATAATCGATTTTATAATCTATACACACAAAACAAAATTGCTGAAATCAAAATATATGTATGAATATATCTATTCCAATTTTATAAGGATTATTAAAGTAATTCCGTTAACATGCATGATTATAATTCGACAAACATATATCATAATACTTTATGCAATCTAATTACTTCAGACCCTTTACAGCAAACCAGTTAACAATAGACAACATATTCCAAGATTTTAGATTGCATAGCGTAATAAATTATATGTTATCAGAAAACATTGAAACACCATAATTACAATCATAATGGAACTAGTATAAATCTTGTGTCAATTTTATAGGCGCAAAGAATGGATAAGTGATCCGAAATAAAATTCGGGTCTAGAATTTATTCTTGTAGGTGGACCAGTTAATTTGTATCGTCAGCGTCTGTTCGGTCAAGGAACAATTCAGGTGCTTTCTTTTGGGTGTGGTAGTGTGTGTGTATGTATATATGTTGTGTGTGTTTTTTTATAGTGGCTTTTATATTTGGGCAATCTAATACTAATATCAAGACGTCCCCGATCTATAAGAGTAGTTCTATTGCAATAGTTACTGGGAAATTATTGCGTAATTATATTCGATATTGCTTGTGATTATAAGCATTGATGGTTTCATACCCAAATCTTGAATGAAATTTATAATTGGTTTTTTTGACGCGTGATATAGATCGTGTCAGATGATTTGATGAAATTGGAGGAGAACGTATAGTTTTGTTTTTGGTGATGTTTCATGTAGCCTGATGTTATATATATATATATATATATATATATATATATATATATATATATATATATATATATATATATATATATATATATATATAAAGTATATCCATTCATTCTGTGGATGACTTGTATTATTCGATTATTCATGACAATGATATCTTCTCCAGATGTTTTGATCTTGATGTAAATCTGATGATGAAAGAAGTTGCAGCTTGTCGATTAAAATGTATCTAAGCAATTATTATCAAATGTCGAATGAGATTCTAGATGTAGGTAAGGAGTGTGCAAATATACTGATAGATTCAATTGGAATTGTATTATTATTCTGTAGGCAATATTGTTGTTTTTCTATGTAATTTTTTATTTTCAATTTGTATAATGTTTATTCGGTGCAATTTGTTTTAAAGGTAGCTGAGGTCACAACAGGTCTTGAAATTCAAAAAAAATACAAATTATCAAGTTATGTGAACTGTCAACTCTCCTAATTTCACTCATATTTTTTCAAATGTACTGCAGGTGAAATTAAATGTATAATTTGTAATGATAAGACTCATGGCATGAAGTGTGAGTAAATTAAAGAACATTGTGTGACAATAACTATTAACCTATTACCAATATGTATCTCCAAGATGTATCTCCAACTCCCAGAAATAGTTGAACCCAATGATTCCAAATAAATAAAGTACCTGGTTGTTCAAAATATTCAAGGGACAGTCGAACATTCATCTCAAAATCCAAACAACCTATAATAAATAATTTCTGGCATATTTCTATTTCGTTATATTTAATGCACTGTACAGAATGATTCGAGCATTAAATTTGGCATTGATAATCATTACTGTGTGACAAAAAATAGCTCATAGGGATTGCATTAACCTTATACGTAAACAACATTAATATACAGCGGTAACCTGTCTTGAATCAAATCAACTAAACGCAAGAGCGATGCAGTAACGTGGTTCAACTTGAGGATTCGTCTGCCCTAATTTAACAATGACCACACCCACAAAAAGATCATAAGTGACCTAAATCAGGCCTTTTAACACGTGTGATTAGATTTCATATATATTGACAGTTGATCATGTCAATAGATGTCAGTGATGGAATACAGACTAGTAATCAATTTACGCCTTGATACGTGTGTCGGCAACCCGCAGTGTAGATATGAGAAAGAAGTAGTCTACCACTAGAGGAGCAACTTATATCATATTAGGCAGACCATTCTCGAGTCCAGGACAAAGAGGGTTCTGAAGAGGGATAAATAAACAAGTTCTACAGCTCTACGGTAGCCATGCTCTGAAGCGTGTGAAATATTACAACGCAATTTAATTGAATTGAAATTGCTTTACTAACTACAATCACGTATTATTACTATTCTAGTATGCAAAATACGATACAATAACTTAATTTATACAGCGTCATGAATAGAGTTGAAATTTCAACCGGAACAAAAACTCAAATATAATATAAATGACGATGAAATGAGTAATTCCAAATATAATTTCTCAAAAATTTATTGCTGTCATTATTTTGCAATGAGTGATAAAATACTTGTTATTTTATACATAATTATATGACATTAGATGTCCTCAATTAGTTTCAAGAGTTAATTTTGAATGATAATCAGTGAATAGGATGTGAGCCTCTATGAATTGTTACTCATTAAATATTAAAACATTCATTCATTAAAAGAGTACAGATGATTATGTCACCTCCGATGTTTTGCAGGGAGTATATAGCATTATTTAAGATTGCTTGAAATAATATGGATATAACCATTCATATATATATATATATATAGATATATATTATACATATATACATAGCAGATGTATTGATATTTTATTGAATCATAAAGGTTTTAAGTTGATTGGTTAATTTACTAGTGTGTCTTTGGGCAGTCTAATAATGATAATAATAATTTATTGCACTCCATAAATGAGAAACTCTGCAAGAAGTATCATGCCAAGTATTCATCAATTGTTGAGAAGATTGTTTGAAAGCATGTTATCTCAAAAACAGTCTAAATGTACGTTTGAAAGATATTCTGGAATCACACTTTGAAATGTCCCCAGGAATATGACTAAAAATCTTCACACTGATATTTATAGCAAGTCATATTCGACCATATCAAGTATTTTTCTTGTTTGAGCAATATTTGTGGCTCCTCTGGTGTGCTGATTATTGATGCCATTTTGCTTCTGGAACAAGTGTTATGTTATTTGAAAAAATAGGAAAGTGATGAATTGTAAATTCCACATAATGTCAACCTTTCGAGTTTTTTCAAACCTTCCCTACATATTTCGGAACGATTTAATTGATTTAATTGCCCTCTTTTGTAGTAAAAATATTCTCGGTCATCTAGAAGTACTACCCCAGAATGTCATTCCATATTGAAGATGAGTTTGGAACTGGGCAGAGTAGACCGTTTTCAGAGAATAACACGTCTGATGTTAGCGTCTGATGGGAAAGAGAAGAGATCTAAACCATTGACTAATGAATATACACTCCGCTTCGAGAATTTAACACAATTAATTGGCTCTTCAGCCCATCGGTTTTACGCTCACAAATAGATCAGATCATTGACAAAACTATTAAAATAATGGAGTTCAAATTTCTAGAGTGAAATGAGTGAATTTATAGAATAAAATAAACAATACATTTCCATCTGATATTTTTCAACGTAGAATATATTTGACTGAAAGTAATGAAAGAAAGTAAAAATGTGGCAAGGTAGGATTTTGCACTGGCATCACTGGGGTGATCTTCAATCCTTCTAAAGGGCATATCTCATATAATACAACTAATTTATCAAACTGTACAGATGTTACACTAAAGTCTGAATCAAACTGTCTGTTACTTTTCAACTCATCCATCGATTATAAACATGTAACTCGTGAATTCATACATTCATGAAAAGTAATGTGAAACTGAACTGTAGTTTAGTTATGTACTGTAGTTCAAACTGTAGTTTTAATCAACATTCAGACCACTTAATCAGTTGAAGGGGATTGGATGAGATTTGCAGATTACGTATTCACTATTAAATCAATTGATTCGATTCATATTTTCAGATATTATTCAAAATTATTCAATATATTCAATATATATATATATATATTTTTTTTTTTTCAAATATGAAGAAATTCATGAAGAATCAGACTCCTTTTTTGGATTCAACCTATCTCTAAAGACGCTATCGAGATATACAACTAAAGAACATTCCTGGCTCTGGGTATTTAATACTTATTCCTCCACAACCATCAGTGTCACTTGTTAGCAAGAATTGTTTTCATATCAAGACACTACAATCTAATTTTTATCTCAGAACACAAAATGAAAAACGAGCAATTCCAAACTCTAGATGAAAAAATAATTAGTTCGTTTCAGGTAAGAAAAGTTAGACCTTGTTTTTTATCTTTACTTTGATTCAGCCTATGTCTTTTTCACTTCCAAATATTGTTTTCTTTCTCTACTTCAAAAACTGTTGGTCGCGAATGTAAAATCAAATGAGGCTTTCTGATGATTCAGTTAAATATTTAATTACCGTTATACCATTGGTGTAAGCGATATCGTGACATAATCACATTTGAAGCCAACTTATATACTTTCTTATTAGAATAGTTTTTAATGTTCGTTTAGTCTTAAATCAATAACTTTAATATAAAACCCAAGATAATATCATTTGAAAAGAAAAGTCATTTACTACCGCAATTAAGATTGTGAAAACATTGTAGACCTACTGAAAGAATGATTTATCAACTAGTGCAATTTATTCGCGTTTTTACAGAAAGTTTTTCTCCTAGGAATCATTATGTTATACTTGGTCGTGTACTGTGACACGATTTAGAAATCTCAGATCGAAGCCGAGGATAGTGATTGATTAAATTGTCCATTAAATGTATTTTATAAAGTTCTTTCTGATTTGGAATGAAGACAATTATTTCAATAGTGTATGAATTCAATACATTATAATTATAATTCATATTGAGATAGTGAACATATCTGCAACGTGAAAGGTTATTGGAGCAACGATGTTTGGAAATTACCATACCTCATCACGTGATGGCATAGAAAAGATTTTCAAGTTTTTTTACACGTTTTATTACATTTTCAAAGTCGACTACAAGTTTGAAACATAATTGTGCATGTTTCTTATAAAATAATAACATCTATAACTTATAAAAAAACAGATAAAGAACAGGTTAAGTTTAATTAGCCGACATAACATCTCATTATGACATCTATCTTGTTAAAATAAACATGGGAACATCTTTCGAACATATTATTACTTGATTCATGAATACAATTATTATTATAAAACATATAGAAAACATAGACAATTCTAATCTCACACTTTCATTTCAGCCGTTGCGCCACTGTTACATATTCGTATAATTAATATAAAAATAGTGCTAATATATATTGTGCCATCTTTGTTTCAACATATACTTGTTTTTCATTTTTTCATTTACATTTTCTATAATTTAATGATGGCGATTTGATTATTTAATCTATTCTGATTGCTGTACTGTCTTACGCCTGTGTCCACTCGACATTCGACGTCTCGTTGCGTAGCTCGTCTCTACTTCCGGAACATTATCGTACGTGAGATACGTTGTTTGTGATTCAGGTTGTCCATCAACGATTACCCGTGTCTCCTCGTAAGACTCACTAGGAGTTTGATACCTCTGTTGTTGTTCTTGTTTTCGGGGTACATTTGGTCGCCTCCTAGAGAGTTTCGTCGGTGTTCGTTGTTCTGGGTTGACGATGGGAGTGAAACCAGAAGATTCTTGTGTTTGAGGTACTTGTATTGATTTAGTTAGCGATTGAGAGACTTGGTTTACTGGAGGTGAAGCAGTGGCGTAGGAACGTTGATACTTAGGGGATGACTGGTAATAACCTTGTTCACTTGGTTGTGGAGCCTGGACTGGGTCGACGGGTGTTATATCGAAACCAGCTGCGATCAGAGCTTGATACTCTCTTTGGGTCAATGCTCTTTGACCTTGAGGTGTGGGCAAACGAACAATCGGAAGACCACCTTCTGATTCACTGTTTTGAGTTTTAGGAGTACGATTTGATGTAGAAACAAAGATCGATGACCTTGATGGCGATGGACTCGCAAGTGTGGACTTGACAAGGCTCAATGCATCCTCATTTCTATTTGCATTAGCGAATACACTTCGTCCAGGATGTTGTGATAGAAGTGAGGAGACAAATTCTTTACTTTCTGGATCTTCGGATTGTTCTTCGGGTCTTGAATAGTAGACAGGCGGTCGCTCTACGTATTGCTGACGTACCGTTTGAGGACGAAGGGGACTAGGAGGTGGAGATGCATACTGAGGTTGACGACCATTACTCTGATAGGCTGAAGGATCAGAAGTTTCTGGTACTGGTCGATAGGCAGGTGTGGCTGGTGTTGCCGACTGTGCTTGTTGATATATCGAAGGATCAGCATGTTGTTGACGTAAATATGCGGAAGGATCTTCTGATGGGGGTGATGGCTGGAACTGACGGTAGGCTGAAGGAGAGGGAGATGCCAGCTGTTGAACATACTGTAGATATTCTGCTGGAACAGAGTTCGATGTTGCAGATTGATGTGCTGGTGGTGATGAGGGTTGTGCTCGTTGAACATATTCTACAGGCCCTGCCGAAGGCGAAGCTTGTCTCAGATATGCGGGTGGGGCAGCCGATGGTGACGCTTGTCTGACATATGCAGGTGGTGCTGCGGAGGGTGATGCTTGTCTGACATACGCAGGTGGTGCCGCGGAGGGCGATAATTGTCTAACATACGCAGGTGGTGCCGCGGAGGGCGATGCTTGTCTTACATATGCAGGTGGTACTCCGGAGGGCGATGCTTGTCTCAGATATGCGGCTGGTGCCTGTGGTGGCAATGGTTGCCTCACGTATGCGGGTGATGACTGTGGGGGCGATGGTTGTCGCACGTACGCAGGTGATGCAGCTGAAGGTGATGATTGACGCAGGTATGCCTCTTGCGGTGCTGGTGATGGTCCTCGTTGAAGGTACGCCGACGGAGCAGCTGATGGAGATGCTTGTTGTAGATAATCTGAAGAAGCGGCTGACGGTGAACCCTGCTGTTGAAGATGTTGTTGACGAAGATAAGCAGACAGCTCAGAAGCAGATAATTGAACTTGTTGGTATTCTGCTTGACCAGCTGACTGTCCTTGTTCCTGGGGTGAGTAGTAAGCGGTTTGTGCAGGTGCAGGTCTAGCTTTGTAAGTTGGAGGGAATTCTGTTGGTGGAGATGTTTCTCTAAGATATTGTTCAGGCGGTGACTGAGCCGGAGTTGCTTGAGCTTGAGAAGGTATTGGCGTCCTCTGCCTTGCTGGTCTAGAGGCAGGAGCAGGTTGTGGGAACGCCTGCGGTGCTTGACTGTAATATTGCTGTTGTTGTTGTTGCTGCTGCTGTTGTTCTTGTTGCTGTTGTTCTGTCTGAGCTTGTTGAACATCTTGTTCTGCTTGTGCTGTTTGTGCTTGAATTAATTGTTGTTCTTGAGCCTCTTGTGCTTGAAGACTAGCAAGTTGTTGCTGTTCGGCGTTAAGAGCTTCAGCTACACGTAGGCGTTGTTGGTAAACAGAGTCACTTGTTTGTTGTGCTACGTAATTAGGATCACGTCCGGACAAAGTAGACTGGAGACGTGCTTGATGGATGTTCAGAGCTTGAGATTGGAAAGCTTCTTGGAAAATGGAGGAACCGGGAGGTGTGGGATTAGGACGGGAGTTCTGCAGGGAACGAAGTTGACCTTGAAGTTGGTTTGATTGGAAGAAGCTTGATTGGAGGATTTCTTGTTCAGTCGGAGGGCGACGAGTTGTTGGTGGACGCGGAGGTTGAGGTGGCTGTTGTTGTTGTTGTTGTTGTAGCTGTTGCTGTTCTTGCTGTAGGAGTTGTTGAGCTAACAGTTGTTGTTGTTGTTGTCCTTGGATCTCTACAGGTGAAGTTAAGAAACGCACAGCTTGGGCTTGTGGATCCCTGAAATACATATTTTTATCGTTAATTATTGTGTTGAATTATGAAAAAGTTGGAAAAAGTTTTTTTCTCGTCAACGACTAAAACAATTGAACTGGCCGGAACTTTGGTAAATTCTACAGCAATATCAGTCTCATTTTAGTGGAATATATTTTCACTGAATATATATATCATTCGTATATGACATATTTTCGCGCTTGATTATTCTTGTGAGATTTTTACAATTTCAAACCAATTTTCTCAACAATTTCCAAAACGATTTTTATAAAGTAACTACAAAACTATCATATTCAATAGATGACTGAGTATGGTAAGAAATTGATTGTAGTGAGACATCAACGCAAAAAAAACTATAAGAAAGAGAATCAAACAGACGATCAACTGTTTTTCCAGTGGGTGAAATTGAGTCTTCGCTTACGCTCATCTAATGAACGATAACGAAAGAGAGTGGAAATCAGGAAGGTTATATCCGTTAAAGCCCTCTAAACTGTGCCAAACTTTCAGCAATAGCAATATTTTATAATTTGTCTGTTGATATAAAGATTTAAATATATGTTGTGTGGGAGTGCATGGCTGATCAAGGAAATCGTGCACGTTTGTTTGTTGTAATTGGCTGTTACCGAATGATTCACTATGTCGACTAGACAGTGAACTATATGTTGTAATGAATGACTAAATGTTTTATTCGGAATCAATTCTAGGTATTTTGTAGTGAAATTTTCTTTCTTTTTTTAATAACATTGGATCTTGATACAAAATCATTGTTCCCCTATTAAGGCTAAGGATGAGAATTTTCTTTCTGTTCAATATAAATAATAGCTCACGTCCTACGTTCGTTTTAGGTTTTATTTGGTATATGAGGTTATAAAATCGGTGACACAAAAAAAAATCCTGCACATTTTTTAATCAAAATTTTCGATTTCTATTTCTCGGTGTGTGAGAATGTTTTGCTCACATTTGAATACTGATGAAACATGCAAATTACCAATAACTTAAGCTTTAATATTATCTGCAGAAGGCATGAAGAGAAAAAATATTTTTATTCTTTATCACTAAAATTACATGTGGGTGAGCGTTTATTCCCATAAGTCAATTGGTATTTAATACGATGTCATCTTCAAACTGTCTCAGTTACGAATTATACTCAATATTTCGACCACTCTTTGAAAGTAACCACGTGACCATTTCTAAAATGATCGAGTGATTGATTATTCAACACGTACTTTTTCTGCGGTTTATAATATGACTCAAAGTATATTGATAGAATAGGTAAACGTGAAAATCATGTATAAAAAACGAACACCATATTTAAGACACATTCGTATATTGAATTTAGTATTATTTCCATTCGCCTGATTGTGAAGTACTTCACATCTAGCATACCTTGGATCTGCCTGATGCTGTTGTTGTTGTTTAGCAGCCAACTGTTGATAGATCTCCAAGTATTCTTGCGGTATTTCTTGTTGTTCTGTTTGTTCTCCTGCCGCGCTGTATTGACCTGGCGCTGCTCCGTACGCTGCGTGATTCACAGCTCCTGCAGGATAAGGACTAGGGTAGGGAGAGGCGTAAGGGAAAGCGGTACGTTTAGTTAACGCCGCTTTGGTATTGTCACTGTCGACACTTTTAGGAAGAGTTTCAATTTCGAGCTTCGCAACTTCTTTTTTCTCATCTTTGATATCCGCCCCGTTCGCCAAGGCGAGTAAACAAACTAGAACATAAAACGAAATTAATATATTTCATATCAATTTTCTTCATGTATAAAATCACAGCTTGTATACAACGTGATATTTCGTAATAAAATAAGTTTGCGATGATACATATTTTGAATGCGTGCTAGAAAATCCAAACTGGAATTTTGTCTGGAATTGGAAAGGATGTGATTCAAGGATGTGTTTAGTGTAGATATATAATGTACGCATCAATCATCAAACCAAGTTTTGAAATGTTGAAATTTTCACATTTGTATGGAATGCTCTGTACATAGGCAAAAATCCAGAATACATTCAATCCACACATAAGGTGTTTCGTAGACTCAACAGAGGAACAAACATTCACATGCATTACAAAAATATCACAATATAAACGATTGAAAATCTTGATGATTCATATTTTTTTTAAAAAGTTTCAACATTTTTCTGAACAATCGGTTGAGTAGATTACATCGAAATAATTTCTTCATCAATACTCAGTTCTCCTATTACTGAATTCAATTGATGTATATGGTCAAGAAACATATTGTACAATTGGTTCCTCTTTTGTAAAATCTAATAACCAATTCAATATGAATTGCTATCGAAAATTCTTCAATTGCAAATTACATCCATTAGGAAAAATATTTAATTTCATAATTCCTCTATATTTGGTCACACTTTTTGAACATCGAAGAGTTGCCATCAATTCTATTTTAGACACTTAGCTCGATCACATAACAGCCGTCATGACACAATTCAATTGTAATATATTACATATTATCCTACCATATTCCATTATGTGCTAACCATTGTTTCTGGTTTACTAAGTCTATACGTCTATTATCATCAAAAACAACATATTAATTTCACATGTGTCGTTATTTAATTTTGTATTATTAATTGAAACAATTGTTCTGTATGTATAAAAACAGCAACAGGATATCGCCAACTAAATGTTATAAACGAAACAGTCTAGTGAAATTGTCCATGGTAGTTTGTAATCGTTCCTATTATGCTATAAGATAATATTGAGGAAAGTTCAGAATAATGATGACCCTTTGATCACGCTCACGATGAGGAAATCAATTCGATGTGGTATCCTTAAAGAGTTTAGAGGAAATTCAACGACTGCTTCGGGGACTTTAGTACAGTTCAACCGCAACAACATTTTGTTGACACATGATATATTAAAATAAATGATGATTATTGTTTGCTAACGACCCCACCAACAGCTGAGTTATTTGGGAGTACAATGGCGATGATAGATGAATTATGTTCATCATTACGAATGCGGGAAGCATGCTCGTAGCTGATTGGGCCAGGCTGCTATGCTATGCTGTTATGAGCTAGGTTTCTATATTCGTTTTAAACTAAACTAAGATATTATATTAAACTAATAGAAAATGATTAAATACATTACAGAGTTTGAACGCTCCACAGTTTTTTAGTTATAGGCCCTATGTGAAATGCAAGAAGCTTAATTACCTAAAAATGAGTGATCTATATGTTAGACTGATACGATTGGTCAACTGAAATTGAGTGTTTTCAATGTTGAAGCAGTTACTAGAATATCATTTTTGTATGCATTATTGATTGTATTATTGTATTATTGTGTATACTACATATCAGTGTTAGTTAAAGTTTTCCGAAAATCAATGTCAGATCCATCGTCTTTCTTATTTGCTTTTTTATCAAGCTGGTTCTGAAAATATGAATATGTTTGGTTCTGATAATGGAGTGAAATAACTGAAAATAGCTGATGGGAATAGCTGAGGTTTTCCTTCATATTGTAAAAATTACAAGTAAATATCAGATTATAATCGTTAAATTATACACGAACAGTTTACTTTTTGACTATCTACAATATGTTGTTTTGATCTAGACCTATACCAATTTTATTCCCCTCTAAGAAATCAGCAGTTATTTTCACAACTTGATCGGGCTATGAATAATGAGTGAATTGGAACCGATAACTGTTAACTATCATTATTTCACTTATATAATTACAATACATGGAAATATTTCAGCACGATAGTTGGAGGTCAAAAAACTAAGTAAAATTATAGCTGTAAAAATGACTATTTTAATCTACGGAAGTTTTTATATAATAATACGTGGACTCGGATTTCTTCCACTTTCACTCTGTTTTTTGAATTGGATGTTTCGCAGAATAATAAAAGTAGAATCTCGATGGCTGTTAGCGTTGTGTGCCAGAACGCATGGAACCTTGCACTTGCGGTGAAAACATTGCCATTGTTCTTGACTGAGGTGCAAACAGTTAGTTATAGAAAAGAGATTGAGATGTCAGAAGAAATGAGTAACTACATGGGACGATCTCTTTTTAGTTACGTCAATCAAATAACTAATCAGTGAACATTCTAGATGCAGCTAGGTTATGTTTTGGTTTTATTTTCATTGTCGTTGTTTACGAACAATTTGTAACGGAATATAGTTTCGTAAATGTTGAATTATGTAGGCCTATAATGAATATATAGATATGCACAATTTGGTTTAAAATTGAGTTTGCTCAATATCTTCAGTATGAGACATCAGGATTTACAAATTTTCTACACATCAACATTTGATTTTCTACAATGATCTTCCGAGAACTATAATATTGAACTAATGTGGCAAAGTGCTATTTTCCAATTTCTCTAGGAATTATTGTTTTGCTCAAACTGAAGCTACTAACAACTCTATTTTTTGGAGTATCTTCAAATTTGAGTGTGAAAAAGTAGAACTATATTTTAGAGACACGATCAAACGAGAAGTAAAATCAGTGTGAACTATCATCTATAAGTTAGAGCAGAGGTGATTTACATCTGAATGTTCAGTAAAACTGAATTAAAAATATTGAATTATAAAATATGGTCTGCCTATCAGATAATTTCCGAAAGAATGTCCTCACTTTTTTCCTTGCCTTCTATTATTTCACATTTGACACTAATCTTGTGAATACATATCATATCATGTTATCAAACTGAGAAAATTCAGAATACGTTAACTATTATTTCAAACCTTAATCTTGAATTGTTCCAACTATTCCATTCTATTTTATATACTCTATGATTGAATAATAATTAAATATTATCACGTCTCTCCACATGAAGGTAGGTTAACATATGAATACAAATTGAAAAATAAGTGTGATAGTTCACTGGTTGATATTTAAAGACACTCGACTGGTTTGATAGTCAATTAGACATAGATGAACGAATACCACTGAGGAAAATTAGTAAGCTAATCAATCCAAGAACTAGATGTGTAAATTATGCCAAGTTAACCATTACTGATGTACAAAAAATTAACAATTGCATAAATATTTCAAATCCAAGTTTTAGCATAAAGCTGACGTATTTAATATAATGGAAAAAATGTTCCAACTAATCTGTCTTAGTGGTGACTCATTTGTTGTGATCCAGATTCAGTGATACATATTTATTCTTCTAACAAAATGAACACATTTTTTCATAGATGATAGAAAAACGTTCAGAACACGACACATTTCATCACCGTTCAGATAATACTACCGTACTATTCGATAAAAAATATTTCAACTCTGATTTTATTTAATACATAATTATATTGTCTGAGGAAAATGTTTTTGTGGATGGTTTTATTTGACATTTCTTTACCAGTTTTATTCTACTTCCCATTTATGATGTAATATAATGTATTTTGGTTTCATTTCGGTGTACATACATTAAGTGTTTCCAAACTTCAACCATCCTTAGACCAAATAATACTGCCATATTGAAAAGCAAGACCTACTATTATACACTCTCAGTGGACATTTTTTCCCTCTTGTACTGACTTGAGGTGCAGTGAAACGAGAATAACTCTATGAATCAATGAAGAAAGTTCTAGAAGTATAGACGATATTAGATACAAAGAATATTAGATAGATAATTTACTATCTACTTCATAAATGTGAATGATATCAATCCAAAATTGAGTTGCCCGGAGTTAAAATGTACTGAAATCAATCCTCTTTGTAAACTCAAATTATAGAACATTTAATAAAGTTTGGACCTTTTTTTAAATATGCATTTATAGACCAACATTTGAGCCAACCATGTTTTTTTTATAGAATCACATATCAATTTTGTATGTAGTGTCGATTATAATACTAGTTGCTTCAGAGTTGCTTCGTCCAGGATATTTCCTAGATCACTTTCCATACAAATATGGCTAATACGGATTCTGCCATTTTCAATATTATTTGCTCTTCAGCCTAATCGATTAATTAATTACCGCACCAAACCATCGTGTACATGAAAAATGAATTACCTTTCTTTTGCAAACCATTTATGAAACTCATTGTTTATCAATAATATTTATGTTTATGATTATAATTAGTTTGTGCTTAATTAATATTGTATTGAATATAATAATCAAGGAATGAATAAAATAATGAATAATATATCTGGAAAAATATTATTTCTGATTTACTTTATACGAAATATGAATAGCCAAAGTTCAACTTAAATGTCCTCTCTACTAGCATGGTTACTATAAAACCCACGCTTTTCTCACTTGTTTTGAGATTGGGCCCAAAAAATATTTGATGCGATAATTTTTTTCAATGTTGACGTTTTTTAGATACGTATTGAATCTGATTATGTTATCACTCTAAATAAGGAAAATTCCCAGGTTCATTCAAGAGTTGTTATTACAAACATGAAGAGAAATGTCACTTTGCCGTGATTTTGATCTGTGGTTATGGAGTATTATGCAATTCAAGACAGTTTTATGCAAAAATGCTCGAAAACCTAATTTAAGGATTTATTTTATCACGCTTATTTGACAAACTCGGCCTCCACTTGATTTTTCCTCAACGGTGAATCAAGTTTTGACATTATTTACACATACTTGATCTAGATTCATTTTGAAGAATCGTTCTGTTGAATTTGTATTCAACAAAGTTTGAGGATTCTTTTTCAAAGCTTCATGATTATCTAAAAATGTTATTAGTCAAATGGAAATCATCTACCGAGACTTCATGCACGCAATTTCATTATATAACATAAAGATGCGTGTCTCGATTTAGAAAGATGGTCATACACGTCCATTGTTTTATTGAAAGGTTCATCAATGATGTAACACAATGCAATACGTCCTACAGTTATTTATCTCTTCTGATATTTGAAACTAAGTTATATAGACGTATCAACAACTAATTAATTCTCAATCTCTATTCAAAATTCAATCCAATAATGTCACTTTCTTTTCACGTTTCACTTTCGTTGGAGGTGGGCTAGTTATGGCGGATCTTGGCACATCGTTTCGGATATTATCGTGAGAGTATAGTTCAAATCAACAAGTAGATTATCGATTTTTTATTTCCGTTTAACTAGAATGCTATATATGTTATCGATTGAGCGTCGTCGATGCATGTAGTAATTGTAACGTAGTATAGAAATGTTGAACTAGATCATTTTACTTCTGGTTTTGAGAGCAAGTTTTTCTCTATTTCTTTATCTGTCTTGAGTAATTAAATCGAACTTCAAAAACTGCATTCTAAATTTTAATGTTGCAACGCGTTAAAGTAAAAGACATACCGGTACTTCAGAAAATACACAATTACATAAGTGTCAATTATTTAGGACATGCAATTTTTTGAGTGGACGTGAAATATTCTCGATTTATCTACTTTATGATATACATATACACTATACATATGCCTATCTTTAAATTTCACAATTCATGCATCCGGGTTCCAGTCCTGCTTATTCCAGATCATTCATCACTATCATCGTTCACTATAGCAATTCATCGGGTCGTTAAACAATAACATTACATTCATTATTATTCCCACTTTTGTATCACAAATGGTTAACTATTCAAAAAGTTAACTTTTCTTTCCATTTAGTTAGTCTACTATACAAGAATCATAACGTTGACTTGTTATTTACTTGCTCGAGCAATTCATCACTTATAATCAGTCTTCCATGACGGCTACAAGACAGATCGAAACCCCAACCGTCAACACTATTGAACCACCAGACAGTCGTACGTAGCTGCCAATTTACTTGTGTAATACGTGATATTAAATACACCTTTGTATCTAGTACAATATTGACGTCTATATATCGCATGTATCTTGTCGTGAGACCAAACACAACAATACTGAGTAAAACAGTCTTTAATCATTGGTTAATGGAAAGTAAAAGTGAATATATAGACTGAAGAATAGAGATAATGCTCAATGAAATTTTAACACCAACCGGTCTGGCAATAAAAAATAAAAAAATAAGTGAAATGTGATTTAACATATTAGGTATTTCAAGTTGAGTTTCAGTTGGATGTATAAAACGAAAGCAGATCACGTATATAAAATTTGATGCTTGAACTGAATCAAACAAAGTGGTGAAGTATAGCTGTATACTGAAGAAACTGAAGTACTGAATAAAGTATGGCGCTGTAATATACACAGAAGACAAAAGTCATGATATTCACAACGTTGTTATTCTGTCTATCCATATTGGATGAATGGAAACTATTTGTCGTACACATTTGCCACAATTAAATATTCGAATAATGGAGGACGTTGATAAATTTGTGAATATTCATATATCGTTTCTGACCATTTATGGTGACTAATATTAGATTGCCTTGCTTTGAATGATAAGATGATTATGTAATTTTGTTTCCATTGAGCATTCGAAGGAATATAAGTAAATATCAGTGATTTTTATTTTGTCAAATTGTAGCGGCTCCTTTCTGTTGATGCTGTACCGTATTTTGATTTATATTATAAATTCTGAATTTTATGGGTGAAAAGCAACGAATAATTATTAATGTTCAGTCATCTGTAAAATTATGACTTTGGCCCAGTTCTAGAGTGAGTTTTTTCTAGTATTTCTCGAAATATATAAACTCATCGAAGCAAATCAATTTATAATTTCACATTCTATAACTTTTACTCATCTTCGCAATTCTATTTTATCACCTTGAGGTAGATCAGTTATCAACGGATTTCCAATATTGAAAATAATGTTCTGACACATACTTGATTCACATTCATTACAGAGATCTACTTAATTCCTCTACATTCACAAAAATATTCAAAAGTTCATCGAAGGAGGAATCAAATTGAATTAGTATCAAATTGGTAACAAACAAATTGTATCAAATTTAACCCGACATCATTCTAATTCGATCTGATATTATATTTCCTTTTTTTCTACAAGCGATATGATATTACAGCAATATTCATTTGATATTGACGAATATTATTGAGAAGAATGAATTGCGATTTAAAAAAGAAAAATGTAGTAATTTTAAATATCACTTTCAAACTATTCCGACGTTGATTCTAATCAATACCACAGATTCTAATTTGAACACAGATTTTAAAGAAACACATTTCCATGGGCACATTAAAAAATATTCAGTCTTGCAACTCTATATTATGTACACTTCCGTCTTCCCCAATGTTTAATTAATGTATATATAAATCTAAATACTGGCAAAAAATATCAGTCACTCAAATACCTTTTACAAATTATGTCCTTAATTAAATGAAATAATTAATAGAACTTACCTTGCGTAATACTTATGCAACTACATGCGAGAAATGTGATCTAGTTATATTAAAAATCATGCAAATTGTATACGGTATAATTACTTACGTAGAAATGCACACCACATTGTGGCGAAGTGGTAACACTGGTTTGGAAGTTGATAGAATCTTGCTCTGTCCAATTCTACGCTCGCTTATATTAGCTCGGTATGAAGAGAAAGGGGTGCTAAGGGGGCATCGAACATCTTACTCCCACTCTCATTCGAACTAATACCATATCGAATTGTGATATCCAAAATATAAATCGGGGATCTTGATACTTGACAATTGGGTAGGCGTGGTTTAACGGAAGTATTTGCATTATCGTCATGGTTTTGTATGTTCCGGAGAATAAGTAAGTGTCTAGTACTTTCAATTTCCCTATTAAATTGATAAGTAATATAAAATAAATCACTTTGTAGACTATTTAATTTGTCACAACTTTCATGCTGTATTGGAATCTTTTTGCAAAATGTCATGATTGGTAGGTTGTTCAAAGTAAATACGGAAATAAACTTGAAATGTATAGAAAAATATATAGGTATGACATTAAAATCAATTTTAATTGAACACAACTCAATATAGCCACTGAAGAAATATTTTCGACATGTGTTTATACAAAATTTGGAAAAAGACTGAATATCACAATTATGATGTATATTTAATCACAGAAACTTTTCAGAAATCAATTATATACTATCCAATTAGAAAAGTTGAAATGGAACGAGTAGAATATGTACGGAATAGATTCATGGATTAATTATGAATTATGGATAAATAATAAAAATTCGAATTTATTGTTATGTACAATAACTTATGACCTTGATTAACGTTAAAAAATACATTGTGCTAAAATTTATCAGGTAATGATCTACAGAAATATATGAATTAATTATAATTTATTTTGGAATTTATGTTGCTTGAAAATAACTTTGCATTTTGCATGATCTTAAAGAAAAATGAATTAATAAGTATAATTACATGTAAATGGAGGCTGAATGATAAGTGGGCCAATGAGATGAATATTTTTTATCTCATTGTGCTATTGGCAAACTAAATCAAATCTGCTAGATGGTGGAGGAAGAATAAGTTCAAATAACTTATATATTGAAATGTTTTTCGTTTATGAAATCTTATGCCAATGATTCTGGTACATATTTCCGTCGATATGTTGTATTCAGGATTTTCTAACAATTCCAACCAGTAATTATGTATTGGCTGGATTAAAATTGGTGACTTATTCCCACTTCATTGAGTTTTTCTGAAGTGGAGAAAAAAAGGTATGATATAAACTTTTTGCTTCGGTATATTTGTATTTGGAAGAATTTAGCTCACAGGCATTGCCTCCCACAGAACTAATAGTCGAAAAACACATTATTCAAAGTTCAAGATCAAAAATATTGAAGTAATATCAGCTGAATATGTTTATCTTCTAGCCATATTAATGAAGAATACATTTATCCAACTATTTGGGGAAAATGTAAATGATTCCACATTTTCAAATACGTCATTCACAATAATTTTGAAATTACTAGAATATCTTTGAATTGTCAGTTCATTGCTTCCTAACAATTGTAAAACGTTCCACTTGATATCCAACATTGAAATATCTTGAAATTATAATATTAATTGTTACATATTCACTAATAGATTCACCTCGAAATATAAATTACTTGTAATTTTTTAATTCTCCTTCATTATCCAAGACATTTGCACATCCAATTACCTCGAATATGGGTGATTTTTATCATATTTTATGATTGTTTGAGAATGTATTAATTATGTTTTCCTTGCATTTGAATACTATAAAACGATTTCGTCTGTTAAAGCCTCTATCAACGTTTCATGGGTCTTGAACTTGATAATATCTTTCTTACTTCCATCGCATCCTTGATAATGATCCTGAATTCCTGTCAACCATGTGATAGCCAATCAATACCGTCAATGTACCTCACCGTGAAAATTCTTACTGAGAGAAATTCCCATCAAAAGATATGTCTATCAGATAATTATTCTATTATGAGAAAATTATACATGAATATTTAAAAAAAGTTTTCATAGCACTATAGACTCATTATCTGATATCTGTATAATTCTAATATTTTAATTATTTCGACGGACTTCCTTGTATAACAACAATATTTATAATTACATGAGGTGAAGATTATTTCTGAATTTTAATAAAAAGAATCTAGCGAAAGTATTTGTTACAGGAGCCCATCGAACTATAAAGTATAGTGTTATTAAGGTCCACAAAAGGGCACTTTCTACTAATTGGATGAATATTAGGATGTGTGACAATTAGTTAGTGTTAACATATGAGACTAATTAGACAAATATGTAACGAAATGTAAGATACAGTAACGAAGGCGAAAGTTTTGTCAACAAACGGGTAGCGAGATTCGCTTGACATATATTATTCAAGTTTTCATCTGCATGTCAAGAGATACTATAATATGTTTAACATTTTCAAATACAATCCTTGAAAACATTGTGCGCGCCTAGGTCGTCTTATTCTGAAATACAATCATGAGACTTTCATGCAAATATTTAAAATGGTTTTGAATTGTGGAGATTTAGTGTTAGGTACTGACATCGTATGTCTAGTTTTTTGGGGAAATGTAAAAATGTAAAATATATATAATTGTCTGTTGAAAAATATCAACTTGACTCAGTTTTGATATATAACCTTAGCAAAGGGTGTTGATGTATGCTATATGCCCTAGATACATCAATCACCTCACCCGAATAATTGATGTTGGAAAAAGTTCAATCCTAATTGGATTATTCAATAGGTTTATTCCAAGTGCTGTCATACATTGTTGTAATATCGTGTATTATGTTTACTGAATTCTAAATCTAAGCACACCTTTAGCATGTATTGTTTATCCCAAACTTTTTAAGATGTTCTGGTAACCAGAAAGAAATGCTCACTCTCAGAATGAAATAGTGAAGTTCCCACAAAAAAATAATTTCAAGCATCGCCCACTCTACGAAAACAAATATTTCAAATTAAATTCAAGATCACGGTAACGTATGTTTCACTATATTCGAGATAACTATTGTTATAATTCATTTGTATTATCATACACATGTTTGAACTTAATGTAACACTGACTAAAGCACTAGTTCCATTGACCAATATAATGCTTTTGGGTGTTTCCCATTACAAGGTATATATTTTATTTTATATCCTGAATATGTTATTGTACTGTTATTTCAATTTTTCATCATAAAAAAAACATCAAAATGTCAAGGTTATCAGGTGAATTACAATAGTTATTTTATATTCTCCGAATTGAACAGCCAATTGAATCTTATTCTATAATAAAAATTTTATTGAATTAGTCACCCCACAAGGAAAATATCCATCAACTTCACATCTATGATCCATTTTATTACAATAAACAACAAAATCTTAATTCTCTTCCATTGTGCAAATTGCCCTTTGCCCTTAGCGTTCAATCAAAATTCTCAGACGTAAGAACGGGCACTTGGAGAAAGGACCCGAGGGATTCAAGGACTCTCAGATCACGATTGGCTAATAATGTTACCAATCTGCTATCGTAAAACTATTTCCTAGTCACTGAGATGTGTATCAACAAGATACAGTACTACATAAACAGTACAGACGGTTGGAATGGTTCCATTAAACGGTTGGTACGAGCGTGTAGGTGTTTCAGTTGAGAATGTGGGAGTAAGAACAGCTAGAGAAAATCGAATCAGGTTTTGTTGTAGGTGTGAGTTGTTGAAGTCAAAATTTAGATGAATTTATCAAAATATCTGGAACGCATAACGGAAATAATTCTTTTATCATGAATAAATATTCAATTTTTGATCTGAATATATATATAAATTGAACTTGCTGTTGAATAGTTATAGAAATTGACAAGAGACGAAAAAAAATTGCCCATTACAATTTCGATGCAAAACTATATGAATTGAAGAAACCTGTGCCAGAATTCTGATATTTTTCTGAATAATAAATAAATCATTCAGTTTTCATGTGATATAAGAATGTTGTACGTTCAAATTGATTTTTATGATTCGGCTCGAAATCATTATATAATAGTCGTTAATATTAAGCGATCAAAAACAACCAAATGTATAAGAAAATCCACAAAATTGATCGAGGTCATTCACAACGTTATATTAGAACAATAACTTGATTTATTTTCTCACCACACACGCATGTATTTCTTTGAGAATTTCTCCTTTCTCATTACCTTTTGATTAGTGTATATTATATATTAATTCATTCGTTTAAAAACACACTTCACTCATAAAATTACCATTTATTGTTCCGCAATTTTGCAACATTTCGGTTACGAAGGAGTCGTAGAGCAATCTGGGTTTGAAAAGCATGATTTAATAAATGCTGGCTCATCTATTCTCATGTGTCAGTAATATTGAATTTATCCATATGTCTGTAATTTTTATAAATTCCCATTTAAACTGTCGTTTATATAAACTGTAATTTTGAATATAAACAGAGAGAAGTAATTGTTGTAATCATTGTTATACAAGATTCCAGTTGTGTGGCTACTGTAAATGAGTGGCATTTATGTATTTTATATTTGGGTTTAACGACGCACTGTTATAATAGCGCAGATCTAATGGCGTCGGATGGATGATTAATAGTATGATGAGATTAAGGTTCTTGGGTGATGAGAAGAATAGCGGGAAGGTAGCGGTCATGACTGACTTATTGTAGGAACCATCCCGGCATTAGCCTAGACTACAGAGGGAAACCATGAAACACCCCTGTAAAGATGGTCGACGGCGGGCATCGAGCTCCCCTCGTCTCCCGGATCATACGAAGCGAGTGCGTTACCACTGCGCTGCAAAACAATATATTTGTGAAACTCAAGGTACAAGGTTATATCGTAAATATCGTTGAAAAATGTAGACGGCACGGTCATGACCTGTTGCGTATAATACTCTGCTTTCTTTGCAGCTAACGAAATTAATATTATATCCAGGTTATTAATTATATAGGTGATATTTTATTGCAACAAATTGAAAAGTAATGGAATGTTTAAATGAAGATATTAAATCTTTATTTTTATTTCGGAAATTATAAACAATAATAATTTGATTATTATCACAGTTCTTGACCTGTGAGTTTGTTTGAATCGGTTTGAATATACCCTACGTGTTGAAAGTGGAGAAAGGTTCATAATGTCGATTGGATTGTATGCAAACATTTTGATCTAACTTGTGAGTTACGGCATCTCATATTTACTGATGTATCATTGTTAAAAGAGAGAGAAGACAATGATCTACGAATGATAATAACCAAACCTAATATCTGTTAGTTCCCAGCTCCATGTATCGTACGGTGAACTATTGTTAGACATTTTCGTAACTAGAAAAATCTAGAAGATGATATAAGAACTGAGATGAACTACCATGAACTATGAACTAAGATACATTTTACTTCAATTTTGTCACTTGAAATAATTTACAGAATGATATTCTGTGTAAACTTTTGAGACCATATGGTAATAACCTGATTATATCCAAGAATGTATTTCATGGATCAGAAATTCTAAAAAACATCATTTCTATTAGTTAAATTGTCTTAACATATATTAAAAACTGTATTCAGTCATGCAACTTGAATTTTATTGCTGCTTTTAATAGTCTGCTTTGCACGTTTAGTATTTTCCGAGTGTAACACAGCTATCATTATTCTGTTAACGTTATCTTGAAGTTGATATCATTAAAAAATGTAACGCGTTCACTAAGTGTTTTGATTGGATAACTAACAAACATTACCTAGTGGTGTAATTTGTTTTTTTGTTCGTTATTTATATACAATTCAATGAACCTATTTGACCATCTTTCTACATAGACTTACTTATGGTAAAATAAGACGCGATCGGAATTCAAAGTTGGATGTATTTTGATACGTTGAAATTCATCCCACTTTATATTTTGATACGATATGAATAAACTCATATCAATTATTGTGATTATGATTTTATTTCTCTAAAAATGGAAAGCAATGTAATGGCAAGAAATATAATCTGATACAAATTATAAAATCTGAATAAAACAATCAGAAGTAACATCATTATTAAAATTTTAGAAGATTACATAAATGAATTATATAAATCCATTGAAAAAAACAAAAATACACCTAGGCCTAACCAATACAATTTCTCGAACTATAAACATTCTTTTTCGAATTGAAAAACCACATGTATAATAAAACAGCATGTGAGCCTATATATTAGGTGATATATATATTCTTGACTACTATTTTCACCAGTTTTAAAATAGCTATAGCTAATAAATATGTAAAACTATGTCTAAAACATAAATTTCTATAGTTCTAGTCGAGGAATGTTTTCCTTGCGGACGTATAACTTTCGAAAAAGTTTCCAAAAGAACGGAAGTTACTAAACATTGTCACAGGTAGCGTGATGAACATGCGTACAAACACGACATTCAAAGCATTCGTTGTGCATTGAAGGTTTTATTGTGAAACTTTTATTAATACATATTAATTCAATTATTGTTATATTCATCATTGTTAAAATCATTGTTCTAGCAAATATTCCTATTTTTCATGCAGTCTGTGCTCCTATGCAAGGGTGACCCTTATTAGGCTGTCTGCTTGCACTTTTATTGCATCTTTCTCGTCCAAACGTTCCTACCCTACACCTTGATACACAAATGGCATGTTTCGATGATGAACACTCAAATTTGATTATTTCAAATTCATTGTCTTATCAGATGATCACTTGATTCAACTCACGTTATCATCTCATTGAATCAATTTGTATTTAATTTCAACTTTTTGAAATTTGATTTGAATCCAGAATCTCGGAGTTATTTCGAAAATCTGAATCTAGAAGTGATTATTTCAGACTCAATATTCTTTTTTTCTGACGACATTCATTATTCATGTAAATTTGGAACATATGTGAAAGAAACGTGCGCCAATGAATAACAGCAATCCTGCAATGTTTGAGTATTCGAATTAGTGAGTATGATTTTTTTAATATTCCAAGAACGTATAAATGGAATAGTGATCTACAACAATCACTCTAAAACGTATAAGATGAGCAAAAAGTATGGTGTCTAAATATTTTGATACAAATACATTGGAAACTATATTGAGAACCTAATTCAAAGAATGTTAAGTATTTACTTGCTTGCATAATTTTACTTGCCTCATTTCCTATCGAACAAAATCAATAATTACGAGAATAATTATTACAAAAATAGAAACATTTTACTACAATACTGAAGAAAGTTTTTTCATATCGATCGATGTATATCGTTTGATTGTTTTAACGGCCCTGCAAATTAAAACTTCAAAAAGCGACTTAATTAATATCGTAGGCTATGTAATCATATTAATTCTCGAAGTACGATATTTCAATTCCTGTTTGTGAACATAAATCACACATCAACCGAGTAGCCAAAAGTGTTTTGTTGATAAAATATAGATGCACATCTTCTAATTGACCAGCATCCTTGAGAAAGATTTTCTCATATTTCATTCGTCCTTTCTATCATTCACAGCTATGATAATATTTTCAATAAACATTCTACATGTGAGAGGTTCATATATAATAACACATGAAGCTTTGACTATCAGACTTGTCACGGAAAATGAATAATTTTTCACTACCTTCTTTATTATTTTCCAGAACTGTAATTAATATATCAAGGTCTTATAAGCTTCTCAAGTGGTCGTGCTAACGTTCGAATATCAAGTCACAAGACTAGTAATTAGAACTAATTACCGAATCGATTGTGTTCTAGCGTGATATTGGGTATCCGTATGGAAAATAAATAATAACGAACAGTAGATCGAGCTATACACTTTTATTTTTCACTATAATATACAAAAGTATAAATAAATAAATGATGATCATTTCAATCTATAATTAATATTGGCATGGTAACTTTGATCCACCTGAATAATCTGATGAATTATCCTGACACTATTATAACCTAACTCAACATTAATATTGATTATTCTTATTCAGATAATAAGCACAGAACGAAATTACGGTATGATTGAATTGGCTGTTTTATCGTTGATTATATCCACTCCTAACAACTGAATAATACGAATGTGAGAGCCAGTTTTACCAACCGATGATTAGTGAACTGAGCAATAATCAGATAATCAAATTATTATCACCCTAGATCACTTATATTATTATCGTATCTAATCAATAATTGACTGAGTGATACCTAATTTACAGTTGGTAAAACCGTCTGCAAAAGATTAACATTGAATTTTTTTCTGGAAAACAAGAACTTGATATTCATCAGAATTTTTTTTATGATACAAAAATGTATGACATGTGACATGTATGACAGATGACATATTTATGTGGGTGACAGAAGTTAGAAAAAGTATCATAGTTCCTGGAAGAGTTCAACATAAGGGCTATTTTGTATATATCAAAAATGTATTAAAATACTAGGTTTAAAAAAAGGAATTTAACAGTTAGAATTGCAGTATGATTTGATTTACACTTTAAATCTCATTTGTATTGTATCAAATTATATAAACCTTAGATAGTATACACTAGTATGATAAAGTTATTCAGGATATGAGCTAAAATCGTTTATCAATCTTCGACATTTCAAATCATAATTATCCAGTGTATTTCTATTTTCTGAACTTCTCAATCTCAATCATTTTCCACATATCCATTGTAAGCTATGAATCGAATACACCAGTATTAAATGTGAACCTACCCTTAAAAAATATATTGTATAAGTTATTTCAATGATTGTAGCAATACATTAATTTCTTATGACGTTATGAGTTTTAGTACTGTTCGTTGGCATAATACTGCTGTTCTGCTTGAGCATGGTGAACTTCTTCCTCAGGCTTGGGCTTAGGTGTGTAAGGGTTCTTCAAAGGGTCCAGGTTCAAACTGAAAAATGAAATAATAATCATTAATAATATACTGAATTCATTACTGTACACACATGAGCTGATAAACATGAGCTCAATAAGTTTAACCACATATTGGGAGGTATTTTTCTAAGATTCTTGCGATATACTAAAAGGGAATTATCAACAAGATCATTAATAATAAACAATAGAGAATGTAATTATAAATCATGATGAATATGCGTAAAATGTAGATTCTATCCATATCTTACCAAACACTCGAATGAAGTATGAGGTATATTTTATGATTACTATAATTTCCTACAATTCTGTATATTTTTTTAGATGACACAATTAAGTCTTGAAAATATCATTCAAATGATCAACATGAAACTTTAAACGAACAATGAAACTACAGTATAATTTCTGAATGGTTCAAAGTTGATGATTCTCATTTGATCATTTGTATTGAAAAAATGTACAGGTTTCACATCCTAAACGCAGCACGTGTTTACTTAGAATTGGTTGCATGCGTAGTATGTTTATGGATTAGGTCGCCTATTCAATGTGAAATTAATACTCATTCTGATAATTTGTCTCTAAAAGTAACATAATAATGTTGACTAAATTATAAACTTGTTGCTAGTAAAAAAAACAAAAAAACACACTCAACTTGAATTTCTGTAGATAGTTGTATTGTTGTTATAATCATAGTGAATATTCGTTCAGTTTTGATTATCAGTGATTATATGAAATATCTGAGAAAAAATAGTAGAATCGAATGGTTCCATTTTTTCTGAAATAATTTCTTATTACCTAATACTTGGTCAAATCTGTTGAAAACTCCTAGGCATATCTTTTTAGAAGTAGTTGATACGACTTTCATTGCACACGATAGAAAGTAAGTATATTAGTAATACAATATTCGATTATCGCTCAATTGATTCTATTAGAATATAATGTCTGGTCGAGAAAGATTTGTATTCATTAATAATCACTGAATACAATGAAAATTGAATGTTGCTGGAAAGTAATTTGCATTGCTCTTGAGAAAAAACACACTATTAATCATCGTATGGTTTTTAGTACATGATACGGATGTTACTCTACACTGATACTACTTTTACTAGTTTTTTATATCGATGTGTGAAAATGTACACCAAAAGTGTAAGCTCATTGTTCATACGAAGGTAATAATTAATAGAAAAAGTTGTATGAAATAGATCCATTCTCTAGTCCATCAGTTTTGTTTGTTCCAGATTGCTTCAATTGAATTCATTCATCTTTAGCGAGTTGATCGAGTTTTGGAATTGTAATATATATTGAGCATGTTAGAATAGAAGTTTAAATTATATGAATTGATTCTGGAATAAATTCAATTATTGATAGTGCATCACTTTCATTCACTATATTACATTTTTGAACCTTATGATCCACAGATAATCGAGCTATATGAGCATCGTTTTTTTACTGCTTTCCACCATGTTGTGATATGAGGGAAAAACTAAAATCAGCAGTTCAAAGTGATGGTCAAAATATTAAAATCCTGATTGATACAGGATGAATATATTGACTCTGTTCAATTATTTCATTTCTTTGTGAGGATTTTTTTTCCATCCAATAAATGTATATATAAAAATAGAGACATTTTTCTCGTTCAAGTGTCCACAAAACCCACTGAGGGTTAATCTGTGGAATATACTACAAATACTCACTTCAAAGATAATTTATACATAATTTAAAAATACTCATAAATACTCATAAAAACATAAATAATAATATTATTTGTGTCAGTTTCGTATGTCAATGAGAAATTTGTATACATTGGTCGTGAATAATCATTCATTTGATTTCCGCTCAACCACTAATATGATTTCATCACTGTTTTTCTTATTTTCATGCGTGCGTTTTCGTGAAACGCATTCCTGTAGTTTGTGAAATATCATTTCATTAGTCTTTGATGACTTACTTGTAAAAAGCAGGTGCGTCAGCGCAGTTGACATTGTACCACCAATCGCAAGTGAATTCCTTCTGGTTGAAAAGCGTACCGTTGCTGCAGAGGAAAGATGCTCCTTGAGATCCTTCGCGACCATCATGACAAACGTGATATGCCTGTGAAAAAATACATTAATTGTATTAAACTATATATATTTTTTTTCTCAAGCAAACAATACCTATACCACATCTTGTGTCTCATTCAGCTACGTAGCACTGCTTCATAAACTGCAGTCAAGTTGTACTTGGGTTTGAGACTTTATTCACACATATAAGGCACAAGATTTTCAAACATAATCCTGAATGATGAATATTCAAATATCCTGAATGAGAACTTCCCGACTGCCCGGAAATAAAATAATGATTGAAGTGTTCATAATGAATTAATTCAACAGGTTGCTATTTGAATTTTGTTAAATGCTTCACATTATAATTTAGTAATTCAGGGTGTCAATAACGCCCTTGTGCGCGCAGACGGCAGAGGAAAACCATTTGATCGTAAAAATTACTTGAAGATTTTATAAATAATAATTGTTCATATTTTTGTGTTCTGTGAGTGCTGAGTGTAACATTTTCGTGGATCATTTCAATACATATATAATATAAAATAAGTGAACGTCGTAAATGCTGCATTTCACCAAAACATTCCTTGTTGCGGGTATAAAATCATATTCACTACCTTCCATCCCTTCACATCCATTCCCTTTTATTATTTTGCTCGATTTTCAATCTTATAATGGTCGTTATGAAAGTGGTTTTAAAACATACATTTCCAGTGATGCATAATACTTACAGAAGTAAGAGAATGTACGAATTTTTACCAAAAATAGATTCAAGCTTATATATCCCACGAGAACAGTCAAGTTTAATAGTGGAGTTTTCTATTTGATGTTCATGAATCTACATCTATAGAGGTATTTTTACTATCAGAAGATATGAACACCTCGAACGCTGACTGGAATTTTAATTATATCACTTACTTAAATCACTTATTTAGTTCCTTCTCTTGATTGTAAATTTCCATTCATGTAAGAATAAATAAATGATAATACAGTGTTCACAAATATATAATGGATAAAACATCATAAAATGGTGTGGCTGTGGGTGAATAATGATATCCACTTTTGATTCACTACAACAACGTATTTTTAGTTTTTTTTTCATTCTGTGTTTTTGTATTTCCAATGTTCATTTTTCACGAAATCGTAATTATATTGATTTAGGAAGCAATGATGATATTCCATCACTGAATGAGGTAGTGAATATATCTAGTGGAATGATCAGATTATAAATATAAGATATGTCGAAGAAAGCAGTCAACAAAATATCTATAAGTATATTTAAAAAAAACGCGAATTTTTCAATTGATGTAAGACATAGTGAACCTATCCATTCATAAAAAATATAAATTTCTCCAAATATTAGTTTATAATTCTATGGTTATATCAAGAGTATACACAAACAAATAATGTTATTTATAAAAGAAAATTATGATATAGATGTACAATTTGATGAACATTTCAGTAATAGCCCCAACTTGCCTCAACTGGCCGCAACTTGAAATATAAATGATAAAATCACATTTCATAAACTTGATTTATAACAATTGAATTTCATTGCCACCATGATCAATATCGAACACCTTACCCTACACTAGAACCTTCGATACTCTTATCATTTCACCTTCAATAATTATGTAATTTCACATAACATGTCAGTGACACAAGTGCATAATTATTGATCATACTGGTTGGCACAGCCTGCAGCGATTTGTCAAATAACCATGTCATAATAGCCCGTTGTCCTAGTAACTGTTCGTATTTAGAATGTGTTTTTTAGTTTCAAGTCATGATACGCCAGAGTTAATAACCTCAACATGAATGTATTGCATTTATTACGTGCCACACCTTCATGCATTACCATGATTTACAGCACGTATCTCATGCAATTGATTCTAAGCCAATTAATTATACGGTATTTATCACTAATTAGAAAGAAATTTACGAATTTCGCTGAGTTTTCAAATATTATAGCCCAAATTTAATTATAGTCCATGTATGTAACTTGATTATTTTAATGAATGAAACATCGTTCTATCAGTTGTATCAAATGAGTATAGAAAACGTTGGGGCATGTATGTACGTACGGTGATTACTACCATTAATTACTAGCGTTTATCATAATGATATAATTATATTTCAAATATAATTACGTTGATTAATCTGAGAACTTTTCGAGTGTGCAGAATCATTTAAAAACTAACAGTTGTGTTTGAGATAGGTGATGGAGGAAGAATAAAGTGATAATATGAAATGTGTAATGAAAAATCGAGTGGAAAGAAAAAAGGAATATTAAAAACCAGAATGAGAATGAAACAGAAACTATTGTACGAAAAGCGATGTGAGCTGTATAGAGAATATATACAATTATATAATAAGCTTTCGCAATTTGAATGACGAATCAATTCGACATCTCTCTAGTAATTCCGGATAATTGTGTGTGGGCATGACCGCCCTTGTGAAGCTTCGTCACATGCACTCACTTTTAAAGTCCTTAGTTGATATATATATTCTATATGAAAACTTTTTTTTTTAATTTTTCCGATAAGTTAAAAAATATCTCAACGCATTGACTTTACTTTGCATGCAAATTTAAACTTCCACATGCTAATGTTGAATTATTCACAAAGAAATTAGAATGGATCACTCAAAATGGAATCATGTTTGAAAGTTAAATTTATGGTATTGAAATAAAACTTGTTATTAAATAATTAAATTTAGTAATAAATAATGACTCTATAAACTCATTTACTAAACTGTTGGTCATCTTTATTTCCACTCTCATTTATTACAAATCAGATGTTATTAAATCAATCAATTTGATCATTTCAACATGATTTCAGTTGATTTTGCACTCTGTGCTGTCGTTTTGTTCTAGAAACAACGAGAACTATTAGAAAGTATCAGCCAACACGTTCTACAGCCATGCATACACCTATGACACATATGTTGCCTACCTAGCCGGGGATAGTTCTTACCTGACATCCAGACTCGACATTGGCGTACATGCCTGGGTGAGCGGGCACATGTCCGCAGTCGAATGATGTATCGGGTACGGAACGGTAGATCGGGTAATCGACGCCGGCTACTCCAGGTACTTTGCTCAAGTCTTGTCCCTTCTCATGTTCCCGGGGACGTTTCTGGAGGATAACTTGTTGTTGTCCATATTGAGGGGCGTCATACACAGCAATACGTTTCTATAATGGCAACATATCATGATTAGTGACATTATTTTATGATATTTGTTCTTACTTCTAAACTCAAACACTCATCCATCCTACACCACAATTATCTCTGAAATGATGATGTAATAAGTTAGAAGTTTATCAAGCCGGTTGAACCAGCTGATGATTAGTAAATCATGCACTCATCGGCTAGTCAACGTGTTATCACCCTTGAGTACATGTTGGTTTTGTACCTTGAGTAATAATTAACTGAGTATGCCTAGTCATCACTTGGTAAAACAGTTCCTTCACTCAGTTGGTCCCCAACATCAATTCAATCAGTTGGACCCCGTTTATACCAACTGATGTGAAGTAGTGAATTAATTAAGAAATAATTAGCGAATTAACTTGTTATCACCCTTTGTTAGGAGTGCTATTCCCGTATATTGACTGATGATTGAGAAATTACTAATCAACTATCAGTTGGTACAACCGACTCAATCTGTTTTTCCTCTTACTTCTATTCTTTCTTCAACGTGAGTACACTTTATTTCTAGCTTAAAAAAGAACATTTTCAGTAAAGAAACTTATCTCACAAAGGTAGAAATGAGACACTTGGTTATTAAGTGTTGAGAGAATTCAAATTGGACTACCTGTGTGAATCATCTCAAATATATTGCATACATTCTATCAACTTGTAATAAACTCAACGTGATAACCTGACAAGTCAGAATCCCGGCACCTCCACCAATATATACATAATCAGTCCCCTAAATAAGTCATTATTCAAATCATACTGAGAATCACATATTTTATTTGTACCAGTGTTATTTGTTCGTTATTTATCTATATGACACAATATGTATTTGTGTAATACATCATTATGCAACCAATATAACATCATCCATATCATTTTTAATACACTTTACATAATTCAATTATTCATAGTGCAGTTGGAGATTGAAGTTGTGTGAGAAGAGTGGAAACCAAAAAATTATTATAAACTGTGTTTTAGGGTAATTGGAAAGAAATAGTGGAGAGGTTTCGAAGAAGATGGAAGATAGAAGAAGGAGAGATCAGATAGAAGAGATGACAAAGGCGAGAAGTGGAGAGAGCGATAGAGATATGAGAAAGAGAGGAAAAGAGAAAGAGAAGAGATATGAGAAAGTGGGGATATGGCATAAATGAATGGGATGAGACGAAGAGGTAGAAGATGAGGATAGCGAGGAGAAAGATGATGGAGAGAAAAAGAAACACCTTTTCCCAATGCATCCGTTAACTAGGGTCTGGGTGATAATAATAATAATATCACTATAGGTCTAATCGCCTCATTCACTGAAATTAAATTACGAAATCTAACCGTCCAAGTATTGCATACTACTGAGCTAACGGTTTGTACGATTTCAAATGCAAAGGTTGGATTTTTATATTTTCAATATCAGACACTACAAATCGTGATTGAGAATAACGTGTTCCGATACACGATAACTTGATTTTTCTAATCCCGATTTCCGATGGTAGCAATACAATTTTAATACCGAATGTATTAACTGAAATATCAACATGTACTACTTAACTAATCAATACTTTAGAAATTGAAATATTGATTCTTCGAAAAATGAATTCCAATTATAAGACTTGATAACATGCTATGAACTTGAATACGAGTTGCATGTTCAAAGTAGAATTGATATTATCATTTTTGATACGAAATAATCAATGCTTTCAATTGCCTCGATATTCTTGTAATTACATGATTTTGCAATTAAAATGCACTTTAATTGCGTGCAATTAGCATGCTCCACTTATTTACACAACCAACGTTAAATATATTGTTTCAATTTCTTTGCGTTCTCATTATTGAACCATTTCCAATTATTTCTACTTGAATAAATCATTCAAATTAACACCGTCTTAGATTTCCAAATTATAGTGTAAATTAACTAGTAATAATCAGATAACATGTGATCAATTTGAACAGAATTACCTGGATAGCACCACCATAGACGACAGCAGCAAGATAGGCCACGCTTGCCAACAATGTAACACCGAAAAGGTGTGAATTAGCCATTGCGATGAAACAGCTGTGTAATATCAACAGGTGGTTGTTGTCTAGTATACACTTTGCGTCTGTCTCGATGTAGACAAAATAACGAAACTAAGATAACTTCCATCTAGAGGAAATTATTACGTGTTTGGATATATACTTTCTCCTTGCGCATAATATACAACAAGTATATAATATGTGTTATAACGTATCTCGAGTTGAATGGTGAATATACAGGTTGATCCAAAAATACTGTTCAATCGATTGTAATTGGTTGTCTTATGACGTGTTAATTTGGCGTGCAAATGAATTATTTTATTTCCATTTTATGTCAGATATTTTTTTCTGATGTTGAGAAAGACATACACCAGAAACATGTAGTTTGAACAAAACCAAATATGTTGGCAAAAAAAACTTTTGACAGTGGGACAAAAAGTATGACAAATACACCTCCATTTATTGTTCTAGTATCATTAAGAATGAATTGAAATCGCTGATTTATTTTCGATTTCATTCAAAAATCAAACTGAGGTTTGTGGTAATTCCGATATTTCTCATTCTGTGACTAAACTTATCCATTATAATTTACTATGCATCTTTTGGCAAGAGTCGAGATGTGACATGAATATTAATCTAATCATTTTCTAATTCAGTCCCAATATTCTAAACAATATAATATCATATCTATCATATTTCAAGTATTAAAACTATTGTTCATGAAAACACATAAAAGGTATACATGATTAATCGCAT
Organism: Brachyptera putata; assembly: GCA_907164805.1. Lineage (NCBI taxonomy): Eukaryota > Metazoa > Arthropoda > Insecta > Plecoptera > Taeniopterygidae > Brachyptera > Brachyptera putata. The sequence goes on from OU015466.1 coordinate 20,130,898, forward strand.
AGTGGCGCGACCTCATTTCTTCTCATAAACTCTGTTAATAAGACTCAAGACAGCAACTTTTGGCCGCGCCCTGAATCGCACTTTTCATTTCTAATGCCCGAGGGATTGTCATTATGCTTGTATCCACGAGGTATGAAGGTCCGAACCACCCGTGCGCTAGTCATGTAGTTGACGTCGGACGGTAAAGCGGAACCTTTCTCTTTCGTCGATAACTTATATACTTGTATCCACCAGAGATGGTGCGAAACACCCGTGAGATAGTGGTGTTGGATGGGAGGACGGTCGAGTGGAACCTTCATCTCTAGTGAATTCGTATATATAGTAGGATTGTGTAAGTTGTATTTGTTCTAACTGATCTTCTCAATATTCGATACTGCTATTTGCCAGTTAACAAGAGACAGAGTATAGCTAGCCTGGGGGATGTAATGTTAGTACAACCAACTTTCTTGTTTCAAGTAATTATCAAAAAGAGATAATGCGAAATGGAGAAGGTATGTTGATATAGTATATGGAACGTTAGTACAATGACTACATGTAACTAACTAGATATTTGAGTTTCAGTTGAATAATAAGTTCAAGTAGTTTTCTGACATTTGATATTATTTTTAATTAATCAATAAAAATTTTTTTCCATTCAAAGTAGCAATATATCATTTCTTGACAGGTAAGGGGAATGTTAAAATTATCCATAAGAAGTGTAGGCCTGGTGAAAAACAATGTTGATGGTCGAATATGGATTTTAGTTATTAAATGTAATTCAGTAATTTGTTTCGAATAATTATTTTGAATTATTCGACAAAGTATGTCTATTCAGATCAATTTCCCCAAAAATAAGCGATTTATGTGAATCCCAGACACATCAATCATTCACTTAGGGTTCAGGAAAATACTGACCAATGCATGTTGATAGGTCAGAAGAAAACAGAATCACAAAAGTGATCGATTAATAACATATTTCAAACATTTCAATGAAACAAACTTACTACGCTGAAATATCATCTAATTCTCACTTCACACAAGACCTATAAATAAATGTATGTGATACAATTACACACTTCCTACTTACTATTTGATATAAGTAAGTCACAGAGATACACTTCAATCAGAATTAACTGAATATATGCCATGCGATTCCACTAATGCGTTATACAAATTCATGATAATTTTCAAAACGTTTTCGGCATTCTCAACTTCTTTCCATTTCGAATTTTCAATATACGGTACCATTTTTCACGCTCAGAATCAGCTAATTAACAGAAGTAAACTCAGAGATCAATTTAAAAACTAAACAAAAATATGTATGTGGATGAACTCACAGACGATTCAAGACTCACATATTCGAGTATTGTTTCCAATGATCAACAATTTACATTTCCATATTCCAAAATTCAACTGTCTAGCCTAGTGTTAGATATATTAATTATCATTTATACTATGTACTTATTTACAATCACTACAGTCACTACAATCAACTGAAAATAAATATGTATGTACAATCCATCAATGTATAACCAATGTATTACACTGTAAAAGGATTCTTTCCAAAAAAATATGACAATGAACGATATCTATCTATCTATTTTAACATTGATATATCAATGAATAGCTAAACATTCGAACAATTTCGTAGGTGAGTTCCCCGTATACTAGATATTATACTAGAACTGGAATGATTTTGCATGTATCATTATATTACTTATATCTTGTCCTGAAATAGATCTGCTCCAAACATACTGTACCATACTGAGAATTGGTGATACACAAATGTCATGAAGATATCAATGGCAAGTCATCTTAATTGGTGCCTGATATCACAAACTGTATATTGATCCACTCAAGTGAATAAAAAAAATCGTTTCACTCTTGATTTATTCTGACTTACCATTTCTCATTCATTCGAAAGTTTTAGTATAGGCTTGTTGTAGAATAAAATCATTTCGCTTATACAAGGAATTAATTTTATATATCTCATGTGAATTGACATTTCTTCTGCTCTTATATGTAGATTTTATCACTTTAATGCCACACAGTTTCCTGTAGAAATATCTGTATTTGTAGAACCCGTGAAATGTAGTTCGTTCGAAGATTAGTAGAATGCTCGATAGCACTACACACATCAGGAATGTGAAAAAAATCGGCGCCACTGATTCTAGATCGACGCTACGATATGAATCCTGTTCATCTTTTTTAGGTATTATTATACCTAATTCTTTCCTAATCACGCCATTGTCTTGCATTGAATTCAGGCTGAAAAATATAGAATTAACTTCAACGCTAATATATTAATGCATCTGTCTATTTTATAGTTTCACAGAATAATTAGATTTCAGTACCAAATTGTTGGCATTTTTGTCTGTTTATATGATATGTATTATTTATGATTGGCAAAATTCTTTGGTTCTTCCTCATTCCCCAATGTTTAATAACATGATGAAGATCAATAGGGTGTATAAAATTATATAAAAAAAATATTATAATTAAAAACTATAGGTAGCATTTCTTATGGAAATGAATTTAAAAATTATTCAAGTGCTATTGTTTGAATGCATCTCTTCATATGCATATAACTATGCATATAATGGGTAAAAATTAAACAAATTGCACGGTTATTTTGATCAAAGCATAAAAAATTGAACAAAGTTGAATACTTTTCCTCAGTGAAGCGGAAATTCCCTTCTTAAACCTCAAAGTTGAATACATATTTATATTTATTGATGGCAATTACTATCGTGAATTGGACAACAATTAATTCCTAGAAGTTTATTCACTAGAAATTCTATGTTCCACAATAAACAATACAGACTGGACGTAATTCCATAGGTGGATGTACTTGAAGTAAACGTAAACCACGTTTGAAATTGAATATTCAAAATATATCAATTTGATTTACAATATATTCATTACAATTATTCATCAGATTACAATTACTCACTTGTAATTGATGAGATCTAAATAAGGACTGAATTGCTGAAAAGCGAAACTCATTCCAAAAGGAAACGACTTTTCAGGCAATGGTATAACCTCACAAGGTGCTTCTTTGATGCCAGGTCGAGACTCGATGTCATACGCTATCAAAACAAAGCGTTTATTGCAGACTCGATCAAATGCTTTGGTTTGATCCTCAGGGAAATTGTCCGGATCGGTAGCCATTCGAGTCCTGTAGAGTTCATGGTATACGCCACGACTTAATGCCTGTGAAAAATTTGATAATAATATCTTGATTTTATTTCATGAACCGCTTAAAAACAGTTCAAGCATACACATGAACAGAGTTAACTGATATGACTGAGAATATTATTTGAAATATTCTTTGAGTTTTTTCCTTAACGCAAAATATGTATGTTCTGGGAAATAAAATTACTCTGTGGAAATTTGAAACTGCAGTATGAAGTGGGTCAAATTTACGATAAGCTTTTGACTGGAAACGTAGACCTTAGTGTAATAATAATTATAGAACCTATCAGTTGCATTACCAATATGTCCAAACAATGATCAGTCGATTGATAAAAAAAAGGAAAAAGTATATTCGATTGATTTGATTCAATTCTGCAACTATGGTTGAAAATTCACAATGAAAAAAATTGAAATATTATTTTTCAAAAACCAATCACTTGTGTATAGTTTAAGATATTGAACAAAATCAAATAACGATCAGTCAATTCGTCTCATAGTGAAGTGTGAACCGAAGTCATTATGATAGTCTATTTCTAATTAGAGTAATAAGAGTGTATACCAGTCTATATCCAGTATTACCAGTATAATAGTCTATATCACCAAACTTCGTTCGTCCACTAAAAAAGAACCTCAATTCAAATGAAATGAAATTAAGAGATAGTACAAGAAAGATTTATATTTAGATATAGATAGATATAGATATAGAACTTACGGCCATGGACATATGTAAAACCGAGTTTTTCTCAACACCTGCCATATATCTATCATCTTTCAGCAATCCTTTGAAATCATTGAAGGGTAGTTCATATTCTTCGTTAGCTAGAGACGAAATTATAGACGCTGAATATGCGTTTAGAATAATCACTGCAGCTAGATATGCAGTTATGTAAACAGTACGACATGCTAAAGACTTAGGTGTGACATCATTACCTGCAACAGAGAGCACAGAGAGCGAAAAACTGAAACAAGAGGTATTCAATATTATCATATCGATGCTTAATTCACAAGATTTTCATAATGGTCTATTCATAAAAACTTATATTGAGCGAAGATAATTTTAATTTTCAGTCAACCCTTGAATATATTAGTATGATATTTACAGTTTGTTAAATCATTACAACAACGCGATTCAATATTCTCATCCTTGACCTAAGTAATGACTTTGTCCCAGGTTTTCGATGTACATAAAAATATATTTGTTGACGTCTTCAGTTTGGTCTTATCGATACATCCATAGCTTTAGTTGAGTAACAGAGGTTGATATCAAAATGTAGGCCCTATAATCTGTTAATAAAGAATCAATTGATTGATTGATGTGCGAATGTGACAGCAACATTACGTTGGTAATTTCACAAATGTATCAGTAGTCACATAAATGCTTGTCAAAAATTACAGTACGTTTCCAAACTTTAGGAATTCAGATGAGTATTGTTCAGTTGAGTCATCATAGCTGGTTATTTGGCCTAAGAATGGGCTGTTGATACATTGAAGATGTACCAAAATCATTTACTTCCAAAGGAGGACTAGAACCAGAGCATAGGCTTTTTTTGAAAGGGTAGATAGTATTTATGGAAGTAGGGCTCAGCAAGTAAACTATCGAGATACAATTATTTTTCACATGAGTATTGCATGATTATTTACACATCCTACTCATTCCCACTCATCTTACAACACTTATAACGTTTTCATCAAGTATTTACTCACCTTGTTGACAAAATGCCCCTAGAATGGAGAACACGGAATTGCAGAGTGAGAAACTTTCACGACCGACACCTTCAGCTCCAACTCGTTGTGCAAACCAATAGATAATCGCCAAACATACGCTGATTATCGCGAAAGTGCTGACAACAGCTTTCCAAAGAGAGTTCGAAAAAGGGACCAAGAAGTTATCCCATTCAAGATTTTGACTTGGTTTTGGTTTCCTTATGTAAGTTCGAACACTGAAGCATCATGTAATGAAAATCGCGCAAAGAATTATTATTGACTCTTCCAAATATATTTTATTCTCAAACTTTATATGAAAAAAAGTGTGAATGATTTTTTTTCAATATTCACACTCGGGTGAACACAGGAATTCAGTTTATATATATATATATATATATATATATATATATATATAATTGCTTTAATAAAATGGATGCGTTATTAAAGCATATCTTTGGAAAAATTCAACACAGCAAATGCATCAAAATTCATCGTCTATGTTTGTATGAGGTACACAGTACACCTTTTACACCATTGTAACAATGTTTTATTCAGTTATAGTCAAAAGTATGAGTGAATGAATCAGATAATATTAGTGATAATATGATCGTGTTTGTCCTTATAAATGTGTTTCAATCAAGAATCTAGTGTTATCCACTCGTAGTACATATCAAACGGAAAAGATATATACATAAGAAAGATCAATATTGACTAAACGCGAAATAAATCAAGAGTACCGATTGATGACTTGGAACTGATTAATTCGAAATGTACCGGGCCTGAACATCGAACAGAGAACTAATGCATTTTATTTTAATTAATTCATGCATTGAGTAATATTAAACGTACAAATTTACGTAAAATACCTGGCACCTCCACCGTTATTGTTCATATATTTTATTTCTATATAGTCCGTGATGTCTATCAACATCTACATTTGACCAATACAAATGCAGAATTTGATTGTTTGTCCATCATTCACTCAAATTACCATTAATAACACATCAAGTCAAGTGACACTTGTAATTTACCTCGGTAATCAAACTCACCGTGCGTTATAAAGCGGCAATGATAAGCTTAATCCGCCCCCGTTAAAATTAACGCCGGAGAACAAGTCGACGCCTACATCGAATCTTCCCGAAACTATATCGCCTGCCATTCCTGTTAAGTTATCACGCCAGTTTGTCCACCCTTGAAAACCGTCCACCTGTATTGTGAGATTAGTCCTGGAATTAAGTAGAAGAATATTTTACCGTCTGATACTTGAATCCCCAGCGGAAATAAATGAGTAGTGAATAAATAAAAAATTCATCATAAATGAGTAGGTATGAATATTGTTTCATATTGGGTACTATTCATTTATATTGGCACTATACTTATGACTAATATCTATTGGCGTCGGTGAATGATGAATGAGATAATGAGATGAGAGATTATTTCATCACATGTTTTTGGTTAGTGGAAAGGAGTCGGTCGTGGTTTGTTGTTAAGGAACCATCCCATCATCAACCTTGATGGCCTCAGTTTTAATGATTCATAATCATGATCATGAATTATGTTATTTCGCATTGACATTATTGATTGTGTAATTAGCAGTCATGCCATACAAGTGTCTAATCTTGAAGAATTTAATTTGAATGACCTCATGTGTAATCTCTGTTGGCATGTCATGCAAACTGCAATATAATTCAACATAAAAAAATATTATTAGCGTCATTAAATAATAATATGTGCGTGTGTGTGCAGTAGATGCCAGGTAATCGGACATTTTACTAGTATCTGTTTATATAAGAACGACGCAATTTTGAAATTCATGGCATTTAGTGACTGAAAACTTCACACGGAACTCTTCGAAGAAATTCTAATTATGAAGTGTGTCTTCATTTTGTTTATGTTGGCAGCAATTTTTGCTTGCTTAATTGACGCTCAGCAGAGTACCACCTTCGAGCCTTCAACTTCTAGTAAGAGGAAAAATAATAATCGATAATTTAGTGAATAAGAGATTTTGATCTGGCAAATATTAGAATGCTGAGCGTTGAATTAATACATATACAAGTATTTTCTCATAGAGTAAATTCCTGGTGTCAAATTTCATCATTGTAGTTTCCAAGTTTCGCATAATTTTTCGAAATAATGGGGTGCTGTTTTACAGAAAAAAAAGGATCGAGCGATCAACTATAATTTTCTTCTTCTGGTTACCAATGACGTTTTGTATCTTAATTAATAGTTCGATTGACGAATGCATTTTCATTATTTGTGAAAGAGTAGAAGATATTCAAAGGCATAATGATATTAAACCTCATTATATAATACCTCCTAATCAATCATTTGATTTCACTAAACAAAAACATCAACAACACATCAGAAAAGTACCACCATAAAGTCTCCAAGTACCGGTATGAGGCACCATTTTTTCTAGCATAGTATCGATATATATGTAATTTTGACTTTTTGATTAGTCAAACAATATATTACAGGGTGTTGATGATTACAGAGCGTTGATACTTGATACGTACTATCACCTCAATCGTAGAGAAAATTCGTGATGTTAAATTTCAGCATTTTAATACAAGTGATAAATATTCCGAATTTTGCATAATCTCCTATAACGATAAGGTCTGGTTTTTCGAATAATAAATGTGCTGATTAGGCGATAACATGCGGGTCAACTATCTACTGCCTCTTGGTAACCAATGATATTGTTGTAACTTTTATTGTTCATTGAGGTTATTGATGTTGGTTGATTTCGTCCTCGACGTGTGAGATTAAATCCTATACATTTCAGACTACATTTTGACAACTTCTTCAAAAGAGTCAATCTGGTTCTTTGTATACCGTTCCGAGAAGTCGAAGGTTTCTTCTACTCATACGACGCGGCAAAATCAACTAATGTCAAATACCTCAATAACGATTCTCATTAATACATTAATATTGTTCTTACAAATCTGTCGATGTATGAAGATAGTCGATATCATAATGATTTAATACTGTATTGTCAATTATTTAATTTTATCAAACAGAAACAACAACAACAACAACCACAGAGAAAAGTACCACTACCGCAGCTCCGAGTTCCGGTGAGCGAACAATTTATTTTAGAATGTTTTGATATTTATGAATATTTGAATTTTTCATTGGTCAAATAATATTTCACAGAGTATTGTATTGATACCTACTTTTTACCTCAACCATGCAGAAAATTCAGAATGTAAAATAATATCATTTTAATATCAATAACTAATCCAAGTCCGATGTATGTCCATATTATAATAATGATAGGCCGGTTTTACGAATAAGAACCGCGATAACCAGCGGATTAACTTGGTATTTCTCTTGGTTACCAATAACATCTTTATACCTCTATGAGAACATTTGCATTTCTCTCAAAACGCAGTCCAAGTTGTAAAGATCACCAATAATGGCCTAATACCCTAATATTCAATAATTGATTAGATGTATCAACCAATTTGTTCGATATTTCAGTTTTCTTCGATTTATTTCTTCAATTTCCATGATTTAAATCAGTTTCTACGACACATTTTTCATTATTTGAAGTGATTAGTGGTGAATTATTCTTCGCAGGAGGTTGTCCACCAGGCAAGAAACAGTCGTGCTGGCTTATATGGTACTGGTGCTCGTGCAAATAGGCAAGATTCCACAATACACTGCATGGTCGGTCATTGGCATCATGTCAAGCCAGAAGATGGATCCTTAATTGAGATGCATGTTCTATTATATTTAAAAATAGTATCTTTGTGAATAAAACAAATACACTCTTAATAGCGTTTATTATATGGGAGTAACTTGAAACTCTTGTTCGGATATTGGAATGTACATGATTGATTTGTGTACTGTTTAGTTTGTGAAAGAAATTCAAATATTTCTACTGAGATGAGTGATCGAGTGACCGTCACTCGACCGTCATTCAGGATATCGGGGCTCGATTCCCATTGAAGTCCACCATCCTGGCAGGGGTTTCTCGTGGTTTCTCGTGGTTTCCCTAGGTCGTTCAGGTCAATACTGGGATGATTCCTCAACGACATGCCACGAGCAATTCCTTCACACTTTCCAAAAAAAATCTCATGGAATAACGTCTTCTCTTATCATCACATCATCTCATATATCATTCACCGAAACCAATAGATCGTATTGATCTGTACAGTACGTCGTTATATCCAATTTAAATTTCAAAAACCAAAAATCCTACAATGAGTGTACAAATTGATGAAATGTCCATACACTCAAGTTCCAAAACTCTTTCATGACTTCACAATAGTGGAATTATTCCACAATTCTTCACAATACATCAATATTCAGTGTCATATGGATGATTCTATGAAGTGATTGCAGTATAATATATCATTTTCCTAGAATCCATAACAATACTCACGTGAAATTCATCTGCTGCTCCAATTGTCTCCATACGCTTCCAATAAAACCACTGATGTAGTAATTATCACCTCGATTGGTGACAGACGATATTGGTGGGTTCTGTCAAAAAAAGTAGACGTAATTTCAACAAGCACGAATATAGTAGATATTTCTGAACTTCTCTCATTCACCTCAAAAACATATACGCTTGCGTTGAAATGAAATTGAGTGTATCAGGATCAAACACAATTGGATTTATTTTCAATATTTGTAAAAGTATATTGGATGATTTTTCATGATATAACACCAAGGCCTGAGGACCACCAGCTGAAATAACGTCTTGGTCTTGAGACCAAAGATCTCTTGAAAGTCTCTCGGAGCTATCTAGCCATGGGACGTTCAATTTAGTTTGTTAGTTAGGCCTGGAATTCGCGGTAAGGATGCAGCTCTTGTCATATATTCTGACAGTTGAGAAATAACAAATATCATGATGATTATCTGAGTGATGATCACTCAACTGCCATTACAATTATTTGAATATTTCTATTCCCGGCTGGAAGAAAAATGATAAGACTAAGACAATTTTCACTTATTTCTTCCTCAAAGGGTAGATTTTCCTACTTTTGAAAGAATACTTATTAGTGGAAGATATGTCCACCCTCAAATGTGACCTACCTACTTCGACAAACAATGGGAACATGTGATCTCATTTTTCGGGTCGACATATCCACTTTTATTATTAACATTGTAGGCCTTCATGATCCCGACAGTGGACCAATACACTTCTATCACTGAACCCCTAATTGTTTCACTAATCTACCGGACTACAAGATGTTGGACGTTCGCTTACATTTCTTACGACACCTTGAAGTATGTGTCCTTCCAAACTATGGCGCCTTCTGCTCAAGGTTACACTTGTCATAAAAAGACCCATTTTTGGACACCAAAATCCATAATGATATTTCTGTATCGTTTGTCCCTCACTGATTTGATAGACTTCTATCGAGTGTAGTACGTGTGTGACAACAGACATCGTTTTCAGTACGCTGGCAATATCAGGTGCCGTGCGCTGTACGCTTGTGACGTTAGGCATACCGTAATGCCAAATGTAAAACTTGCAGTTGAATGGTATATAAATATCTTTGAAAAACTCTTCCATTCTATTTGGCCTGTTGTCAAAAAGCAGCCAGTAAGGTCTTGTGAAATTTTGCTGTTTACTCAACTGAAATTTGAAAACATGATTAAAATTTAATATTATTTTGGAGAGGCTCCTACAACTAGTGATGTTTCTTGCATCTCAACTCCACTCAGGGCGTCTCGACAATCGTCCATCCTTCGAACCTTTTCAGGTACTTTGCCGTCAGGATGCCATTAATCCAAGATACTATTGGCTCAACTTCTTTGTTTGATAATTTTTGCATTATTGATAATTTTTGCATTATAAAATATGAATATGGATATACATATACATATACGAACATCCAATGAAAAATATTGAAACGCAAGTGAGGGATGATATTAAAGTTTTCTTCAATAGTAAACAAACTCGATCACCAATTGAAATTGGGCCAGAATACCGAAGAGCCAGATATCAATTATAGAATTCTCTCTTTGTAATATTTGTCATGTAGGCCTACTTACGGTGCTGTGACACTCTATATTGTTTTTGTCATATGTAAATGAGATTTCGGGTATTCAAGGTATCCTTCAATCGTCTACATACCAAATCTAATAAAACCCATATCTCTCAGAACCCAGATCTCCGAAAACCCTAATGTTCGAACTGTCTGAGAAATGGGTTTTCGGAGATATGTTTTTTTAGGAATTGGTCAGGCGAGTAAAAGAAGTGTCGGATAAATGGGTTTCAGGAGAAATTAGTTTTAAAGTTTTGCTCACGAACTGTCGGACAAATGGTTTTTCTAAGGAGTAGCATCAATTTCAACCCCCAAGACTGGGACTGTTCATCATGGAATTTCAGTCATGAAATTCATCATACATCATGAATGAAGGACATCTGCAGCTGTGGATTTCTAGGATTTGGTTCTTCGAGGATTTGATGTGCTGCACTTCAATTCAACTAGTATTGCATCTTCATCTTACCCGCTGTAACGCTGTTCTCACAGTACTATCCGTATCTATTAGAACATTTAGTTGTATTACACACTGCCACTGTGTCATCTCATGAAAATGCACAGTAGATACTGACACGTGATGTGATAAGATTGTCGTCAGTAACTTGAGTCTATCCATGTGCTGTAAGCCTGAATGAAAAACACGAGGAAAAATGTATTTTCTTCTTATATTATTCAGTTCAATTTTAACAACCCACGCAATTTCATACATTTTAAACAACCTACACCAAATTCCCGAATTCCCAAAGTTTCACAAATTCGACCACTGAATATCCAGTATTATGTACATCAAGAACCTATAAATATAAGTATATTTCATATACTTGTATCCAGGAAAGAATAAGTTCGTCTACCAACTCAATAATTGTAATAACGTCAGTAGCTATACGTGATAACACTGCCAATCCAAGAACGATTATTCTTGAAGATTCGATTTTGAAAGATGCAGTAGCGTTTATTATCGTGCACATCACACTGGCCTTCATAATACCCTGAAAATATCACAGCATGCAAATATAACTATGATATTTGTGCTTCTTATGTTGGTAGACGACCATATTCATTCGTGAAAATATAGTTACTGACGAATAATTTTGAAAAACTTACTTGTATTCGAAGTCATTGCAGAGTCTGTGACACCTACAATAATACAATGTAATCCATACCTCTCATGTAACGACAAAAGTACTTTTCCTATTTCTTCAATAGAAATATTGTTCATACTTCCTGACACATGGAGAGATTGTGATTCAATCATCAAAATAAATAAAAATAAATACACCATTTTGAAGTTACTACATCTACGCAAAATGACTTAGATGTCGACGCCCCGTGAAACCGAAATATTCATTCATTAAAATTACTTTTTAATATTCAAATGAATTCGAGATGGCACCATGTATATAAAGCACTAATACAAGTTACGTGCCACAATATGATAGATTACAGTATGTTGGTTTATTATGGTGTTCTCAGTAGAGCACAACAATATTGTGTCTTGATGCATTGTTTATACAATGGTTCTATACATTCAGTATTATATATAATATCACACATCTGCGTTTACATGTGATTTACAACAATCAATTCACTAATGAATAGCAGTACCGTATATTGATTGTAAACAACAAGAAATATTTTTGATAGTGGAGTAAATGTACCGTTTAACCTAGATTATAGGAGATTCCACAAACCAATCAGGAATCGAATCTTTATCACCAAACGGCTATTTGTTACATTAAAGTATAGTCGTGTAACTTGCTGAATGTAATATATAGGCCTACTATAGTATATACTACATTAAGCGAGTTACACGACTACAGTATAATATTTATGATGGCAATGATTATCAATACAATACGAAATATATAATTGTTCTCTTTAGTTGATCCATGTATTATATCATTGATCATCAAAATGCACTGAATGTTTTTATGAATATCAAAGTGCTCGTATTGTCCTAACACAATGAACGATATTATGAAAAATCAGATAATGATCGTTCGATGGGAAGCAATTGATACGGATCTCCTTCCGTTAATATGCAATAAAAATGAACGAGAAAAACTAAAATACCAAGACACTTCGGTGGAAATTGTATCAAGGTGCGGTCAATTTTTTCTCAGGCTATATCTGATGCTGTGGGGAAGGGCGGATGCATTGTTCAAGTTTTTTCAATAAATATTATTGAGTTTTTCTTGAATCTCATGTAAACATCAGTAGCAATTATGTCAATCAAATTGAATATAAGATATTCGATTTGAGAGAATTGAGAACGGAGATAAATTTTAGGGTGGTAGGGCCCCAAGGAAAAGATGGAAGATGTGTGATCTGCGAGAGGAAATTGAAAAATGAGGGAAGAAATTAAAAGATGCTAGTACACAATTGATCTTGGTGAGAAGATTGAGAGAAATATAAATGATTAGTTAGAAAAAGAGAAGAGAATATTAGTTTGGACGATAGAGAGATTGTAGTTAGGAGTGAAGAGACCCAAGTCTGAAGAATGGAGTCCACAGTCCTATATAGGGACAGATCCATCTCCTGGATTTTTTCATCACTGTCTCAATTGTTGATGATTTTCATGGCATTGTGGATAGAGTATTACTATTATTTCACTTTCTGTTCGGTTTCTTCCATAATACTCTCTAATCTCTAATTACTTCAAAATATTCTGTTAATTTGCTTTTGAAGGAACTTTTTTCCTCAAATTCAAAATACGACGCCGATACACTGACGCCATTCGCACTCTTCTACTACTGATTGGTTGTTTATCACCATATTCTACATCCTTAACTAACATTCTACCGGTATTTGAAACATCCTTATTGATACAAGTTTGCAGGGCACAGACACAACGCCGTTCCGTGATGAGCAGAAACAAGGACGATAAAACACTAATAGCGAATACTATTAATATCGAGCCAACAGACGAAATGTCGACGCTCGTCCATTTTGTGTCGTAGGTTGGCTTTGCTATGTCAGTACCTAATTCTCTCTCTAGGACGCCACCGTCAACCATTAGGAGTAGACTAGAAAGAAAATAAAAGTGATTAATGACTCGACAGAGGAAAAATGTGCATGTATCATCAAGAAAAGCTTTCCTGTTTGTTGAAAGTCAGAGTTTTGTGATCAGTCGGTCGTAACAACATCCGTGAAGGTTTATGTAAAAATCAGTTGAACCAATTTTTAAGAAACTTATTTTTGGAAACCCATGAGAACTGAAGTCAGGTCGTGCGCCCACGCCCGCATAAACCCACGCCCACATAAGGAATGGGTTTTTGTAAACGTCCTTTCACCCATCATCACTTCATCGTTTAATTATCACTCGCTCATTCATGCCACCGTATAACCTAGCTATTGGTGGGGTCGTTAAGCTGCATTGAAAAAAATTATCAGTTTCTCAACGTACTTAAAATTGAGTAGTCTCAAATATGGATTTGCTAGTCGCAAAGCGAAGCTCGTCGCGATTGGAAAAGACTCGTACTGTGGTATAAATATGATGTCACATGATGCACTTGCCGAAGCATATCTTGCATTTTCTTCATACCCCCAATATACATATCTTTGAGTACAGACCAGATTGAAAGCTTCGGTTATATTGGACAGAAAATTCTTCTCAGGTTTTATATTCATTCGGTTATAAAGTTTCCTATAAACTCCACCCTTCGCGTGCTGGAACATAGCAAGCATATATGAATACAGCACTTTCTGTTTGTTTGATATTTTCAATGAATCATGATATTTCATATCCTAGAATTGCCTTCGTTATATTTGTGAAACTTTATAGCAGTTTTCATAAAAATGGAGTATCAATGAAGGTTTTTGAAGAACTGTACAAATGAGGTTTTTGAAATAAAGTTTTTGAAGAACTGAACAGTCTTTAGTTGGAAGAATGCGTGCCCACAACCGTTTCCTGTTCATCACTAAACCGAGATCAGAGAAATAGAAAAGCTTAGAGAGCGATACATGGAATGTAAGCGAGGAAATGGGGATCGACTTAATCGTGAAGTTCGGGTCATCATAAGCTTGGTGACACTATAGTGAAACTTGCAACTTGCAATATCAACCAAACCATTGGTTTTCCATCCAACTCCAGAATGCATATTCAAGCTCTGTGGCTGTTAGAGGCCTACCTTCAAGTAGTGATGGAAAACTGAATTATTTTCCACAGCAATATTATAGGTCTCGTCTCGCAACAATCCAATGAGATCGACGAAGGGAAGTTCGTAGCCATCATTCGTCAGGGATGAAATCAGCGAAGCCGAATATGAACTAAGAGTGATTACTGCTGTGAAGTATATTGTGATGTATATTATCCGACAAGCTATTGAGTCTGGAGTTACATCATGACCTGGAAAAGGTAATCATTATTCATTTAGTTCAATTCGTTTTTGGAGATTGGAGGATACAATTAACTGCATGATATCAGCGTTTATGAAAAAGAAAGAGAGACAAACCAGCAATGCCTTATATGATCTACAGACTCTGACAGGGGTGGATCGTAATTATCAGCGTCAAATTGACAATATTGAACTATGGAGGAGTGAGAAATCGGTTTTGGTGGTTCAATACTTAATTATTCCGTTTCCGGTGATACCAAAAATAGCTAGAGATGTATGTAAGCCTAACTATTGAAAGAACTGCATTTTCAAGTTGGATGAATCAATGTTGTTCAACTGTAGAGTGTAGTTCGTGCTATTGAGCAGATTACGGCAGATTATGTCAAATTATGTCAGATTATGACAGATTCTTGTCAGATTATGTCAGATTTGTGTCAGATTATGCTGAGAGAAAAGGTAGCAAGTGAATAAAATCATTTCGAAGTCGAAGAATACTTCCTCCTTGATATCGATTCAATGAGAATTTGTATTGCATAGTTAGTATACGAGACCATTATGATCATTTTATGAGCATATTACAGGAAAGGATACATGTACGTCAGTGGCTCACGTTGTATCTCGCTGTTTTTTTTAAATAAACCAATTATGTATTCGAATGCAGTAGCTGGTTATAGCCTACGTTAACCAATTTATAATCATTTCATTTTTCTAATGTTGCTCAACAATTCCACAAACAGATAGGTCAAAGTGACGATTGGTGATGAACGTTCCATTCGAATCCACGTATATATATCATTATTCATGAGCTGATTTAATTTCACTGAGAAACAGATACTGAATTTAAATTTGTCTACCTTGTTGACAAAATGCTCCAAGCACGTAGTGCGCAGAATCGTAGAGGGAGAATCTGTACGGGCCGAGATCTTCAGCCCCTAATCGACGTCCGAACCAGTAAATAACTGACAGGCAACAGCTCATAATAATTATCGATGTTAAAACTGCTATCCAAAGGTGATTATTGAAGGGTGAAATGAAATTATACCAGTCAAAGGTCTCAACTCGAGACGGCTGCCGGATGTAGAATCGAGCACTGAAATCAAAATAATATTTTTTGATCTGAGCGATAATATCATCAGGGGACGTCGCTAGAGGGTCCAATCGCCATTTACGCCCCACTGATAATTTATACTTCTTTGAAATTATAAGAAATAACTTCGGAAATCACCATAATGATTCAGTTATTAGACACCAAATCTGTTTGTAGATCGCAAAAATCACTTAAAAGAATGACCATATTTCAAACAATTCCATGCGGGGCTTTGCTGGGGAAAATTGCAAGAATAACTTCGGAGATATTCATAATGATTCAATTAACAGACTCCAAAAGTGCTTCTAAATCTCAAAACTCACTTGAAAAATGACCATATTTCAAATAATTCCTTGTCAGGCTTTGCTGGGAGGCTCCCGCATCCAGACCCCCTTTTCACTCGCGGCCGGTGTCCAGCAGGGCGGTCATTTTATTTATGTAACCTGCGCCCTCCCAATACACTAATCCTAACGACGTCCCAGAATAACATATCAATATTCTCAGTTTTTTTAGGGTATAATGAATTACTACTCTACCGTGTTCGGTAAAGCTGTCCTGAAAAGTGAACTGGTGCCTCACTATAAAATGAATTCGACACCGTATCCACTGCAACATCCACTTCTCCTGAAATCAGTCTGCCAAGCATTCCAGTCCAACTCCCGTTAGCAATCTGTATTCCCTGGATACGGTCTTCCTGGATGATGTAATTTGTACTGGAATACCGATAGAAAATTGACATTATTAGTTATTGCTTGAGATCAATTTAATGATGTAGACTTCACTTTCAGTAAAGGATTACTCATTTCGGATATGAGAAAAATCTAATGGCAAAAGTAATGCTCGATATATTTTTTTAAATAACATCGAAACTTGATACAAAATTATTGTTCCCCTATTAAGGCTAAGGATGAAAGTAGCACAAGGGTGATGTTACCACCTCATTTTATCATTATTTTAAACTAATAGCAATGAACTTTGACACCAGGTCTACGCTGTCTGTGACCACACTTCTTCGCCGCAGATAAAAGTCTTCAGTTGCCGAAAGTCCAGAACACATAATTATAAACCGTTTTTGCGATATTTCCGGACATTACCAACGTTGGTATTAGAAATACACACGAATATTGATATCTTCAACTTTGAACTATAATGAACAATAATGCTCGATAATGAACAACATAATGATGAATGATGAAATTTCGAATGATAAATGATTAATATTCTACGACTTAATTGAGATTTTATATGTTTTAAAAGTGGAAAAAATATATTTAATGTTAAGCGCGTTATTAACTGGTGAAATCGTTTATATAATACTCAAAGTAAGATAAGTATAGGTCCTCAGTTTTTTGATACATTTTCACAACAAATCATTTCACTGTATCCTAATGGAAATTTTTCAATTCAAATTGAATTTGCCCTATCAAGTTCTATGATAATGTTCACAGACGACTGTATGCCAATAAAATAGCCATTGTTTTTATTCGTGACTATTTTGTAAGTGCATAATTATGTAACTTATGTTTTCATCAAGTTACATTGAAGATCCTGTGCGTGTACATCCTTGAATAATGGATGTCACCTTCTTGTAGTCAAAATATAAATAAATATGATTGAATTGAATCTCAATAGAACAACTCACGTGAAATTCATGGATTTTTCCAAATGTTGCCATACTCGTCCTATGAAGCCACCAATATGAGTCTTGTTGTCGTTTATGATAACAGTCGAGATAGGCGTATTCTGTACAAAGATACACATTTATTCTGTATGAAAATGTACTTGAAATAATAAGATACAGATACAAAGTGGAAAATTGGAAGTGGAAAAAGACACATTCGTAATCAAACCTTCGTAAAAAACGAGGAAATATGTTTCCAATGAACTGTCAATTCAATAATATATAATGAACTATCAATTCACTAATATACACATCTTTTATGTTAATCGTGTACTAATAACTTTTGAGAAAAGTAGTTTATAAATCGCCTGTGGATGTGGTGACCCGCATAACATCTCGACGAAGTAAACTGCCTACCTAACAGGCTGGTCACTCTGATCCTACTTGATGGTCGGTTTGTATCTGGCAGGCAAATAACAATGAGTTAACTAAACTGATGATCTAACTGATGAGCTAAATAAGGCGTAGAAAAATGTTCTATGGGCCTGCAGTCGTCATGGTACTCTAAGGCAGAACAAATCAAAATGAAACTGATTTGAATTAAATTGAGGGGCAAAGAAGGCATATAGATCGACGGAGAGCCAGCGAAGAAAGGTTTCCTCAGAGGCACTACATAAAATTTTCATATCATTTGAATTGATGAGGATTAATGAGTATAGACACGATATGCTTGTCTCACGAGCCTCCTAGGTGTCATTACAAAAAGGGCCCGAAAATGTCCCAGGATTACGTACAAGTTGAATGGATGTAGAAACTATAATTATTACATATAGTAAAAATTCCTATATTCCGAATTTATATTATGAGACTAGAATTTGTGGGACAATTGCCCTGACGCGTTTTATCCAAAATGTGCCTTTTTTAATTGAAATAGTCATTCATGATGGTCATTTTAATTATTCATGTGCGAATTATTATTACCTATTATTGTGTTTTTTTACTTGAATAATTTTGTATTTGATTGTTACTACGCCGTATTACAACGTTCATTCATCGAAATTATAAGTATATATAACGTGTCTATGAGCTATTCAATAGAAGTTGATCCTTTCATCCCCTTTCCCTCGATACGCCATACAGTGGAGTATACGACACGTCATTCACGTACTGTACATAGGGATAGATAGTAGCAGAGTTAGTATTAGTCAGTTTCAGTTAGTTTTTGTTAGCAATACGTGTGTTCGGCTCTCGAGTATAGGCCTATAGATAGTTTTTACTTTTTATTGAGCATATTTCAACATGCAATTGACGGCGTACAATCAAGAGAACATTATAAAGAAACATGATTTTTGAAACGAATAAAATGATAATATTGACAGTTCGAGTGTTTTGTTTAGTTATATGTGAAATCGGGTATTTGTGAGAGAACAATTTAAACTTTAAAGTCTTTAGATTTTTATAGTTTCACCCTCGGGCTTAGTTCTGTTCGATTATTTGATTATATTTTGTTTTTTGTACGTGCACCCTTATCGGTCCTGTTAATTTTTGTTAACATCCAACTGTCGGAGCTTGACCTGCACCCAGCCCACCGAGGATTCTATGAGCTGTGGGACTATAACAGCACGATCTACCATCAAAAATTCCTGAGACGAGGTAAGTCCCTACAAATGCTTGTCCAATTTCAAAAAATTGGAACTAGTAGTGACTTTTACCTAATCACATGAAACACACAGTAAGAAAGTGCACAAAAACGCCTACTATATGGTTACAAAAAAAATTAACCGCACCCATAACCAGTGAATAAAATCCTTTATATGTATATGGCTATGAAAATACAGTAGGCAACATGAACAGCTGACAAAATACAGACGTCGATCCAGAAACCATCAAATAAAGTGCGTTTGAAAACTATAAAACAAACAATACTTATCGTGCCCAAACTTTCCAATATATATATATATATATATATATATATATATATATATATATATATATATATATATATATATATATATATATATATATATATATATATATATATATATATATAATCAAGATCTATCAGAAAACTCCTGAATCTTGAAAAACCAACTCCAAATCGCAAAGATGAATGTCACAACAAAATATCATAAAATTCAACTCACATTTCTGACAATAACTTGCATAACTAAACCATGGAGATTATTTCGTCTTCGATGAAGAATCACATTCGTAGTTTTCAGTCCGTTTTTTGATGACCAAGAACCAAAATTAAATTTCTGAATATTCTGTCCTTCAACAATTCTGTAAATCTCAGTAATCTGTAGAACATTTTCCCCGTTGGTTTCTTCTTGACGCGTCACTACATGGACCTTACAGTTGAAAGGTAAACTGATGTTCTCAAAATACTCATCTATGTTATTCAAGTGGTTGAAAATAAGCCAGAATGGTCGAGAGAAGTCACTATTATTTCCAAGCTTGAATAAGAAAAAACATCAAATTCTCAACTGTTGTCCACTTCGATTTTGATGGTCACCAATAATTTTCTGTAATTATTATCAATGTATCGGTCTCTCGTATGAGCTCAGATAATGTGAGTAAAATTAAAATAATTGATTTTCAATAGTACACTAACTGCTATAGATCATATGACTATATAACTACTACTTCCATAGATCTTGTTAGTTTTAGTTTAAATTCAGAATTACTTACTTTACTAACTTTCGGATAGAAACTTGGCTATCCGTTTAATTCCTCTAATTGTTAGTAAAACAAATCATTTGTTACTTACTTCTTCCAGTGCTGTTTTCGCGTGATATATGTCCGCATTAATTATAACGTTCTGTTGAAGAACGCAATGCCAATGATTGAAGTCATGAAAGTTGATTGTTGAAATCGATATTTTCTCGGACAAAATACTCATCAGTATCTTCTGTTGCTCAAAGTCATGTAAACCTGGAAAACAGGGTGGATTGCAAAGACGAAGTTTAAACCCCGGCCTACATTAGACGCCGTCTAAGTACAAAATTTTCGTCTTTGCAATCCACCCCTAGTACCAGTACGTGTAATAATGTAAGCGGTGCAATAATCATCACGGAAGAACAGTCGCATGAATTGAATTGTATATTCAGATTAAAAATTATATCATATAATACAAATGAGAAGCTCTGTGATTACATTGATCAACAGTTCGTGACACCATGCTGAAATAATTACTATATACTCACTTGTATTCGAATTTAGTGATGAGCCCATTAAACCAATGATAACACACGATAATCCAAATCTCTGCCACATTGACAATATAACTTGTGCCATTACCTCCGTGGAAATATTCGAATCGTTAAAAGATAGATTGACGTATTTAATTGAATAAGACATGAATGAAATAATCATAAGTAAAAGTTTCATTATTCGATTGATAATTTCGATTATGATTTTCAGTACAATACCATGTTTTGAACACTAGGGGCACTGTTACTTGTGAGACTCATAATTGTGTCGATGAATACCACTAGAACGTTTCTACTATAGGATTGAGTATACAATCTGAAAAGTAATTATAAAATTAAGAATGTATTTTACTATAATATCAAAAAATACTGCTATGTGAATATTTGATAAATTTGGAATCATAACCATGAATAAAATATATAGTAATCATTGTATAAGGATGAATACAGTTATGGTATTCAATAGAGAAGTAATAACAGAATATATATAGAAATATAATCATAGACTCCAGCATATCATTTAATTATTGTAACTAATGTTTTTTTTTGTTGCAAATAATTATCATTGTACTATTTATATCATATCACTGAATATTCGTCGGACTACGATGTCACATTATGCATATTACAGTGTGCTTTTTGATGATCTCTCATTCGATGATTCAACCGTAGGGGATGGATGGAAAGAAGGTAATGGCGCTATCTTTTGAACAAAGTCCAAATATGTTATTATTTGTATCATTCATGCAAGGTGAAGAACGGTCAGATAATTTTTATTCACTCACCTCGCAAATAAATTCTCTAGATTTGGTGATAAATAAAAACTGATGGTCTAAAAACTTGCTCACCTATATTCGAATGTGTTTAATCAATTGTTACACAACTCAAACTTCTGACACATTGATGCATTTTTCATTTACCATTTCACATTTAGAATAATTCTGAACCACATTCAATAAATAAAATATTGAAACAAGTAATACAATTCCTAAAACTGTATTGCCAAGATGGTTCTTTTACAACTTGTTAACGTCCACAAATGCTATAACTATGGCGCACAAATGTAAAAATTCACAAAATCAATCAATGGCTATGAAAAGAATTATACTATGAAAGTATCAATCGATATATATAGCATTGTCGTTATCCATTAGGTTTTTGTAGTGATTTCAGATTTGATAAACATTCGATTCACTTAGTGAGAGGTCAAAATGTGATTCCCATCAAGATAATACTCATTGTTTGCGGAACGAACCCAACCAGCTGGTAGTTTATATCGGCGTAAGAATGATCGGTTGATAATATGATTGATGTTACAAAAATCAATCTCTAGCCTACTGCTGACTTGATTTCAATTTCGAAGGTATCTTATCATACTGTATCAGTCATGAAGTCTGGGCCTATATGAATGTGAATTTGTAGAGCACATGGCTCAGCTAATGTTCTACTAACGAGGTTAACAACTCCTGAAATCCGGTGTACACTTACTATGAAATCCCTTTGAAATCCCTTAAATCACTTGGAATCCGTATGAAATCCCCTGAATTCACTTGAAATCTCAGAAATCACCTGAAATCAGGTGTACACCAAATTTGCGAGTTGTAAACCCCTCGAACGAGACCATTGCTGTCTTTCGCCGCCTGTTTAGCTCAGATAGCTGCAGCATTGCATTGAAAACTGAATCGTAAGTGATATCATAGATATCGTAAGAAATATCGTAGATACCTAAGAGATAACGTAGATATCGATAAGATTTACTCTCGATTATCCCGAACAGTACAAACAATCAATTAATTGATATTTTTGATACTCGAACTAAATTAGCGCAAACAAAGAATCTTTCTTCACTTTTTACAGAAATCACCTGTTTCTTACTCCTCACTGGTGAAACAAATTGACTGTCTTCATGAAAGTTTTTGCCAATACCTGTACACGAACCTGTAGACCTTTTAGAGATTATATACATGGAACAAAAACAAAAAATATTTTCAAGAATGTTTTATTGTAAGTCATGGACATTATATTCATTCATATGAATTACACTGTAGTGGCAACTAAATGGAAAACAATTATGTTATAAATATATTTTTGATTGCTTGTTGGTAGTAATTCATGTTCCTTAATTATATATCCTTGATCCTGAATTAATATAAGTTCCATTTTCATCAGTATTTACTAATTTTATTTGTAGACTATATTATAATTAGGACTTAATTTTGATAGAAATTGTTTTTATATTACCTATTCAACACAATTAGTTCATACTAGTATACAAAAATTGGTCGATGAACTGAAATGTTTCAAATTAAGAACACTATATAGTTTACGTATATTATAATATCAATTTTAACTCAAGTTCCTTATTACATAATTTAAGCTAGTTGCTATTCGTACATGGCACTTATGTACTTATTATGTACTTATTATCAAGCATTATCTACATCTAACATTGTACCACCAGTCACATCGACTCAAAGAGTTGTTGAAGAGCGTGCCTTTTGGACAAACGAACGAATCTCGGCGACCATCTTTACGACAAATATAAAAAGACTGAAACAGAAGAAATTATATTATTAATTTGTATAAGTTCAAAACGAATAACGATGATCATATTCAAAATCAAATTAAAATTATCAACATGGTGGCGCATGGTGAACACGCGTTAAGTGAGCTCCGTGAAATATAATATTAAAACTTGATAAGTCAACAGTTTTTTGACCCAAACTGATGATATCAGTCGTGTGCGAAAAACAATCAGGGTTTACGCAGTGATCAATTCATTATTTTCTGAATCAATTAGTTGAAATAGATAGATAAAATATAGAATTATATATCAGAAATGTAAAAAAAATCGGATGAATAAATATTGAGTTAAAGAAAAATCATGTTATCCAGTCACCAATACATTATGATTCAACTGGTGTATAGAGCTGCTATGGATGTGACTCAATTCTTGCAAATCACCAGACTGACTATATTGAAAATAAAATGTACTATCATTTTTACCTCACAATCGAAATAATCAAACATTTGATCAATTTCAGACCTTGATTATTATCAATATTTTAATTTTATCTCGAAGACTCAGGTTTAGAACAACGAAGGGGTGTCACTTTTCAAGGGACTTATCAATACATCCTTAGCCTCAATGTGAAACAATAACTATGTATCAAAATGTCAATGTTTGAAAAAGCAGATATCAGTTCAGTTCATAGATTGATCTTCTAATATTCCATTCAAATAATACTTCAATTAATGCACTGAACAAATTAATGTACACTGACTGTACAAAGTATCATACACCTTTTGAGGAGGGTTCAGGTCCACCACAGTATTCATATAGTAATGTAACTATGTAACTGCAAGTACTGGTACCGGTAATCCATTATGCATCGCAGTCGTTGAAAACAACACGAGATATTTACATGTTTGACAATAAATAAAACCGCATTAGCTTGACTGCATTAATAATAATTGCTTTCAGGTTCCACTTTCAGGATTCGTCAGAGGTGACTAATTGTAGGAGAAAGTTTTAATTAAATATTACATTGTCATTATTACATTGCAACAATATTGTCGAATGAGAAAAATCCTTTGATTTGTATCGTTTAGAGTCCAGAGTATTGTTATGATTCACAAAGATGTTTGTTTTTCCATTTTGATATTCAATTAAAATTGACATTAACAGTGTGAATAATGATTACAATCTTGATAATAACTGTAGATAAGTCACTCATCCTAGCATTTGTACAACAAAGATGTGGTACATCTATTTATACTTATATTATGTTTTTACGGAAATTATATTACGCAATTACATATTTATATTGTTACTTGTTAAAGCACCTTGTTTGTATTCTGAATGAAATTATCTTAAAAGTCCACCAATTCATTGCCACTTAAATTGTATCATCATGAGAATCATCGGAAAGGTCAAACAAAGCTAACCACGAATGCATAATACTTTATTAAGATACAATAAAGACCCAATGATCGAGTAAGTACAATGTAGGTCCGGGTTAATGAGGGCTTTCTTCATATATTATTATCTTTAATTAAAGAATGTTAACCCAATTCTGAAAGATGTGAATTTGTTAACATAATACGTCCTTAACCTACCTCACTCATATAAGATATGATTTAATATAATTAAACAATGGTTTTGTGTAATGTACTGAGAATTACTTTGTATAATAAGCGAACTTTTGTTAAATATCAAATCATAAAAAAATATATATCATCTCTTGGCTTTTATCTGTATAATTGTGCATATGTATATGTATGTGTGCAATCTGTACTAGATTTGAAAACGATTCCATGTTGTATTTGAGGAGAGAAACTTTTATACAGCCAATATTCAAGTTGAGTCAGATATTCCCATTGGATATCGGTATTACCAAATTCGATAATGTACGTTAAAAAGTCTTTATAGTTTACTGTGACCGTAGTATAGAGACGGCTGAACTGCTTTATCGATTCTGTCACGCACTCGTTATACAACGCATTATGATACGTTTTTTTTATTGTAAGTGTCAGTGTATTATAACTTGAAAGAAGATTCGGTGACGAACTATTTCTGGACAAAAGATCACCTATATATATATGAATGTAACTACGTGTAGATAGTTCATAATATTTGAAAATTCACATCTATATGAATGATGTTATTCACTTCACCTGATATTTATTTGTGTAGTTTTGTTTTTTACTTTCTCTGTCAACAAGACAACCAAAACAGGCCATCTTGAGCATACTAAATTTATCAATGGACATGAAGTGTATTTTCGTAGAAGAATGTGGGTGTTAATAGCCGAAAAAACAAGTTGATATTCATAAGATTATTACTACACTCAGCACGACCGCTTGACCAAGCTTGAATTCACGTACATTACATGAAATTAATCTTTTGAAACTTTTTTGCGTGTATCACTTTCAAACGGTTCTTTGGTGAAACGGTGTATGTTCAACGAATTCAACATTTTAACAAAAAATTAAAGCTTCGTACATTATTTGAACACAATTTTTATTGTTACCCACAGCGCTAAAATATCCAGGCATTCAAGAATCTGATCAAAAATTCCAATTTTGGTTATAGGAATAGTTCAATTTACTGAAATTAGATTTTCCAATAGTGGCCACATTGAGTTCAGTATCAACCAAACTTCTTGATTTATTTCATTCTAAATATTTGTTTCACTCCTCAATCTGAAAAATGACCGCCATTTCAGACTATATTTGGTGTAGCTTTTTGGGCTCATCACACTGAAAGATATGAGATTTAAATATGGAAATCTCATCACAAACCCCATGCAAGAACCATGTGATATTATTTTCCCTTAGAAATCTCAGCTACTTCTTGAACAGTTAATTTGTGGACGAGTTGAGTTTAATAGTGATAGTAGCATCATTAACTTTCCAGGAAAACACTTTAATATAAAATTATAAATGGCATTGTATTATATCACTGACCACCACTATTTTGAATAAAGTGATGGTCAGAGATTACATCTATAACCATATGGGCTTAATTTCAGATGCAATTTAAAATTGGCAATTGTATGCGGTCGAAAGAAATTACCTAATACAATTGAATTTTAATATGTACTGTAACTTTGTATAATCTATGTTGGTTATGTCACTGGACGACCGTGAGTTGATTAGAAATAATGTATGAGGACCAGATTTCTCTGAAATGAATGACAATTGAAAAAGTATCACATGAAAATCAGTCCATATCACGTATTCAATTATTTATAATAATTATTTATAACGTCAATGGAAAGGAAGCGGATTTATAATTGAAATAATATCAGACTTGAGATTTGAAAATATTTCAGTCGATTTCGGAAGCATATTCCAAACTTTTGACAAGTAGGTATACCAAATGAGTTGAATACCAAAGTGTTCTTAGGTCCGAAAAAAAAAATGTGTATGATATATTTTAAATATATTACTTCCAACTGATACTATAAGATCACCAGTGTTAGGCCTATATGGATTCAAAAAAATTTAAATGATAATTTTGGCGTTATAAAAAAATACTGTGACTGGTCTCACTGTCCTATAAATTGTAGACTGTGTACTATACTTTAAACAATGCCATTTTAACATTTAGAGTTAGTTTAGATTATAAAATGTGCATATTATTATGTATATATCTGAAAAATGACTGCCATTCCAAACTATATTTGGTGGATGTTAAGCTGGCCTTTCGAAAGTTGTATTACATCACAATGGTCTACTGGCGATTGTGCCGCTTGATCTCTACACTTAGGTCAATCGAGTGCCAAACCCCAACTTATGTCGGACTACAAAACAACAAAACATAAAACCAGGGATTGTTACATTTAGAACCTAATTTACGGACTATTGTTATTGCAATGTTATTCTTACATGCTCAGATTAAGGATCAGTTACTTAAAGTGTACTTAAGACCATCTATCATCTCATTATGCATGGAAATACCCCTTATATTCATCTTGAACCTACTTTCACATATCCGAGGAGCACAAAGAAGAGGTTGCAACTCCCCTGGCTGCGTGAACTAAGATAATTCTTCAGAAACTAGAGAGTGAAGTCAAACGTAGGTTCGAGTCTCTCATAAGAAATTGGTTTTTGGTAGAAAATGTTGTATAATATATAATACGATCAACCGTACGTATAGCTACTAATACGGATACGGATATTTTGATCTTTAGAAAAGAGTCGATTGCTTGGGAGAGTGTCTTGGGACTGAATGAAACTACGAAAAATCTCAACCATGGGGAACAGTCAATCTCGTTCTCATGATGTTGAATGTTTGTTCATGGGTAGTAAAGACTTGTAAAGGACACTATCGTAAAGTTTTTATCAATGAAGATATTGAGAATGGTCTCGTATTATTACCTTATTCCATTTATTATGTCAGTCTACAAAATATTTTATAGAAGCTATCACAACGAACATATTTTTAATTTTTAAACACGAGTATAAGTTTATTACTGATTTGTTAAAATCCCAATTTTATAATCACACAAATATTTTTTTTTTGTACCTACTGTCCATGATATGTTAAAATATTTCGAAACTTTGAATTACACAAAAAAAAATTGTGGTGTCCTTCTTTCTATAAATTCGGAAAGGATACCATCGTCGATAGCAGTACTCCAATTATCTGTTAGATGATAGGGAAAAGATCTAGATTTTAGAATTGAATGTGAAGGTCAATTTGCAGTTCGCTGATTCAAGGCAATTGAAATACATCCACGTTCTGATCAAGTATATAATTTTTTAGTTGATTGGAGGGTTATTGAAATTAAATTGGCATTATTCAAAAAATTCTCGAACCAAGAGAAAGTACCATTGTTATGTATGTGACCCATCAACCTTGGCTCCTACCACAGATATTTCTCGAAGATGTGACTGAAATTAAGTTTACAAATTAAAATACATTGCGTTCAAATGAAAGTGATTGACGTTTATGTTAATCTTGTTTTGTTATTTGCCGGTTGAGAATCATTTCGTATTTACTTTTACTTCAACTTGATTCCTAGTTAGTGTTATTGACCCATTGTATATTCTGTATGTAAGGCATAATTATTTTGTCTGCATCTGTCTCCTTAAAGTCTTAGACAATATCATTTCTTAACAATTCACCGATTATTAAGTCAAAATGATTCTTTTGAATGTAATCCACCATGCAGTTTATGTGCAATGAAAGTAACCGATGTCAAGTGTATAATGGGATGAAGAATGAATACAAATGTAAGGAATGTTTTTGGCAGACATGAATCTTGAGGTAGAATTATATTACATTACATGTCTGGAACATGATGTTTGTCTTTTTAGTGAAACCATTTGTTTCTTGCCAGACAGCAGTCACGGAAATATGCAAATTGTGTTTGAAACCGTAACACCACTTATCAGTTTAGTCAATCACAGCCTGCAGTTGTTTGAATCCATTAGTTGCATTACAAGCCATTACTTCATGGATCAATATAATAAGTATTTCAATGAATCAAATTTGATTTCTGATTTGATTTTTTCTTCATTGTTGTACATATTTAATCGTATATGTGAATATATTTCATATTTTATATATATCTCATCATAGTTTCAAGAGACATGAATAAAATGGAAATTGGCAATTTGATTTAGTAGAATTCATTCAAATGAATTCACTGACTTGTTCCAAATCTTTTTAGATTTTTTTATCTGGTGAAAGAAATTCATCTCTGTAAATGAGTGACAACGCACCCATATCAACCACATATTCAAATCATATTCATACATTGAAATTAATATCATTCATACATTTGGTCAAGATACAATCCGAATTGAAGTTCAATTCAAGTATGGTGAAAAGAAATATAAAAAAGCGGAAGTTCTTTGAGAAAATGGATTCAAATGTGTTATGATACCCGCCTTTATACCCACATCTAATTATGAGTCCTCAGTAATAATTTGCAAACTAAGATATGCTCAACAAAATTTTGTAACTTTCCCTTTATACTCTTAAATGTTCCTTTATGACTCCGACAATACTAACATAATCACCGAACAAGTGTGTTTTCAAATTTCCATTGTTATAATTAATTCTCGGATGACAGCGTATATTTTTGTTCACAACAATGAAAAAACGTTTTTGTTATACTGACCTCACCAACAATTAAGTTAATTAGACAAAAAGTTGAATAATAAAGAAATATTTCCTGATTATTCAATTGTATTCAACATCATTACATTTATAATTGTTATGTAGTAGCGATTGCAGTGGATTGAACTTAATATATAAAGTCTCTGCCGTTCTCTTGTCAGTTGCATACGAGTAGGTCGTCAACACATCAGAATCTGATTCTGCATTAGATTTAAATCAATAAAACTGGAAATGAAGATTGAATAATACTTGTCATATGATATGAAAGCTTATGAACGAGAATAAGTGTAGTAACTGTGGTCACAATTGGCCATGAGATGAGGGATCAAGTTATGCCCTCCATGACGTCCGATCGGGGATACAGCCTATCATCAATCTGTAATACTGTAATCAACAGTCAATATAAAAGATCGTGTTTCGCCCTAGTTGCTTTTATGTAACGACACCTTCAAAGTAGCAAATTACTATTAGTCATTGACACAGAATCGTTATAACAATGAAACGATTGGGATTGGTCTAGATCATTTGGAGGACATTGTTGTCGTCGTGGTCTGTTAACAATGAGTGGGATCATTTATTTAGAGAAGTCAATGCTGAATGGGTTTTAATGAAGGGGTAACTTTCCAAGTACACCCTTCCGTTATATTTTTTTTCTCTGGCAGCTTTTAAAAGTATTTGAGACTTGAATTATTCAAATACGAAGAGTTTTATTGACAAGATGTGATTGAAAAATGAGAAAATATAATTGTTTTCCGAATAATACATTTCGGCAGTACTTAACAATTCGGTATCCATAATGAAACCTTAGATCTAAAATAGTATTAAAATTGAACACGAAGACAAATTACGGTATATGAGAGTTAGTGAATGCGAATGGTATCATGTTTTCATTTCCATCCCTATTAGTGTTCTGAAAGGTTATTACCATGCAGTACCATTTAGTACCATACGTTTTCAATAATCGTAAAATGAATCTTAGAAAAACTTTTTGAAACGTGATGGAATAGAAAAAGAAATCTGTATATCGCTTTTTTTCTAGATCGATATCTTAATCATAATCGAACACGCAGTTTGCTAGTATTTCAGGCAGTTTCTCTACGTTAACTCCTCTACTCGTTCCTCTACTGTAAAGTTTTACATTATTTCTCAAATCACTATTAATAAGTGAAATTTAATTAAAATATTCAAGTAATATGAATTTGTGTACGATTGTGAAGTAGTTGATCCTTATCTTGACAAGAAGGTTAAACTGGGATTAAACCTTTCACCTTTCAACGCGTTGTTAAATTTGTATTTCAATTAATATACCTAGAAGATTTCAGATTTTTTTGTAGTAACATAAAATACAATTCTAAATATGCTAGGTCAGGTTTCTTTTTCTCAATGGTCAGAGAATTTTTCTATGAGAATTTAGGTGTGCATATAAATTATTCATGGTTATGCAAATCATTCGTTTCCTTCCTTTTTACTCTGTCTTGGTTCACAAGAGAACCACAGTCTTCGATTGTTACCATCGAGTGATTACTTTTACTGGTACTGCATGTCAATTAAGCATCATCACACAGTAGTGTGTGTAGGCCTATACTGATTTTTTCTGATGGTAAAAAATCTTCTCATTCATTTTCACATTTAACAATCACAATTACATTACTATTGTCCTTATCATTCTCCATTCTGCTGAACACTATCGAGAGCATGGTTTGATTATTTCAAAAGTATTTCAGTATGGTACCGTATCTGAAATTGAAGTTTTCACCACCTCTATTGTAAATTATGCATTTGTACATTATTGATTGATATCATGAAATATTAACTGGCACTTCCCTGATTAAACTATTGATATGTCTATTAAATTGTATACAACACATTATAAAACACATTATTCAACTAATTATTCAAATTCAACCATTTTTAATGTATATTCAAACTCTTGTACTACACCCACTGCTGTATATAGGCTTATACATGACTAGACTTCAGACGTGATACTTTTTTAAATCTATATGAATAGGTTATTATTAAGGTATTAAGGGAACTCTGACCACCTAAGTGGATGTTTGGTGGACACCTTATACCATATGGTCAATAAAAGGTGAACAACAAATGAAAAGTGATAATGATTTTCACAATGAACAATGAATACGGTGATTGGAAAAGTTCACCACCCATT
Organism: Brachyptera putata; assembly: GCA_907164805.1. Classification (NCBI taxonomy): domain Eukaryota; kingdom Metazoa; phylum Arthropoda; class Insecta; order Plecoptera; family Taeniopterygidae; genus Brachyptera; species Brachyptera putata. Next base: position 20,162,843 of record OU015466.1, read on the forward strand.
AATAGTTCAATTGAACGAATGATAATTTGACACATTGACGTCTAACATATTATTCTGCAAGGCGAACAAGTTGTCTGCAGTATTACCTTCTATATATTGTTACAATCATATACGTGTACTGTTTTTTAATATATACAAACTGTTTCAAAGAGGTTGAAGTTCTTTGTGGCTTACCCCCGCAAAACGTTCGGTATTGAATCAAGGATGGTCGTTAGAAAAATGGATATATAACGTTTCCATCAGATTTAGGTCATATCTGTTTCAACTTGTTGTAATATTTTATTATATTATACCAAGCTACAAATGAAAATCCAACTTTTCATGTAGATTTATTAGATCATTTGAATTGTTCAAATAAGTTGGTTATCGCAGTTCATCAAAAAATGTATGCATTTATATGATGATGTCATTAGAATAATAATGAATGGATATTTTTTCATATCAGGATCGTATTCTAGTGTGGTTTTGCTCTCATGAAATATTGTGAATTGGTTAAATAAATAATTATATTTAATCAAAAATGAAAGAAAGTAACACCAACTTAACCAACCTGACATTTCTTCTTTTTATCAGCAAACATTTTCTCTTGTTGACCTTCAGTCCCCACGCAGTCGTCACTCAGATCCTCTATTGGTATATATGTCGGTCTTACATGCGCTGGACTTGCTCTTAGTGGAGATGCCGCAACAGTTGGTCTCGGGGTGAGCCTACCAGTCTTCGATGAAGCAGCGTCATTCGATGGAAATCTCACCAACTTCCTGTCTGACTGTCTTGCCAGACGATCTTGATTGAAGTCGTTGAATGAAAATGAATCGAAATTCGAGAAAGGCTGAGAACATAAATGTGATTAAATAAATGTGAGCAATAAGTAATAATTTCATTGATTATTCAAAAGGAGAATAAAACAACTATGTCAGATTGATTTAATTAATTCAACTGAATATTACTTTCCGCGATATATACGGACACAATCACACTCACAATAAAGTGTATACCTGCTTATATGCTCAATATTGAAGGTAATGATAATTAAATACTAATCAAATTAAACTGTTATGTAATAATCCAAGAAATAGTTTGGACGGGGCACCACAAGGGCGAAGAATAATGATTGATTACTAATCATTATCCAGGAATTATTCATATAAATTATAAAAATGTATATTTTCATAACTTTTTCAAACTTTCATGCTACTATAACATCGGAAAATGTTATAATTTGTCTGTTACTCACCGCAATGCATCATCATGTTTGTGTAAATACCAAATTTAGATACCAAGCTAAATCTCCAACTTACAACTCAAGTTCAATATTGTTGAAGTATACGCCAACTAGACTATTAACATCAATCATTCAAATATGATTCCATTTTATAGACATAACTATATAATATTTTAGTGTTCTTTCATAATCATGATTACCACTATCTACAGCTAAAGAATGTGTACCATTTACCCATCGATTGTAATTAACATTCCGATAGACATCAAAAGTATAATGCCAACCGATAGAAAACTTAAAAACTTTCAATTTCACCGTTCATAATCTCAATATCGAATTTTTAATGTCTTAAGGAATACACATTATACACACTACGAATTTATAAGTGTAAAACATAATTATTTCAAATTATTTGCGACTTGATATATCAAAATCTGAGCGGAATATAGAATTAACTTGACCTTTAGTAACTTATCCATTTACGAGGTTTAATGGCCATGTCTACTTACTTGTGGTGTATAGTAAGGATGGTAATATTCCATCAAAAATCCGGGACTTGACTGGAACACGTAATTTCCAGGAGTACCAAAACCAAAGTTGGTAAGAATTTGATTAATCGACTGTGGATTCTCAGTGTTTGCTGGAAGTTCAAGTGGCGATGGAATTGGAGAGTGTATTTTGTGCTTCGGGTATCTCCGGAACTCATGTTTATAAAGTCCTTAAAGAAAACAGTACAAAAGTAGGATATTTAAGTAAGTATATAAGTAGATATTTAAGTAACTAATTACGATCGTTCTCTTGTATTTGGAAGAATGTATACACAAATTATGAGCTAACATCCATCCAAAATGACTTGAACATTTTTAACATGATAAAACTTGAAGTGATGAATTGAAAAATTGAAATTTTCCGCAGGAGTTCATATCAGAGAGAGAATTGAGAAAAACAACATTTCTAATCAATTTGCCAGTTTCTAAGAATTAAAAAATACCCAAAATTAAAATTTACCGGAAATGGATTGATCGGTGTCCAGTATATTTTCCACCATGATCAACCAACAACCCGAAAATAAAATCGAGTTCTTTGCAATCTCAATTAAGGGGGTGCGTGCACGATGCTTACATAACTCGAGAAATGTATCTTTATTATTTTTTTCCATTTTCAAAAACCAGTGTAATTGAATGAAAAGCTTACATCTCCAAGATAATTGTATGCTCTTTAATTATTATGACATTTTATTATTGTGAATTCAATCAGTTTTGAGATAATACGTCAATGTATTTCATCACATTATTTTATTTCATTGACGTATTATCTTAAAACTGATGGAACTCACCGTAATAGAATATCATATTAATCAAAGAGCATAACATTATCTCGGAGATGTGAATTTTTCATTCAATTGCACTGGTTTTTGAACATGGAAAAAATTAGTGAAGGTGAATTTCTTTATTTTTATAAGCACCGTGCATGAACCCCCTTAAGTTATTCCGTTCCAGTGCTCGTAGCTCACCTATAGGCGGTCTTATAATGTAAGTCGAATCAATCGTCCTCGAACTCTCGTCATGGTAGCGACCCTCGGGTGGCACGTATCTCCCATCAGGTGACAACACGACCTTGATGACCGACATCTCAAGGTCAGAGTTGCGCAGGACGTCAGGGTGCTTGTCGTGACGCCTGGCGTCAAGCAGGACGCCGTCAGGCACGGAAATACCGTCCTTGTTCAGACGGTTCAGGGCGAGACGGTCGGCACGGAAAGCGTCCTCGGGGATTTTACCACCCGCGTGAGGAAGGACTTGTTCACGGAATATTTGACGTTTTCTCTGGAACATGAAGACATTATTGAATTGGAAGGTTATAATAAACTGGGAAAACGCTACATATGCATTGTTGGATGATCGACCATGGAAGGAATTGAAGCCCGGTCTCCTGAATGACAGTTCAATACTGTTCAGTTTGACACTTCAGTCATCCACTGGTTCAACCGTCTTTCAGTACTGTTCATTTTGTATCATTCATAAAATAGATACACTAACACATATTGAAAATGAATTTGAGTGAATTGATCATAATTAATATGAGTTAACAAAACCCAAAAGTGGAAAAAAAATATTCAGAGTGTCATTAGATGGAAATAATTGCTTAATGTATGGCTAACATATTCCCAAGTTGAGGTTGAGGGATAAGTGTGTCGATTAAAATAGTAGTACCGGTAATTGAAATAGTTGTACATGTTTTTCTTAGATTAAGGTAATGGTGTAGAACAATGTCCAGTACTTACTAGCTATCAATTTTGTATGTCGAAATTGTATCAAATTGCCCCAATTAAGTGAGATTCATCTTCCACTTCAAGTATAGTGCCCTGTTTGTATTATGTCTATTTGGAACCGACTTCGAGAAATCCGTTTGGAAATTTAAATTATAACAAAATGAAGAATTTACTGTTAGAAATTACTGTTCTCTTTTCATTAGTGAGAATTTATCTCACAGTTTGCTCTTCATAAATTCAACGTGTGCAAGAAATGAATCTTCTGAAGTTATTTAGTATATACCAAAATATATTTAAAGTTCAACAAATTCACAAATTTTACCTAATGTTAATCCCAAGCATTTTAAATTTTACTTTCAAGTTTTGATACATCCTATATTAATTGTATCATGTGCAAATCTGTGGAACAATAAATGGATAAATATATGAAAGTATCAGTACATTTGATTTTTTTCATTGACAAGACCGTTTAGAAATCTTAGAACATACACTTAACAGTTTTATTACTAATTCGTTATTGACCTTATTGGGAAATAGCGATTGTATAGCAAAATTTCGATGTTGATAATGAAAAGTTATAATCAGCGATATGTAATTTTGAGCCCAACACTGACCAGGGCACTTTACTGACTACTATAATTTTTACATAATTGTTATAACTCGTTATAACATCGAAAGTCTGAAAATTGCTTCTAGACCATGAGAAGTTCTTCTGAAGAACTTCGCGATATGTATTTTTTATACATATCATGAATAAAATGATATTCAATCCTGAGAATTTGTACGCGTTGCATGCAAGTTTTATTAAGGTTCGTCAGTATTTAATATGTCTACACTCTACAGTAAATCATCCGTAATCGGAAACCAAATACAAGTCCTACGTGAGTTCGAGTCTTGCATATTGTTTCTGTGAAAATGATTTATATACCCTTCTGCTCATTCCTTCCCCCCAAATAACTCAGCTGTTGGTTATAGTTAGGCAGATCTGAGGCAGATTTGAGAGAAGGGATTCACCAAAACTGATCAGAAGATTAGAATAGAGTTATATAGTGATGATGAGCGTTTACAAATATTGAATTGCTTGAAGCGAGATTCGAACCAATACCATGTTAGATACCATGTTGTTACCAAACTCTACTCCTACTTCAACTATGCAGACGATCCATATTTTTTATGAAAGTTATCGGAATTCCTTATTCTTACCACGTTATGATTACATGTTGCGATGATATATATTGATGATAAGATGGAAAGTAAAGTACAGACTCTACTTGGTCAATACATATTAACACTGTTATAGTGAACAAACTAATGCACCTATAATTGTTTGGTAATCAATTGTATGCTGGATTATTGGACTTCTTTTATAACATCGTATACTTTCACTTGGAAATATACGAAACAATGGAAGATATTATTATAAAAGATGCCATGATTAATACACTCTACCGGCTGATCCTAATAATAAATCATTATTGTTGATTCTTACATAATAATAAAACTGCGTTATTTCATATTGCAGCTCGGATCAGATATTGAGTAATTATTATTGACATAAACACTCGAGATATGACCGATCGTGCGTGAACAATTACGATATTTGTATTGGAAAAAATGATAATAATCACTTTTCAATTTTAATCAAATTGAATTGTTTTTCTCCATTTTATAAGTTATCACAAGATTCACTATCGGTACGTACACTGTACATGTAATGATTAGAAATGAAAAAAAATGGAGGAAAAAAATAAGGTGGAAGGTATAAAATAAGGAAATAAAACGTCAAGTTATTCCATAAAAACTCATCACTAAAATATAGATTTCTCATAGATCAAGAAGTATTCTAATTGTGTGACTAACAGAAGCACCTTAATATGGAAGCTTTTAGTCATACACCTTTCACAACAACTTTTCTGTCACGTTCACCAACACAATCATTCATATCCACCTCTACAATAATAGTACACACATGTACCTGTTGAATCTCATCTCTATTCTACATGCCATGTACCGACTGGTCGACACACCAAATCGCTACTACTATCAAATACGAGAGACAACTGATCGAATTATAAAACGAAACAGATGCTCTGATTTTTATAACGAATTTAACGACATAGATTAGTCTCAGCATTTTTACACAAAAGTCCAGTATTATTGTTAGTCACTTTACTACTCCTTTCTCGCCGTCACTTGAAGATGAAAGTGTTGGACATTTTATAGATGAGTCATAATTATAAAGATGCTCATCACGAACTTAGCAAACTACCATTATTATAAAATAAGTAAAAACATAATTGTTTCCGGTATTTAGGAAAATTTGTGTTTAGTATTGAATTGCGAGATAGTGGGTTACTTTGTGGCTTTTGTATAATATTGTAAAGAATATGACAGAAGCCATTCGGCTAGAACCACTGAATAATACAGTATCGTGTATTGTTGATCACATTTGTTTCACATTTTAACGCTGTACCTATGAGTTTCAATTGGACTAAATGAAATGATTCAAATCGATGGCATTTTTCATTTCCAGATAATGTATATATATATATATATATATATATATATATATATATATATATATATATATATATATATATATATATATATATATATATATATATATATATATATATATATATATATATATATATATATATATATATATATATATATATATATAATTATATATATACGCCTACATGGGACTTACAAAAAGATAATCATGTCATTTATTTTCACGAAACTCCAGTAATCTATACATCATAACGTTAGGGGGAACATTCTGAATTATGATATAGACAGAGAAATACATTTCTTACAGATTATAATTCTCTAAAATTTGAATTCCAGTTTATAATTTTTACATAGCTTCGATATCATTTTGAATTCAAGTCATTTAATACTCTCATTTTTGATGAAATAAAACAATATAAGTCAAAATATAGAGCAGAAATGTAATTATAGTTGATCCATATCTTATAATAAACAAGCTCAAATTCGTTGAATATTGATCAAGTTATTGCTCGAGAAATAAACAGAAATAAATGCTGAGAAATGCGACTCATTTCGGGAAAAACTCAGTTATATTATCAATGGTATTGTGACTTACTATAGCGTCGAAAACTACAAGTATTATGTGCATCAAAAGAACTTTCAAAAAGCAGAAAAGTTTCTGAGAAAAAAACAAAATGGGTTCTAAATCTGAACTTTTATTATCCGTTTAGGTATGCGAATAGAACACAAAGTATGCATCGAAAAAGTAAAACTGACCCTTTCTACACCAAACCACCGTCAACTTCTGAACTAAGCACCTTATGAGGATGTTTCTTCTCTCCCCTGGAAAAAAACTATTGAATCGGTGAAGGAGTAATTGTTTTCTCCCATTCTGCCTTGTCTTGTGCTCAGACAGTGAATAACAACACAACGCGCGACACGTAGATGCATCTTAGAATTACACATTATTTTGTTCATTATCTAAAAAATAATTAGAAAAGTACTTGGACACATTTATGACTCGACAGAACTTAATTATTTCTTGGAAAATGTGATTTTATTTGAACTATAATTATGATGGCCATGAATGTAAATGCATTTTACCTCGTGCATCTTCATTCTTGTAAAGCAACGTTATTACAATGATATTGGTATCTTAGTCGTAGCTTTGTAATTATTTCATAGAAAGTAAATGCATCACGAAAAATTCATTCAAATGTAATATAACTTGTTTTTTCAAGTTGACCCATATATATTTACAATTTGAATTTATCAATTAGGATACTTTTATAATTGGTAAAACAGACTGAAATTAGATTGGGGATTTTAGTTTTTGATGATTGTGAACGAATCACGTTGGTTTCAGGTTTTGCCTTTCATGTAAATGTATTAATAATTCGAGAAGTGGTATAAATATAGGCCTATAGAAGTTATAGATACATGTCCACACCTTTTTAAACGTTATTTTCTCTCGGAAAACTTCACAAATAGTATCAATCATTCTCAATGAAAATCCTATCATTGTGTATTCACTTCTACAACAAATGCTAATTGATTTAATCACGATTAAAAACACAATTTATTTTTCAAACTTCAAGCAATAATCTGTCATACTTTTGTCATACTTTTGTCATTGGTATACTGATAATGTATACAAATAAAATAAAATATGAATTGAATCAGTTCTCGTTTATTAACACATCTACGCTGCTGCGAGAATGATTAATGCGAATGTGCAGTTCAATATGAATGTTAACCATATACTCGATCCTCTGTTCAAAAGATAAATGTGCTGGTTTTTGTTACCAATATTTGCATTGCATTCATTTTCTCTCAAAGATAAGTGAGATGGTATTCAATTTATTTGATGAATCAAAACATTTTGGAATAAGTAATGTATTTCAATATGTTCATCTTTGATTTGATCTTCGATGTATTTGTTTGAATATTTGAAAATATTTTGCATTTCATTACTTTAAAAACAAAAACATAGTTCGAATGTTATTTAGTTTTGTTGATTGATTCATCAACCAAAACTTGACCTAATCAAACTTAACCATATCATGAAATTAGTTTAGTTTATTCTTTCTCAAAGATTTGCACATGATACAAATATAGAAAATATCAAAAAACTAGAAATGAAAATGAGTAAACATACAGAGAAAGATAATTGAAAAAGATAGATAATATAAATGTAAGATGATGGAATGCAAATTGAATCCAAGAATGTATCTTTTCACTGCTATATACTTGCCCCGTGATGATGATAGTTGGTAATTTATAAACCCATTTTCATTTTAAAGAAAACATTCGCTGTATTGTCATAATTTCACGTTGTTATTCATGAAGTTTCAAGCTTTTCCATTTCACATATAAACATCAAAAACCTCAGACTGAAATCGTCGTGCACCCATGATCCGAAAAGCCTATAAATCTAGATCACATCTGATAGCAGTCTAAGCTACACGATTTGTGACATCATACCCCAACACTGCGCAAGCGCAAGAACACAATTAAAGCGTGAGGTATTCTCTTTTTAAATACACGTTATACATCTTAATGATTGAAGGGCAGTCAGAGATCTTCAGTTTAGTTCACACAAAATGTTCTGAGTTATAATTAAAAAATGTCTTTCCATCACTCAATTGTTTTATTGCGACATTGAGCCAGTACATCGTGAGAATCATAGGCTTACCTCTTCACTATTTCAGACGAATTGTTGTGTATTATATTTTTAATTCGGTTAGACAAACGAAGTTTTATATGGATATACTAATCGCTTTCACTTAATTATTTCACTGATGGGAACAGCTATGTAATTATCATTTTATTAAACTATTCAAATAATTAGAACAATCCTTGTATTATTTTGGGGTGAGAAGAATTACCTTTTTGTTTGTATTTGGACAAAGTAATGATACACTTTTCAGAAATGGATGTAAATAACATTACGTGTTCTCACTTCATCTTGATAATTCAACAATTCACAGAAGAAATCACATACTAAGGCAGTATAGTTTCAATTGTATGTCTACTACATAATGTAACAATTTTAAACGAATTTCCTCGTTCATCAAATAAAGGGAAAGCGTTAAAAATTGATAAAAGAAGATAATTCTCATATTGTTGATCTTTTACTATGGTAAAAAATAATTAAACTTCAACAATATATTATATTCATCAAAACTATAAAATTCAGTAGCATTTCACTTTTGATGAAATCTTATTAAATCTATTGTTGAATCTCATAAAAAGCATTTAAGAACGCATCGGAGTTGGTGAAATATCAGGTGTGGTGATGTTTTTGGAAAGGTGAAGTATACACAAATCTATGATACGAAATTCATCACGTCAAACTATTTTGATACATTTACAATTGCATATGAAATATCAATCTAACTAATATCTTACTGTTTTTGACATGTAGGCCTGTGCAGCTGAAATAATAATTCTTTCTCAAAATGTTATGATATGAGATCAATGATTTTATTACATATTATTATGAGAGATTTCAAGAGATATGTGCTACTGTTACATTCAAATTTTGATATCTTGAACTCTGGTACGTTTTCATTGAAAATTGATATCTCGCTTGGTACTTTCATGCATTCTTGAGTGAGATGAATGTGTAAGGCAACATAATACGGCTTGACTTGTAAGCTTGCTTGACTTTGTGAGATAAGTTGATATCACATGTAGTGTTTCATAATCATGATATTAATGCACATTCATTAATTTATTAGTGGCAATTTATCCATTATTTTATCAGAATATAATTTGAAATAGTGGTAATTTATTAGTGGTATATAGTTTTCTTCTTCGGTTCATCTTTCATCCTTGTAAACAGTCACGATTGAATTTCGAAACTGGTATCAAAATATTTGATAATTCGATTGTTCTGATTTATTTGTGAGAGAAAATTATGGTTTTTCTATTGACATGAAACCGTTGATTGAATGAAATTAGAAGACAAGATAAACATATATTGCAGATTGTGCACCACATGAATACAGACAACATAATAATACCACTGTGATGTTATAACATCCATATTCCTATGATAAAGCCAAAACCTTTCTGGCTATTGCATAGATCAAACCATAGAACAAAATTCAAATTAATTATTTGCTCATACCATTAGACAATGAATTTCAAGAATTAATATAATGATCTATTTAATAATATATCTTAGTGTTTTCTAATTTATTTAAAAATCAGCAGCCGCATGTATGAAATCCAAATAAGGAAAAACCGATTTGCTTATGAATATGTAAATTAGGTCATATTTGAGAAGAATAGGCATACATTTGAGAAACGTGCTGCTGAAAGTTTCAGTTTATTCCAAACACCTTTTAACGTATTGATGTTAAACTCTCCATCTATAGAGAAACAATTATATATAATCAATATATTTCAATTACCAACATGAATGTGCTAAAAAAGAAAATTATATACGGATAATTCAACCTATAATTATTCTGAAAGTTATTAGCAATATATGCAGGTATATCACATTGGAAAACGGAATTGATAATAGACATTGCAACTCATAACAGTCGAATCCCACGATCGTTACTCTATCAGATGAGGCAAACGTACGAACGGAACCGTCAACTATTCTATCTCAGTCATAATAGTACAAAAGAATATTTTAGTATAGAAATTTCTGTCTGCCCGCTTATTGGTTTTAATTATTCATAACTGACAGATAACAATACACATTTCACACCATTAGAGTTTGAAAATTATTATTCCGTTATAAATAATTACACTATATCATTACTATATTGCAATTCGTGTGAGCTATATTGAGTGCGTAGTCGTGATTACGTATTTTGTACAAAATAATAAAAGTGAGAATTCGTGCTAAAAAATACCTTGTGCCATATATAAACAGATTTGACCCTAGATTTATTTGACCTACCTTCAATTCGAACAAACACTAGATCAATGAAATAGTTCAAAAAGATCTTGACGATACTTTTTTTCTTGGATAATATGGACTGATTGGAGAGATTGATATCAATTTTTCATTTCTCAAAATACAAAGGTCAAAATTAAATTATTGAATGAAATAATATTATGAATATTAGAAACAATAGTAGTGATTTTTTCGTTTCAATGTATAAACGTGATCTGAAGACATGTTCGTGTACATGAATTGACGACACAACTTGCACCTTGAACCGCTAAAAAATTGCGACATCATCAAACTAGTTATAAGATTCAGATTCCAGATTTTTTAAATCACAGATTTGGAGTATCAATATATCTTTTCATTTGTTTTAATTTACGAACAGTGTACATTAGTATTTTATATTTTCAGTATCACCGATAGTTATTGACAGTAGGCCTATGTTGTTACGATTCATACTATTTTATCCACCTGATACCCATTTTATCTCATATACTGTTATTCTGTTTATGATGGCAACCTATCATATAAAGGCAAGCTCTCATTTATATCAATTAATACAGGTATACGAAGATCTAACAATTTTGATAATGAACATTTATCCTAGCTTACCGCTATGTCTGTGTTCTATTTTTCTTATCTCTTTTGCATTTTTTCAATTAATTCTTACTTATTACACTCTGAATCGTTTAAATACAGTTACATTATTCACAGTGACATTATTTCTACTTGTTAGTTTCAGAGGTATTGATCACTTCAAACTTTGGATCGTATTGTACTATAGCCAACACTACAACTAAATGAGAGTTTTCTATGAACGTCCAGGAATTGACACAGAGTCATAGTTGCCCAAGTTATCACCAAAAATGAAGAAGTAGGATCATTCGGACAGAGGATCACAAGAGTACCATGCATTATAATTGATATGATGCAACTCATCTGGAAATGTAGACTATACCAAGCTCTTAAATGTATACACAATGAACAATTTTTCTGTTGATGAGCAATTGTTGACAACCGCCGTTGATAATAAAATACAATCAAAATATCAAATTGATACTGAAAAAAAAAATTAGAGTAAAAATTTATTCATATCCGTTGTTTTACATATAAGTATGTAAGCGCTAAAATGTCCAATAATCGCAATAACATATCTCAGTTCGAAATATTATAAGTCACTCATACACGTTAACTATATTATGTACTTGTAGTAATAATAAGTGCAAGTCATTTACAATAATTTTAGTCACGTGACATGAGTAAACTACACACTTTCTTGTCGTGTATGTGTCGGTCATGCCACTGCGTATCTAGTGTGACAATGTCATGGACGCGATACAAGATTTCTAGCCGTTTATAACACCGTTTATAACCCATCATTGAAAAACTATTAATTTATTCAAGTTAACAATAGGCAAAAAGACACAAGTGTACAGTAAGATAAGTTCGTTCTTTACAGTATTCCATTCCGATTTATTATTCAGTATTCAAGTGCTGAGTGTATATATATATATATATATATATATATATATATATATATATATATATATATATATATATATATATATATATATATATATATTTACAAAGAGATAGTGGGAGAGAGAGGAGAGAGAGAGAGAGAGAGAGAGAGAGAGAAGTGTAAACGAAAATTCAACTTCTGCCCTGATAAATATCATAGCAATTATGAAAATTGTCGGCATGTCTGAATGCAAAAAGATACAGAGATTCATGATTCACGTTCAAAACTGATGAAAAATTATGTGTATTTATTCATTTACAATCAAGTATTGATATTCAATTGGTGGTGAAAACTTTTCATGATTTATTTGTTATTGATGAATATAATTTTTATTATGATATGCGTCCAATTTTACATACATTTGTTGTGAAAATTGTAGATTAATTCTATAATCTCTCACTTGAACTTGAGTAGCATTCTTGCAATGATTACAAGCTGTATTCGGTTAGGTTCGGTTAGGTTCGGTTATGTTCGGGTATGTTCGGTTAGGTTCGGTTCCCTATGACAAAATATTTGGGTTTTATATAATTTATGTCATATTATGTTATCAAACAAGCTCGACTGAGTGTAATGTTTGAAGTATTTTCAACTTCTTCACATGTTTAATTTTTTTCTCATGGTTCTCTGTCTATTAAAACGTCTCTGATGTGGGGGGGGGGGGTTCAAAAACCTTTTCTTAACATAAAAACATTATGATTTGAAAACAAACAGTTTATGATTGAATGCAATACTCGGTCACACGTTTTCATCTCTTATCCAAATCATAAATTATATTTTCATCGTCTCGTTTGATTCCCAGTACGAATATAATAATAAAAAATATATATATTTAAAATCATTTCATCTTTAAACTGTCAAAATGTCAATTTTATCACATAACGGTATAACTGATATTGTTCAACTATACCATTTGAATCATTTGACATTTTAATTTTCTGTGACCAGTTTATGGACTTGGCCTCGGTATTTAAAATAAAAGAACACATTTCATAAACGATCATTATAAACTGAACTCAACATCGTAAACGAGAGTCAGTGTTTTATTGAAATATCACGATAGTTTCATGCTACCAAATATGATTTTAGTTTTAAATTACTTATCAGGTAATTGCACTAATGATATGCTACCAAATATGAATTTTCTTACATATTAACGAACAGATAATCGCACTAAATAATATGCTACAAAATGTGATTTAATGCCACTAATTAGCTTGTTAACACGATGTACGAATTATTTTTTCGTCAGTAAATTTGTACTTGAGTTGTATGATCACCATCCCTTCCTCCTCGTCACCCACTGTCTCTCGCTAGAATAATGATTTTACATAAACCCTACATCCTTGTACTAAATAAGGCAGACCAATGATAATATATTGGAATACAATTATTCGAGTTGTTAGAGTAGGCTTTTCATACATTGGATGTCATTCAATATTTGTTTTTCTCTTGAAAATAACTCTTCATACTTCTGTCCACTGAACTATCATTTCGAAGGTAAATCCATCGCGATACAAATGTAAACTGGAAATCTACAAAATATATTTTAATCATTAGATAATATGACTCACTCTCCTTCAAAATATATTGAACAGAATTTATAAATGGAATAAAACTTGTAGACAAACTGGACACCCTAAAGTTATGAGGTAGATGATAAAATGGTTATTGGAATGCCCCATCAGGATGGTTCTATCTTAGCTTCTTACCCATTCGTCCTAGTCGAGGAACAATGTCTGTCAAATGTATGATGTTTTTGCAATAATGATACTTAAAAATGATTCTCCTTCCGAAAACTTTAACTTATAATGTAGTGTATTGTACCAAGATTGTACCTTTCACTAGAGACTATTATATTGAGTTTTGTAAATTTTATATGAAAAAAGTATTTTCTGCTCAAAAAATGCATTTTTGATAGATGACACAGTATTTGTATTCAACATTATTCAATTTGTCAGAAACTATACAAATGAACCATCTCAATCTGATTCAATTTAATCTAAAGTAAATTACAAATTTCCGTTCAACTTGAATTTATATTGAGCTAGATCATTTTATCGAGGTGTGAGTACTAGAGAGATACTAGTATTTCTACTTGAGGCTGACTGAGTCTGAGAACAGATTGATTTAATTCAGCTATTTCAATATCGATTCTTATATCTGAAGCTATCTGTGTGGTCAAACTCATCATAAGTAAGCATTGCGTATCCCTTCCCTGCGGAAAGAAGTGCTGTAAGTAGGGTAAGATTAAAAATGATATTTTCCAACTACAAACATTCTGTTAATTCCATTTTTGTATTCAAAAATAATTGAACACTAAACATTTATATTGTTTTGGGGATGTTATTCATTTCAATCTCGTGGCTTCCGGTCATTGTATAGGCTTTTGCAAATTAATGCCACTCATTGTTGTAAAAAGTGGACAAAATGTCTCTAAATCGAGATCACCAAATATAACACATTCAGTATTACCTATGACTACCAATAATTGGTAGTCATAGGTATTACCTTACTGATGCTAATTTTTCTAGTTGATGTGCTAATCTTACCAATTAATACCTTTCCGCATGTTCAGAATGTCTTCACTAAATCCACTAATTGCAACAGAGATAAAATCCTTATCTCATTGGAGGATTAACTTAACATATTGTTCACATGGATTTTAATTACATTTGAATAATTGTTACATATCTCCAGTGATTAGTTTGAAATGTCGTGATCAATGAATACAACACGTTTTCCATAAACGTGTGTTTATCGGGGTTCAATCGCAGGATCGGCACCGTCTTGCTACCACATTATGACTTTACAATGACGTTTATAACCCAACTCTAGTGTTCACTGTTTATTATATCTACCTATTTATGTGGAACTCAGATAGATTCTGTAATACACGAGTGCTATCTTGTCGTGTCTGGGGTAACTGATTTATCATAGTTTAATTTATATTATTTTTTTATATTTTTTTAATTGTGTTATTATACTAATGGATGGAATGAAAAAAAATAGGTGCAAAATAAGCACGACTCAATGATCCATACATATCTTATGAATCTATATTCAAATTTATGTG
Organism: Brachyptera putata; assembly: GCA_907164805.1. NCBI lineage: Eukaryota > Metazoa > Arthropoda > Insecta > Plecoptera > Taeniopterygidae > Brachyptera > Brachyptera putata. The sequence goes on from OU015466.1 coordinate 20,178,340, forward strand.
ATATGATATACAATTGATCGAGTGAATGTTTCAATTGATTGGTTCATATCTCTTTGTTGAAAAAATGGAAAAAAAACATTTAAGGTGTAGGCCTATCAAATCGGATCTCAAATATGATTAATAATATAAACTCTTCCATAGCAAAAATGGGTAGATCAAATGTACTTTTCTCATAATCATATTCGCATTCTCGTTGAATTTTGTGCCTTGCTCAAATTGTCACTATGAACACTTTGTTTGAATTTAGGCCTATATTTTGTTCATCATTTGGAAATGTTTTTCAATTAGAATGATTATTCAAACCACAGATTTAATTGACTAATAAAATTATGACAATATTCATAAGAATATGAAATGAAATGAATAGCTGGTGGGAGTATATAATAACACCTATAACAACTATAACATATCAATCATATATAACTCACCTTTTCTGTAGGTTTGCCTTCTTCTACAGGTGCTGCACCGACGCATACAATTAGAATAAGCGTCGCGACGCCAATACATATTGTCCTTGACAGACCCATCACTTAAATAACACTTAATAACTATTACTTGTAACTAATTTAGCACTACTTTAATCACTTACGTCGCACGGTTTCGATGTACATGTATGAAAGGACATACCTTGCAGACGACGAAATGATGTGTTCGAGACGGTGGTGATAGTGAAAATGACGGTGCGACGATACGGTTAGTCGGCAAGGCGCGGTGATCTCCATTGTGAAAGGACTTTTGGCAAATTGTTCAGAGTAAGAACGAAGTATAATAGAATACGCATAGGCTTATCTTCCATTCATGAACGGTGTAATTTATTTTATTGATGAATATTGGATTAACGGCATGCAAGAATTATACACACGAATCTTCAAAAGTACGGTTAAAGTTAGTTTGTGGATATATGTACCTGGGTATGAATTGTATATTTGTAATTATTATAAGAAGTTTGTCAAATGTTATCAATTTATAATTCAATACGTTTGTGGGGTGGTCAGATCGCACTTCAGATGTCTCGGGTGTGCTGAAAATGAAGTTCATGAAATTGTAGGACAAGGTAGAAACTCGTATTCAGAGTACAGTTTCTTGAAACTAATTATTGGCACAAATTAATCAAATGTATTCACGTTTCTAGTATAATTGAATTTGTAATCGCATGTCTATTGGGGCCCGAGTCATTCAAACAAACCACTGTTTATTTTTTATTTTCACAGGCATTCACTCCTTGTTCCGGCATTTTAGTCAGTTTAGAAACTTTATCTTCAAAGTGCCGAAACAGGTATAAACTTGTCGACAGCAGTTTTTAGAGAAACATAATTACAAATTAATAAATTTCTATTCCCCTAAAGATCACAGTTTCAATCTTGTCACTAAAACAACACAATCACAAAACTAATTTACATTTACAATTACATTTCCACTCATCATGTAGGCCTATAGTACATTTAAGATAATATTTTCCACTTTGTCATCTCGCAAAACTATCCATACAATGTAATTATAACGCGTCCATCATGCATATCCATTTATTCCACGAGAGTTTCGACTATGAACACAACTCACCTTTTGATTTACTTTCTCCATCGCCTTCACGACCTCATCGTCTGTATCTTATAATTAACCTACGACTCAGGCAAGGACGTCGTCTCAGGCGAGAGACATGATTACACCCACTACCACGCGACAAGAGGTTCAAGCGACCGTCTCCTATCATAATACAGTCAAGGCGGTAGGAGGTTTCGAACAGAAATTATAAATACTTTCATTCAAAAAATAGTCTGGTTTAATTATTAAAATTATTGTACAACATTTTGTTTTGAGATCGAGGATTGAGTTACATATTGTGGATTACGATGATGTAAATGTAATGTGTGTGTGTGTGTGTGACACCCACAATACAAAGGAATTTGGTGCATTATGTTTTTGAATTATGATTTGATATCACCTATGGCGAGGTCATTACGGAGATGATGATAGAAGGACAATTTGACACGAAATGGAATGTTTTAATCGAATTGTTTGAAAAAAGGAAGCCTTGCAGTGCCTTGGAATAAATTTGAATTATCTCTCTTATATCGTAGGCCTACCTATATTGTCGAGATAGTTTTTATTTCCTATCATGATATATAGGGCAATAGTAAAGGAGAGTTCTACTGTCCCAAGTGTCACATATTTCAATTGCGATGATTGAGAATTAAAAATATATTGAAATATTTTGGGAGTGTTTGATTAGTTATAGTTTGGATTTTAATACGAATGATTTTATTACGAATCATATGCCTACGTTGCAAATCACAGAAGTGAAAATATATCATTACTGATATTACTATTGTTAATATTATTGATATTATTGATTTTTTTTATCATTACACTGATTCTTTGAATATTGAACAAATGATATAGGAAATTATTTTCTTCAATTATGATTAATTAAAATCTATTTGATACAATCAACAGGTAAAATCAATAGAACCGAATATCGATTAAAATGGTCAAACAATACCTGCAATGAATTAGAGATCGAATGTAGTGAGTGATCAGATTTGATGGTTCCAAATTCGTACTTTTTATTGCTTCGAGACATATATATCATTCATCGCAAAACACATGCTGCATGTCCAGTTTTATCCAAATGATGAAAGAATTAATTAAAATAGGTGGAACCGCAATGCACCGTCAATCAACGTGATCCGATTCCCACCATGGATGACCATCTTTCATGGTTTCCCCCAGTCGTGAAAGTAAAATAAAGTTGATATATCCATGATCCTCTCCTTCACCTTAATAAATACACCAATTATACCTTCCATTGTTATCTTTTCTTATCTTTTTTTTACAACTAATGAAATGAAAAATACGTATTATACAAAAATGCATGTAACAGCAACGAGCGAATGTATCTTTGGGTGAAGGTCTTGAGAACGCATTCTTGATCTCAAAGTAACCTTTTGCCCATCAACACCCCCTTTTGCCCATCGACCTTCGTCGTTAGAGGTAAATGATATTGATGGAAATAATTGAAAATCGACCATCAACCAGTAAGATTGTACTATTAGTTGTACGAACTGATGATATTAGTGGAGTAAGAAATAATTATCGAAGTAACTTTTTCAAAATGTTGGTAGCTCTGATGGGCCTATGTTTTCTCTTAACTTACGAAAATTGAGGTAATAAATACTTGATTGAGAGTTCTCCACAACCGGCTATTATTAAAATATTGTGATATTATTTATACGTATATTTATATAAAATATATGTCTACTATTATTAGTACTGCAAACTATTAAAATATGTGTACATTTATAATTGAACTGTATAAGCAATGGTCACCTGTAGCTGAACAGTCTAGCCAATAAAGTGGACGTTCTCCTCGTCACAAACAACAATTGTTACTCGAAGAGGGAATCTAATCAACTATACCTATAACACTCTGATAAATAGCACTTTATCAATATTTATTTATGAGAATGAAAAGCTGACACAATTCAATCAACTAATTATGTCAACCAAGATTTGAACCCGGATCCCTTTCTTTCAAATCGTGATGCCGATTACAATTAATATATTCATCTATTTGAGAATCAAAATAGTGAAAAGGATTAGGCATGAAATTATTTGAGGCGTTTCCGAACAGATGTATTTATTTTGAATAGATTATTTGTGAAGTAAACGATTGAAAAGTATATATATATATATATATATATATATAGGCCGATATATATATATATAGCTTTTACCTAAAGTGATACGATACGATTGTCATCGTAATTATTAAAATTCTACACAAGATCTTTGACGATAATCACTTTGTATGATATAATTTGTTGAAGTCGTGATTCTTGAAAAGTACACCTTTTGTGATGAACTTCTATTTGAAATTTTTAAAAATATACTTTAATGGGAGAAAACGTTGCATATATATTATGAATGAGCTGTCCACTATGAGTGCTCGAATGTTAATTGGCCTAGTGAAATAAGGAAATGAAGCCGTAAAAGAAAACCCAAATCATTTATTTTCTGTCATGTTGATCTCAATCATTTCACACATTATCTGTATATATGAAGATATATACACACACACACATATATATATATATATATATATATATAGGTCTATATATATACATTAAATTATACCATCAATAATTCATGAGAAACGCGAATCATGTAACATATGGAAAGCAGGTGATTATTGAAAGAATGTTATATATTTTAAGATTAACTAACTTTTGATTTCAGAATAATTTTCACCAACCCTAGAGAATATCCTCCTGTAATAGATCCTCAAAATTCCTATCTGATTGGTCAAGACATAAGACAATGTTCTACAGAATAACCGTCATCATCATCATCATCATCGACATCATCTTTTAATCATAATGAACGTATAAAAATATAATTACTCATTAAATAATAAACATCACAATTACAATTATTTCAAATAGTCCATCATTCAATTTAACGCTCACGTTGATTCGTAATTCTTGGTTATATAATAGATGGAGCTTGAAATCGGAAGATACGATATAAGATTAAGAATAATGTCTGTAGAGAATTGCTCCAAATGTCCATTATTAGGTAATAAACAATTACAGGAATAGATTCGACGATAAGCATTGTGTTTTAGTGAGATATGTCGTGCTTCTTGCGATGATCGTGAACGTAGCGTAGAGTTTATGTTTTCAATTCAGGGATGTACAAATGGAGAGCAATACTGATATGGGTACGGTAAACTGACTCGAGGATCGTCATCTCATTCAGCACATTTTTTAAATACTCTTCTCGAACATAAGAATCTCGAGCTTTCAGAAATAGAAGTGATTTTCAAACCTAGAAATACCGGTACGATAAATGGAATCGTATTGAATGTACATTAACTATGTAGGCCTACATTACATCCGCAAATTAATGATAATGAAACATCAACCATCAGCCCTAAAACCTTCACCATCATATACATATATATATATATATATATATATATATATATATATATATATATATATATATATATATATATATATATATATATATATATATATATTGATGTATATGTGTGTATATGTGCGTACAGCTTCATAATTACACCCCTTTGTTACACCCCTCGTGTAATGAAGCCTGCCTGATGATTATCACGACATCTTTCGCACAACCATCTGTATACCATGAGTCCTTGGGCCACAGAATTAGACCATCTAGTGAGAGTCGGTATCCACAACCATGGATATACTATTAAATCACATTCCATCAACAATCAATAAATTATTGCATTTATTGCGCTATTTCACGATAATGGATATGCATGCGTATAATATGTTTATGCACGATATCACGATAGATTTATTTAAATCACGATATAGTGATATTAAACAGTATTAGGAGACACAGGTTTATATATGGGCCCTATATATATATCTCTAATGAATGGAGAAAAGTCTGTCTTATACACATAAGATTGCTTGGGAACACAGAATGAAAATCAATTAATTGAAATATGAAAGATAACCATAACAATAGAATGAGAAACAAAACATAAGTTAATTAAATCTGGGGATAGTTGTAATGAAAATGAAAAAAAATATAAGGATAACTCAAAAAAAGTAAAAATGGAAATAAATACAGCCAACAATAAGGAAAAAAGTGAATAAATACAGCTAACAATACATGGATAAGACAACAAAGAAGAGAAAAAAAAGAAAGAAAAGAAATGATAACTAAACCTATGGCAATACGCGTTTGGTTTTTTCTCAGAAGTTGTGAATGATTACCCAAAATATACAGAGCGTCGCAAATCTCAAAAAATAAATCTGGTTGAATTATAATTGAAGAGGTCAGAATAGCTAGGTGATACCACAGTTCGTGATACTTGAAGTTGGCTATCGGTTGTTTTCTGATGGTCACCAATAGTCACCGAGCTTATGATCATCCAAACTTTAGGATTCACTGCCATCTTGATATGCTTTCCAGGACAGTTCAATGCAAAGTCATATTCAGCAAAATGGAAACGACTGAATGTTTATGATTACAATTGTGAGTTTATTGAATTTGATGATCGAGGAACTATAGTTAAGCCAAGTGCATAATAAGATTATAAGCAATCTCACCAAACTACTATCCAATATGTGATATCGATCTTATTGAATAATAATATCTTATAGTAAGAATATTCTACTCTGATGATGAGTTCACAGAATTTCAGTTATATTCTAAAATACCCAATACGTTTTTATCAAATTGTTGACAAATTCAACTTAAAGTCAGTTAAACGGATCAAGAAACCGAACAAGAATTAAAATACGACCATCGCTGGGTGTGAGCGTTTGGATATGAATATGCCAAAATATCTTGAATTTTCCCTCGAAAAATATACTGTTTTAATCAGTATGAATTTAGACAGTTGCCAATAGTAGAAATTAAGTCACATTTCATCTTTCATATTTTTGAGGTTTCGTTTTCGTCTCAGTTATCTTCAATCTAATGAAGTCTCCCAATCTCGACCAAGTATTGCTCATGATTACTTTTAACGAAATTACTCTGGTTCAGTCAGGCAAAACTCTACTTTCGAAACTGTGAAGTTGAGCCGAGCTGTATTTGAGTCCTGCTTAAGACTGTCTTAAGACTGCATAAGACTGTCTTAAGACTGCTTAAGACTGTCTTAGGAGTTCATGGAAGTCGATTTGGAGGAATATCCGTTTTCTGGGTGACAACGTTTGACAGTATGAGATATCGAAATTCTGAAAACAAGGAAGCACAGACATTTTGAGTGACAACTATCCATCTCTATTCGCCTCATTGTCAGGAGTATTCGGTTATTGAAAATATCTGTATTTCCTTATCTCAGAATTTCGATACCTCATAACGTTCGTAAGTTTTCACCAAATAACTGATATTCCGCTAAATCGAACCCGTGGCCTCCAAGGGCAAGGGCATGGGTTGATGTAATTATCGTTACACCAATCACCCGCCTCACACGAACTATACTCCCTCAGTGAAAACCCATCATTCGCACACCAAAATAGCCATGCTACGTAGTTGTATAAAGCACGTAGTTGTATGAAGGAAACATTATTAAGGCGTCCCCTGCAGTCACCATAGGGAAAAAGTTATCACCAGGGTGATTATTTTAGAAAATATTGTGAATGTATATTATGGATCGGACCATATTTTAGAAGGCACTTCTCTGAATGATGAGCAGCAGTTTCACAACAATAGTTCATCCGGAAAGCCATTACGATCATTTATGCTTCGATTGACACTGAAAATGTTCACAAAACATGCATCTCGCGTTGCATACACCATTTGATTACTTCTTGAGATATTTTATAGTGTTTGGTATCGATGTGTTCGTGAACGAACTGGCTTTGGGGTAGGTTGAAAATAAACAGTTCAATCACATGAGTTTGGCACACAAGACCACAGGGAAAGTCACCCAATTGTTTTTCGTGAATCGATGTAACCGAAACTATTCATTTGTGATCAAAACGGTAATAGGTTTACTGATGAAATTTCGCTTAGCTGGTAGAGGAAGGTTTACCCTACCAATGTATCAATGTTCATTTTGATGCTAACTATTTAATGGTATTCGTGTATGTAACGGTTTACCGTATTTTTCAACCAGTTTATCCAAAATTTTCTCGGAATTTCCATCAATTTTTCCAATTTAAAATTTTTAATATACCATTTCAACTTTGATACATCAATTAATACCCAATATTGGATACATTTTTGTGGGTGGGTTACCCTTAACCATCCGCGTTCAATAAATATGCGTATTAATTTCTGCGATTGGTACTTATATTATTATCCCTTGCCAGCAGTGATCATACGAAGCTAAAAACATGTTTGAATTCCTTTAAAACAAATCTTTGGTAACTTGTAGTGGCGTGGGATTATTTCACACCCTGTTAAATTCCCCGATGATCTGTTTACATTTCGAAGTAATAGATCGATATAATGGATCGTGAATTCATTCGTGGAACGGAATGGTGCACCTTCCTTTCACTCCCAAATTCTTTTACTTGAAACACAATAAAAACTCAAAATAGTTGAAAGTTCAAAATATTCTTAAGAGGCAACTATTTTTGTGTTGTTTTTTCCAGTTTGCTCTGAATTTCTATGCTGAATTGGTACTAGAAATTGGTACAAGAAAATGGCATCAGAATTTTAATTTGTGCATACATCTTTAGAACTCAATTCGCAAACTTATATGCAAAGAATCAAGGAATACATCAGCTGATATCAATATACAGTCAATAGAGATACTGTTGTTGTTTTTATAAAATTGATTCAGCGTGGAATTACAATGATCAAAATTGATTGATCATAAATAATGAATATAAAAAATTATACATTTTATATTTTTATTTATTTATGAACCAACAGATCTTTATAATAGCCTCAATAAAATAGATGTCATTTGACTTTATATATATATATATATATATATATATATATATATCGACTGAAGAGAAGGGTCGATCTCAAAAAATAACAATCAGCACAAAAATCACTGTTATATTCGAATGTTGCAATAATTATTTAGTAATTGGAAATGGACCTTTATAGCTCACTTGTCCGAATGATATATGATTTTAGTTTTTTCAATGAATTTATAGTATAGTTCAATCATCATTATTTTATTATTTACAGCCTCTAATTAATTTTTGGAAAGCTTATTGTGATTAATTGCTGCTTTAAATGGCGCAATACAAATTTATAACGTTGGAAATTTATAATCTTATTTTAGTAAACTTATCCATTCGATATTTCAATTTGCAATTCTTGTTTTATTTCTCATTTGATTTCAGTTGATTGCATTACGTTTCTTCCACTAGATGACGCTCCAATAGCATGCTGTGTGGTTGTCGTCTCGTAGCTCTCTCTATCACTATTTTCTTCACTCTTTTCACTATGGTAAGCAGTCTCAAGCGACTGACTGTTTGATCGACAAATCCTTTCTAAAAAGCATGTCACATTTATTATTCCATGCTATTTCCCACAATAACGGGTACTCCATCGATTCCACTTACCATTGCAAAGGTAACAAGGGCAAGTGTCTTGTGCCTATTTCGGATGAGATGTGGGAACTTCCATATTTAATTTTAAGACTGAGCTATACCTATTGGTATACTCAGAGCATAGAATACTCTATGGCGTACGAATTAATGATCAAAATATGATAGGCGGATGATTTTCACATAATTGTATGCATAGGCTTATGCGGAGACTCGAACCCTCGCCCGACTTGACACTTGGCTGTTGACCAAAGAAGAGCCTTGGCCGATTGAGGCAGTCGTGCGGTTCGTTTAGTTTCATTTATATAGTCAAACTAACAGGGAGTTTAATGCCACTTCAATTTCAAGCTATGAAATGGATTTATTTGTACAAAAACAAAACAGAAATCTTTTTGAGTTTCATATATTATTCGCAAAATATAAATTAGTGGTGAACCTCATCACTGAAAATACATTAGAAAATATATAGTAAATATTTTGAGTCCAACTAAAAACTATAGACATTATCAAATTGCACGAATATTATCCTAATGAATGTATGACGTCAATTATTAATTTTTTTTTATTCATCGAAAGTGACTTCTTTATATATTTCCTCAATTCTCGACTTTTCTTCCAATCCTGGTGGTGTAAACCGGTACTCGGTCGAGGTGCCGTAATCGTTAGCACTAAGCAGTTTCACCACTTTCCGCGAGATGGCCGTGCTGTTGAGACCCATTGTTTGATGGTCTATACATTCCTACATTCCTACATTCCTACATTCCTAACATTCCTAATCAACCACTCGAATGCACATTACAAAATATATTAAAAATAACAACTGATCGTCGAAAATAAAAATTACAATGTACATATAGCGGTTCACGAAACACAAATTACCCGTCATAATCTTGTTTACCATTTCGAATTCACCGCAGTCGTCGTATTATTTTCCGCTCTCGCTTCTTCTCACTTTTCTTCTATTCCTCATCGCGTTCTGCCGTGCCTGCTGAGCCGCCGCCGCCGCTTTACTTGCCGCGCTTTTCGTGGCCGCTAGATCTTGACGGGCAGAATTAAGTTGTACGAGGAGCGCTTCAATACGATGTTTGGCTGCTTCTAATAACGCTTCTTTCTCGGACAATTCTTCGGCAACCGCTTCGGCTACTTTGTCTGCGTTCCCCGACAAACTTTGAGCGTTCTGCACAGCTGCAGCGATGATTTTTACCTGGAGGAAGATGAATGCAATTGTGAACATCCTTATTTCTCAGTTGTAATAATAATGATTTGGCGATTTTGACAAGGATGGTTGATTACGACTCACAACATTACCTGTGTGTTCTACATAGAGTGATGAATGAGCACGTGATATGGAAACATGAAGTGATAATACGTGAAAAGAATGTTACAACGATAGAATACAGCAAACAATGATTGAAGTTCTGAACAAATATCACGAGAAACTGAACTTTACAACTTCGTTATATTTAATTATATATTCACGATCATTATAAATCATGTACTGAACAAATATTTCGAAAGGTCGTAAATATCAAATGTTTTGTCACTTTAAAAGCGACATTTTTACGATCGGTTTTACTAATCGGTGGAAGGGCCACGTTTAGAGTGATGGTAAGTGGCTGAATGGTCATATGAACAGGTTACAAAATATTATCATGTGCAACAAAACACACATTAATTTTAAATCTAAAACCGTTTATTATTAATTCAGACTGTAATGATACTTCCAAGAGTGTATAGTCTGTTCGAATTTTCGAATATCACAAAATCTTTGACAATCACATGGCACGAGAACATGAATACATCATAAATTATGCGACCAAGCGGAACCAAAGTGTCCCGCGGGACACGGGACTTTGAAGTGAAAGGCGGGACGTTCCCGCCAAAATCGGAACGTATGGCAACCCCACCCTGGAGCCAAGTTCATATTGTTGGCGTCTAACCTGCTGCTTCGCCTCCGCTGCCATCTGCGTAGCCATCTGACACGTGGCCTGATAGCTCTGGAGCGAAGCTCCCTCTTCCTGGACGACTGCCTCCGCCTCGCGGATCTGCTCCTCTAACTGTTCGACAATAGCTTGTTTACCCGACAGAGCGGCCTGGGCGGCGTTGTTAGCTTGGCACGCCTTCTCGGCAAGCTGGGTTTTCACCTAAAACCTCGGAAAATGAAGAAAATCAGTACAGTTATTGTGAAAAAGAAAATGTAGTATGAGCCCGTGACTCGTAAAGGTGAATTAAAGGTGTTTTGAAGGTTTAGGTGAACGTAAACATAATATGAAAGGTGTTAAAGTTAACAGGTGATGCATGCTACGGCAATACGAAACTTGAATCTAGTAATGTAAAACTTCATAGATGCATCTATCTGGAGAGATGAAGCAAAAACGTATTTAGCTATTGACAAGTACAAGGTTTGTAGGCCTATATGTATATAGAGTCAGGACATAATAAAAGAGTAGAGGGAAACGAAAGTAGGACAGCAAAATGGGTAAACCCAAAAATAGGAAATGGAAAATATAGTATAGGCATATACAAAAGGTTTGGTTTCGTAAATTTTAGATCATTGATGGTTTTAAAGTTCCTACATTCAATCCTCACTCGATGACATCACTAAATATCATATCTGCGATTATATGAATGCTTGAAGGATCTAATGGGAAAACAACTCTCACCTGAACCATAGTATTTTTCTCACAAATAGTCATGCAAATATGCACCGAGGAAGTAGTATAGATACTGTGGCGTTTTCCTAGCCAGCCCACACTTTTCGAAACGTTTACCCTTTATTGTTACCCTACATCAAAAATATCACTCAAGACTTCACCTTTTGAAAATATACAAGAACAGTAAACAAGAGAACCAGAGTTTTTCCTCAATTGTGTCTCTGTCTGTAAAAGCATAACTTTTTCAACTAAATTTAAATGATATACCATCGTGTCAATCAAGAAACGACTTGAAATATAGGAACAATAACGTACAGTAGCGCATCATTATTTAGGCGTACAAAAAAGTTATTGAAACGTTGCAAGATAAGAAGCAGGTCGTAGCCTTACATAACGGAGCCATTCCAGAATTCAGTTTCTCGACTGAGGGAACCATAGTCAGAGGGAATTGAACCCTAGAACATTTTAAACCTTAGTTAATATCTCAATAAAACCTTTGCTAATATTAACCTGGTGCGAGGCTTGTAATCCAGCTGCTTGTTGCGCATCGCTCGCCGCCTTAGCCTCCTTCGCAGCGTTCTGCGCCAACTGCGACGACTTCTGTTTATTCGCAGCGGAACTCGAACCGGAACCACAAGACGATCCTCCCGAACTGGCAGACGCACCACTTGCACCACTTCCACCACCTGCACTGCAGCCACCAGCAGGACTATCTTCTCCAGAACCTCCTTGTTTACTGCCACATCGACGTAATGATAACGCTTCGAGTGCGCTGGATTGATCTATGTCGCGCTTCGCCTGGAGATCCTGAAGAATATGTACTTTCAAATTTATTTTCTACATATTTAATTTTTCATTATTCTGTGCATTTTGTGAATCGTCTTATGTTTATATGACAATTATGTGGGTATCTTGGATTAATATTTATATTGCGTTCATACTATATCAAGCTTATACATATAGAACTAAGAATAATAACATCGAGAAAGCGAAAAGTATGTATTAATAATGAAACGTAAAGATGCACGAAGAAAGGTCAATCAAGACATACTGTCACACAAAATATAATGAACTAAAAAAATGAGTGATCTGATTTTGGGAGAAACTAGACCTATAAACTCCAACTCTCGATCCATCCGAACCAAGATGTAATTACCGACACCACCATAGTTGAGGTAGTAAATTTTAACCAAATATACGTACCGTATATGTAAATTGAGTACGCAAATTCTTACTGCAGTGCTATTCATATGTGCATGGACTAAGATTGGAGAGTACTTGGTACTGATTAATAGAGGAATAATCTTTCGGGTGTGCCACTAATGAAATGAACTTTGTGTGTGCCAAATTATATATGTGTATAATTATACTTTACAAAAATCTCATGTTACTGTGCAGTTGATGCTAAACAACCCTATCATATATGCAGTAAAAACAATACTGATTTAAGAGGAATATAGGTTAATGTAACCGATAATACTTACAAAGTCTCTCAACATATCACGATTAATGTTTGACGACTGAGCATCATTTTGTTCAAGATTCTGCCCTTCACAGTACCAAACACGAGTTTCTAGGCCTGCTAACAATGACAAAGAACATAATCGTAAATTTACTAGCATAGTCTATCAGAGTGTTCATGTATGTATATGTTACTTTTGAATTGATATGGTTATTTTTGAAAAACACTCACCTATCAATAAGAGAACTGCTAACTTGACAGTAGCGTCCATAATAAAGAAAGAATAATCTTTTTTTTCTCATTAAAAATATATTTTCTACGGTATATTTTTATTTACGTGTTGCCTATAGCAATGATTTCACTGTGTGTTTGATTCTAAGTCACTGCCCCATAAGAGATTGATTAAGAAATTGATGCATAGGGGTCTTTGTGCATAGTCAACTGAGTTTCAAACGATATTTTAGATTCCATGTGCCGTGATTGTGATTGAAATTCGAATTCAAGGTTTATCAAATCACTTGATTAATGAAACGTAGAAAACGTTGCGGGTACGATGTCGGTGTAAAATTTTGATTGGAGATCCTTTCTATGATAATGCCTATGGGGTGCAGCAATCCTTGAGAAATTATATCGGAACGTTTTTTCAATATGAAACTAATAGTCAAGACTTTTTTAGAATATATTTATCATTCGAGATGATACATATGACTATCATGAACTCGACCAACATTTCTGTAACAAAAATTGATCAACCAGAATGTTGATGTATTTTTATCTATTTTGATACATGATTCAAAATATGTTTTCACTGTATTTTTCATTAGGTTCAAAGCTATGTTTTATGAAGGTTTCAAACTAATCAAACAATGAACAATTCAAAATCTTCCACTTTTAAATCATGAATAACAAAATATATCGTTGTCTCTCAGTTAATTTGAGTTGACGTTAAATCTCGTGATCATTTTTTACCTTCATCATTATTTCTTCCGAGTCATTTTATAGTTCCAATTGTTTTCTTTTTCGCTTCCTCGCACGGATTCTCGTCATTCCGTGATGATCTTCGAATACTGTCACTGGGAATCGAACACTGGACCGCATGATCGACTTTTTACTCTATTATCTTATGATCAAGTAACGCACGTAACTATTAATCATTACAGTTTCAATAGTTTAATGTTTGAGCATAATTGGAATAATCGCGTATAACTTAACAGTAAGTGTTTTTGACCTGTCTGCCAGATTATATATTTTTACCATTCTTCAGAGTCATGGAACTATTGTTCGTCTTGACATTTGTAATTTTTTCCATGAAAAGCGAAGTTATAGTACACTTTATCAGGCCATTAAACATCTCCGATTTATATTTTTAACTGTTGAATGCAATCGAAAATACTTTTTATCAATAAACAAAAAGATCGAATACGATAGGACATGAAATACACATACTTATCAACCATTCCAGTGATTTGAAGTTTTGCTATTTTTACCCTTACTATGATGGCCTCAATTCAGAACGTCCATCAAGCAATATTTTCCACCATCGTTTTTTGAAGTTCTTTTTCTTACCAAAAATGTATGCTTGTCTATGAATTCTCGATCGCACTTACCGTTACATTTAACGGCATACAGGTCAGAAAGTGAACAATCTCCAGCACTTTTATTGGAAAATAATATTGGAAATTTAAGAATTCTCGTATGAATAACATTGAGTGGAATTTTCAAGTTTTAAATTGTATTCATTTGAAATAGAATGTAACGAAGTGACCAGACTAACAATTTCAGAACAAATAAGCAAATGAATTTCACATAATATCTCGCTGATCTTATACAACGCATTATATCGCGTTTGCCTATCACAATAACAATGTTGGCAGAAGAGCGATGGGTTCAGTCTTTTGAGATAATATAAATGAATATATTCATAAATATAAATGAGTTATTATAATTTCAACAATTTCGCCGATTAGTTCTGAAATATAATTCATTCAATTCATTCAATATTATGAATTGATATCAGGAATATCTGAACACAATATACCAGCAATCTAACAGTTAACAATTCCAAAAATATATTTTTAATTCTCTGTGGAACCAAAACATGAGTAAATGCAGGTTTTACTACCAAAGATGGAATGAGTTTTAGCTATGCTTATTATGAACCATTAAACACAGCATTGAAAATTCAATTCTGAAAATCATTCTCTGACATAAATACAACCTTGTCCGCTATCAAGAAATTGAAATAGTGTGGATTTGATAGCTCATTTAATTAATAAATTGGACCATTATCATTGTATTATACATTTTAACAGACTCACTCTATTTGTGACATAATATTTTTATAAAAACTTGTCAAATGATTTTGTTTTTGTATTTTCATAGTATGTTTTATCTATGGTTGTTTGCAACCTTGCCAACTCAATGGGGAAATAATCATTGAAAAGGTTAATCATTTTTGTCAGTAAATAAATATCATTGGGTACTAAACAGCATGTAGCAAATGAACGCACCCAACCATTCGAAACATTCGAAAGGATCGATTATATTCCACAGAATCAGATGAAATTAATCGCAATCCTTCATTTATAGCATAGAAAGCATTGATAATTTATTTATTTATGGAAGTTATATAATAATAATAGATATTTCCTAGGTTTAAAATATAATTCAAATTTTCATATTGAAACGATAATGCTTGTCTATTCCTCAATGTCGTATAAAAGCATTTAGGCCTATATGAATAAAAGTATAGATTTACTGAAATGCAAGTAATGCTGGTCAATAAATCGCTATTGACTAAATTCTGTTGAATGTTATGAAAAAAATCATGGCCGATTATATCGCTATTGGGGGTATTTTATTGAATGCCACCCTTTCCATGCTGTTACAACGATTTGAGATTTTTGTATAAAAACAAAATCTAAACTCTCAAAGTGTACAGTGTTCTCGTGAATGTTTTAAGAATAACAACTACAAGATTTTCTGAAAACGTTATAAAATATTGGTACTACGTGAGTACTTGATGTTTCATGATAATATTGATAAGAATAAGAAAAACATAATAATCAGTTACTCTTTACGTGGCCTGAGATTGACAATGAATCAAGTTGAAATAAGTGTTTTGAAAAGTTCTTAACTTCATTATATATTAGCCATAGTAATATTGTTTGCATGCGTCAAGAAATTAATATATTTTATTGAATACTGAATATGAGGACAGAGTAAATGCTAAATAATACGAAAGTGAAAATATGAAAATAAAATAGAAAAAGTAGGAATATGAAAAATATTAGCATTGGTCAACATAATAATAGATGGTATTATGTCACCCATCTTTGTTTATGAATTTAAAATTGATATGAAATATTGTATCAGTTATAATTTATCAGTAAAATATACCGGAGCAGACAAATATTACTCTAATATGAACCCGTATTTCATAAACTCAATTGCATGATGGATTTTATTTCAAATATATCTTCAAAATATAAAATATCAAAATGATTTAAAACCTTGCATCATTTTCCTCTGTGTAGTTCGAAGCAAATATGCAGTACACCAAGATTGTTATTCTCGTCGCCCTTTTTGGTAAGTTTTTCAAATTTTCCTATAATTTCTCCTAAGGTCATAGTAAATAATGATTCGGATCAGGTCAAAACCAAAACGTGTTTTTAGGGTGATTTGAAATTTATTTTTTCCAGGGATTGCCGCTTGCGTGCCAAATGACCTAGACGCAAACAGGGTGAGTACATTGATGATTGTGTTTTTTCATTATTCAAGTCAATTCACTGACGATCGCTGATCGAGTCAACTATCGGTTCGTAAAATCATAAGTAAAACGTCCAATCTAGTTATTTCATTCATAATGTCGATTGGGCATCAATTGGTTACTCATGACATTTTCTGGCACTACGGTGGCAATAATCAGGGTTATCTGACAAAATATAAGCATTAATAGTTCAGCAAATGTATCAACGTTTTCTTGTAACAGGTGAAACGAGGTTCCGGAGGCGGTTACGGTGGTTACGGTGATGGTGGAAGTGCCAGCGGGGGCAGCTACGGAGGTGGTAGCCTGATTGGAGGTGGTCTAGGCGGAGGCCATGGCGGTGGTATCGGCGGTGGTATCGGTGGAGGTTACGGAGCTGGTATCGGGGGTGGTATCGGAGGTGGACATGGGGGTGGTTATGGAGGAGGACACGGAGGGGCGGGAGGACCGAGTGTTGACCTCGTGTCAATTGCTCAGGGAGCAGCTTCGCAAGCAAAGAGCGCAGCTGCTAATCAGCACAGCGCCGGAAGCCAGGCTGCGTATGAGGCGCAGAATAGTCTTGCGCAGAACGCCGCTGCCGCTGCGCAGACTGCGGAAGCTGCTGCTGGAGGTAAGTTTTCATGTTCTAAATGAGATTATTTGTGAGTACACGAAAGATGCCGATCGCCAAAATTACAAACACATCACCGTATTATATTTGGTTCATCTGTGGCTCTTTTTAGTGGTAATATATGACATTTCAAGACTTACTAGCCTATGAGAAACGCGCTGCATTTTGGAAATCTAAAATCCTCGAGTTGTAGCCCATAGGCGATATAATAAGATCTTTGGTTGTAGCTATAATATGTGATTAACGCATTTTGTATCAACTATTATTTTCTTGTTAGATGATCTTTTCCTTTCGTGGATACAAGGACATTATTTTATTCTTTACCAATTAGTTATATAATAACTATAATGAATTATGTTTGTACATCAAGTTGACATTCATATAATAATATGCATCAGTCTAGAATGCAAACCACAGATAATTTTCTCGTATTCATTTTGAGCCAACACGATAATTTGCATTATAACAATTCTTGACCTTTGAAGTTAATGGATCTCAAAGAGATAGGGGTAAAATATTCTCTCAGAGCACAAGTTATTGTTTCGCACTGAAAACTATTTGATCCACGGTAAAACGTATTATTTGTGTTGGTTGTGATCATATTTCCATATCTACCTAAAAATCGACACATCAAATTCAGCTTTACCATAGGGCCTAAGGTTCTTTACAGTTTAGTTACAATTCCATTCAAAGTTCAGTGACATATCATAAAACGAGCAAATATATAGATTTTAACTTGTATTTGATTAGGTAAACAAAACATCGTGAACTCTCTGCAACAACAGCTGCACGAAGCGCATGCGCAAGTTGATGCTGAAGCGCAGCAACTGCAACAGGCTGAACAGGCTGCGTACGCAGCACAAGCTGCTGCCGAACAAGCCAACAAACAGGTAATTATTGTAATTTAAATCGGTGAATTCATTCGAATTCTAATTGAACAGGCCTATTGGTGTTCAAAAAATAAGTATCGGTACGTCAGTATTTATGTCCCTTTATGATTGATGTGAACGCGTTCTGTTGAAAATGCTCAAAAAAAGGTCCTAATAAGTTAAAAATTTGTATCTCAATTCGAAAAAAAATAAATAAGTGTTTTTATACTCGAAAACAAATTTTTTCGGAAAATAGCAAATATTCCGAAAATACCATATAGCATCCTTCGACTAAGGGTCCTCATTCGTTATCACACTTTTTCTTACAATTCAAAGAGAAATATGCCGACCAACCCGTTAATTCGTTGAAGTCTTCCTTAATTTTCCACTCCGCTGTATTGCTAGAATTGTAGTAATTTGTTAATAGCTTTCATGTAAATACTCGCTTACGAAAAAATTACTTGATACAAATTAACTTGTACTCGATGAAAATTACTTGAACTCGATGTCTGTTGGGGAAAGTGAAAAAAGAACCTCATTGTGAGGATCTTCATTGCACAAAACGCGGAACATCAAAACAAACAATTAATTAATTGATGAAAAAATATCTTCTCATACAGTTCACGGTTCCTAGCCAATCAACGAAACTTTAACACTGAAACGTCTCGGTCTCGGTGGTTAACAATTACAAAACAGTAACTCGTGTCCGAAATATCGAATTCGTTGAAAATAGAATATTATTATTACAATTCATCCAACAAGAACATGAGAATAGATTTTGAGTGGTGCCCATGATGAGGGAGAAATTAAAATCAAATGGACCTCAATCAATTAATATTTTTGCCATTCTTATTCCGAATCCTTTCAAGAATAATCATGATGAATATTTCCTTACAATCTGAAATAATCGGTCTGGGTTAAAAAATACCGCACAGAATATTGAATAGCAAATTATACTACCGTGAACAAATTTGGAAGACCTAGTCGATTCTATCAACAGCACGAAAGGATTGGTTGGTCGATCTACCAAATGAATTGAAATATTCAAACTTCTAATTTGAATCCACCTTGAATAAAACTGTTATCATCGTTTCACCTATTATCACTTCATCGATTCATTATCACTCGCTCATTCGCACCATCATAACTTTACTGTTGGTGATGTCGATAAACATCATTTAAAATAACATTACATCAATACTGAATTTGTAAATCTTCCTAAATTACGTTTTATCAGATAATATTGTATGTGAGTAAATTCAAAATGTTGAAATAACAGTATGTGAAAGATGTCGATGTTGATTTAACAATCATGTCATAAAAGCATTATAATTTGATGTCTTTATAGCAGCCCCGATGAACCAGTCAACTATCGCAATGCGTCAGGTCGGGCGTGGACTCGAGTCAGATATAAGGTTTTCCCCGTATAACCCGTATAACCGTATAACCCGTAAAACCTAGCTGTTGGTGGGGTCGTTAAGCACCACCATAAGGGTTTTTGTGAACATCCCTCCACATAGGCCTATCATCACTTCATCGTTTCATTATAGCCCGCTCATGCGTACCAGTGTATAACTGAGCTGTTGGGTTGTGAGGCAGCATTCAAATAAATAAATAAATATAATTGTCATGATTTACTTTCTTCAATGTTTGAATTTCGTAAAATTATAATTTGTTATTTCTCCCATCTGTCCATAGGTCAGCTCTTTGGCCTCTGCCCTTCACTCAGCCCAAGCCGGAGCTGAGCAAGCCCAGAACGCCGCATGGGCCGCCTCTGCTCAGGCCGCTTCTCAGGCCGCCATGTTGGCTCAGGCCAAAGATCGTCTCAACCAAATCTCTCAACAGCTCAGCATTGCTCAAGCCCATCTCTCAGCCACTCAACAAGCTGCGCATAAAGCTGCGGCTGCTGCTCAGGCTGCGCAAGCTAATGCTAACTCGTCGGGAGGTCATGGCGGTTCTTCGGGAGGTCACGGCGGATCATCGGGAGGTCATGGAGGTGCAGCTTCTGGAGGAGCTGGAGGTCACGGTGGAGCTGGCTGGCTATAAATGAAATTGTAGTTGATTTTTGTAAACTGAAATAGATAAGAAAGTTGCGTTTACTTTCTTATCTGAATTACTCCCTTGATTTCTGTACATTTCCTATACTAACTCCATCGCATTCATGCTTGGTTTGGATTTTAGAAACATAAAATTTATTTTCTTTTCGCACTCAAATTCACAATTGATTCAGTGATTCTTGATCAACTCATGATTTTGAAGAACCGAGTCTTTATGCAATGGAGTCTGAAGCTACTCAAAATCAAATAATCCATTTACATTTTACTTCCTTTCATGAACATCTTTTTACTGATACAATTTTCTGTAATATAATACTTTTCTTGTTTTCATTGACAATTTCATTGGACATGTTCGAAAATATTTTTTGATGATGACATTTCGTTGATTCTTCCGTAGAACTTCTTACATTGAAAAAAAAACTCGAAGCATGAATCGTGATGGATTAGTACATGGAATCTACTATTGTATATATATGCATCTAGGCTACATTTTCCTGCTTTTCTAAATTATGTATCATTTTATATATAAGCTATTTATTATATTGCTTTGGTGTGGATTCTGTCACTTCAAGTATATTATATTCATATTGTACATTGTGAATGAATAAATTATTGATTTACATTATAAATCGACTGGCCTTTTATATCTGCGGCTTTCATTCCAAGGTATTCCCTGAATATTATAATGTTTTTCTCACGTGTAGAACTGCCAAGGGTCATCATAAGCGATACTTTTACTCGAATCATATCATTCTAGAGGCTACGATTTGTCGTCTTCTATATCAATGAACATTATCGATTAGTGTTTCCAACCTCATTATTCATGACTGGAGAGCATACATAAAGAATTATTTATTTTTAGAAGAGTAATCTAATCCATATTACTTTCTTACTGAATGTCTGTTCAGACAATCCTACTTCTCTAACCATCAAAGAAACCACACATTTTTTAAATAATTGCTTCAAGTATTTTTCATTGATTATTATTCTTTGGTGGTCTATTATAGTCTTGTGTTTCGAGTACTATGCACTAAGATATGCGTTATGCAACGTTTAACAAAACGATGTCCGAAACGGTTCCACTTCATAGTTTGATCAACATCAAATACTTGAAAGTGAGGTGCACAAGATTGTTGTGACATACCTCATCAAGTCATGAACGTTTCCGTTTAGTTGTAAAAAATGTAAAAATGTATGTACTTCCTTACTGGGTTCTATTGGTCTGAATAGTTGAACTCATATATTTCCTTTTTATCATATAGGCCCTATCTTTATTTGTTTTTTACCCATGCAGAAATGATATGCTATCCAATTATGAATGGAGAATAAATATGAATGGTTTTCTTCATTCATTTTATAATTGAAGCACATTTTAACTCATTCATGATTTTTTTTTATTCGATCTCAGCAGATATCAAAAATATTTTATCTAAAATTTAGTTAAATATGTTCATTTTCCCTGGAATTATTAGTGTATTGTTTTCAGTTGAATGAATGATTTATTCTTCAGGACTCAACTAGAATCCCGCGTAAAGGCACATGATTTTGGACATTTTCGTCTCTTATTCGCTCATTGAGATCTCCAAATAATCCAACTGATGTTCTGGCGATGATAATCATCGTCAGCTCGATGAAATAAACAGTGAAGAAATATTGTTGAGTATATATATATATATATATATATATATTTATTTATTTATCATTATATATTCGTGTGTATGTGTGAATACGTTTGCCCAATGATTCATATTGTTTCTTAAATGGATTCACAGATCTAAGAGGAAATTAGAATAGAAAATGCATATCCAAAAAGTAACTGAGGATCCATTAAATTAATACATTATCAAATTAAATTGGATAAAGATAGAGAAGCAACAATATTAAATGTCATATAATATTCATCCGTAATACGAAGTGATATTGATGGTTCATAGTATTGGTTGTCTGAGCAATGTACTCTTTAAATGGGTCATCCATCAATACAAAACATTCCGAAAAATATAAAGAAAAATTGAGTCGCCAACTAATTGCATGAAAACTAATGAAAACTTCAGAGTGAACGCAAAAGAGCAACCTAAAAATCAATCTTCACATCGGGATCTTTTTGCGTTCAAGCTAACTATCTTAAAATGGTAATTTTTTTCTGAAATCACACCTCAATCCGTTGGTGAAAACTAATAATGCTCTCTATTATATCATATTATATCTTATTATATAATATATCAGATTAATTATCATTGAAAAAATATATTTTAGTAATATTTGTGGTCTCGACGAGACTGTGTGAATGGCAATTATTGAATTTTCACCACAATATATTATTCAACAATCGATACTCCACACAAAAGTCGAATATGAAGTACACTTCTTCTACAAAACTATTTCTTGCTCTGAATCGTGCTACTTGATTATACAGAACCGATTGAAAGTCTTTCTTATGAATTTTCACTATCGAACGGTTGTGTCGATCCACCAACTAACCTATTGTTTTATAACTATTCACGTATAAAAATCTTCATTTCCCGCAGTCATTAAACGTGTGAAATAATCGAAATATCAATCAACCATGTAAAATATATATTTAAACATAATGATTCTAAATTATTGTAAATATTAATAATTTATTAGTTTTTAATAATCGTGATTTGGTACACCTGGTACGATTTCCTGCTGACGTTTGAAAATCGATCGATTCGATATTTTAAAAAAATCGAATTAGCAACTTCACAGTATTTTTTGCCTGAATGTTAAGCTCATAAACTGATGTCTTAGTAAATAGACCACCAATAATTTACGGATAATTCTTACTTTTTGTGTCTTCCCTTTCTTGCTGTCATCTGAGTAAAGTGAGAACTATTAGAACTTCTCGGAGATCACGTGTACTTGGGTTTGTGGTTTTTTATTGTTCTCCTACTCTACCACTTTTAGCTGATAACTTGAAACACAAAATGCTTCGA
Source organism: Brachyptera putata (assembly GCA_907164805.1). Classification (NCBI taxonomy): domain Eukaryota; kingdom Metazoa; phylum Arthropoda; class Insecta; order Plecoptera; family Taeniopterygidae; genus Brachyptera; species Brachyptera putata. The sequence continues at coordinate 20,201,726 of OU015466.1, forward strand.
ATGTTGGCGTAACAGTTTTGGTATAAATAGTTACTCGAATCATACAAAGTTATCAGTCACCACTCAGCTTCCTTCAAGGAACAAACAGCATACACTAGCTGAGATTAACTGATTGGTAAGATTCATTACATCTGAATATTCGATTAAATTTAAATAGTACTGTGATATTGGAAGTAAATTGTGCCAATTAAATATTCGAGTATATATGCCTAATTGAATTAAATTCATCGTTGATTAAATCATAGTATTTAGTGGTTTCAATAATTTGTATATCATTTATTAAATATGGTTCAGTATTGTGAATCAAAGATTGGAGTCATTGATTTTTGAACTTCAAATTATCAAAGTATCATGAACATTATCATCAACGAAATTGCATGAATACTGATAATAATATCGGTGAACTACTAATAATCATAAATGAATAATTTTGAATTAAGAATAGAGACAAATAGGAATTTAATTAATTTGTTTCCAGTGAATATAAGAACTTCAAAGTGATTCAAAATACAACCGCTTTTCTTTCAGTTCTTTCAGTATCTCGAATGTCGTTCATCGTTCATCGTTCTTTATTTGGTTACTTACAATACTATAAAATGTTGATCGGGCGGTGATTTAATTGGGTGTATAATATCTTCGGATTTCTTAATCTTAAGGATTTATACAATTGATTTCATAATTTAAGTGTAGAACGATATAAAAGATTGAACTTAGCTCCAAAGTGACTTCGAAATTGATAATCAGAAAATAATTTTGATAATGATAATGATTTTATAACCCGTCGATTGAGCAGTGTTTTTTCAACATATTGTATCAAAATATATATACATATACGAAAATGTTAAAAATGCTTGCGAAAACTTTGATAAAAGTTGAAACTTGAAAAATATCTATGTTTCTCAGAAAATACTAGGAATGACAGAATAGAATCAACTGGGAGAAGCATCACAAAATCGATCTCAACACTCCAAAATATATAATCAATTATAATCAATCAAAAATCAAATTTATTTTATAATCAATTATTTAACAAACTGTGAATACCGAACTGATAAGTTTTATCATGACAATATTATTTTATTTTCATTTTCAATTTGTTTACTGGTAATTGAATATGTGACATAAATAACAAATACGATGTGTCTTTACTTATTTGTTTATTCATTATTATGCATCAATTAAATAGTCAATTGACTAAATTAGCTTAACTACTGGTACGTATGTGATGGCCCGTTGAACATTAAATAAATACTTCATTGACCACAGTAGACAATGCAAGTCATCAGACGTCGGACCATTAGACGTGTGATTCAGGTCATGCCGCGACCAATCGAGATGTTTGTTTTATTTATATTTTACAATAATTCAGGAAATCTGCTTTTTGTTTTTGACCAGTTTTGAAGAAACGAAATCATGCAGAACGTGAAACTATTCATTTGTGTAGCTTTCTTCGGTAAGTGTAATTTATATCCGCTTATTGTTAAAAAAAAGTGTTTTATTTCAACCGAACAATTCAATAGATTCTTGAATGTATTTAAATGTATGAATAAATTTTTGCTTCCATATTGTAAAACACACTTCATATCACTAATCCTCAAACCTGTATAGCTTGACCTCTCAAGCTATACAGGTTTGAGTGCATGCGCGGTGCTTATAAAAATGGAGAAGATTATCTTTACTATTTTTTGTACATGTTCTCGAACCAGCGTCATTTTTTTTTGACAATTCTTGTCTTCACATATTGATAATATGGCATGTTCCTGGAATTTTATAATAATCACAGTGTAATGTTTCAGGACTCGTCCTCGCTTTCGACAGCGAGTATGATCATCTGGACGACTCGGTTGCTCTCGAGTCAGCCGACATCAGAGTGAGTCAACATTAGCTTTTTGTCATTATTTCCAGACCAACTTAAAGAAACGATTGTGTTATTCAAGTATATTTTAGAGGTAATATTCAAAAAAACATTGGAAATTGAAACAGCAATTGAAATAGTGAAATACAACTTTCTTGAACAATTTTGGACATTTTACATGATCACTTGAGAATTATTCAACCGAACCGAGATAATTTCTTATCTTTAAAATTAAGAGAATAAATTATATTTGTATGAACATAAAATTAGGGTGAAAAACTAATACATTTGGTTATCTAGAATTAATAAATATAAAGAAGAACAAAGATTATTCTTCAGAATGAGTTTGAAAATTAAGAATAGTAATAACACATCTTCAAAATGCTGACAATGTATTCCAGTAATTTCTTGATAATTGATTACGCTAATTTTACCTCGTAGGTGAAGCGTGGCTACTCTGCCAGCGAAGAGGACGAAGACGGCTACAGTTTCGGTGATTTCGGTGCTGCCTCCAGTTTCGGTGGCTACGGAGCTCACGGAGGCCGTAGCAACAGCGGATATGGAGGCAGCGGAGGCGGCAGCTCCAATGGAGGTGGTGGAAGCGGAGGCGGTGGCGGCGGAGGAAGCGGAGGTGGAGGTGGCGGAGGACATTATGGTGGACATTATGGAGGAGGCCACGTTGGTAACAGCGCTGGTGCTGGTTTAGTTTCGATTGCCCAAGCCGCTGTGGATTCTGCTAACAATGCTATTGCTAATCAGCATACCGCTGGAAACCAAGCTGCGTATACGGCTAAGAATGGACTTGCACAGAATGCTGCTGCTGCTGCACAGACGGCTCAGGCTGCTCTTGCTGGTAAGTATTCAATTCTAGAGTTGGTCAAGATGAAATGCTGAATTTACAAAATAGTTCAACAATTCAAATTATGAACACAAGTAACAATATAAAACAACGTGAACGAACTTTTCACTCATTTTCACTCCAGCTCATTTTTCACATTTGTTTTCGGATTGAATAAGAGAAACAATATTTGATCAAATATTTGACTCACTGCACTTGAAATTAAGTGTATGAGTAGTAAACATGTCAGCTTATTTCAAGTTGGAGTTTCACATAGTTAAGAACTGTATACCTTAACTATAGTACATGAATAATATACATTTCAAAATGTATGTTTTATTTAACACTGTTACTACCCACATTCTGAACCTGACAACTGCATCATGTTTCGAAGTAATCATTCGGTGTTCACACCAATTCAACTCAGACAAAAACTGTTAAAAACTCGTTATAATGTTGATATATTCTGTGATACATTCTATCAGAATTCATCATATGTTTTATATTCAAAACTATATTCTACATAATTCCATGATTGCGATAATTATTATTAAGAAAATGTGTATGAATGATTAGCTATTACTACAAGATGCATGTGCACACACATAATATATTTCAAGACAACTACTTACCTTACTACTTACCTACTTACCTATCATCTCAGGTAAACAAGTCATCGTATCTGGTCTTGAGCAACAACAACGTGACGCTCATGCGCAGGTCGACGCTGAGGCGCAGCAATTGCAGCAAGCGCAGCGCGCAGTAAAATCTGCACAGAATGCATTGGCACAAGCCACCAGACAGGTAAAGACATACTTCAAGATATTGTAATATAACAAATCCAACAACTCTTTGAACAATCTGTCAACAGAAATTTCAATGAACCGTTCTCTAGTTTCAGTCAACTAGAGCACTGGTTTTAGAACTGGAATAGACAAAAATAACATTACTCATATTTTGAATATTATATAATGACAATATTTTACAAACTGGTTTTTCAAATTCCATTGATTCCATGTGATATTTAATTGCGATGGTTGTTATACGAAAATTTCTTATCTTCTTCGCATGCAAAAATACTTTCTTGGAACTAGATATATAAAAAAATAAATAGCCCAGTTTTGTATTATTCTTGTATATTTACATTTCCAATGCTTCAAATTTGTATTAATAATAACATCGTGTATTTTTCCCAGGTAAATGCCGTGACTGCTGCACTCAATACCGCCCAAGATAACGCCGACCAAGCCGCAGCCGCAGCGGGCGAAGCCGGTGCTGAGCTTGCGCAGCAAAGTGGAATGTTGGCTACTGCTAATCAACGATTCCGACAAATCAGTGCACAGGTAAATTATTTTCAAAACAGTTTATTTAGTATGAATTAATATGGGGGAAAGGTGTGAAGCGATAACTTTTATTCCAATATTAGTTATATTGTTAGTTTTGGTGGAAGGGCCGGGTTTTTAAGAATATCACTTATATTGTTAGTATTGGTGGAAGTGCCGGGTTTTTAAGAAGTTTAACAATAAGAACAAGCTTGTCGTTAAATGTCGGAAAACTTTGAATTAGTGAAACTTGAAGCAGAACAGTGATACATTGATGGTCACTATTATCTTAAACACGAATATATCATTCCCACAGTAATTTTCACAGTGGAGTATATAATTTTTGCTCATTTCCACAGTAAGTCAAACTAGTAATAACACTAGTTGATTACTTCAATATTAATGACTTCAATGAGCAGTCACCCTCGATAGCTCAGTCAGCTGCGGCCCCACTTAAGAAGCTGAAGTCAACGTTGGGCGTGGGTTCGAATCCAGTCTTTTCACTTATCATCACTTCACAGTCTCATCGTAACCTGCTCATTCGTACCCCCATATAACTTGACTGTTGGTAGGGTCATTAAGCGAACAATAATCATTCAATCAAATGATAGTTTGAAATTACAAATTGTTGTGATTGTTTCAGCTTGCCGATGCACAGACCGATTTAGCCGCTACTCAGCACGCCGCTAACCAAGCCGCCGCAGCCGCCGCTCAGGCTCAGGCTAACGCTAACAAACACTCCTACGGACTGCACAGTAACTCAGGAGCATCTGGCGGAGGAGGATGGGGATCTTACTAAAATCTGAAACATTCTAATTAACATTACTGCCAAATCATTCATGAATATACGTTCATTTCCATTTTGAAATGTTTCCGATATTGATTACATGAATGAATTATGAATTAATGTGTTAAGTTTCATGTGTTTAAATATTCACTCGTTTTATTTTTTATATTTGTGTTATTGGTTTTTTTCTATGTTTTTGTGCTTCTTGTTGATTTTTTGATAATAAAAATGTTATTGCTTATTTCTCTTGTTTTATCTCAATCATTCATACATTCCAATCATTTTCCAATCGACTGACTGTTTTCAGATTTTGGAGATGACATCTGATACATTTAATTACTGTGATTGAATTATTCAAATGATCATAATACTATCTTATAAGATTATTATAATTATTTGACTGATTATCATAATTATTCATACATCTTATAATGTCAGAATAACATATTACCTCTTATTTATAAACATATTCCAAGCTATTTCAATTCTGATTGGAATGCCCTGATTGGCAACGTTCTGCGTTAGAAAATTAAGGCAAGTCTAGCTAGGATTCGAGTCCCACATAATTGATTCATCCATTTCCTGAAAACCCTATGTAACCTACCCTCTACATGTGATGTGTGTATTCCCTCTCATTCGAACTCCCTGTTATCCCAGTTTGAGTTGGATATTTTGAACATACAATAACCAACCATTTCTGATTTGAACCTAATTCCCATTTATCTGCTTCAATACAACTGCATTATACAAACTTTATAATAACTAGATTGATACAACTGAGTTATTTCAATGTAAATCTTTTGAACTTTTTCTCTTGGAACACACAATTAAGTTTCAGTCATTACTATGTAAAAACTGAACAACCAACTTATACTTAAGAGACTTATCTTACCATAAATTGACCTGTGACCTAAAATGAGAAATTATTCGGACAGAAAAATTGTCAGTAAAACAATATAGCAACGGAACATTAGGTCTAGTTTGCCCCGAGCGACATTCGGACAGACCGCAAAAACTACCATGAAATCACTTCGAATATTCTTTGGTCTATGATTGAACTAACATCAGTAAAACATGAAGACTATGGGATACAATGTAACCTGAGACACAAAAAAATACACAAAAAGAATCTGATTAAAATATGTTCGATTGTATCAGGTCTATTGTGTTCCATTTTTCATCTGAAAGCTTCTTTAATTCAATTGTGCTCATTTTTTTCGCCCCTGTTATATTGAATTGATAGTGATTGTATTTGCTCATTAGATAGGCAAAGGCGATGTCTAATAACCTATTTAGTAGACATAGAAAGTTGACGAAACCCTGTCATTTTCGTACAATGACTCGAACAATAGACTTCAACATTAATTATAACTTCTGATTAATAACATAGATAGGCGATATTGAAAACATATTATTGATTGACTAATTAAAAATTGATTGTTTGTAAGTAGTTGTTAGAAAGTTTGGTTTTGAAATAGTTTTTTATTCCAGAGCGTATCAATAATGACACGGGTGTCATCTTCAATATCAAATTAAGAAGCTTTCGATTACGAAATCATGAACATCAATTAAACGAAATATAATTGCTGAAGGCCTCCATGTAAAGTCGAGTTTGAATTCTAATATGTGTAATATGAATCAGTTCCATTATATGATGCTGGATAATATGCTACACATATAGAATGCAATAAGTAAAAACAATATACTATAAATATTTAATGAAAATCATAAATTAAACAGATTTATATTCCACATTTCACAACCCTAGCGGTGAGCAGCCATGTAATAGAAGATTTTCTCTGTCATTCAATTAATCTCACTTAGATTTTTCATTAAAAAACAATATAAAGAGAACAAAGGTTGCACACTTGCAATATTTATCAAATGCAAGGTCTATATGATTATGGTTTGATACCATTATGACATTACATGCATGTCACCATTAGATATATTATAACAAACGTTTCACTTTATTATGTATGATTTACTCTTATTATATAGAAGGTTTCACGTTGTTGAGTATACTGATATAGTATTACTTATGAACATGTTATGAGTATTCATGCAATTTAACATAATTAAAATATTCATGTTCATTAGTTTTTCATTGTAAATACAATGTGAATCTATTCTACAACCAGTACACTCTACAGTTGTTACTGTCGCTAGATTTTACTTTTTTTTAAGTAATTTTTTTCATATGGTGTTTTCTTTGTTTTAGAAATTATCTCTGACATAACCAGATAGATACTCGATTTACTTTGGCTTCGTTATGATTTTTCTAACAAAATGTTCTATATTACATAGATAATTAAGTTTATTATCTGGTGTCGAAGAGCCAGCAATATAACACTTCCATCGGTAGATACTATGTGCTTGTTGAAACAGTAACAGAAGAGGGAAAACCTACTCAATTCCCAAAATGCAATATTGGGAATATTGCAATATGCAATATAAAAATAATATTTTACAATAGGTTCGATTACTTCACCTTATTTTTATAATTATATACGAAGAGGGACGATACACATAGCCTCTTACTGACACCTAGTAACACTTAAATATGGCACGAAACATGCATTTCATTACAAATTGAAGCATGCTCTAAGGCGTAAGGACGAAGGTTTTATCTTTATCGACATGTATGTCAGACAATTATAGAGACGATAGGCCGTCAGTAGTAAAGAATACAATAACGCCGGTTATAAAAGTTGTTTTTATGATGGTGTTAATGCTTTATTCATTCATAAAAGGAATGGACAGGGTTTAGGATTTATTTGTGCTAAATTTCCGATTCGGTAAGGTGTATTAAACAAAGTTAAAATAGTCGTATAATTCATTTTATTATAGCCTATGACGTAGTTATATACATAATATAACACCATGTTGCCTCAGACTCTACATCGTATAAGTTTACAGTTAGCTACTCCCATTATACAGAATATATTTAAATACCGGGTCAATAAATAAATAACTTAAATATAAAATAGTTATTTTGGATTCAAACAATGATATAGTTGTTCATTTTCCCTATTGAATCAATATGATATTATTACACTTCCAATATGGGTACTTTTTTAATTATTGGTGTATTGATTCAATGAAATTGTATTCAATTACATTCAATATTGAATAATGCGAACGTGCCAAAAAATAGTCCGAATCATATTTTGGGACATTTAGCTCCCAGAATAACACTCTTCTGTATATAGTTATTTGAAAAATAGGACTTCATGAAGAAGGTGTATTTGTAATAATTTTCAATGATATTTCTTTTTAAATTACAGTATGAATTCAATCAACACAAATATCAGATAAGTACTATTTACACCGAAACCATTCTCAACAATTTTGTATCATTTTGTATTTTGTATCATCACTTTTCCGCATGCCCAACAATTGCAATGATGATCAATTTGAAGTATTACTAAATTTCAACTCTCTAATTGATAATCTATATTACGTAGATGCGGTACTTGAGTACTTAAGTACTGTACATAGATGCGCCACTTAAGCAGTAATTCAATTGTCATCCTTCTAAATGATCACTCCGCATTTTCACGCACCGTGTCGTCATCACAACTGAATTGAGTTCTGTTTTTTTATTTGATTAACATATTGTTACAGTGTGTATTATCTGGATGGAATTTGATCGTATTTCAATAATAATATATGGAAACAAATAAATAGGTATTGTGTACGTAGATAAAATTATAGGGATAATTTAACATGATATGATGAGTAGATAATCATTGCATGTCTATCTGACAGTGATTTCTCCTCCATAAAGCAAACTTTGTTTGATGGTTTACTGAATGTTAGATCTCATCTTCATTGACAGCTAACACGTTCAAACTCACTACTTTCATTTTCCACCTGTAAAAAGGTGTTACTTTATTCATATGCGATAGTATTTAATCAATGGAAATGTTCGTGTGTATATAATATTGGTAAAGGTTTTAACATTGTAATGATTTTGACTTTCTATATCATGACGGAGATTCACTCTTGAAACGATGGCACATATACAATTCCATCCTCTGAAGTTATAGAGAAGCAAATCAAATATAAATTAATTTTCAATCTCAAGAACCATGTTGGAGGTGCATTAATTTCAGTTCTAGTTTAATTCCATTTGTATTAGGACCAACAACATGGTTATTTCATTTCATTCCTTTTCAATATTTCTTGAGACAGAATTTAAAATATTTTTCGTAATAACTGGCTTGAAACAGTTGTATTTTGTAGAGAGTACGGACGCTGATTTAATCGATTGTAGATACAGTTTTGTATTGATTGGAACGTCATTAAATCTCCATACGTACAGTACAAATATTTCGATTTTACACTCAATTGTGTATAAGAGAGTAAGAGAGAATTTAATCACCACCAGGCGATAATATAATGGATGTACACATCCACACTTAAATCTAAATAAATAATGCCTTCCACTACACAAACTCAGTCACAACAGCATTTAAGTATAAAAATATACGATTGTTATTTAGAATCATAATTTATAATTCGTGAAAAATCATTCTTTCAAATCATAGTCACATAGTTCATATCACCCACCAAAATTTAACGTATCATTAAAAAATGTGATTTGCACGTTATAATCTATCACGTTTGGCTATTAAACTATGAATTCATATATAATTAAAATTACTAATCATTCGATATCAATCACGATTAGCTCTTCTTGTAAGTCGAAAAAAATGCTAACGCTTTCATAAGTTGGTAGCTTTTCGAGATCGGGATATTACTGTCGTAAAGTTTAGCCGACGTCTTGCAGTCGACGTAGAACCACCAGTTGCATTTCAGAATCGTTTGATCGAAGAGGGTTGATTCTGGACACAGGAAACTTTTCATGATGAGACCGTCGTCGGTGAAAGCGCACACATGGAAAACCTACGACAAAATGAAGACAATTATACATTTGATGGTCATTCTCTTGACGAAACGAGAGAAAGGAAATTGAGAATAATCTTTATATGTGTTTCATTCCCAATCTAGTAGGTTGCATATTAACACAGAATTGACAACAAAAAATTATTATTCGAACAATTTTAATATTTTGGGATTCCTTTTTCCTTAATTACTGATCCATACCATCACGTTTACAATTTTCTGGAATAAATAAATTCAAGTCATATTAGAAAGGGATTGTCAAAAAAATGTCAAAACATTTCCAAATATTACTCAGTTGATGATTGGAATTGGAACAGTCAACTGAACAACAGAAGATTGTATTGTAATTCAGTAACAAATTATCGAATACATCAGTTGATCAATATTTGAACAAATTATTATATAACTATACCCTTTTCCTGCTATTTACTGATACTCGAGTTTGAGGAGGGTCGAGGGGCCTCTCAAGACAGGTAACTAGCTCTCGTGTCTGTGTGTCATGTCTACTCATTTTTGTATGTCAGACAGCAGCAAATGAAGTACGCTAAATGTCTTGATTATAACTAACAGATGTTCTCAATTGTTTATTGAGCTCAACTCAAATAATGTGTGCCATTTTAAAAGTGCTTCAATTAGGATCTAAGTATGAGTACGCACCAAATGCTCATTTCAAGATGAGCGAGATATTTATATGAAATTAACTCGAAAGTATACACATTGATATACGTTGTTTTCAGAACTATTTAGATTCAACCATCGAGTTTTTTAAGTTGAAACTAATTTGAAACCAAAATTCCTTTGTTTTGCAACGGTAATACCTCAACTTTATAATAACGTACAATTTTTTCATGTAAAATATCAAACAAATTTTTTCAAACTCAACAGAAACATGTAAAAAAACAATCGAACATTCATCGAAAAATTCATATTACTCGAGAAATAATTGGAACATTTTACCCAAATTTACCCAAATTGTAATATCATTTTCCGAAAACGAGCAGAACTGATATTACTCAAAAACAATAAAAATGTATTCTAGCATGACACCAATGCCTAGAAAAAGTATCACGACGATTAGATTATTTTTCTGACGTGTATGCATCCCGTTCACACACACACAATACAAGCCCAATTTCTTCCAGTGTTTAAATGAAATCTTTGTTACGCTCATCTAATGAAGAAAACTGTGAGCAAAATTTACTGAAAATAGTACATTGTAACTTTGATGTTACATACTTTTATAGCGTTGATACGTTCACACATTCTCCAGTGAATGTATATGCCTCTAAATAAAAGTGAATATGCATCTGTAAAATGGATTATATAAGCCCGTAGTCCTAGTCGTATAAGTCCCTATACATGTGATATCAATATACGGCCTACATTATGGAATTTAATGCATACAAATTATAGTTTGCGAGTAAATTAAATGTATAGTAGAATAAGAAAGATGGAAAGATACAATTATGATATATATTATAAAATAATTCAACTTATGTGTCTGGTAGCACTTCCGTGACTGTTTTTTTTATTTTCCACTTTTTCACATGCTGAATTGCGTGATAAATACCTAGGAAACTGAGACATTATTATTATTATTATGAACAGATAATCGTGTACTTTAACTACACTATTGCTTTATTTAGTAACTTTGATATTAAAATAGTGACTATTTCTCGAGATTGCACGAATAAAGCGCGTGAAAAAAAGGTTCTGCATAATATAATAGATATTTTTATGGAAATGTGTAATAAGATGGAATTATGTACTAGCAGAATCATCTCTACAATTGAGTGGGAGAAACGTGTTTCTAGTTCTTGAATAATATTGCACAATGCACAATCTATTGTTTACACGTTGCAATATAATGAATAGTAGATATTGTGACTGACATACTTGAGTAGATTCTGACAATTAATTACTGATTTTTATTTATGCGCGCAGGACTTTTTTTCGTCCTTACATGGTTTTTATGTTAATTATAAGTATACATAATATTGGTGTCATATAGCAGGATTTGTAATTGGGTTTAAGCGACGCTTTCTTTTCATTCATTTCTTTTGTGTTCGGATAGCAGTTGTTTTTATCTATTCTATCGATTCTTGATTCTTTGTGAACATTATTTTAATTAGTGTTATTTTTTGTGAGATGTATGAATATTTCAAAGAAGCGAACAACATCTCTGTGCCTATCAACTAACTTCAACTTCAACTTTTACTACTTGAGGTAGTTAAATACCTGTTGAAGCAAATTCATTTTCACATTTTACTTATCGCTTACTTTTCAGTAGATACATTTCTTATTCAAATTCTTCTTCAGTTGCAATTCAAGTTTTTCGTAGTAGATGAAGAACATTGACGATACATTATTTCTCATGTGTGATGACACATTTCTAAGAGAAACAATTGATGTATCATAACTGATATTCACATATATTCATCATTTCAATTCGATGTAGGCCTATTAATTATTGAAAAACTCTGATATGATGTGATTAATTGTGAACTCGAATATAATACACCGAACCCACATTATTACAAGTATGCACATAAGCATTCAATGATGAACATCCATAATATATAGTTGAATATTATGACTATGTCTGCATTTTATTGATTATAAAGATTATTGATTGTCCAACAGACTAACAACATAACAATTCTCAATAATCACGATGCATATATTTTATTCTATACTTACATTTTTTTCACTCGGATGAGATATACCTTTCTCTTCATAAAAAGAAGCATCAGGTTTATTCTTACAGATAAAAATGATAATTTTTTCAATTTTCCGCAATGATTGTAAAAACAGGCCTGCATTTTTAATTTCATGAAAAACAATAGACGTCTGATAGTATATATACCATCAATCATATGCTTGATCACTCGTCAATAATACAAAGATTATCAATGGTGTAATTTAGAAAGCCATGATATATGTATAGACAGTTATGAAATATATTTATTCATTCGTGTGACCCACAGCTGTTTTATTAATAGGACATTAAATGCTTGCTAGTTTATATGGATGTATATTTGTTATCATTATGCAATAATATTTTTAATTTTCTTCTGAATATGTTAGACAACAAAACTAATGTTTCCAGTCTGTATTTTTTTAATACTCTTTTTCTAATAATTTTTTCAATAATAAAATGTCATTGCAAACCGAATTGACACAATTGTTGCATATAGACACTGTTTTTGCTTGAAATGAACACAGCAATAATATTTCTTGTTATATTTCTCAGTCTCTTACACATTGCTGAGTAGTTTGTATACGTAGGAGATATTGAAATTGTGAGATACAGTTCTTAATTGTATCTCACTGTCCCTTGTTGAACTTGTTGTCCACTTGTTGAAGTGGTCTACAAGCTATCAAAACCTAACCTGACCTAAATCTTGCTGAACTATAGCTATATGGATACGCAACTCTTGCTTATTCTTAACGCAGACTCTTTTCAGAGCTAGGAAACATGAGGGTGAATTGTTGGGTCTTTCAGTATTGCATGGTGAATAAAGCTCAAATGACATTTTGAATCAGATTATTGTGATCCTCGACATTTACTTCATAGAGTAGTCTATACTGTTTTTTTCTGATCTGTGCGTGATATCTTCTACAAGAGACATCGTCTAGCATTTTATGACTAGAACATTGCTTATCATGTCCAACAGGTCATTTTAATAATTCAACTCATAAAGCAGAATGGCATATGATAGAATAAGCGAATAACTTGCCATGCATCCTAGATCTTCATCGGCGTAAAGACCCGGGAAATGTTTCTGATCACCACAGTAGAAAGAAGTGTCGGGTAATTCCACACGTGAAGCAAAGTTATCATCAAAGTTCTTGTCGTATCCTACGGGATAATATTCCTTCGGAGCGTTCATCACTTTACTGATCGACGATAATGGATACTTTTTCGATCCCCCGATAGGTGCCATGGTAGTCGGCCTCGCAGTCGTAGTTGTGACAGGTTCCTGAAAAACATTGTTTAGATAGTATTTATATATTGTTAAGGATACATTTCAGTATTCACCTTCATGGCAGTGGAAAACCACGACAAACCGAACTATTAAACCCAGTAACAGTAATTGAGAAACGTATTACTAGTTTATATCATCAGCTATAGTAATTCTTCATTCGGGACTTTGTTCCCGGATTTTGTATGATAATCCCATCATTTGGGCACTTATAACAACTTGAATCATTACGACATGCTGGACATTTCATCAAGACTGCCGAGTCTTGAGAAAGGCGAGTTTCGGCTCGTTATAAATAATATTAAAAAGGATTATTATAAACTATAAAGGCTTCCGGACATTTATTCAAAAGAAAGTTAGTTTTCGTCAGAAATGGAGAATTTTTTTATGTCTACTGTCTAGTTCTTTACTTGAAAATGTTGTATTTTGCCTGTTATTTTGACGAAATTTTGTTTGTTATTATAGTCTTTTATATTATATAGACTGCTGTTTGTATCAATTTCATAGTGTGCTTTTTTATATGTCACTCTTTACTACCTTTCTAGAATTAAAACTAGCGTGTGGGCCATAACACAAATCGATGGCCATCAGTGTTATTTTCTATAAACCTACAGAAGGATGATTTTTAATCATCTGTGTTCTCATTTAGGTTGATTGCATGGTTCTCTAGATAATCTATGAAATAAACTTTGAATAATCATACCATTTTATACGTGATGAATTTTCATAACATCAACTGTAAAATGTACATATGAAACCACGTATAATATAATAATCAGTTATATACAGATAAAACGGAAAGTTTATACCAGTTCGTACATATTGGGGTTAGTTAGAATTATCAACTACATAAACATGAATATCGATTATCCATAGAACGTAACTTCCACTTAAGGCAATCTATAATATTATCAATGAAGCAAAATCTAATGAAAAAATAACCGAAGAGTTACAATCCATCCACGTTATCGGATTGAACTCATAATTATATACATTCCTCTGTTCATGATTATGATTATATACGTTTCTAAATGGATTATAGCAACAACTTCATTCTTACATACCATGCATAACACGTGTTAAATGATGAAAACGGTCTTTAACTTTTTGTCCTTAATTGCCTGTATGGGCACCAGTCATCAAACAACCAAATTTTAATGTAAGAAAATGTGGATTGAAGGCCTGATGTGCCAAAGATGTGAGCTTTCCACACGAAGAATTTAATGCTTTTCTAACTCAACCTGTTATTAAAACCATCAAGAACATGAGTCTGTATTCTGAAATTTTCACACTTCTTGAGTGTATTTTAATTACAATTTGATTGATGTTAATTTGTTCATAATTTAAGTTTCTATGCGATCGAAATAAGCCGTAGCCAGAGGGCTAATGGTGTAAACCGTACTCGTGAAATGAGAAATCTTTCTTATGAAGCGTTTCAGATTTAAGAATGTGAAATAAAAACAACAATGACATGAGGATTTCTTGTGCAGGGGCTGCTTGTGCTTGTGCTGATCTCATTAAAGTGATCAAATTGAATGATTGAGTACAGTCAAATATAAAACGCTCGCGTAATCTTGATAGTTGATTGTCATCATTTGGTTGAATCTATTTTCAAATTGAGATTTGATACGTTGTTCATTAACAAATTGTAACCTTTCAAAAAAATTTAAAAAATCGAATCATATGTAATTAATTTTATTCCACATTTTATTGACGGTATTAAAGAGATACCATTACACCTGTATCATAATTTCGACATATATCAATCTGCACAAAAGTTGTCACCAAAAACTGTCATTTCTCTACGTATCCGCCATGCGTTCTTACAACAACAGTTCCACATTTCTACTGACAAAAGACAAGAATATTGAACATATTACTACACCAGTACCTGTTGTTGCTGTTTAAGCAGTTGTTGCTGTCGCACAGCAATGGCGGCTGTAATGGCTTCCACGCTTAGATTCGAAGCTTGAGCTAGTGCTTTAATCGAGTGTCCCATAAGCGTGTCTTCCGGCTTGAGTTGATACGCACTACTGACGTCAGAGGGTAGTAGTTGCTGTTGGGCAGCGTTGGTGGCGAGGGTGCGGAGAGTCAAGGTGTTATCACTGAGACCATGGTCGTAGACGGGTGATATCGAGTCCTTGCGAACCTGGACAAATTACAGATATATATCAACTCCAAAATATCACTCTTATGACTGAGACGAGTAACCCAGTGGTTAATACACTGAACCGTCATTCAGGAAACCGGGGATCCTGACAGGATTTTTCGTGGTTCAGCTCTGTCGTTCGGGTGAATACTGGGATGGTTCATTGAGAACAGGCCAGTGCCGACTAATCTGGACTAATCTGTTCCGGTTTATAATCACTTAGTCTATTGGAATTATAGAACAGTGCCAGTCGTGGTCGATTATTTAAAAACGCCTTACTTAAGGACACCACGAATAATCTCATTCATGATGGTCGACCATGGAAGGAGTCGAACCCCGGTCTGTTAAATGACAGTTCAGATCTCAGTGAGCCACACTACTGTCAATTTATACTGTATTCCACAGTAATCTAATGTTCTATATATGATGTCTTCAGATGGAATAAATAACCTAAAAGAAGAATGTATGATTATTGACCGAGAAAATCGATCATAGTTTTCGTATCGATCAACGATGAATTGGAATTGAAGATTATAGACAGAACAAGGGTCTATTCTACTTTAGATTGGCAATATAATGCACAAAGACTATTCCAATTTAATCATTCTAGGAATATTGTGACTTGCAAAACCATAAAACATGATTTACGTACGAATCGTGAAATAGTAAAACAAGAACATAAAATGAAATGGTGGTACATTATTATAGAGAGTGCAGATGGGAATAATATTAAACGAACTGTCAATATTAGGCGTTGAATGGAATGTACAGATATAGAAAGAAATGGAATCGTGTATTTAAATGGAAGAAATATTTTTTTTTATTCTCAAGTCGAAGTCGAAGTTGTTACAAACTGTATGTTCTGAAATTGACCTTTTTTCGACCATTAGCTGTACTTCAATCTTGACTGAATTTGTCGAAGAAGTATGGAGCCAATTCTCAAAGTATTTCCCAAATGTTCGGGATACAACACTGTTCTGTCAATTAGTTCCTAGTTTCATTACAGCGATTGCTTAAATTAAACTGAATATTACACTCTTTCCGTCAACCAAGTCATCATTTCTTGTCTTTCGCTTACCTGAAAATGATTCGTAGCCGCCTGTAACGAATTCCTGAAAGCCTGCTGCGCCGACACCATTTTCACCCCCGCAATCTGTGACGTATGCGGTACATTCACACTCGTCAACTGTGTAATCGACGCTGGCAACGCTTGGAATGCGGGCACCCCGACGCCGCCTCCAAGGGACGGCGCGGTAATCGTTTGTAACGCCCCCGCATAGGCTAGCCGGGATGGCCGGGAATTGTTCTGAGCTACCAGGATAGCAGGAGCTGCTAAGAGGTGTTGGAACTGGGGTTGTTGTGATAGCGTCGGTTTGGTAGGGGCGGGGAGGATGGGCTTGAAGGGGGGGACGGTGATCGAAACTTGACGGGCGGAGAGTACGCGTGGGCGGGGCTTGTTGTTATTGATCGAACGGGCACTGCTTTTTCGTTTAACCTGTAACGAGATGAAAAAGTGGAATTTCGTTAATTATGATGTACAAAACTTCAACTTTTGGGAAAATATACAAGAAAATTAGATAAGTTGATATTCGAATGAAATATAGAGTGAAATTCGAGTGAAACTTTTGGAAGTGCGGTAGAAAATTGCATAATTTTCTCCAGGAAAACCATCCAATTTTGATCATTATTCCCTATAATGTGTAATTAATTAACTTAAATGAAAATACAATATTACGTAAATTATACTGTATTCATTGTCTTTGTTATATCATAGTTCCAATGAATTGAAACACAATTTGGTGGAGGTGCCATATCTCACAAATTAACTAGTTGCCTTCCTTTCTCTCCTAAATAACAAATTCTCAACTTGAACTTTGTATTTCTTACAACGGAATCTAAATGCTTTACTTGCAATGCTCGTAATGCAGTTATTGATACGTTGGCATACCACCCATACAAGTAAACAGGTGTATCACTGAAATGCTAATAAAATACAATACAATACAATACAATACTACCTCGTACACTGTTTGGAGCGCGAATAATGAATATCAATGAAAATGGTCAAATGTGTTCAAAAGTAGTTTTCATGAATCTACAGAAATTCCTCTGGATGATTTTTTGAAACTCAGTCGGTGACCGTGTCAAATAATTCGATATTTTTTCTACTGATATGATTTCACTTCACAATTGCAATAAAACCAAAGTCGTGGATTATAATCGAATCATATCTGTATTATATTTATATTACATAATATAATGAATATATTCGAGTATTGTCCACGATTGCTATTTTATTTTACGCTGATATCTTCGGATAACTTTCTAATCACACTACAAAGTTGATGCACATTGTGAGACCAACAAAATTGATGTAAAAAATACTAGTTTGATGCTATCAAGTACCAATTTGTAATAAATACTAATCTAGGTCAAAGTCGCCCATCGCGTGAAATCTAGTACGTAATACATTACCAATCTCATTTAATCAAAAATAGAAATGACAAATTGAAATGACCGGAACAACCGTGATTGATTTTGACAACCGTTATTATCGTATTGTTATGACTCCACTACAATACAGTACAATGATCGAGTAATAGAACAACAATAATAAACACATAAATGAACACAATGAAACTACACATATGAATGAACAAAGAAATATTTACTATCTTCCAAACCAAACCATTTCACTGCATAAAATACACGTTTTTTTTTCTAAATCAAGCATGATAGAAAACAACATTCGATTTCGTCAATGATGTATTGATGATTATGTATTGATATATTCTCAAATGAAAACTGAAAATTTTAATAACCAATAACAAAGTGTGATAACAATAGTCTAATTTACCAATTATCACGTGGTACACCCGGTGTGGTGGTATTTCTATACTGTAGCTGATTATTACACCCCAGTAATGAAATGCTGGCTGATGATTACTGTACGGTAATCATCAGCCAGGCATTTTAATACTGATCAGTACAAATATGCTGGCAGATGATTACTCCCTCTGATTTCTTATTACTGATATATTATGTGACCAGATTAATAATAATCCAGCGGATCTTTACTGAATTCCATACACCAGTAGTATAAAATCCAGCATTTGTTTACTCCCTCGGGTGTGAAACATGAATGTGAATCGAAATACTGAGGTAAAATTAATCCGGCGGAACTTTACTGTCATTTATCAGATAGGTAATAATAATCTGGCAGATCATTACTGTCTTGTTTCTGGATACTTTTTTCAACGATACTTGAGGTAATAATAATCTGGCAAATCTTTACTGTCTTGTTTCTGAATACTTTTTTCAACGATACTTGAGGTAATAATAATCTGGCAGATCTTTACTGTCTTGTTTCTGGATACTGTTTCCAATTATACTTGAGGTAATAATAATCTGGCAGATCTTCACTCTCTTGTTTCAAAATATTGTTTTCAACGATACTTGAGGTAAAAATGATCTGACAGATCTTTACTGTCTTCTTTCTGAATACCGTTTTCAACGATACTTGAGGTAATAATAATCTGGCAGATCTTTACTGTCTTGTTTCTGAATACTTTTTTCAACGATACTTGAGGTAATAATGATCTGGCAGATCTTTACTGTCTTGTTTCTGAATACTGTTTTCAACGATACTCGAGGTAATAATAATCTGGCAGATCTTTACTGTCTTGTCTCTGAATACTGTTTTCAACGATACTTGAGGTAATAATAACCTGGCAGATCATTACTGTCTTGTTTCTGAATACTTTTTTCAACGATACTTGAGATAATAATGATCTGGCAGATCTTTACTGTCTCGTTTCTGAATACTGATTTCAACGATACTTGAGGTGATAATAATCTGGCAGATCTTTACTGTCTCGTTTCTGGATACTGTTCCCAATTATACTTGAGGTAATAATAATCTGGCAGATCTTCACTCTCTTGTTTCATAATATTGTTTTCAACGATACTTGAGGTAAAAATGATCTGGCAGATCTTTACTGTCTTCTTTCTGAATACCGTTTTCAACGATACTTGAGGTAATAATAATCTGGCAGATCTTCACTGTCTTGTTTCTGAATACTTTTTTCAACGATACTTGAGGTAATAATGATCTGGCAGATCTTTACTGTCTTGTTTCTGAATACTGTTTTCAACGATACTTGAGGTAATAATAATCTGGCAGATCTTTACTGTCTTGTCTCTGAATACTGTTTTCAACGATACTTGAGGTAATAATAACCTGGCAGATCATTACTGTCTTGTTTCTGAATACTATTAAAATACTATTATTATTACCTCAAGTATCGTTGAAAACAGTATTCAGAGACAAGACAGTAAAGATCTGCCAGATTATTATTACCTCAAGTATCGTTGAAAACGGTATTCAGAAACAAGACAGTGAAGATCTGCCAGATTATTATTACCTCAAGTATCGTTAAAAACAGTATTCAGAGACAAGACAGTAAAGATCTGCCAGATCATTATTACCTCAAGTATCGTTGAAAAAAGTATTCATAAACAAGACAGTAAAGATCTGCCAGATTATTATTACCTCAAGTATCGTTGAAAACAGTATTCAGAGACAAGACAGTAAAGATCTGCCAGATCATTATTACCTCAAGTATCGTTGAAAAAAGTATTCATAAACAAGACAGTAAAGATCTGCCAGATTATTATTACCTCAAGTATCATTGAGAAAAGTATTCAGAGACAAGACAGTAAAGATCTGCCAGATTATTATTACCTCAAGTATCGTTGAAAACGGTATTCAGAAACAAGACAGTGAAGATCTGCCAGATTATTATTACCTCAAGTATCGTTAAAAACAGTATTCAGAGACAAGACAGTAAAGATCTGCCAGATTATTATTACCTCAAGTATCGTTGAAAACGGTATTCAGAAACAAGACAGTGATGATCTGCCAGGTTATTATTACCTCAAGTATCGTTGAAAACAGTATTCAGAGACAAGACAGTGAAGATCTGCCAGATTATTATTACCTCAAGTATCGTTGAAAACGGTATTCAGAAACAAGACAGTGGAGATCTGCCAGATTATTATTACCTCAAGTATCGTTAGAAACAGTATTCAGAGACAAGACAGTAAAGATCTGCCAGATTATTATTACCTCAAGTATCGTTGAAAACGGTATTCAGAAACAAGACAGTGATGATCTGCCAGGTTATTATTACCTCAAGTATCGTTGAAAACAGTATTCAGAGACAAGACAGTAAAGATCTGCCAGATTATTATTACCTCAAGTATCGTTGAAAACAGTATTCAGAAACAAGACAGTAAAGATCTGCCAGATCATTATTACCTCAAGTATCGTTGAAAAAAGTATTCATAAACAAGACAGTAAGATCTGCCAGATTATTATTACCTCAAGTATCGTTGAAAACAGTATTCAGAAACAAGACAGTAAAGATCTGCCAGATTATTATTACCTCAAGTATCGTTGAAAACAGTATTCAGAAACAAGACAGTAAAGATCTGCCAGATCATTATTACCTCAAGTATCGTTGAAAAAAGTATTCATAATCAAGACAGTAAAGATCTGCCAGATTATTATTACCTCAAGTATCGTTGAAAACAGTATTCAGAAAAAAGACAGTAAAGATCTGCCAGATCATTATTACCTCAAGTATCGTTGAAAACAGTATTCAGAAAAAAGACAGTAAAGATCTGCCAGATCATTATTACCTCAAGTATCGTTGAAAAAAGTATTCATAAACAAGACAGTAAAGATCTGCCAGATTATTATTACCTCAAGTATCGTTGAAAACAGTATTCAGAAACAAGACAGTAAAGATCTGCCAGATTATTATTACCTCAAGTATCGTTGAAAAAAGTATTCATAATCAAGACAGTAAAGATCTGCCAGATTATTATTACCTCAAGTATCGTTGAAAACAGTATTCAGAAACAAGACAGTAAAGATCTGCCAGATTATTATTACCTCAAGTATCGTTGAAAACGGTATTCAGAAAGAAGACAGTAAAGATCTGCCAGATTATTATTACCTCAAGTATCGTTGAAAACAGTATTTTGTAACAAGACAGTAAAGATCTGCCAGATCATTATTACCTATCTGATAAATGACAGTAAAGTTCCGCCGGATTTTTTTTACCTCAGTATTTCGATTCACATTCATGTTTCACACCCGAGGGAGTAAACAAATGCTGGATTCTTATTACTACTGTTGTATGGAATTCAGTAAAGATCCGCTGGATTATTATTATTCTGGTCACATAATATATCAGTAATAAGGAATCAGAGGGAGTAATCATCTGCCAGCATATTTGCACTGATCAGTAATAAAATGCCTGGCTGATGATTACCGTACAGTAATCATCAGCCAGCATTTTATTACGGGGGTAAAAATAATCTAGCAGTACAAATATTCCGTTACACCGGCTCTAAACAATTAAACATTGAGATCAGATGTTTTGTGAAACTAACCACAGTTTCCCAATTATTTCTAATGATGACTGTTATTACCATTCGGATGCGATAGCAACTCGGCGCCATCCAAATATTTCGAAAGAAATAAGTAAATACTCCATATTGAAAGTCATTCAACAAAAACTGTTTAATTGACTATTAAAGTCAATCAAAATGAACAATGAATTCAATTATTCATGCTGGAAGAGATGAATTTTTCTCTCTCTCTCAATTGAGCTTTTTCTATCTTACCTCAATTTTTCATTCTCATTTCTCATACTATATCTTATTTTCCTTATGGCCTACTTCTTAAAATATTTTTCTCAATACTTGTTTCTTTCCGGAGTTAATATTCTTTCATTAGCCTTCACACAACCCAGTCGTAGTCTGATTTTACATTACAGTATTCATATCTTCAATGGTTTTATAATATTTCTAATAGCTTCATTTTCAAGTTCAGCTATCAAGTCTACAACTGTAATGATTTATTATACGAATATCTTGATCATCAAGTCAATAGTCAAAGCAAGCAATTAGATATATGATCAAATTGTGTTCAACCAGGAAATTGATTTCTTGTTCATATATCAATATGAAAAACCGTTATTTGTTCGACCTATGAATCTGTTCTTCCTTGAGGGATTGCGAGATGGTAACACCCTAGTGACAGTAATTTATAGTCTACACCTTTCACAGCTTGCTTCGTCATATTTATTTCACATCATCCATTAGTTCTTTTTTTGTTAATGAAGATATTTATTCTATTCCGTGAAATTAAAAGATACCTCAATGATAAAACTGAAATACGTTATTTCATGTAATACACGTTGCTATTTTGACATGTATATCGTATGATATAAACTGGGAAAGATGATTATATTATATTGCCTGTATGATTGATCAGTCGATGTCAATTGATTCGTTACCGTTTTTGAATTGTATTCTAGTGAACTAAAATTGATTTTTGGTTAGAATAGAAGAATATTTTTTCTTCTCATAACGAGGTTGCGTGCTACCAATTTGTAACCATGCATCGTACATATAACATCAAGAAATAATTCGGCTTTAACTTATACCGCATTTTGGTATCAATTCCTATTATTAGTGCTAAACCGCACGATTCTCCCAAAACATATGTTATTCCAATACACGTATAAATCAGTGTAAACAATGTGATAAAAAATATACTCGTGCAAAGATCACGTAAATGATGAGTGCATGGTTTCGGAGAAACGTATGCGTGATAGCCACTAGCGCTTGTACTTATTTTAGTACCCATATCTAGTGGTAAATATAGAATACGATATTATTTTAGTACCCATATCTAGTGGTAAATATAGAATACGACATGATAAAGTGATGCAGATTGGAACTCATTTATAATATATATCCGCAATTAATTATTTAGAACGGTCACAAAAAGTTTTTTTGATGGTAAGAATGATTTCATAAATAGAAAAGTGTTCTTCACTTAAAAGTAAAAAGATAAAAGGGTTATATTCTATAATGCCAAGTCAGCTTGAATCATAGCATAGAGTTACTTGACATTTGAAAATGCAAGTAGGCGTATTAAAAGTGACATATATATATTGTGCATATATATTGTGCATATATGAGCCTATACCGCATGATGGCTCAGTTTTAGTATAATACATTCTTTGATTAGTCGATGATTACACGTATTCTGGTACTCTTGCTTGGGATTACACGTATTGGTGATTGGTACCCTTGCTGACAAATGATGTATTTTACCTTAATCATTGGTAATTGAAACAAACACATTTTTCTAGAGTAGAATATGGTGTAATGATTGAAACTTTTAATTTCTTGTATTTTAAATTAGTGAATTAATTTTAGTAAAGTTAATAGAAGAATTGAACCTGAGGCATGAAGAATTGCTGTATTTAAAAGAGGAATTTGAAGGGGATTGAAAGGAGTATAATTCCAGCTGGAGGGGAGCAAATCATATTTTATACCAATTGTTATTGAAAGTGGTCCTAAGCCCCAAGAACCTAATTGTATGATTTATTTATAATGAATGGAATGAAGGTATAGGAATCAAAAACCGAATGCAGTATGTAACAATTGTTTCCGAATTGTTCGTGTTGTTGCATATATTCAATTATGAAGGAAATCTATGTTGATGTGATTTTTTTATATATATTGTAGAATGGTCAAATATGGTCTACTATATTATGGTCAAAAAATCAAATTTTAAATGATCAAATGGTATTCATTTATGCGATAAATTATTATGTTATTTTACTTCACAATTTCAATAAAAACATAATCATATAGGTTAGTCCTATACTCGAATCATATTTGTATGATATTTAAATCATCTGAATATAATTAATATACATTCGTGCCTAGTATACGACTGATTCTATTTTATTTGACGCTTATATCTTGGGATAACTTTCTAATCACACTACAAAGTTGAAGAAGATCTTGAGACCAATAAAGCTGGTGTAAATAGTTATGCATATACATAAATTATTGAATCTGTAGGTAAAGAGTTATAAAAAGCATCAAATAATAATAATGCAGAAGAAATGTTAAGTTCTTATTATATGATGATATTGTCTGCGATGGTGAAGGGAAGGATTGTAATATAACTGTTGACTTTTTTTGTAGTTGTTGTTTAGACCGTATTAATAAGTGTACCGTGAAAGTCGAGTTTTTCGTTGGAAAACAACTAGTAAACTATTAACGATAGGCAAATCAAAATCATACCAACTTTTACGAGCCTCTCTATTTGACATTTTTTCTACCTCGAAAATAATGTAAGTAGAGCATTAGCTGAATTCTGATACATTATTATTTGTATGCACTTCGTCCAGCTGATACTTCAAAGTAGGTTGGAAACTCAGGTCGAAATCAGCCTCTGGCCACCAAATATCGCATGTCAGAAATAGATGGAAATTGTCACTAATGTTTCGAAATATAAAGTATTAATTTTTAAAATACTGAGATACTATAATTATACTATTTTTGTTATGTGTGAATAAACAATATTTTATTTTTATATATAGATATGGAAGAATTGACATATTGCACTTTCAGTTTTGCTTCTGAAGACATTTAATTAGGATAAATGTTACGATCAGAGAATATATAATATGAAAGATAATTCAGTGTAGCAAAATGAGTGGATGTTTTTTCTAACATATGCTTGCACACCTAATACTTGTGTCAAGGAGGAAGAAAGAGCATTTAAGAAAGTATTAAAAAAGGTATTTGGCAACTAAATAATTGTAAAACTCAGTAATTACATAATCCAGCAGTAACTTTGAGAATTTTAAACTCTTAAAATATACAATTACATTTTTGTCGTAAGCCTCGTCACGAAAAATAAAAACCTCGAAATCTCCAAACCTAAACGAAATACATGCCTATAAACGGTGATATCTTTGCTTTGTTATGTTGGTGGAAGATCTTCATTCGTGAATATAATTATCATAATGAAGTAATAAAGTGAAATATAAAAGCTGTTGTTGCATAAATGCTTATAAACTCGCATTAACGCACATCACATTCTAATTAATACTTCTAAATAAAAACAATACACAAATTAATGATAGGAATAACCACCGATTTCTCTTCATTTATGTATTTCCCTTGCAATGCGGCAACATGATTATGTATTTTAATCGTACACTTCGAGTCATTGATATTTCAAAATAGATTTTATAGAAACTTGCGTCTTGTAATTTTCCAAATAAGCAATATTGTTACACTGATTACTCAAAAATAACTCCAATGCTCGGTACGGTATCTAGCAGAACGAGTATGCTAATAATGACACGGGTTGAAGAATTACGTAAACATACGTATTGGGAAACCATACATTTTTCCTTAGATATAATATATATATATATATATATATATATATATATATATATATATATATATATATATATATATATATATATATATATATATATATATATATATGTCATATATATATGTAATTACGATTATTTCAATCCGTGAATGGATATAATAGTATTTGAAATATCACTTCATAAATATTTATTACGGTATACCTCGGACCTTTGCAATTTACGTCAATCTATTGAATGACTGATTTATAACACGAAGAACACAAAAAAATGCACCGTAATATGAAATATTAATTTTTTTGTAACGTTTTCATTTCTTCACGTTTTATTTATAATTATCCAAGAGAAGAAAAGATTCATAATTATGTGATCATTTATGACACACTACGATCACATTGGAGATATCAAATAATTATCTTCACTAAAAATGATGTAAAATTACCAGAGTTGTGAAATTTAATAATAAAATAAAATAATACCAAATAGTGAAGAGGTAATTGGATCGTTTTGATTTTGTCACGATAGTGATGTGTATTGCACATGTTGTAGAGAAGGGGGGAGGAGGGTTGATTTCCAATGAGTTCCAACATTGAGTTCCAACATCAATGAAAAAACAATATGGAGAGCAATTTTCAGTCCAAGTTTGGCAGAGAAAAGTAAAATAAAATCGTTACTTGACTGCTAGTATTTGGATTATTTGCAATATACATTTTTCATATGCCCTGATGGTTCACAAAATTACTTTCATGCACTTGTCTTATCAAACTACTTAAATTCCCACAAAGATAGCAATTGTTTCATCATGACTGGATTGCAAGAAACGTCATGACAAATTCAAGAATGAACAAAATTTAAAATTGTATCGTGTCAATCTCTACTTGCCAATCTCTACTTCTACTTCTCTATCTCAACTTCTGCTTGAAAGACCGCTAAACAACCCTTCTCAAACCAGTGCCTTTCAGAATATAATTATTTATCATACAATGTATTCAAATTTGGTACATTCAAAAAAGTTTGAACGAAAGTGTTTTCTCACTTTTCGGTAGTTTTTAAAATATAACGAATAAAAACAAACAAAATCGTTTTCTCTTAAAAAGTATAGTTTCTCCATTACTACAAATTTTAAAAATTGATTGGTCGAAAACCAAATTAATCTACGATATAACCACCACAAAGATACACCCACGCACTTCTATTCACGATATGTTGCAATCGCTTGTTGGCTAAAACAAGGTCACAACACTACGGTTTCATTCACAATTGTAATGACCTCTTGTCGATGACCTTTATGTCGGATCATCTTGAATTAGGCAACACGTACTGTGTAGCTATGTGCATACTGTGTAGCATGTTCTTGTTGGTTCAATTCAACACGCTTGTTCATCTAACATGCGATCAAATATTATTCCGAATCCTTCAGCATTCCGAATTCAAATGTACTCACACTTATGAATTCGAATGTAAACTGCACGCTCGAACTATTTCCATATTAGGCTATAGTTGAACGTTTATCATTTCCTGTACAACAATAATTACAGCAATCATTACACCTTACTAATCATGCTTGTGGATTTTGATACAAAAACCAATGGAGTACATTTTTATTTGTGATTTTTCAAACTTCTTTATTTATATTGAGACCACCGTTATTAAGAGTTTGCTCTTTTCATGTACTCAGTTTATAAAACTTTGGAAACCACATAATTATTCCCGGATACAAATTTTCTATCAGCGTGGGAGGATCGCCAGTTTGATGCGCTAATGATGCACTAATGACTGCACTAATGATGCACTAATGATGCAATAATGATGCTATAATGATGCACTAATGATACAATAACGTACTCATGCTGAGATAAAACCGTTAAATCCGCACCGACAATTCTTGATGTTGAAAAAATATACTTGTAGCCACGAAAGAAGGAGCGGTCCACCCAGGAGATGGTGGTTTGAGACAGGGGTACACGGCTCCTCGGAACGTGTCTCTTTCTTTGATGTAAGTAAATAATTATTTAGACTGAGATGGTGGAATATTATGTGAATACAATGATCAAACTTATTTTTTGTTTTAATAACATCGAAACTTGATACAAAATCATTGTTCCCCTATTAGGCTAAGGCTAAGGATGAAAGTAGGGTCGTTTGGACGGGGCACCACAAGGGCGAACTAAAATTATTAATAATCAAACTATTCAAAATGTATTCAAAATTCTTCAGCACTGTATATGAAGATGTATGCCGATACATTATATTTTCTATTTTCCGAGTGTAGAAAGTTTATGAAAAATAACAAGATCATTCTCTTTCTATTAATTCATTTTTGTGATTTCGAGACTTTATCAATAATTCATTTGCATTCAATTAAAAAAAATCCTTTTATAAAAGAGAGATTTTTTAAATCTTTGCATGATATGTTGATGAGTGGGGAGTCCCGATCAGACACTTTTCTGTTCAGAACATTTCGTAAATCCGAGCTTTTCCGAGCCTGCCTGACGTCATCTCGTGTCTGGACAATCAGGTCACTAGCTGAGTGATGCTATCAAGGTGTGGGTTAGCGATCTGTTTGTGATGGAATTGGTTAGTACCATTGGGGTATTTATGAACCAACAAGAGCATATTTGCAGAGTAAATACAGCCTCAATAAGATCTGTTACTGGCCTTTCATTTGAGCTAGGGGTACTATAACAGATTCTTTGTTGAGTTTCCAAGTTCATCTGGCTCTATACATATGGGTAGAAAGAAGACGACATTAAATTGTCTATAATTTTCTATGATGGAGTCGTCTCGTTCAGGAACTGGAGTTGAACGAGACGACTCCATTAAGATGGTCAGCCGCAGCTGGCCGAAACGTCGAGAGATAAGGTTCTTTTTGGAACCGCCAACTGTTTCTAGGAAGGGCAATCCACAAATTGACAATAACATAACATCAACCATCGGCCCTCAAAACCTTCGCCATCGCATATATATATATATATATATATATATATATATATATATATATATATATATATATATATATATATATATACATCCTTTTTGATCTCCCCATCCAACAATGTCGGGTTTGGGGGGTGGAAGTGACTCCATCGTCGTTCTTATAGGGCTGCCTGGGATGTCGAAGACGGTGAGCCATTCCGTCTTCTTATATATATATATATATATATATATATATATATATATATATATATATATATATATATATATTACAAGCTCAAATACGGACCGTTTATGTTGACCTTACGACATTACTCGGCTCACTCAGAAAGTGAACGCCCCTCACCCTGATCGTGACAACCCAGTAAGCATTCTTATTACGGACCATACACAAATTTGTATAATAACTGATCAAAAGCCTATCCGACCGTATACTGTAATTTACCTTCTGGTCAATGCTAATAAACAATAAAATGCGATTGTTGAGGTATAGTCGGGTGTATAGAGGAAGAGAGACATAATTGGTGTTTTATTGCCAAGTGTATACCGAAGACAGAGAGAGACGCAATTGGGAATTGAGGTCAATGTGGCAGAAACGTGCAAGTGCCCAGGTGTGGTTGTTGAAGTTATATGAATGCTCGGAACCATCAAGCGTTATTGATGAATAATACGATGAGACGATCGGGTGGAACTTCTTTGTAGGTCGAATTGTGTATCACAAGCAAAGAGCAACAACCTGTTTTTTTTCATTAGGTTATTTTTTTGTATGTTTTCTAAGATGTGAATGAAACGCGAGTGGACAAATAAAGAAGAAATCGTAGATTTTAAAATATTTTAAAGTTGTTTTTGGTACTGGAGAGATTTTTATTTTGAATTTCTCATACTTTTTCATATAGAGGAAACGAATCACACTTTTTTCTATGTCATACAAAAAAAGTTGAGTACGTTTTCTAACAAATCAGTTCCATCAGATTTTCATTGACAGTTATTTATATCTATTGTTATACTAGGAATAACCTTAGGGTCAAATTAGCCATGTAAAGAGAGATTATATAATATCTGGCTTTTCATGGCGAAAAGCAAATGAAAATGTTATAAAATGTCAGTAGATTCACATTATCCTTTTAAGTATAATTTTATTGAAGTGTGTATGAAACATGAACACGCAAAGACAATCTATTAACTGAAAAATATATTGACACGTTTATTGCTTGATTTTATATCTTATATATTATATTGCAAGAGGAAATTGATTATATATATTCTTAATGTTATTATTTATTATTGCGTCTAGATTTTATCTCCACAATTTCCATTATCCATCTCTATGCATCTGTATGTCTGTACATCTCTAGCCCTGATGGATTATCTCAACGGCTATTATAACAGATAGTATATATTAGTGAAGTATTATTAAACCTGAAATAAAAAAGATATGATCTATCTGATATCATGTGTACGGCATTTTTATATTCACCTTCTTCATTGATACAATTATTGTTAAGGAAATAATTGCAACTCAATTCGTGGCAGAATGTAGAGTTTCTTATTTATCAATACTATATTTCACTATATATTTTCATATTTTTCTTGATTCATCCAATGGAAAGTTAAAAAAAGAATTGAATTGCAACTCTCAATTCGGGACAAAAAGTACCGTTTTATGATTATTGGTGTATGGTTTTATTCTATGTATTCACAGCTATTTACTCTATATATGTAATAAAATTGAAATGTAATTTGATTGCAATTCTGAATTCGGGACGAGTTGTACAGTGATATAAAATTATTGAACCTTTTGTTTGAGTTAATTAGTTGCTACCAAATTGATACCCTCAACGTAACAAAATGAACAGTTGAAAACGATTATTCAACCTTCGGTACAATTTCTAATTGTATTGAATCATTTTTATCATTTTTTTCATATCCATTCATTGACTTTTAGTACTCTCAAATAACAATACTTACGAAACGAATATCTAAAATATATTCTCCTCAATAATGCTGATTCATCTGATAAATATAATAATAATAAATAGAAAGGTTTTTAAACTGAAAGAGCTGATTTCGGTATAAACCCTTCCCTTCCTGATTTCAATTCTATAAGATTTCAAAAATAAAAGTAGTATTTCATGAATCTTGTTGACTGTTGTATACATATAGCTTTCATCTAGCCATCACGCGGTAATTTCATGTTTACAATGTCCAGTCTAACCGTTGTACGCTGTTATGTGGGTAACTCTCACTGTAAATATGTGTCGATATATCACACCATAACACACCTATGCCAATACACCTACAGCTTGATTTTCAACACATCTTCGAAAAAAGTGACGGGGTATAAAAGTTTTTTAATGATCCAACATTTAATACATGTTAAAGAGAGAAACTTGAATGAAGTATTGTCTATATTTGACCCCATTGACCATACCTCAAGGGTTCGTCTTATGTCCGAGTTAAAAAACTTTGTATTGCTGACAGTTGGATTGCATATCCAACTTGAGTTATTATTCATGAGCTCAAGATTGCTAGCTAGATAACCTAAAAAACGTGTGTTCAATATGTTCGCTAAAAATAGTAGCCTTCATTTCTGACAGCAATAAAAATAGATAATTGTTAATATGAATTACGTTGATTCTTCATATTTATTAGACACGTAGTATTGGCTACTATTTGTACTGAATCAAAATCCATGTGTTTTGTTCCTTTTTAAAATCATCATCGTAAAATAATCGGTTTTGATCAAATTTGATCAGAACTGATAAGCAATTAGGAAACATATTTTACCTCGTTCGATACGAATGCAAAAATTGCATCAGAAATTAATTTATTTTTTATTATAAGCTTGAAACATTGACATTAGATGTGACATATATATATTTTACCCACTACCCAGTAATATACTTGGACCATAACTGGGAACTGGGTCTTTTCACTATTATAGTATAATAATTAGTTTCTCTATACACAATTATTCTTATTTACACTAGAAGCTAATTTTCTCTAATACGTATTCCGACGTATAATTATGTTGTCAATTAGCTTACTTTTTGAGTGAAATTGATTTTTCGTCCACCTATAGTATATTGTGATGTACATTTCTCATGCATCTGCTAATTCAATATCGCAACTTACTAACATTAGCTCCGACTAATAGATACTTAATAAGTATTTCAAGAAAAGACATATTTTGTTCGTGTGATGAAATCTTTGAATTGGATGACCATTTCAAAAACGTAAGATTATCTACAGATGAGCACCGATAATGGCACAAGAATATATATGTGAAAAAATATGTATTTCAATCCCAGAATGATTTTTGCATGGTCATTGTTACAAAATTTTCACTTTTTTTATTGTTCAACCTAGTTGTATTCAACAATATCTCAATAGAATGAAATCGTGCGTGATTTACTCAATTTGTGCTCACACATTCTTTTTCAAGAATGTATAAAATATTATATAAAAAGAACACATTACAACACATGCTTTCAATCTCTTCTAAGTACAAAAGTAATTACTTCCCCCGCCCCACATTTTGAATGAATTTGAAATGTATTTTCTCTCCGAAGTTATTGAAGTGCTCGTTTTGTGAAAAAATGTGGTGCAAATAATTCGTGTTGTGCTGTTTCCTTCTTGCTTCATTTTTGCTTCGTTTTGTACTGCTTTTACTTATTCCAATTTCAATGTAGGAAAGGGGGAACTGGAAGGTAATACCGAGTTTCAGTGAGGGGTGAGGAAGACAGCCCCCTCCCTCACCCCCATATTCGAAATGTATACTTTTTATGATGTTACGGAAATGTGTTGTGAAAATCGTTTTGTGCTGCTACAGTTTTTGGTTATTCCACTTTTAGGTGGGGATGCTGGGCGACCGTACTAAATTTTGAATAACTAATAAAGCAGCACTAAACGAGCACATTCAATATCTCCAGGATAAATCCACAGTTGAAAAGTAGGTGGGCTGGCATCAACTTGGTAACTTCTCACATTAAATTCAAATTAGAATACCTAAAAAACGGTAGCAGCACAACACGATTATTTGACAAATTTCAGCACAAAAATATCGCATTTATGCAATATCATGAAAGTTTGCACTTCAAATGTGGGGGGCTGACTATTAACTTGGCATCAGCTTGTCCCCCCACCCCTCATATCGAAATTGAGTGAATACAAAAAAACGGTAGCACCTCAAAGCGAATTTGTTGCAGCATATTTCAGCACAAAACGAGCACATTTCAATAACTTGATAATAAATACACATCTCAAATGTGGTAGTTGCAAGTTAATGCACCTTTTGAGTACTTGAAGTTCCTGATTCTTGATATTGTTATAAGTCAACAACCTGATGGCAAGTATTGATAATGATCAGAATTGAGTATAATATGTGAAACTATCAATTAAAAATCGATTAAAGTTTAGTACTCTGAATGTATATCATTCCACTGCAATGCTGTACTTATTCGTATTGAGGTTAAGGTATACTAGTATCTGAATGTTCACAGTAATTGTTAGTCATGATCGGGTTTTCCAAGTAAAAATTACGTACGGTGTTCGCAGTTTATAATAATTCAGGTCATTACGGTTAAAGCTATAAGATCATTAGCCACAACACCCACGTAATCTTATTTTTTATGTTACTATATGCATGTGCAATAATTGTTTATTCTTAACTGTCAGATGAAATGTGTTCTATTTTACTCTATTATTGAAACAAAGTTATTTTTATTAGGATGTATGGATATTCTCTGTTATTATATACGAAAACATTGCTTTCACGATTAATATAATGGAATATACCGGTACAGTAAGAAATATTCAAAATTTCACCAAAAATGAATATTGAAATTTTAGTTTCATAACTGAAGTTATACAGATTTAGCTGAGGATATAATGATGATAAAGATGATCATATGTATAATCATATATATATATATATATATATATATATATATACAATATATATATATATATATATATATATATATATATATATATATATATATATATATATATATATATATATATATATGAGTGCATGACTCTGTTGGAACGTACAGCACATGATTAGGTTTATTCTGATAAATTACAAAGACTTCTCTGAAAAGTGTATCAAACTAAATTCACATCAATCTCATTCTTTTCAGAGACTGCAAATAATCTTCTGAAATATTGAAAACTTCATAATTAAATGAGGTGTAAATGATCTTGGTCCGGTTTTCAAGATTATGTTTGAACACATTTGCAGTACAAGTTCAAGTTCAACAATCAATGTGAATACATACATGCTACTTATCCTGAATTACATTGTCAATTTCACTTAATTGGTACTTTCACTGTTCATTGTGTGTCTATCTGTGTCACAAAACGGCCGAAAACTCACCAAATGAAATGCTCGTTGGTTTGAGCTGTAATGACCAAGTTAAACGTAACTCAATTGTAATAGGGAACACGTATGGTGCACCCTTTCTATCCGAGTACAGAACACTCCATGTCTCTCTTTTCGAAAGAATAAGATTCATTCATTTCATTCTGTTTTTAACTTTCAAGTTCTGAAAGTAATTCTTAGAGAATTATAACAAATGATTAGCAAATGTCCCATCAGACGGAGATTTTATATAATGTTTTCAATCTTGAACGTTTTATTCACTAAATAACAATCAATTACATTTTATTTAGTTATTTTATTTAGTATATAGATTTTAACAATCACTCAATCAGATGTTTCGTGAATCACTCATTTTCATCTGTCGTCTGCCAAAATCACCAACGCAAAGACTCAACCCACAATATCTAAAGGTCAACATAATTATTATAACTTATTATTAAACTGGAACTTTCACAATGATGGAGATTTCTTGTTGATATGTTTTTTTAAGTATACTTTGTGAATTAATTCTTTGTGAGTAGAAGTGTGCATTCGTAATGCAGAACACTGGCATCTAAAAAAATACGTGTAGTCACCGTATATTGTGTATAGTGCACATAAAGGGGAAAACCTACACGTAATAGTTGATGGAAAAGAGGTTTCGCACAAGTTATTGAATCAAGAGTATGAAGTGAATCCAGATGGTAATTTCACACATTTTACTGAAACAAAATCAGAACCGAAATCGAAATAATCAAATGTGGACTATTGAACTAATGTAGGCTGATTAATCAAATGGTATATTTAACGCTGGATGCATGTTTTGTGACCATTTTCAGTGTCGAATAAAGATAATGAATGTATAGATGAACATATTGTTGTGAAACTGCTTCACACCGTGCGAAGATGTACCTTCTAAAATATGGTCGATCTATGATAAACATTTACAATATATTTTCAAAAATATTTACCTTGGACCCCTATTCCTGAGATAGTTGAGATGTGAGAAAAATCAGTGAGAAAACTATCTCATATAATAATGACATATTTCATCTTATATTTTATGTGAGATACTCGTTTTCTCACTTATTTTTATTTTCTCACATCTCATTTATCTCAGGAATAGGGGTCGGTGGGAAATTTTACCCTATGGAGACTTGGGACACTTTATCAATGAACTGATAAGACGATCCGATAATGCTTACCCCGTTGACTGACGTCACAGTCTGTACTCCGTTGGGTAAGGTCGAAGGCTTCCCATCAATAGAATTCGTTTTGAGAGCAGCATTGCTACTACGGACGGTTTTACTACCAATGGCGCTTGCTGGTTTCACACCGACGCTGTTGCTACGAACGCCATTCACAGAACGACGCTTTGCGTCGTCGTCGGTTGTAGATAAGGCCTGAGGAAAACCTAGCTCGTCACCAACGCTGAACCCTGAAATAAATTATAAGACTCGTTATTGTTATAATGACTTGGACTGAGGAACTAACAGCAATCCTTGGAAGAATATAAGAGCAAACGGGAGAAAAAAAAATATTGGTGTGGTTATCGATGTTTTTGACCGCAAAAACAAATTATTGAGTTGTTCATTATTTCGACATTCCAAACTTCACTATCCACATTTTTCACTTCATTTTTGACTATCCGCACCCGCATCGACAAAGGAAAAGGATGGAACTGGAAGTTTATAAGAAACTAGATAATATAAGGTAAAGTTAGGTTGATCTGAGGGAAACCTGATACGTCAACAATGCTGACCTATCGAGATCAATTTGTATTCATCGATCATCATCATTTTGTTCACTATTTGCTTCATCCTGTATTCAACCTTCTACTCAGATAGGTTTTCAGAAAATAAATTATACTGACCAAATTATGTTTTGCTACAGTTAATTTTAAACGCCATGCAGTGATAATAATCAGCTATCTTAATAAATTGTGTACTTGTTCAATTGAATAATGATTAGGTATACTGGATCAATCTGAAAGATATTCATAAAAGTGAATAACTATGATTGTCATCAATTGAGAATTCAGTGCCTACTTTTTTATTAATTATTCAATTTTAAAATACCATTTTTCATAATGATTAATATAAAATTACGATACAATAGCTTATATTTTACCACTAATAGGATATATAAACTAAACCACCATAATTATAAGTACACTACAATAGCTGTTTATAATTTCCTCTAGTGAATACACAATGTAATAATAATTATACTACAAAAAGTACATCGTATCATTCTGTGAACAATGGTAATGTATCTTAATTGGAATAGTAATGAAACGACATGGAATTAATTATTTAACTTCAATTCTTGTTTGAATCATACCTAAGAGTAAGTAGTGCTATAATTACGATACTTACACCTTGTTCATGATGTAATTTACAGGAAACCGTATGTAAACTAAATCGTGTAATTTAAAAACTCGTGTGTAAGCATAAAGGTCTACTTAACATTTTCTTAATTATTAATTAATATATTTCTATTCTTCTGTCATTTAACTTGTTCCTTTTTTACTTTTATCTATGATGTGGTATCAGTAAAGTGAAGTAACAGAAAACTAGTACAATTATTTAAAAACTCTTGTGTTAGAATGAAGGCCTACATAATATTATCTTGATCAATATATTTCTATTCTTCTGTCATTTACTTGTTCCTTAGCTCTGATATCTCTCCTTCTTTCTCTGATATCATATGAGTAAAGTAAAGTAACAGAAAAGTAACTGCTCCAATTATGGTAGCTTCAGTTTCATTGCAATCGTAATTCAAATTATTACAATAGTGCGTAATAGTAAGTAATTCATTCCAAAAAAGTTAAAAGGCTTTCTAATTCAACACTTATAGTCAAGTATTCCCGTAATTCATTTTGTATTGATTAAAAAGATATTTACTTTGCTTTGATTGATTCGTAACACTTTCAGTATGCTATTTTTTTTACGTCAGAAATTTGTATTTCCTCTTTGAAATTGCACAGACATGATTCAAATGATGAAATATGATTAAATATCCTTTTATTATATAGAAATATCGATGGATAGCTGTCAATGTCTCGTCAAACCAAGAAAATTGAACTTGAATGAGAGTTGAATAAGACTTATTACAATGGATCAAAGGTTGAAGGATATTGAACTATCAATAGTTCAAAGAATAGAATTGCATCCACGGACAATTATTTCAGATAAATTTGAATCTGTTTGAAGTTTAATGTATTTCTCAAAGCTGCTACTTAGAAATCGATGAAAAATTGAGCACTTGAAAAATTATCATTTTCCACAGAAGTGACTCTTTTAGCGCGCGGCTGGTGTACAGCTGGGTGTTGATTTCATTACCCTGTTGTACCCTGCGCCCTTCCAATACACAAACTCTAGCGACGTCCCTGGATCTCTTGCGTAGGAAATAAAAGTGTCTTAAAGTGTCACGATATAATTTAATTTGAAATAGAAATTTATTAACCATTCATAATGAATTTAAAACCCATCTCTGACTCCATCCAGTGACGTTATTGTGATTATCAAAATCATTCAGTGTATATAAAGTATATCATTTGTTTTTGGAGTGTAAATAAGCTAGTGCATACACTGTCGGCTAGAGGCTATTCGCACAGCATTCGCGTGACAGTTTTGCGTGCAGTAAGACACAATAATGACATACATTATCAAAAGGTGGGTTCAAAGTCTCAAGTTTCACTCGTTTTGGGTGAAAAAAGACGATAATCACTTTCCTTCTGCTTCCTTGGATTGAAAAGGGATTCAGATAAGATAATAATGAAAGTTGTTTTCAACTCTGGGAATATAGTGTGTGTGTTGTATCGGGATTGATAGTATTTATTGTATAATTCAAAATAATTATACAAACAATAATTAGAAAAATTGATTAGAAATTTAATGAAAACACTATTGTGTATATTAAACATTATTTTAGTAATATTATCTTATAATTTTCATGATTACAGAAGAAACAGTTATAATATTCTTTTATGAACATATTTTTCATTTAGTACCTATTGAAACTCCTTTGGAGAGTATTAGAGAGTAAGTACAGCTTAATAATGATATTTTTTGCTGGAAGAATGAGTACTCCTCCAACATCTAGCTTATTATAGGGTTATTATACGTTCTAATTCGGGTTTCGAACCCACGCCCGACTTAACTTCAATTTCCAAAGTACGGCCTCGACTTACTGCACAGCCGGCTACATTTGCCGTCTCTACCGTCTAACCACTAAAGCTTTGGTCTATCGACAAATGAACATGTATTTAGAATAATCGAACAACTTTAGTCCTGGAAATCTATGCAACTTTCTCAGCAAAGCATTCAGAGCTCACCTATGTTTTTACGATTATAACGTGTAAATGCATATGATTGCCAAGTATTACACATGATAATCCACCTACCTTAGTTTTAAGAACACTGCACTGCATCTAATTGTGTATTGCAGAATAACTTCAGTAAAAGAAGACACTAATTATTAGTGGTTTGTATGTGTAAGTGCTTATACATTGATTTATACATTTATTTCGCAATAAATAAAGGAATTATCATCTCAACGTGCATAATAGAGAAATGCATAATCTATGGCTGTGCCTTACTTGATGAGTGCCAACAATCTTCCATACTCTCCCGAACTCATTAATGAACCTTGATGAATATATTATAATAACAAGTGATTGAAAACATTGGTTGCTAAAGATGTAATGTTCTTAAATCTGCTCCCCTTTTATATATTAAATTGATATCATCTGTTATTCCTGTTTTCCATAATCAATATGATATGGATATTAATGTAATTATCTCATTCTTTTTTTTTTCGTTTGCATTCGATATTGTCAGATGACAAAATGTATAGTACGTACACCCTACATAGTGCAATATATTTATTATCTATCATTCTCTTTCTTGTGACAATAAAGAAGAAAAATGTGAGAAAAGGAAAATATAATTAACAGTTGGTAATATTTCAGAAAGAATTCGTTTTTATAGTTTCAAAGATCAAAATTGTCAATTTAGTTTATTACTCCAGAGAATATTTCTTCTCATTCTAATTCTAGCCTGTGAGATGGCCAATTTTCAAATGTGTACATATAAATTGCGAAACTTGAATAAAATAATACTGAATTTTCGAAAAGAAGAAAGATTTCTATCACTAAGTGTTGGAGAGAAAAACTGGATCTCAATTGTGAACGCGCTAACAAACCGTTATGTGTGCGTGAAAATGATAATTCCACGATATATCATGATACCGTATATAATACAATGATTTTTGATAAAATCGCAAATCAAGACTCCGTGCGTTACATGTCAGTTGGCAGTACTGAACAGTTAACGGTGAACGGTTAAACTGTTAACGGTCAAGTTACACGACTTGAAGATGGTCCAAATATAAGCGACGAATTTGATATGACCAAGATTCATAATACTCGATATCTCGACTTATTATCTAAGCTGTCTTATCATGCATTACTGGTTGGTCACAGGTTGGTATAGGCCATACTTAGGAGAACATTTCAGCCATTTTATA
This sequence comes from Brachyptera putata, assembly GCA_907164805.1. Lineage (NCBI taxonomy): Eukaryota > Metazoa > Arthropoda > Insecta > Plecoptera > Taeniopterygidae > Brachyptera > Brachyptera putata. Next base: position 20,241,694 of record OU015466.1, read on the forward strand.
TTCTGAAATTTCGAAAATTGAGAAGAATCGATTCTTCATCATCAGAGTATTGAGCATTGATCTATGAAAATAGTATTCTCTGCAAAAGACGCATCAAGTAATGAATAATAGTATTCAATATATTAGAAGTGGGCAATATCAAATGGATCTATTGAGTATGAAAATGTTATATTTATAATGGATTCACTGATTTCCCAAATCTCAATACAAATAATCCTATCATTCTTTGATTATGGCTACCGTGATGGCAATAATCCAAGGATTAAATTATACTCGATCAAAGTATTAATTGAATATAGTGATGAAAATGACTAACTAAATAGGTCAAACCGGTATTTTTCGATATTCTTCTAAAGAATGAAAAAAAAATGAATGTATTATTTTGTATACTCAACTTTTAACTGATCTATAAACGAATGTTTCCTGCCGCCAAAAGAAACTCTTTTTTCGGTGATGATACGTGCGTGGTCATGAACCAAACGAGTAGTTGGTGTACTCCTTATAACCAGTTACGTACGTTACATGTTGGTAAATATGTCAAGAAATCATTTCTATTTCTCTTACACTTTACACCTTTCACACTGCAATTATGTTGTTTTTTTCTACCAGAAATGAAAATTTCTTTGAAATGTCACACGGGTCAGTAATTAATCTAATTAACATCAATCTCACGGTTTCAACTTGAATATGACTTGAAATAATTCAATAACTGAAAAAGTGATGGTTTATATTTTAATTGCTCATCACAGGGTTTACTTAAGTGGGTTATGGTATGGATGTGATCATAGTATTGAGTTAACTACCATAAGATCTTATATTACTTTTAGAATTTATATTACTTGATTTAAAATAAATTCAATTCTTTATACGATCCATAAAATTTCTCAGCGATATGTCTCACTTCTGCTGTTTTGTCATGCACTGGTATTTCAGGAAATGAAAATGGATTCACTAATTTTCAGTAAACTTAGATATAAATTGAAATATTGAAATACTTGAATAAATTATGATTAGCGCAATTAATATTTTAATTGACATATATTTGGTTATTACTTTGCGTTTCGTCCTTGTGACTTTCATTATGTTACTAATAAAAATATAATGATTTTTATATAATGAACTCCGAGGACAATTGTAATGAGTTTGTAATGAGTTTATTATTGAGTCTAATTAGGCAAAACGATCCTTGGCGTTTTCGGCACCTTCAATTGGGTTTCTATTCAACTTGTGCTACTTAAATGCATTCTAATAATATGATCTATTTTCAATTTCATCACTGCACTACTCGTTAAGTGCATTTCATTTGATTTTAATCGAGAAACTAGCAGACAGTCCTCGTTAAACTACCATTACACATCTTTGTGACTCACAACTCACGAATTGAAAAAAAATATCAATTTTTTGTTTGTATGTATATCAATAAAATTAATAGCTCTTGATGATAGACATTTGAAAAACCAGAATCATCATCATTTTATATATAACTGTTTTATTTCAAATATCACGCCATTATGGTGAGAGGCAGTAATCATGTACACAATTTCAATTTATGACCAATCAAAATATAAATAAAAAGCAACTATACCAGTATACTAAAGCGTACAAATGAAAAAATAGATATTTTCTGTTCAATTCGAAGGTAAAGGTAATTTGATATTTGAGCCACTATTTTCTCCTCTATATTCAAAGAAACTATGATCTAAAATCTACAGCTCCAAAAGATTTTGATTGGATAAAGTTTCTCAGCGAATTAGGTGGCAACATGTCTATAGGTTCGCTTTGTCAACAACATTTTCAATACAAAAAACTTGACATACTGATGAATTGAGCTATGAAATATAACAAATGCATTGCCTTCTTGCACCTCTGCACTATCATTATCTTCATCATTATAAGTAGTAACTTGCTCGTCCATTAAAGGTAACATACCATTAATATTTCAAAGTTCTAGTACCTGGAAGATACAGAGAACTATGGTACTATATGGTGCGATTTTCGTGGAATGGGCCGGTAAAATAGAACCACTTTTGGCTTATAATTTGTGAATAGTTTATCCAGATCATCGGGTGAATATTAATTTAATATGAAAAAAGTCATGCGAAGCACAAAGGGATCATTGTTGCCTGGTATCTAATGAATGAATATAAGTTATATATTGGGGCACTAAACAACTAAACTAAACACTAAGCACTAAACACAAACAACTAGATTATAATTATATCGCCGGGCAATATGTTACTTTATTTTATACAATTAAGAATATGTTGCTTCGTGTATACCTTATAGGATATAAACATTATTGGGGTGATAAGATCGCCCTTATGGTACCCCGTCCGAACGATTCCTATCTCTCATTCATAGCTTCAATTGGGAAAACAATGATTTTATAACAAGTTTCGATGTTGATGGAAACAATTGCATTTTGCTAGAACTATGTCTAAGCTAGCTCCACTCCAATTGTAGATTAACTAGGAAAACGCCTTATATGCGTTGTGAGATGAGTTCAGAATTTTGGAAATGTAGAATTAAGAACATTTGGTCAGCTCAATGTACATATACGTAGGCCATGGATCACTTCAGAGGTTCAAAAACCGCGGCTGTCTGTTGGTATATGGACCTTGGTTTCGCTACAATGGTACCAGTGCCTTCTTGATATCCATCGCAGATTTTAATCGTTTGATTTATTGGTGACACTTGTTGCTCACATTTAATAGTTCCTTTAATTGCTTTCTTAATTGCTTTTATTGATGTGTAAAAAAGTACATTAAAAATGCGTTTTCTTCGTTATTTCACATGCGATTGTTCCATAAATCGCTTAAAATATGTATGATAGTTCTTTCCACATTCAGTATGAATTTGAGAGCTTTTGGAAAATTTTTGTGTTTCAAGTATTTCTCCCCTTGCTTATTCTTACGGGGATTTTCTATACTTTCCAAATTTTTACCGGAAAAACCGTTTGACCAATTTTTCTGAAAAACAATTCCAAACTATTCTGGTGTGATACCAATTTTAAAAGAAAGTTTCGAGTTGATTGATCCTTTTTCCTGACCTGTATGCCGTGTACAAAATTGAACAAAAATAAAAATAAAATGAAGCCCAGAATTTTTCGGTATATGGAATGAAACTCTTCGCTACGCTCATCTAATGATGGTAAATTACATTCCTAATCATATATTACGATAATAATTACTCAAATATTCTCAGTGATGAGATATATATTCATAAGATATAAGATATAATAAATATGTTCAGATATATTTACCTAATCCAACGTAACCTTTGACACCGCCCAAGTTTCGAACTCGAAATAATCCAGACTTCTTAAATCCACAATTTAACTTGAATCCAAAATCAGAATCCAAAACGCAAGTGGCATCAGCATGTTGCCACAAGCAACCTGCAAAATAACAAATCAATAATAATTATGAGTAATCAGTAGGCATATCTATCATCATTTCAAAAGATTTGATAAAAGTTTGATAAATAACATGGAGACCCAAAATGGACATATTCCAACGAGGTCCACAAAGAGGCCTTCTGTGGCGCAGGACATGTGTGAAGCATGACAACTAGTTTGCTATCAGTTTTCAAAGTGCATGGAAATAATGAACATTATGAACAATGACAAAGTGATTGAGTGAACTGGATCCACAATAATCAGACAATCAAAGTAAAAAACATTGATGACAATAGAGTGAGTGAACGAAGGCAATTTGATAACCTCAAACTGCCTTCGTTCAATGCATAATAATAACCGAAAAAGCAACCGAATATGATAATTGAAATGTACCTTAATTACAACTACATTTTTTACTATGTACCACTAAAGGCCTATTCACAATAGATGACAAATAACTAATAGTTTGAGATCCAACATAAAAAACTCAAAAAAATAAAACTCAAAATACATCAACTGTAATATAGGATGAAAATATTTTCAAATACCGTATCATTTATCATCCACTATCATCCACTAGTTTTTAATTGAAAATAAATATCATTGTTAGAAAGAATACACAATCTTTATCTATCACAATGTCAAATTCTCTTGTATACGAACAATATCAATGCAATTCTCACCGGGAATATTAGAATTATAGTTCAAACATCTCCACCAATTATTACATAACGAAATAATGCAGCAATACTATGTAATAAGAATAGAGATATAAGAAATTATCGACGGTTGAACTCTCGACGTCATTTCTAATAACTATAAAGACACAGAAAAAAATGACTTCAAACATCAATTAATGTGAATATTTAAAAAAATATGGTATAAAGAGCTAATAATTGCACATCGTATACATGCTTTTCATTCATGCAATCGTATAATCGATTAATATAGGTATAGTAGGGTTTTTGTATCATCATTAAAATCTTCCATTGATGTGAAGGGTATTTAAATCAAATTAGGTATAGAATTACAATCTGATTTGTGAATTTTGCAATAATATAATTATAATGATCAGTATAGCGGAGATTCCTTTCATATACACTGGACAAAATCAGGCTTGCATTCATGTTTTTAGGGGGGGAACATAATACAGATCGAATAAAGTATAACCAGTCAACGTGAAATTTTTTTCTGGACATGGGTGTCAAATATTTGGGATATTTTTTGGAAATCAGAATAATTTTTCACATATATAATATCTCTCTTGATATGGAAAGTCTTAATACACTGTGAAATGAACGCAACCCTCACTCAATAAGCCTACGACTTGAGTAGGCCTAAATTTTATTCGTTTCAAGATGTAGTTTTCGATTTTTTCATCTATCCGATTGCGATGAAAATTTCACTAAATGAGTTTGAAAAAATTGGCTCAGTCTCATTCAACAAAATGAATTTGTTATATTGGTGATAACACTATCTATTTGATAGTTATTCATGAAAATAAAACTAAATTTTTCACCACGTTCTCACGTATCTAGGGGAAAAAAGAAAATAGAAGATATTGATATCTAGTCGAGGTGAACTGCCATCGAATTACATTTGTTTAGCTTGTTTCATTTTATTGTCCCGTTTTTGCGGTTTATTGTTTGCTCTTAATAGCTGGTTCTGTAGTTATTTGTTTCACCATATACATGTTTATAAGAGGTGGTGTTTATATGTGTTGTAGTTATTTCTTTACCTTTGGAGTTGCTTTTTATATGTGGAAACACATTTTCTCATTTGATGCAATTCTCTTGGTATACAATGCATTTACCACCGAGGCACATAACGTGTTTGTGATTAATTTATATATGAACAAATAAATGAATGATAAAAAAATAGCTACGTATATATAGATCAATTTCTCATATGGGATATAAGATTAATACGTGGTCAACGAGTAATCATATCACCATCAACTCGAATGCTTTCACGCTCTTTCACGTTATAATTTTATTGTGTAGTCTGACGATCTAGGCGAGGTTTAATGCATACTGCAGCGTAGAGCACTCTCTTTATGCACCTTTCAAGATTTTTTTTTACATATTATATACGTAGTGCCTAAACTTCAAAGCGGTTATTAATTATTATAAATCTGCTTCAGATGTCACCCTTTCGGAAAGTTGTACTGGAATAACAAATATGTGATAAATTAATACTCAAACTAATTTGGGCCTATGTGTTAATTATTCTCATTTATATTTTACGAAATTGTTTACAATATATTCCGTCAATTAATTGTTAATGTTAGAATAAACATGGGAGCGTTAGCAGATACGATCGTAAAGAGATTGATGGCCATTATTTTATTAATATTATGTGGTTTACAAGTGGTTAGACACAAGAAAACTTTCAATTCACGCACATAGAGTTGCGGCTCACTGTAATTGTGTGTTTTTGCCAATTAATCTCGAACTTGACTTTGTTTGACAGAGCAAAGAATAAGCAATTAATTATTGAATTAAAGCACTCGATTAATCATAATGCACGTAATGTCAATATACAATTGTCTACGTGCAAAAGTCTTTGAATAATTATATTTCTTCCGATTGTGAACGCAATTAAAATTATGAGAAGTAATAAAACAATACAAGAGAGTGAATATAGATATGTTAATTCATTCTATTTTATTCATCTGTACAAATGATTTTCCTTCTATAATAGATACGATGATAATGTTATTTCGTATACGATTTCATCTATAATGAAAAATGTATAAGGCATTAAACATACAAATTTTACAATCCTCAAATAATATGTATACATGAATATAGAAGTAAATATGAAACCTCAGGTTCAAGGCCTGTATAATTATTCTGAAAACAATCATTGATCCTACTCTATTCTGATTCTCTGAATATTTCTCGAATCAAATCTAGCAGTGATTTTCATTTTTCCTGTCGTTCTGATGATCAATTCGTTTCATTCAGTGATCATGTCTTTATCTTCAAACTACTTATAATGTCCTAAAAAATATCTACAATATGGATATAACTTTTGAAACATTCCAGCAATCCATCTACTCGTTTCCAGAAGAGATGAGTTCTCTCTGTTAATAATTGTATCCGGTGCGTACATGTGATTAAAGCTTGGTTAAAGATATAATAATACTTCTACGGTCATTTTAATTTGTAAGGATGTATGATTTGTTTTAGACACACTAACCGCTATAATAACTGAACCGTTAAATTCTTATATGTTAATCACCATTTCATTCACAATAATAATTAGATGTATTATTAATTTCTATCATAAACGGCCACCAATCATACACAATCAGACTTGCAACATTGAAATCTATTATTTTTATTGTGATCTTTATATTTATAACTTTTTTTGTCCCGCTCCGTTTCCTACAATGCTTATGTCTTGGCTGCGTCTATAATTTATTCATACAATGTATAACATCTTACAGTTTTACTGTAATATGGCATGATATCAAGTTTTAAAACTAGTGAGACTATATAAGTATTAATATACTAAGATAGAGTCCTGCATTATAGCAATACTAGTTGATTATTTTATGATCTAAGAGAGATTGGAGTATTGTTTTTGCGACTTTTCCAGTTGCATGTGTAGCGTTTTCATTGTTTCTGTGAACTGACGACATTTAATATGCATACAGATTGTGAAGGATTCAAGGGAAAAGGTATAGCTATACCAATTGAAATTGAAGTAGAAATTATGTTATGTTTCAAATTATACGATATAGGCTTATTCTATCGTGGAATCTGTTCTTGTAATGAGCATCGTAATTAATTCCTCTTTATGAATTGAACTGTAGTTCTTACATTATCACGTAATATTGTTACATTTTTTTTTATTCGACAAAATATTATACAATGTTATGTGTATTTATATTAATAATGAATATATAAAAAGTTATATATTATTCGAGTTATACATTTTGGAAATTATTTTTTGAAATCAATAAATTTATCTTAGGAGGTCCACGTGATATGATTTGAAGAAACTGATATTTAATTTTGAATAAATCGATATATTCTCATTACATTATTATTCATTATATATGTATAATAAATGAACGATTTATGATAAATTTTTTTCATTACCAAACCTTCAGAACAAACAGAGGAGAACAGAATTTCAATTTGAGAAAATTCCAGTTTTTGAACAGTTAAAGAACTTTGAATATATAAAGCGAAGTTATTTGAAATAAAATGATGAAAAAATGATGAATATGAATGTAGTTCACCACGGCGAAAAAGCCTAACTTTGCGGGACTTGAATCTAACTAGTAACTGATAATTGACTTCAATGTGTAGATCCTTACACATCCTTAAATTTCTTTAGAATGCATTATTTTTGTTATCACATCAATAATTTGACATAAAAGGAGGCGTAATTGAGACTAAATCAATTAAATTACGGTATGGATCCAATTAGAGCTAATGCCTTCTGAATAGTGATGTTGTAAAACTAATAAATGCAAAAATAGTAACATGCCAATAGAAGTTTATCAATCACATTTACAGGGCGTTATACAGAACGGAAAGATCTAAAATTTCTCTCTACCTTGGTCAATTAATCTGTATAAATAAATGTATTGACGAAAGAGTTGCAGTGAGTGAACAATCAGAAAACTTGTTTGAGATAATATGTCAAGATATTGACTAACCAATTCTATATGAAATCGATATAAATGCTCTGTCCAAGAAAGTGAGACTATGGAGGTCGTTTAGAATCTAGATTTACCTGAGTTGCGTTTATAATAGAGATAAGTGGTGTGATTATTCTAGGTAAATAACTTTATACCAAATTAGATCAACTATTTCCAAATTTACGAATAGAAAATCAGTTAATGGTAGCAATCGCTCCTGAAAACTATATGAAGATACACAGAATGAAGGTGATTGTTGATGAATAAGAAACAAAATTGCTAATGAATATGTGAATCAATAACCCTAACGCAAAAATATTGGTATTTCAGAGCAAATGTTGAACAATTGTAAGTTTTTCGCTATTTTGCATTAGGTAGTATATATAAAAAAGTGTATTCATTCAAAACGGAAATATAAATAGAATGTATCATTCAAAAATGGGAGATATAACAGTTTTGTCTTGAATAAAATCACGTACTATAAAACGAGGCCAAATTTTAGAATTTATTCGTAATTTTTATATTTTATAGAATCAAGTGGGTCTGTATGATTTTTTCAACAAAATTACGATTACTGATCCTTCGGATTTATTTCTCCTTCAAATTGAGCATTGTTCGTAACCTTCCCATTTTTTTCTGAATGCTCACTTATTTATACATAGACCTATAACAATAATACCATGATTTTTAACGGTTTTGGATATAATTAACATTTAATAAACATTTAATAAACATTTGGAAATAAACTGCAATTACGGGCAGTTATGTGGCACTCATGCACATTTAGTTGAAACAAGTATTATGCCCTCGGAACTACATTTTTTATTTCAGACTCGACCGCACACTGATGTGATTAATTAGATCTATTGGCGACTTTGCTTTGGAATGATGAATGATGGAAAGTAGTGGTAGGAACTGAGCAGATGAGAAAAAACATCAAGTTATTGGTTACTTTGGATAGTGGAAAATAAACGATCGTAAGACTATCATTATAGAGATTATTATAGAGATTACCAGTTTTGGGAAATCACGAAAAACCTTTTGTCAGTATGGTAGACGGAAACGTGTCCCTATCACCTGACTGACGGTTCATCGTGCTAGCCACTTGAACCACTGGAGCTTGAATCTTATAACCTTATAACTTTTTGATTGGTATTAAAGTGACTGGTTATGGTTCATTCAACAATAACAAGTCATAAGGTGGAACGTCAGAAGGTAAAATGTGCATTCGGCAATTGAGGTGCGGATAAGGTCATGTGATAACCGAAATTACTGTGGTTTTGTGGTTTAGGGCAATTACTGAGATGAATAAAAATGTGGGACAAGACCACAAAGAAACGGAGTGCCAATATTTGACTTTGTTTTGTAAATATTTGATGACTGCTCCAAGTTTACGAGTTACTTCTTGTGGCACAATTATTGATGTAGTTTCAGAGGATTTTTTCTAAATGTGGACATATAAAATTGTTTAAAAGAGTCGGAGAATATTATTTCAATCTACATCTATAGTCGAAACCTCCATGATTATTGTTCACATCATTTTCATATACCTTTATATTTAAAAAATATTCCTCTGCATTTCTCGATCACGAAAATGAGGACAACTGTCAAGAAGTGATTCTCTTGTTGTATGTTTTTCATTCTCACGATGTCACATACTCATTTTTCGTATATTATATTATGTTCATATAGGGTACAAATTCACTTCTGTGTAGATAGATGTATATTATTTGTATAACGTGAAATGTAGACAACATACACTTTTTTCTTCATGATCTGATGACAGCCATAAAGTATAGTTACCAGAATGCAGAAATGTAACTAATTATTGTGGAATCATTATTGTTATGATGTTACTATTATTGAACATAAAATGCCTGATGACAGCTTGGAGACACAATTGATAAAATATGGCAATAATAAGTTATTTGTCTTGCTGCAAGACGGATTGACTTGTCCATCTTGATTAATATTGCTTCACTTTCTTGAACTATTCGTATATTGGTATTAGTATATTTAAACATTTAACATGGAAACAATCACGATTTAAATTATTATTTTCCTATTATTCTATTTTTCCATATTTGAAAAAAGTGAAAAAAAACATTCACAATATCTAAAACACCTAATCAAATTCACAATCACGACACGAGAAAAACTGTGATTTCTATTCACAAAAATGATGCAACTTATCATAATTGTCAACTGTTTTAAATAAATGTCTCGACATCCTTCGATAACATATATTGTTAATTGTTTCATATAGTTATTTTTTGTGGATTTGATGTAGACAATAAATATTATTATTATCATCAGTATTATCATTTTTACTGGTTCTAATGAATTTTTTTATTGAAAAAATATATGAAAATAATTGTGAATATTTTGAAATAGATTTGCTCCAATACATTTGTGTGAATCTGAATAATTTGAAATAATACGATTTTGATCGATAATCTGATACAACCTCAATTTAAAACAAGATCAGAATGATACAATAAAAAATAGACATAATTACAATAACTCTTTTCGACGAGCGGTCATCTTAACCACCTCCAAATTTCTACAAAAATTCAAATAACAAAAAACAAATACTTACTCGCAAATGCAAGAATCAGAAATGACAATAATTTGATATCCATGGCACAAGAGAAACTAACTAAAGCAACGAGGTCGATTCCACACTAACACAAAGACAACACTACCACGTGCTTCACACACACACACACACGCACGATTGTAATGAATATAATTTGGAAGAACACACGTCTTTACGCCCGACCATCCGTTTGAAGACTGAAGAAGTGAATAACCTACTGTCTTGTCTTGGATGCACACCTACCTACCTAGCTATTGGTGACCCACTGCCGGTTAATAAGCGTCATGGCAATAGCACGCGGTTACAAGCTATTTGCTTTCTCACTCAAGGAAGGAAGGACTTTTTATTATTGAGAATGAATGTATGAGTTTTTGCGATTTAATTGATCATATGATTTATAATTTTTTTAACATTGCTGGGTCTTTCACTGGGCTGATTGTTAATCAAATTATTTCCCACCTCAGTTATTAACTGAAAAAATATATAATTCGAAGAGTTGATCCGCTATGACATGCACATAATTTGAACTACTGATACATACATATATATATATAATGAGTGTATGTGTTCCCAAAAATATGTACCTTCGCGGGCGCACGAGCAATCTGCACGCGCCAACTGTTTCCCATTACCGCACTTTACAATTTCTCACATTTGTCCGCCTTTACCGAGTCACCTTCGCGGTCGCACAAGCACTCTGCGCGCGCCAACTGTTTCTCATTGCCGGACTTTACATTTGTCCGCCTTTGTCAACTTACCTTCGCGCGCGCACGAGCAATCTGCACGCGCCAACTGTTTCCCATTACCGCACTTTACAATTTCTCACATTTGTCCGTCTTTACCAAGTCACCTTCGCGGTCGCACAAGCAATCTGCGCGCGCCAACTGTTTCTCATTGCCGGACTTTACATTTGTCCGCCTTTGTCAACTTTCCTTCGCGGGCGCACGAGCAATCTGCACGCGCCAACTGTTTCCCATCGCCGCACTTTTCAAGTTTTCACATTTGGCCGCCTTTCCCAATCTATACCTTCGCCCGCGCACAAGCCATCTGCACATACATATATATGTATATATATATATATATATATATATATATATATATATATATATATATATATATATATATATATATATATATATATATATATATATATATATTATGAGTGTGTGTGTTCCCAAAAATATGTTGGAGCATTCAATTCCCACTAGAATAAACATATAATGAATCAGAATTTATATATTAATACAAGTATTACCTTATATGTACCAATATTGCGAGGTGATGAGATCGCCCTTGTGGTGCCCTGTTCGATATCGTGTCATCCTTATCACCATACTGAGATGGTGAGGATGCCCTTATGGTTCCTATTCGAGCGACCCTATACTGTGTCATACTTATTTCTATTCGAAAAACAAGGTCTGTTTTTCAAGTTGACTTTAATAAATGATGTAGTCGAAGTCATATGCATTCCATATTCCATCAAACAGTTAGCTAAGTAAATCACCTCAAGTAAATATTTTACTATCGAATATGTATGCTTCAGCTGGCGCATCTTGGCTGTTCTTGTTGCCGTGAAGACCAACTTGAAACTAAAACACTAAAATACTAAAACAGGCACTAAAATATTATTCGATCTTATTGCTCTGCTTAACTATTCTGATCCTCAGTAGATCTATACCAGCGAGTTTTACCAATAGCTTAACGGTACTCACTTCACCATGACACTAGGTCCGTTAATAAAAAACTAATATACTTGTATTCACGAGAGATGAAGGCTCGAATCACCCGGACACTAGCAGTGTGCGATTGAAGGGACTATCGTTAGGAACCTTCACCTCTCGTGGATAAAAGTAGAGCCTATACTTGCTATACACACTTTCCAGTTCATATAATGCAACCTTGAGTTTATACTTTAATAAGTATATGCATACACCACGACTGCATGTTTAATTAAGAAACACATTTAAGTATAGAACATAGAAATGGAAAATGGAAAAGAAAAACAAACCTTTTGTTTTCATAACTATCACCTACTCTTATAAGAATAGTACATGGTCGAAAACTAATTTTTCTTGGATGTAATAAAAAGATATATATATATATATATATATATATATATATATATATATATATATATATATATATATATATATATATATATATATATATATGATAATTGTTTGCTTAACGACCTCACCAACAGCTAATTTATACGGGGGTACGAATGAGCTGGTGATTATAAGACTATGAAGTGATGAGTGAAAGGACATTTACAAAAACCCATGCCTTATGCGGGATTCGAACCCACGCCCAACGTTTCGCTTCAGTATTTGAAGCGTGCCTCAGCTGCCTGAGCTAACGAGGGCGGCTACATATATATATATTAAGGATTTTTATATTATTATTCTGAAAATGACCTTTTTTTTCAATTTCTCTCAGAAATGTTTTCGAGTATTTTCAACAATGGCAATCATATAATCGTGATTGTTTGAACCCACGTCCTGTCATAGACTATGGGCACATGCTGGCTGCAGATAAGCAACATACCTTGTTGGCTTAACGGGCGACAAGGTCCTCTACAATATAATCACTTCTGTCTACGTATTCTCTGCCTTTTGACCACAATCATCGTAACACAGACACGGAGATTAAAGTATGAACTCGAGAACTTTCACGTGTTTCATCCATTTTGTATCAGTATATATTATCTGAAGATTTCAGCCAATATCAATAAAAGTTACTTATCTTGGAAGAGCAGATTGAAGTGGGCACTTAGCGACAGTAAAAAATAATCGGATTCCATCTATATTTTAGTGAAAGGTATAAACTTTTGACCGAAATCTGTAGATGTATTTGTATTAAAAAATTCTCAAAGAATAACAAAAATAAATAGATAACTTTCCTATGGTGTATACCCTGTGATGGTTTCATATAACTATTTGGAGAGTCCAATGAAGCTTTTTACGATAATACTACATTGAATATACATTTTTGTTTTTAATAACATCGAAACTTGATACAAAATCATTGTTCCCCTATTAAGGCTAAGGATGAGAGTAGGATCGTTTGGAAGGGGGCACCACAAGGTCGATCTTTCCACCCCATTTTATTATTATTTTGAATTGAAGCAAAGAACTTTGACACCAGGTCTACGCTGTCTGAGACCACACTTCTTCGCCGCAGATAAAAGTCTTCAGTTGCCGAAAGTCCGGAACACAATATAAACTGTTTTTGCTATATATCCGGACACTACCAACATTGGTATTAGGAATAATCCAATCACACAATATACATAAAAATAAACCCAAGTTATAATTACATTTAGAGACGGTGGTACCAAGTGATGATTAGTGAATTAAGCAAAAATGAGCAAATTAACTTGTTATTAGCCATAGATAAGTGTGGTATTTTTGTACCTTTAAGTAATGATTAACTGAATAATAGTTAATCATCAGTTGGTACAATCAGCTCTTAGTGAAAGGTCTAATGTGTATAGGTAAGTTTCCTATAAAAAAGCGTCTGAAAAATAAAAATATTCTGGAATACTATTCGTTTTTTATTTTGGTGTATTTGTTCAGAATACAGCATATAGACGATATTGGTTCACACACATTTCAGTGTTTCATTGCGATAAAGCGCTAATGTGAAGTAGGCCCATATATACTTGAGTACGAATTTTTCTGCACGGTATGGGAACTATTTTTCATCAGGAAACACTTTTAATTTCTTGAAATATATATTTTCTTTCATTTGCGACATAAATATTCTTTCTAAAGTCGTCTATTACAATATCTCTTTTGAATTATTTGTATCTTCTTTTTTCTTCAATAACATCAAAAGTTGATATAAAATCATTGTTCCCCAATTAAGGCTATGAATTTGGACACATGGATTTTTTTTCTATTATAAAATCGTTGTATTTACTTCTGGAAGACTATGAAATTATATCGTTTATCACTGTGAAATACTTTCCATAGTTAACAACTATTACTACTTATTATTATTGACTTTAAAACGTGACAATAAGTAATTGTTCTCAATTAATGATGAGATCGTTCAGACGGTGCACCACAAGGGTGATCTCACTTCCTACCCCCCACCCCAAACATTGCAATTTTTCATGAAACCGCTATCTTACGAAGCTACCAAACAATCTGTACTGATGGTCAAGGACTGGTTCCTCCAATTAAAACCTGAAAATATAAATTGTCAATTGGGGGCGATGACAAATGAATTGCGGAATATTTGTTAAAACATTCAAATTCATTCAAATTTTGACAAGTCAATTTGTAAATCTCTGAATAATATATTAGTCTCCGTGTCTAGATTTTTTTATACAAATCCAAGTTTCCAGATTTGTTTGTATCCTACGTCTTTTTGACTGGAGTCAGATTGTATAGGAAAATCTTTTAATATTTGTTTTTAATAATTTAATAATTGATTGGTCAACCACTACCATACTTCTAACTTATAAGTTACTGAGAGCCGGTTGTACCAAGTGATGATTAGTGAGTTAAGCAAAAATTAGCAAATTAACTTGTTATTACCCTTGGATACGTATGCTATTTTCGTACCTTAAGTAATGATTAACTGATTAATATTTAATCATCAGTTGGTACAATCGGCTCTAAGTTTATAAGTTTCTTAGTATCTAAGTCTTGTACGCACTTTGTCAAGCTGAAATCAAGGTCACAGCACAATGTCATGCAACGTCACCGATATGTCCAGCATATCATTAGCCTTTGCAGTGGAAATGAGAACAGATTGGTAAATTGGGTGATATTGGGTTGGGCAATATGTCTTACCTACGTGATCGAATATGTGTATATAAAACCGTTGCTGTGACGTTTATCAGGAAGCTGCAGCATCTTGCATCTGGAAGATGATTAACCGGAAAGTCAACTTCGTTAAACCAGTGGGCTAAATGCCAAGTGTGTTACAAGGATGTATATTGCCAATCGATTATAAATTCGAATATTTGTTTTATATTTAAAACATAATGGTTGTTATTTGATCTCGATTCTTGTTCGTGGTGAAATGTGTGATGAAATGAATGTATTTTAAAATAGAAACAATCTAACGGAATAATAAGAAATTGGTTATCAGTACACGTGTACTGTATTGTATCTTGGAGTATCTTGGATAGGGAACAGCATTACATGACTATAAATGCAATCAGCTGCATGTATGCTAAAAAGTAGAATCCAAAAATGTGCACTTAGGCTACTACTGTGAAAATTTCACTAGTTTTCTTCTACATTGTCTATTGTCTAAACCCAAGTTTCAATTATACCATAATAGTTTCATCCATAGAAACAGAGAAGCAAAGATTCACATATACACATAATTTTTTACCGCAGCATTTCTCCTGTCAATATTGACATCTTCTTTATGAACATATCTCGCACAAAGAAGAAAAATCGGAAAATTAGGCAAACAAGTAAATTTCGAAGATCACAATAACCTGATTCACAATATGATTTGAAGTTCAATCGCCATTCAATGCAACATTGAAAGATTCAACAATTCACCCCCATGTTTCTTAGCTCTGGAGAGAGTCTGCGTTAAGAATAAGCAAGATTTCTTTATCCATCAGCACGTTAGCTGTAACCAAGATTGTATGTATTAGCATCTTAATATTTCACACTAACGTATATATGTTGCTTGATTCTGTACAATATGTGTTAATAATGTTAACAGTACAGCTGTACAAAATGATTCTGTACAAAATGTATTAAGAATGTTTAACACAAATTGTACAGAATCGGACACGTATATATAGGCCTACGATACAAAAAGTCATGCCTTGTGAGGGACTCGAACCAACTTATTATTTTTTTTTATTTTAATGCCGTCATTATATACGAATGTTATGAATTAATAACCAATAGAACTTATTTGATATTAATGTTGATGATGTTTACTGTTTCCTAAACGACCCCACTAATTGGTAGATTATTTGGGGACAAATACGTACAGGACTCAAATCCATCTGTTCTGTATAAAGAATGTATAAGAAGGTTGTGCAGTGAAATATAATTCTTTCATTCACGTTTTTCATTTATAAAAGGTATCCATTCTCAAATTATTTGAGAAATCTAAATTTCCTTAGAATTACATTTCACTAATTGACTTTCTTTTCACTCCTCACGAAATTTAAAAGGTTTGCGGATATTATCTCATTAACTAATCAACATAATGACTATTCTTGAATTTAAAAAAACAGTGGTCACGAAAAAGCAGCTTCAACATTCATTTAATTGATAAAAAACGTATTATTTATATTTGTTCCGAAGTTATTCTAATTTTCCATATTCATATTTAGGGTTCTACCATAGCTTAAACCTCTTAAACCTGTGTTTCATCAACTTTTTAATAATTCTACCCTATCAAAAGTAAATACTTAGCTATACACCCATCTAGATCCAACAATAATGAATCGTAACAAAAAATTAAAAACTTGATATACAATTAAAAGAATTATATCGTAATTCGTAATGGCTTGTAGAAAAAAGCATCAACTCCAGCACTTTCTCGCTTTCGCATACGACGCATTGCGTCACTCCTAGCAATTTTTACTGTCCCCTTTCACGTATATCGGTACAATTATTCCTTTCTTGTTTATTCCACTCCTGTATCTTCTCTATCCACGCCTCTTGGATTAAGCCTACTCTCCACAACCATCCTACTCCAGCTCTTCCCATTGCCTGCACTGTTTCCACGACTATACCTCATCTACACCCGGAGCCTGTCCATCAACGGTAGGCCTACTCATCTTTTTCAGCAACTCACTTACTCCTATTGCGTTATCTCCTCCCCTTCCTCTTCTCCGCCTTCTTCATTTCTATCTTCTCCTACCGATAATCTCACTTCCCGTACCATATCGAAATTGAGAAATTCCTCAAAGTATTTCTTTCAGATTTTCTTCCTTAATTTTGTGTCGTTTGTAATGTCCCCTCAATCATTCAGTAAAATGATCAAATGAATAAAATAATACTGAATAATGTACATAAATAAGTTTATGTAATTATTATAGTAGTTGAAGAACTTCTTCGTTTTATTGTATCAATATGTATGATAGAGAACCGATGGTGTCTTCACCACGTTGCTCCAGGAAAATAGGGAAACATTTTCAGGAAGAGAGCACTATAAAGGGGTAATAATGTTTCAAAACGAAAATAAGTGCTTCCAAATTGGTTATTTTAATTAGCCAATTGATCTTAGGAACAATTCATGTTATTTCGCAGGCCCAAGTTGCCTTCGCTCATGTCAGCAATAGCATCTACATTAAAATCTATATAAATGTAATTATTCTTAATTTATGTATTGAGATATACATGTTAACTAGTCCATGGACTGTCATACGACCAGGATATATTATAAAAAATTAAGTACATAATAAATTGATCCATCAACTAAATATAATTATGATCATGGCAATGAATGTATCTAGACTAGTATGTTGTAGTGTAAGTATTGAGGCTTAATGTTAAGGGTATAATTAGATCGAGAAGACCTTTAGTTAAAAGCAGAAATCGTCTGAAAATCACAATCATATTTCATGAAATGTAAGACAAAACAAACAAAATAGCTAGTTAATCACTTGGTCAATGAATCTTGGAATCACATAAAAAAAACTATTCTACATGTCTTAAAAATGGAGTAAAAATTTTGAATAAAAATGATTAACGATAATTCTTCAGAGCAAGTCACCAGTAGTGAAATGTTCATTCGTTGATTGTTGAGATCTTGAAGAAATTGCTTTTGTCCCTTCATTAATAATCGACGGCCATAAACGGCGTCCGTCTTGATTTGTCTTCTCACTGCCTTATCCCTTGGAGTGTAGGTGACCGTTCCGGCAGTCATGTATGCACTGGTTGCCTAACTTGTTAGATATTAGACAAGAAGTATTCGACATACAACACCATCAGCAAACAGCCAAGAAAACGGTCTATGTTAATTGGATTGTGTTCCTGCAAGGAGTGTTATAGTAAGCATTAGTTATTGATCAAGCAAAAGCACACAGATACACCAAACAATTATTGATTAAATCCACATGCAACAGAGCATTGAACCAAGGAGCATCTACTGTAGGTAACTTTGGCGATGTGAACAGAAGGAAGAATAACATTTACTTCATGATTGTTTTATAATAATGTTCTAGTTCTTGATACACCACTTGGAAAAATAAAGATAGTAAGTTATTGTGACCATTTCGCTAGCTACGGTCTATGTCGAGTCTCATAGTTGATAGAAAGTACCGAACGCCATGGTAGTCGTCAACAAACAGTACAAATTCCCCCACCCCTCTCTATACCAATACAGGTGGAAAAGTATTATAAATAAATACTATATAAATAAATAGGTTTGTTGCATCAATGAGTAATAATATATTCCCCAATTTTTCACCAGTGTTGAAATAATTTCGAAAATGCTAATTATTAAATAAATAAATATAATGATAATTTAGATAGGCCTTACATACGGTATAAAAATATCAAGAAGTAGGCCTAGCCCATGCTTAAAATATAGAACATCACAATCAACAACTCATAGAATTGGGCCAGAAATTAATTAGTACAAACAATAAATTTGTCTGTGATTATTGCATGCATAAACGTAAAGAATAAAAATCCACTCCAAGTAAAACTTCCAAGTTGGAACATTATTAATTTGTAGTTTTACACAAACTGATGCGAAATACGGTTGGTACTACAAAATTACCATTGGTACATATTTACAGTATACGTTGAGGCTCAATTGTTAGCATAGTTTAAGGCTCGTAATTATGAATTAGTAATTCAAACACAAAATAAAATGGTGTTAGAATAATTGACTGAACTGGGATAGAATAAAACCAAACTTGATTTAGTACCAGTAATCTACTAGTAGTAAAAGTCGTAAGATAAGAACAAAATATTGAATTGAATTTATTTTTTATTGAACAAAGAACAATACACACAATTTAGTACAAGATTAGAATTTGTGAGAGGTATTTACTAGCTAGTGTCTAGGCTTATTAAAAAGTCAACTATGAGGGGTGATTGGAAATAAAATTTTAAATCACATGAGTGATCATTTACTGTCATACGTCATTTCAAACCTAAAATAGGCAACTTAACCAATCACACACTAATTTAATATGCCCTACTCATATTAATTGAATCAAATGAAAAATACATGTTACTGGTACGTAATTTGTACTTCAAATCTAAATACTTTATTGCCAACAAAACCTGAGAGTTGAAGTTCAAATGAAGAACTGTACAACAATCAACAACTACGCTACTGACTCCTCCAAAAGAAATCGCGTTTCGTTACTGTTGTGAATTACATCATTAAAAGTAGAGCTATTATCGTTGCTGGCATTATGTCCTTACAATCAACCATTCAATACTCAGTTCTACGACGGGTACAAAACTTTGAAAACGAATACGTAACCAAAACTCACGGCACTCGAAAAATACACCTAAACTTTAAATTGTTAAGACTTCTTTTATTTGACTATCAATTCATAATCATTTCTTTCTTTTCTTTGCTCCTTCCTGTAAAAAATAGAGAATTAACTACATCATACTAAAAATCTAGCGAATAAATAATACTGTCACACACTAATGCATTTCGTCATGCATTACCTTTCCTTTCTTGTTTTCGTTAGGCACTACTTTATCGGGTTTGGCTGGCGGTACTTCCGGGGCTGAACTAGAAGGTTTAGGCGGCGTTTCTATGACCGGCACATTGGCAGTTGGCGCGGGAACCGTTCCCTCTTCCAGATTATTATCCGTTACTGGTTCTATTTGGTTAATTACAGCTGCCTTTGTGGGATCCACTTCTTTTGCAGCAGGTTCGTTTACCGCAGAAGTACAAATTTTAATATCTTCTAATCCTTTGCTTTGTTCCTTTTCCACAACTTGTTCAGTTACTTTGATAGAACTATTTTCATTTATGACTGCTTTCTCTGCAGTAGTAGATTTTACAATTGTAATAGGTTGATCTTTTGGTTTCGGCATTTCTGCGTTTAGCTTAGCCTTCTTATTAGTTTTCGGATGACCACCTTTTTGTACCTTTGGTTCCTGCACAACTGTCGGAGATTCTACAGGAGTTTCCTTTACAAGCTTTTCAGAAGTTTCAATTGGATTTGTTGTAACATCTACTTTGGATTCGCTCAAAACTGGTACTGGTGATTCAATTAACTTTACTTTTTTATTAGCCTTCGGAATTCCTGCTTTGGTATTTTTAGTTCCATCAACTGCCACCGGTGACTCTAACTTTGGTTCCTCCACTTTTGAAACTTTTTCTGTAGATTTGATTGGTTGCACCGGAGCATCAACGAGCTTGGGTAGGACTGGCGAGTCGACTAGATTATTGGAACATTCGGTGGAACATGCCAAGTCGTTGACCGTACAGTCTAAAGACAGGAAGAAAACGGCTTCGTTAGAAAAAATGCTAACAAATAACGTTCGACATGAAGAAAACAAATTCTTCCAAAAATAAGATCTACGTGAAGAACAGGAATGTACTCCAGACTTAAATACAGTAATTTGAAATATCAGCCAGTTTAGTCTAAATCAACAGAGCTTATAAAACCTGAACACAGTAGGCCTACAATAGGCATACATGAGTCTTTGTCTTCTCTTTTCATTGCAGGTAAAAAATAAAAACGGTTTTCATTAGAGTTTAGTTAATATATCTACTAATTAATCCTGTTGTGCTCTAATGAATCTGGTGCTCTCTATGCTCCTATCAGTATAATATCAAAATACGGTAATTAGAAGAGCATAATTGAAGCATAAGTGAAGACTCAATTTTACCGTAGGACAATTGAGAAAACATATTATGGTAGTTGTTTCTTGATTTTTGTTTGTGCTCCAGGGGGTGCATTCCGTACCTGAGATAAAACCAGTCTTAACTTTCATTAGAGTTTACTTTCATTTAGAGTATGTGCAAAATGTGTATTTAAAAAACTGATTAAATCGTAATGGAATGCACCCCTAGAAGTCAAACGAAAATACCAATTGTTATGCATGCATATAATATATAATTATCTAGCTTGAAGCTGTATGGTTGTGGATACCAATTGGTTGACCAACATCTGACGAAAACCAATAATAAATATTGAAATCCAATAGGGAATACTGTTAGGTTACAAATTGAAAACTTTTCTTCTTTGAAAAGAATCCTATTTTAAGAAATTCAAACACAAAAATGATATAGGGTAGCCTATCATTTTTGTGTTTGAATTTGTATTTGACTTTTGAAGTATCCAAAGAATTGGATTCTTCAAACTTCAAATTTGTTCCACAGTATCCAAATGAATTATTCCAAACCTCTGCACAAATTGAATCAGCTTCTATGAATAAGAAGATAAAAATGTAGGCTCAATTTTCTTAGAACAATTAAATATAGGCCTATTCTTTAAGTCAACAGATAAATTTCATTAGAGATGCATGATGAATCAATGGGAATGCCTCCAATCAATTATAGCTGCACAACAAGGGCAGTACATGACTAGACTTAATACTTTCAAAATCAAGGTGTGTATGACTATCAAGTTCATGTCATACTATCCTTCGTTTTGACAAAATCATACTGACACAATAAATTCCAAGTCGTTCTACCAAAAGTCAAATCTAATTATAGATATTAGGTTACTGAAATAGTTGAATGAATTACTCATTTTAAATCCGTATTAATAATTACTTACTTATAAAAAAATAAGTTGAGATTATATTTGAACAAGAATTATTAATTACCGTAATACATTTTTACCGTAGCTTAGAATCTTAGAAATACCGGTACTTTAAAATAAATCAAAAATGGTGTGTTGAAAACTCTTTTTTATTAGGTATCCTAAACTTCACAGGGTTTTCATCATTTTAATACGGAGTATAATTTAATATAAATTGATCTCTTTCCTAGATCACTGTGATTGAGAATATCAGGTAAGTAGGAACTCTGAAGTGAGAACTAATTCTAATAGCTCATAAGATATTAGCAATTATCACCTTCAGTTAAGGCAAGATCAACCGCGAGTTCGTCACCACTTCCGCCTGTAGCTTTGCCCGAACCCTTGATTTGAGCCAGAAATCCGGCACGCTCCGTTTGAAGTGTGCGGCACAATTTCTGTAGTTGAGTAAGTTGGCGATTGACGTGCGCCAATTCACCGTCACGCTGTTGTTTGTCAGTCGCCATGTCCAGTAATGCTTGATGACTTTTCTCCCAGCGACTCTTCCAAGAAAGTGTTTCCTTCTCTAGCTTTACTATCTTCTTTGTCATCTATATGAGGAAGAATACAAAGCGTCATGACACGTATCAATAGTTAATAAACTACACTACAAAATTGTACAAATACTTTCTGTTTGCATGTGTCTATGAACATCACGCTGTACAAATTTCTTTGGACCTGATACATTGGGGACTATCTGAAAATACGTATATATATTTCACTGAGAGATAGGCCTACATCTTCCCATCTCAGAATCTTCGTATACTACGAGTAAGCTTTAGTAGATATATATTAAACAAGTGGTGATAAAACATGGATTATAACCTGGCGGCAACGCAAGAGATATTACGTAACCAGCGTGCAACTCAAAGGCGCAAACATTTCTAACTGGCCCAAAGAGAAAGTTCGACATTTATATCACAATTTTCAGCCTTCTAGGCGCTAAAATAATAACTTTTTCAGTAGGCATATATAATTTATTCAATGTTTTACTTCACATCATTACTCATGCAGTCAATTTAGTATCAAATTTAACTGACTCATATTGAGTACAATTGTCTACACCCGATGACATGTTCATTAATTTTGTATCTTGCACTGCTTACGTTTTATGACTGTTTACATTTTTTAAATACTCTGGCGAGAACTTTTTCCCTCAGCGTGCTGGATCCATGTTAAGTTACCTTGTCCATTTCACCCTTGAATCCTCCGAACACTTCGTTGCTCCGAGTAAGAGCATTCTGGAACTCCTCGTAACGGTCCGCGTACAATTGAACTTGAGCTTTGAGGTTAATCTCGTTGGCGAGTACGTCGTTGACACGAGTACGAGCCTCTTGAAGATCCTGAAACCAAGGATAAGTCATTAGGTAAGTAGTAATTTGATCATTCAACGATTTTATTTTCCTTGTACTGGTACTGACAAAATAAGGCATTTGCTCTTGTAAATTTCATCTCTTAGTTGGTGAATTATATTTTTTGGTTACTGTGTACAGCCAACGTGACTAGAAATGTCAACTTCTACAACTTGTTAGTAAACTTGTCTTGCAAGTAGGCCTACCACCCTACCGTGGGCTTAGCAGTCTGGGCGTAGATGTCCCGATAGCTAATTTATTAATAATATATGGACTATTCAATTATTAATTGCTTGACAACTCCACCAATACCGCCTACAGGGTGTATGAATAAGCAGATGACAGCTTCATGAATGACATTTGTGAAAGTGACAAATGTACTAAAGACTGAATTGAATGAATTGTGAAAGTGAAAAATTTCTGATAGCAACCAGAAACAGCGCACGTTTTGTGTCCATTTATGTGTTCTTGTCACTCAGCTAATTGACGAAGACTCTATTTCTTATTTTAGCTAATTTAGCTAATATCACTGGAAGATAATATTTGTGATAATGCTCTTAATATTCCAGTAAAATATTGAATTGAAGTATGGTGACCAAACTTGAAAGAGGAAAATTTGGGACAATGTCAAGAAGTTTGAAATAAAAATGAGTCCAGGCCTAATGGCATGGGGAGTGGACAAATCCGGGCAAACCGGGACGTCTGTCACCCTAAATTGAAGCCCTACAGCCCTAAGCCCTGAAGCACTGAGTTCTTAGTACTTACCATTAGTAGTTGTTGTTTGTCCCGTAAGAGTACTTCTTTTTCAGCCGAGAACTCTAATTTCTGTTTAGTAAGTTTTGCTTCATTTAATTCAGCTTCAAGTTTTCGTTGCATATTCATTTTATCAACTTGCTGTTGTTGAAGACCACTCTGCTCGCAGATACTTCTGAATTTATTGGTTATGTCAACATTTTCATCCCTCAATTTATTTGTTTTCTCATTACTCGATGACATTAGAGTAGTTATCTCAGAAAGAGTAGAGTTAAACTTAGCAGACACCTCTTTACGTTTTTCCTCCTCTTCACGAACCTTTAACAAACTCTCTTCTTTAACGGCTTTGTTCTGTTTCTGCAATTCTCTACATAAACTCTCCAAACGGCTGCGGGTAAGAATTGCTTTGCTGTGATCCGTCTGGAGTTGTTCCTTCTCACGTTGTACAACGTTCAATCCCTTTTCCAACTGTTTTGTTGTTAGCTAAATAAGAAGAAAAATAGCTTACATTGTGTTCATTTCGTTCAGTTCATTTTGGAAACATTGGACTTATCAATAGGGGCTAGCATGATGATATGATCCACCCCCAACCCTTCGCATTGGATACTTGCCGCATTGATAGGACCAATTGCGTTCCAAACATGGTTTAAGATGTGATTTGGTACTGTCAAATCATATCTGAAATGTGTGAGGCCAAAACAGTTTGGACATTGGTTTGGAGGGGCGTGCCTGCAACTCTAAGCCAATAACAAGAAGGTGTCACTAAAGAAACACGGCCAGCAGTTGTTCGATTTCATACTGTTTTGACTCAAACAATTAAAACAAGGCAGACCTTCCTACCACAGACCCGTGACGTGTATAGTGGATTCTACGAACCACTCTCCAATATAAAACAAGGCTAAAGATCGACTTTATGATGTTAATTCAAGCGTTCGAGGATAAAAGAAAAATTTACTGACACATAACCTATCGCTAAAAGTTTTTATATGTACCGGTAATATTTGAAGAGACAAAAAAGTGGCATCGGCAGGGGGTGTGGCACGTGTTAGCCACTGTAGGCACAACGGGTGATATGAAGTACTCACAAGTAACAATTAAAATGGGGTAGGCCTAGGCAGATGCCTATTTGAGAAATGTGAAATATTATAACCATCTCAGGCTAGGTCTAGGCATTGCAATGGCCTAGGCGTAGGCAAATTCAATGGCGTATGCCTACATCAGTTTGGCTTGTCCCAGCTGTGTACCGTAGCCACGCATTATCACATTAAATTACCTGAAGTTTACGGTTTTCATCCATTACATCTGCATACTTTTTGCACATAGCAGCCAATTTTTGCTCTGGACTTTCCAAGTTATTCAAAGCCTTCATAACCTGGTCCACATTTTTATCGTCTTTTTTCTTCGACTTTTCCTCCTTTCCGGATTTCTTTGATGAACGGTCCGCCACATTATTAGTTTCCACTTTCAGTGGCATGTCATTAGCGATTTTCTCCATTATTATACCATCTATTTCTACAAGAAACGTGAAAATGTGTGAATATCAACAAAAACCTTAAATAAACGCCGCCATTTCTGATTATTTGGATTTCCTTTCTGCCGTTAGATGATTAGTGCTGCCATCAACTGCAGCTGTCGAAAAATACGTTAACTTCTACTACCTTACCGACCGTGACTTTTCTTGACGGGCGACTCCAAGCGGAAATATTATTAACTTTTGACAGAAAATACATTTTAATATCAGAAAATAAATCAGTCTCATAAAAAGCCTCATTCGTCCTGTATACATCATTTTATTAAAGATTCTTATTTCATATTATTAATTCAAGATCAAATATACAAACAATGTTTTTAAAAATGATGAGATATAATGTACGTACCTCAGACACGGGAATGATCAAAAACTTGATATTTGATTTCTTATTTTGTGTAAAAACTACTCACGCTACTTCGAAATAACAGTAAAATTCCACAGTCTTCTGTTCAAAAAATGCTTTAGGCATACACCTTTATCCGAATAACCCGAAATGCATTCGTTTTTATCTCTAAACCGTTTTTCTAGACTACTACGATTGGTATTAGCTAACCAGCATGGCTACTCGGCGTACATGCAGTACCCCAATGTAGGTGAGATCTATTTTGGTCATCGTCTAAGATTAGAAGTAAAAGATGAAATCCAAGAAAGCTTCGAGGTTGGTGGGATATTTCAAATGAATAGGTTTGAATAGATTTTGTTTTTTTCCAAATGAGTTTGATAATACCTGACACAGCTAATAGTTATTGATATTGTTATAGTATTGTTGGAAATTGATAAAAGAGTGGACATTAGTTCCTAATAGAAGTGAGATTGTAAAATACTGGGACACAGGCCTACTACAGAATATTTTGTAAAGAAAAGAATGAGATTTGTGCTATAATGTTTATCTATCATTATTCAGAAATAGTATTATACTTAGATCCCGTTTTACGAATAATAAATGTGTTGATTAAGCGATCATTAGCTTGGATTGAATTGTTATTACCCTTGGTAACCAATAATATTTTTTTACCCTAATTAATAATTAGCTTAATTAGCACATGCTACTGTGTCTACGTCACGACTCAGAAAAAATCCGGGTACTGGAATAAAAATGAATTGATTATAATTTCTGAAATTGAGATGATGATTTCTAGTTTTCTCTCAAATTAGTGAAATAAATATCGTCATTATTCGTTAAAATCTAGTTTCAGGTTTGTGAGGTTCTTTGAGGTTCTGATTTTTCGAACGAGGTTCACAATTATAGAAAAAAATCTGTATATCTCAAAATCGTTGCATATTTCGACTTTAATCTGGTTATTGTATTGCGGATAGTTTGTATTGTATTGTTGGGTATTGTAGTATTCCCTCGGGATTACAAGTGCAACAAGACAATAGTTGATTACATCGAGTTAACACAAGGGAGGCATATATCTCACGAGAATCAGGTTAATTTGTCTGATAGCTATACAATACACGCCATTTTTACAGTCCGTATTTTCTTGAATAGCAACCAATAACAAACCACTTTACATGATTAATTGTGACGTCATCATTGGGTGAGGAGGGGGGAGGGGATGAAGCATATCAAGTGCCGTGTGTAGTTAATTGAATTGAGATTTATTTGCGATTTACCAGAAATTCTACACGAGATGAATACCGATTTTATATGAAATTGTACAATTACGGTCCATATGATTTGCATTCTATTTCTTATTTTAATTTTAATGGTGATCTTGTAAATCCCCCATTGGATGAAAATAATATGAATAGAAATAAAAAATATACAGTATGGTCGATCAAACAATCCTGAAAAACTGACATTATACTCATTAGAAATAGCACACAATAAAAGTACACATACAGCCTAACATAAAAATGGAGATAAAATTTGCGTGGATGTATCTAAATTTGAATTCAGATTTCGAAAACAAAAACATGTGACCACTTAGTCACATACTATGCGCCTACTAAATCACAGATTTGTATAGATATTACACATTGCTATACTTATTCTTACGAACAGCAATAGGTCTAGTAAAAGTAGAACTGCTTTTCTCTTTTAAATTGTTTTGATATAGACGGTTTATTTTAATTCAATTGATTATATTCTCCATTATTGTTACACTGATTATTATATTCCGTATAGAGATTTCTACAAATTTCAATTTGTTTCAGTTTCTAAAATTAACATTTCATATCTACAAAATAATTAATATTATTTATCAGGTTCATCAGGCTTTAACGAAGTCATATTTATCATGTGAGTAACTTCATTGGGTTGAAAAAAGAAACCACTAAAATCTTCCAATAATATTCAACGGAATACTTTTATAAAAAATCATTCTTCGTACCCCTGCTCGTTCGTATCCCCGAATAACTCATGCTATCTGATATCATTATATTCACTGTGACGTTACTTGTTGCCTGCACCAAAATACTTGAATATGATCTCTTGAAACATTTTCATATAATAATTTGGTCAAATTTGCTTCTGGTTAGATGCGCGTACATTCAGCTGTTTCGGAAAGGGATCATTTACATGAATATTCATTATTTATTCATCCTTGGTAGTAGAATTTTACTCATAATCTTGTTCAATACAACATATTGCGACTACGCAGGTCAAGTGATTGGATTCCATTATATATTCTCCCAGTTACATAGAAACGCAATGTAGTGAACTTGATCTGAGCAATCTGCTTTACGCGTTTGTAATACGAAGGGGCTCAGGGGTGTCTCACCTCACCTACCTCCCTATACTACCCCCCCCCCCCCCCCCCCCCCCCCACACACCTAAATCTTGTCGGTTTAGGAATGTTTGGAAATTGTTAGCGAAGTTTTAATGGACTACATTATGGGTCTAATTTGATAACACACTTTCTCATCATTGAGCAATAATTAACAATAATCAATTAAACGCATTAGTTTGTGATGTCTGTAAGCTTTGTAGTACACCAAGAAGTGGAAATAATTATCTTTAGTTTCAAATAGAGAAGAAATAAATAATTAGATGTAAGAAAATTCAACTAAAAATGTAACTATATTTGCTGGTAATTACCAAGTAAGGAACCAAGTAAGTTGAATATAGTAGGACTTTGGCGACTGAATTTACCCCAGCTAGTCAACGACACGACTTTGTGAATTGTGACATAGGATCTGGTATTTTTATTTGAAAACTTGAAAATAATTAAATTCATGCATAATTGAATGAATTCTTTTTTCACATTTTTATAAATTGTGTGGACTCAATTTCACATGTAAGCTATCACAAGGCCTACTGCATACTACATACTTAAAGAATTGCCGAATTTGGGGCATAAAATAATCGGAATATGGTAGTCAAATTATATAATATACATGAATTTTTAAAATAATAGGTCCATATTTACTTACATTATGTTAATAATGAATAATAGCACCTTTTTTATTATTTTATAATGCTACATTTGAATATATGCATACACGTATTGACAATTATAATACCATTGTATGATCTATAGCTGAATAAAACAATTCTAATCATAATTATATAATGTGTGCCTTCTTACAATTAGAATAATATATGTAGGCTAGGTCTACAATATGTTTGATACAGAACAGCAATTAATATCTTAAGCATCCCGCGTGAAGTATCTGCTACACTAAATGAAAACCCTGATCTTGTCCACTGTTGAATATATTACGGGCCTAGTAACCACTAATTCTATTTGATGGTTCACTTTATGACCCACACGCTTTAAAGCTGATATGCTTAAACCGAGATGTATTAAGGGTTGCGTTGGTTCGCCGGTCTCTCAAGCTTGGCTTACAACTTGAGCATTTAGAGAACTGTAAGACTTATTGGTAGAGCATATAATTCACTCAAAAGGGCTACCATCACATAGACTCATACGAGTCGATGATCTGCGATACGAGGAAAAGGGAAGCAATTCCCAGAGGGAGAGAAATGGAAGACCCAGACTAGAGTAATGGATAAGTGAGAGCGAACTGGTTTAAATTAGTGTTATATATTTCCTGTATGTCGTGAACTTCAAAATCTGCTGCTTTTTTGATAATGATGATGCTGATCAAAATTTGTTTTGTTAATTATGAATTTGTGGCCGGATAGCACCTAGAATAGCCATTGAAGCATCAATTCATCCTAAATGAAATCTTCAAATTAATGACAGTCATTAATCGATAGAATTGCCATCAGCCGGACTACCGTATGTTATTTGAGGAGCACGTTATAGCTTATAATTACTTACTACTTTATGGCATGACTTATTTTATTGTTGTGTAATGATCCATTGTATTGATAAGTATATCTTCTTGAGTTGACATCACATGATGAATGTTATGGTTCATTAAATGAAGACAAATTCGGTATATTTTATTGGTATTTCTGGTGAGTAAAAATCAATTATTTTCTTGTAGTAAAGCATACACAACCCATTGAATAATCATTTAATTGAATTTATTTTCATTAATGAACTTTAGGCAAGTTTTGTATTAACTTTCGGCGAAGATCGTCCAAACGATCCTACCTTTCATCCATATGCTCAATTAGGGAAGAATGATTTTGTATCAAGTCTCGATGTTATAAAAAAAAAAGCTTGATCAATGTGAATCATCATTGAATTAACTATTACGAAAAACTCTGTTTGATGGATGCAAGTGGTGTATCTGGTGATGTCAAATTCTATTATTGAAATTGTACCATTTCTGGGTCATTTCTCAAAAACAAGCCCCTTTTTGTTTAGTCTGGAAGAAGAAACATTAAGAAACATATTATATTGAATTGCTATTCAAAAATCCTCAAACATTCAAAACAGTCGTATTTCAAAATTTCGAAGCGAATTTTTTTCTATTCTAGCTTCAAATATTTTCCAAATTGTATCAATTCAAATTATGAATAGCTCTTCATAATGTTTACAGTTGTGCAGTGCAGTTTTATTTGGTGTATATCCAAGCTGGTCTAGAATCTGAATAGATGCGAACTTGATGTCGAACATGAAATCGGTCATGCAGTCAATTTTTCTGAATTGTGGAGGGCGTACAAGAATATCATAATTAATGTACCACCATATAATAGAGAAATAGAGTTCTTTATTCTATGTTACTACATATACTTACACAATTGTACCTATATATAAGTAAGTATTGTAATTGTCTGATGAAGTCTTTATACGTTCTTTCATACTGTGAAATCAATTTGTCAGAGTAAACCTTATCTTATAAGTTATACGTACAGGCTTGTAAAAGCTATAACCATTAATCAGTCAGATATGTATTTACAGTTTCATGGCTTATAACACATTTAACAGAGAGGGTTGTTAAGCAACGTGCACTTAGGTAAAGAGATCTATAAAAAATATATATTTTCAATTGTATTACTATTTTTGGCTTGACGATGTAAAATGTTCCTTGTTTATTTGATGAAGAAAGAAGATGAGGGAAGGAAGAAGTAAAAAAAGTTGTACAGGCCGGATGACCATTACGTTCTATAAATATAACTTTGTACTGGACTATAAACTAATAGTATAAACTAATGTTTTAGCGTGACTTTGACATTCCACGAATGTGGGAATTAACTTTGAACAGCAATATCATGAGTTTTAATTTTTCAAGATTTTTTTTATTCAGTCCGTGATTTACTATTGCGATAATTGATTTCGGATAACTGAAAAAAAACGCATATGTGAGATGATTACTTCTGTGTGAGATAAACATTTCCATTATAGATGTAGACCTATTTAAAAAAAATTGAAAAAAGTTTTGAATAAAAAAGGTTGTCGGTGCTATCATTAAGTAAACAAAAAATTCAGATTCTTTTATATGCATATTATAGTAGTATATTCCACAAATCGAAGGGAAAAATCAATCAAATTAAACGTTTTATCAACGTTAGTGCTACAACAGTCTATTACGTTTTGGGAAACAATCGGTCCAACAACGCAACCCAACATTTTAGATAACAAAGCTTGAGAATTTCATAAATCCTGAAAAAATATCGTTTAGTTGGAAATTGAAAAAAAATGGATTTATAGATAGTGACGAATTGGTCTGAATTTGTATCAAGTTTCACTCACTATCACATAAACCATACTCAAAAAGTAATTCATTTTCATTATTTTCGCATCTCCACAAATATAGGCATACATTTCGCAGTGACTGACATGTATAGCGTTTTCCTAAAAAAAAAACGTGCCTCCAACAAACTACGTGTTTTTGGGGTCATTTTATAAAAGTAGGTCAAAGTCTCACGATATAACCTCAACACCAGAGATTATACCTAATACAAATATATTACGCTCTGTTTTCGACGTCGACGACGCTTTTGTGTTCATTAATTCAGTCGACTTGACCTATGGGAACCGCCGGCCGTTAACGTTCTTAGATAGCAGAGGCGGTCAATCGTTGCCTCCGTGATACGACTACATTGAGGTATGTCTGCGAAACACTTCGTTAGGTAGACAATTGCTGGCAAATTGGTAAAATTACTAGCTCAATTTTATAAGTCAAAGTCAACCGCGGTCTCTTTTATATGCAGCGTGGCATACTAATCCATGAAACTAATTTACTTGTGTAAATTCCTTCCTTTTGAATTAAGAGAGACAACTGCTATCAACAAGTTTGTCGTATATATTCTGTAATTCCAATCAAAAATCTGCTTTGGAACGCATTGCTTTCACAATTGAGTCCATGGTTATTTAAATTTTTTTGGATTTTGAAGTGAGAAGTACGGTCCTTATTCCTGCACGTTGGGTATGGGAACTATACTACATGAATAATAAAAATTACTCCAGAATATAATACAATATGAGAAATAAATATTACTCTCTATTTTATAAAGAGGAAATCAAAGTTATGACATTGAGTCACGTGACCACTTACGACTCAGCTGCAGCTCACCGACAATGGGTAAATTAAGCTCAAGTTAACAAATGCATGAATAATTATCTTGTTGATAGTCCATGGTTATACCCGATATTTTTGGAGTAACTTTTTTGAATAACTACGTATAGAGTAGTTAATTGGGTTAATTAGGATTTATAAAATATAAAATAAATTAATCGTGTTACGTTGCTATTACCCATTATACCATAATGAGCGCTACGTTCCTATATATACACCATCTAGAAATATGATATTGTACTATTAAATATAGCGCCTTGAATTACTTTTAACAAGCCCTCGATTCATTTGAATCTGCTTTTCTGATATTTTATCAACTTATGTTGTCACAGACAGTTTATACAAGTTGCAAAAAAGTTGGTTCTGGTTACAAAATGTGATCGAAAAGCCTGATAACCAAGCAATATCTTTCATATTTGTATAAATATAAATGAATTATCTGTTTGTAGGTCTATACGTATGCTCTATAGCTGGAGGTTGCAACAATCTTCCTAACAAACACAAATATCACCGTTTCATTTTGTAGCTGTGGAATTTCGAAAGGTGGATGATTTTTCAGGACGAGATTTACGATTGGAAACACAGCTTCACATTTCAAATATTTGTACCTGCATCGAGTGTTTCCTACAATTACCAAGTTTATACAATTTTATGGTTTAGACTCCATTACTCGTAAAAAGTATATTCTGAAATATTTTATGGTTTGTGTGCATGTCCTTACTATTCTCGTATGGTAAACAAATCTTTCGAAAATACTTTTTGTCGTTTTTTCATTCGTCGACTAAAATCGTTTCCAACGACATTGCATGGAGATTCTTTATTGAGACAACGCACTTCTTTTCCAATACCGTACTTAATTCGGCCTCTTATTATTAATGTTGATTGAACGTGCACAAACTTAATATCTTGAATCAGATGGCGATCAATAAACCGATAAAATTAATGTTTCACACACGAACTTTGACAATGAATAAATTTTCAAACTCAGAACCGGTGTCATGGCTAGATAATTTTTTTCTTCTCTGGATAGATGAAGAAATATAATTTTTTCCATCTGAATATATGTGGAGGATAGTTTTTTGAAAAATTGTCTGAATATGTATCTCAATTACCAACGTAGGAGTAGCTGTAACTGGCAGTTTAAATTTGTTATCATCATGGTTACCCATTGGGATTTGTTCACCAACTCTCAGATCAAGGCCAACTGGACTTATTAATACATACCCTTAATGATATCAATATGGAAAATGATTATGTGAATAAGATGCTATTTCTTGATTCATTTTCATTTTCTCCTCTAATTTTCAATCACTCATCTCAAAAGATACTTTTCGCAAGCATGTTACTCAGCCCGAGTCTGTGCATTGAATAATTCGCTGAGACACAGCACATTTCATTCTTAGATCGATTATATGTTTCCCTAATCCTAATTCCACAATTAAGATTTTTCGTCTCGGGAGAATTTGCTAAAATATCATATTTTCAAGTTGAAAAATAATTACCTTGATTAGTGCTATTAGTTAACAAAAATTATAATCCAGAAGAAGTTGAACATGAAAGATGGAACATTTCTGGATAAGACAAAAGATGACGCCAAATATGCAGATAATAATTGTCTACGTAATTTTAAAGAGATAGGAAACAAATAAATAGATAGAAGGTAGAATAAGAAATAAAAAATAAGAAATAAGACATGGAGAAGATAAATTGAAATAATGCACAAATTTCAAAAAGTGTAACTCAGTATACAATATTTTATTGTTTTTATAGTTGTTTAGTGGTTTGAAACTCAATTCTGGAACACGAGGCTCGATTCCCGCCAGTTGCACATTCTAACAGAGTTTTTCATATACAGCCGTGAAAGTGAATCTGGAATGTTTCCCTTCCTTCGATCAGGTCGAGACCTCTTCACCCAACTTGTGTATTATTCCATAGACCATAGATTCAATTTTCTTCTTCCAGTCTTATCCATCGCCTATGATCCTATTTCTATTCCTATTTCCTATTCCTATTTCTTTCAAAGAGGCAGAAAAAGATATGTTTTATCAATTGATGAAACCCAATAGAATAGCTATCTACGTATTTTTTGTATTTTTTTGTACACTATAGCTGTCTATCGTAGATAGCTATTGTCCTAGAAGAAACGTATTATGTATCAGGTCCTAATCGATCATTTCCTTTTTTTATTTTCATCAAAAACGTGACACGAATTTATGGATGACAAGTTAGGATCGTTTGGATGGCGCACTACTAGGGGGATCTTGAACCACACCACAAAAAACACTAAATATATGAAATATACAAGAAATTGTATGTAACCTGATGCCATGATTACAGTAGGCCTATGGTTATTCCGCATGTTGAATAGGTCGTGGAAATGAAACGTATCTGAAAAACGTGATTCATGCACGTACACGTTTAGAATTTACCAGACGTCTGGAATCGAGGTAAACAAGTCATACAATTTGTCAAAAATACAACAAATTATTAATCCTGGATAATATTCTTGTTTACCTTGCATATAGTAAACAATTATTGGCGGGTCGACACATCCAACCGTACTGTTTAGTGTAGTAAGAGGACGGTCGTTCGGAAGTGTCAACCCTCGTGACGGAGACAAAAGAAGGATATACCTTAAAACTTGTTTAATAAAATATTGAAATTTAACATTTATTTTTAAGTAATACGTGAGAAAACGTGCAATGAATTCAAATATTAAAATTGGTGACGATTTATCTACCAAATTTGCTTATTTGCCGATTAACCTATGACCCATGGATCTCGGTAGAAAACAAACGGCCGTCCGTCTGGCTGAATTTGTCACATCATTATTTTGTAAAACGAAGTCAAGTCGGGCGAGGTTCGAGTCCCGCATATGGCATGAAATTTTAAAAACATTTGTAAAATTATTATAAAATTATTGTAAAGTGATTTCACTTGATTATAATGACTTCACTTCACATACTATAAAACAATATAAATATAATATATATATATAATATAAATATTATATTATGTCTGGTAACTCTTCGACGAGTCGATCGTCCTTGACCTTTCTTGCCTCTTCCTGTAAGATTCCTATTCTACTTGGATGTTGACAATACTTTCTTCGATGATTTTTCCCCGAGTTTTTCCGGAATACAATCCGCTGCGTATTACCCTTTAAGTATGTTACGTGGATATAGGAAAAGCGTGTTTTCAGGTTTCTCGCCTTTTAAGTTTGTTTTGCTTTTCGTGCGTAAGGAAAACAATAAAAAAAAGTGCGTATAGAGTATGGAACAAAAATGGTAGAAGAGATTTGATTATAGAAACGGAATTGGTATACAGTAGTAGGCCTATTTGCAATTCATTTTATAATGTATCTAGCGTATTCTAGCAATTTTCTGGTGTTTTCTGGTGTATAATGTATCTTTATTTCTATGACTGAATCAAGACAAACAATATAATTACATGATATTTAAATCCATTAGAGAAATTACATTTTTTTTGTGATGAATTTTGTCCGAGTAGAATCACAGATCACGTTTATAGCAAACATTATTTTTTATTTGAATCGAAATCTTGACACAAATCCATTGTTCCCACTTATGACCAAGTATGCACAGATAGGATCGTTCGGACAGAACACCACAACAGCCACCTTCCTACCTCAGAGGAAAAAATGAATCATAGTCAAAAATGAAAATTTAGAATAAAATTCCAAATTAAAATGCATCCTGTGTAAGAAATTAACTGACTTTTATATACTCTAAAACTAGCAGTCAATGTACTGTGCCTGTACAATAGGCGCTAAATGACCACTAACTAACCTGCACAAAATAGCGCCAAAGATAAACCGATTTTTTCAAACAAAATTAAAATTAAGAAATTCTTTTTTTTATCGTAATTGTACATGTCAAATTTGATGTAGTTATGTCAACCAGTTGTAGCTGCTCGAAACTTGGAACTTGAAACTTGATTAATCGGGTTGATTAATCGGATCTATACCAACTGTCACGTGGCCTGTATCTTTGAATTGCGATTGTTGAATCGAATCCTTTTGAAACTACTATTGAGATGTTTTGAGAAATTGTTTGCGTAGTCGATTTCCTCTTCCGGTAAATGAGCATTAAGTCTCCCGAGCCTCGTAAAGGGGAAAAAGCTCTTATTTATCAGACAGAAAGAAGAGATTTTCGTTACCTAGGCTACGACCACGCAATACGCATCGATACTCGAGCAATTTATGATTTCCAGGTTAAAAAGTTTTATTGCGAATAGCTCTTAGAGATGAAAAAAATATATATACAGATAGGGTTGGCAAGTATAGATATACCATGTTTTGAAGTGTTTTTATGCGTAATTCATAACTATTTGTTAATT
Source organism: Brachyptera putata (assembly GCA_907164805.1). Lineage (NCBI taxonomy): Eukaryota > Metazoa > Arthropoda > Insecta > Plecoptera > Taeniopterygidae > Brachyptera > Brachyptera putata. The sequence goes on from OU015466.1 coordinate 20,278,952, forward strand.
TAGTAAATAGTTGAATTGGATGTTTCCTTATATAGGCCAATTTATATCGAAACCATCAAGGCTTTTATCTACCAACTGTTATCATTTTCATATAATACCAGAATGTCACGTAATTTCACAATACTAACCCCTTTGAACTTCCTTCCTCTTAAATTATCATTTTTCCATGTTTAAATATCTATATAAATATATGTATATAGTAATAGTATATATAATTTATATATTTTTTTTATTTTTGTTTTGTTTTTAATAATATCGAAAGTTGATTCAAAATCATCTAATTTCGATATCATTGTGATAGATGCAATGATACAATAATGGTTTTAATATTATTTTCTCTTGCACCTTTACGCTAAATTAGAAAAATATACTAAACTGATTCAGTTTTCAAATACTACATTTTATAACTGTATTTCAAAGATTTATCTACCCAACAAAACCCGGGGGCTTAAATCAACACGGCTGTGGGCTGAGGTTTGGTTTGATAAGATATTTACGACACCCCTGAATATCTGTGATGAAGTTATCACATCAGACATGTACTTATTATTCGATTATCTATGGTTGATTGTCAATGGTTATCTATGAATGATGTTATATTTGTTATTGTAATTATTTTATAGTATTCACTCCTTCTACTCGTCTATAATGTCCCATTTCTATTCATTTCATCATATTATACGTCTACTTACTCTTTACTCAGTTGGGAAGGGATTCAAAATTCATGTTTTATTTATACATTTTACTTCATAATTGCTCAATTTAATTTGATGAAAATAGCTACCCGTCTGGCAAGTTTGGGAGAAGTTTCGAGTACCGAATTTTTTTTTAAACATCGTGCTTATCATAGTGAAATATATGACGAGATTATGTTCATCTCATATAATCACAAAAAATAATGGTCCTGGGAAAAAATGAACGAACCTTCGATTTTCCACCACCATTACGATTATTTGTCAAGCTAATTATCATTCATTGGAAAAATCATAAATATTGACACTTCAGAGAATAAAATCATCATAATCACTGTAATCTTCAAAAATCTTTGTAATTGTTGTCTGGTAATCAAGGAGAAAAATTTGTTAGAGTTTATTAGTTTACTAAAAATTTTAACTTAACCACATATACCTCAGAAGTGTTGGCGTTTAAACTATAAAATATTCACAGAAACATTTTATTAATGATAATCAACACCCAGTCTAACATTATCCTCTCAAGTCGTCAAGTCCAGTACGTGCGCAGTAACCCACTGCGCAGTTGCACCTCTACTTTGGCCGTCCTCGACCCGACCGCCAGAACTTATCCACCACACCGCCGAACAGCCCAACAAAACCTGCTGCCATTCAGTCTTTCTCACGCATTGCGTGCAACGTGCGTACGAGAGCGTAGCAACACAATACACGCATCGAAGCAACTATAAACAAAGATCAGCTGTTGAAAACTGGACTTCAACCGAGTGTATTTCAGTGGCGGATAAAAGATTATTTAGTATGTATACAGGTGTGTTTTGAACTGGTGTTACTAAGAACAAGTTTAGAGAGTTCATATTTGAAGACTATGTATAAGAATGAAATAAAATGAACTTGAATCAATCTGTTTTAAAAATGCGGGCATTCAAGTGGTGATCTTTTGGCTGTCGATGGATTTTGATGAAAACATCAAATAACTTTCAAGAAAATGTTCAAGTTCACTCAATACACCTATATGTGTTTAATGTTTGGAAAGTTTAATTTGTGTTGATTTATCGTCATTTGTTGGTAAATCGACTTGGACTCACGGAAACGCAAAACAATGACAACAAGTGGTTCTGTGTTAATGGTCTCCTTGTAAAATCATGCGAATGATTCGTGGGTGAACATCCATAATAGCCTTGGCACATTGCCTATCCTTGACAATACGCGAATATGAAATTATATTTATATTTTGCTCTAAATTTTATTTATAATTTTAAAATATGTATTGTTAACAATTAGCAAGTCATTGGCAAACACTAACTTTTCATTGACACATATATTTGACGCTTTAATGTTACATTTTTAATCAATTCCTACGATCAATTTCAATGAGACGACCTAGGAAATAATTGCAAAGTAATATTGTGACGAAATAAACGGAGTGTTTTTAATATTCCTTTTTATGTCACATTTTTTTAATAATCTCATCAAGGGAATTGTTATCAAAATAATAACCAAATCAAACAGAATTGACCTTTTGCTCCGTTTGATAAAAAGCATTAATATAAAGTTATTTTGTACACACATGGAATAATACTTCTGTATTGATATTAATAAGTAAATATATTTTATAAATACATTAATATTATTAATGTTACTATTATTATTGAAACAAAAAGCTAAATATAAATAATTGCGTAGAATTGATTAGTGTAAGAGTGAAACAAGCTAATAATCCGCACTGAATAATCGTCAAGGAAACCGGTCAAGACTATAAAGTAACAAAATAAAACCACGCCCATCTAGAAACAACCTGACAGTAAAAAAACTAAAGATGGATACCGAATCTACCGACGACGATTTCTTCAACGTAACATTCCCAACAATAGACTGGTTAAATGACACCAACCAAACGAATCCTATCATCAGATCCGCATCATACCGTCATTTAAGCATTGTCGGTCAAGTGATCATTACAGTCTCCTACGTTATCGGCGTGATTGGTAATTTAGTCGCATTGACAATTCTCGGCCGAAGTGATAAGAAACAAAGAAACAGTAAACATGCGTTGATGTTACGATGTTTGGCGTGTAACGATCTAGTTGCACTGGTCGGAATGTTGATGTTGATGAATCTGCAACTGTATCTACCTGTGCACCTCGTCAGCAGTCGCTGGTTTTGTATGTTGAGGGTGGTGTGGAGGTTGTTCGGCTTGGGATCGGGGTGCGTGGCGATCGTGATGGCTGTGGAGAGGTGGCTGGCACTCACGCACCCGTTTCTATATCAGAAGGTAAACATTACAGTTTTTCTTGTAAGGGATGATAATTGGGGGAGAAGGGGGGAGAAAACGAAAAAGTGTGCAGATAATCTCTTCAGATACCTTCGGAAGGTGTTTGGGTGAACCTCTTCATTGGATGCATGTATACCTATTTTGGCAAACACTATTTTAAACAAAAATTTATTTATTTATCACGACAAATAAGATCTATTGTCGTCGGTGAATGATGAACAGAAACATGAATACTATATGAAGACATTCGCGGAAAATTCAACAAGAAAAAATTGAAAATACTTGTGGCACTATAATGAAATTATGAAAGAAACCTTCAAAATAACAATGGACTTATGTCTAATCTCAATTAAATATATTCAAATTAAAATCAAATTCAAACTGAATTCAACTCAGATAAAAATAAATACAGTAAAATGGAATAGCAAAAAATACTATACTCGTCTAGAATCAACAGTATTTTAAAATGTATCGATTTTGTCAAGATTCATTCTAAGTTCCAACTTTGTTGTAAAATTTTCATAAATTCTCTATTCACCCAATCACTCAATTATTTAAGACTGTAATTTATGTATATTATTCAACTCATTGATAAAAAGCGTACAAAGAAAATACAAATTCATCTTCCATGATCGGTATTTGTGAATATGTGAAAATTTATGCACAAGTCGTAAATTCTTCTGGTAATCTGTTATAATAGAAAGGTAGAATGAAGTATCGAATGCTATCGAAGTATCGAAGCCTTGCGGATTTCAGTATGGAATTTTATTGATATTTTATAGTCGTAAAATATGGTTCAGCTACAACAGTTCTATTAAATGTTTTTGGGTTGATTTCCGCCTCCGGCAGAAGTATTGACCTACAGCTGTATGAATTATAATAAAATTGTCATAAAAAATGAAAGGTGATTCTCATTAACTCTTTAGCTCATTCTTATATCCATTATTCATCGTCATTAAAATATGTTGACAACACATTCAACGAACAGCCCCCACCCCCCCTGCCCCAGTTGAGCGATAGCAAAGACACCCATTCCGTCCAAATCGGTCCTTCTTCTGTGTTTCTTTTTTGTTTTTGCATGCGTGTTCCACAAGTTGATGAAAGGCAAAACAGAAATACAAGATTTTTTTCTTTGCATTAATCGTCTTCTTAATAACTACTGAATACTTTTACATAACAAACAGTGAAGCATACACTTTGAGAAATGGTTGATTGAAATTCTGATAGTATAATAACAAATATGTAATATTTTTGTAAAGACAATAATAACAGACATGTTGGAAGTTTTATAAACATATGGTTTGCGGTTACCAAGACGTGTCGAGAAATTCCGATTCCATTCCATTTAATTATAAATATCTCGCTCATCTCACAGCAACGTGCATATGCTGCGTTTTCCCTATTTGGATGAGCGAAGCGAAGACTCAATTACACTTGACCCGAAAAAAATGTACATGTTTTTTTTTTTTTTTTTTTTTTTTTTTTTGTTCGCGCTCTACAGGTCAGCCGAAAATTCAAATTCGATTGAAACTTGGCATGCCCATGTGTCATCATCTGGATTGAATCCATTAGTTTTTATACGCAATCGGTTGCACCACTTCTGAGAAAACTAATTTTCCATTTCCAACTAACCCATAAGAATAAGCCAGAGAAGAATTTTCATAAAAAAAAGAATTATTATTAATGTCAATGAAGCTATTTTCTATCAAATATTGCTTTCAAAATTATTTTCACCAAATCTCTATAATGATGTATAGACATTTATTTCAATTAAACCAATCTCTTTATATAATTAAAATTATATATTACATTATTTCACATTTTTCTTAGAAATCTTTTCCAGACAAGTTCACAATTCATGACGTGTTAAAAGCTTCTTTATTATGTGAAATTATTGAAATAGTTCAAGACACATCAACACAAGGATTATGTTACGTGTTCACGTATCATAAGTAGTCTATATTACATATATATAGATTAAATTGACTACTTCCTTCTGTAGTCTCGAAAAAACCCATAAATTGATTTGAATGCCGCAAAACAGCAATTGAAACATTTTGGAATCATGTTCATTCATTAGTCTCATCCTCAACGCGTGAAACACATAGCTTTCTAGTTATAATAATAACACACCCTCTTATAAATTAACCATTGTAGATGAGAGGAGTCCTGTAGTTACTTCTTGAATACTTCAATTACTTAGCCCCCTATTTCAATCAAGAAGGCATTGTATGACTCAGCTTATACAATATGTATTTATAAGATGCAATCGAAGACCATCGCGTAAGTGGGCCTTACATTCACACTAGTTATTCAGCGAAGCTATAACCATAGCAGTGAAATAATGCAAGTAGTAGAGTGAAAACTTCTCATGGTGTCCAACATTTTATCTATCCTATCCGAGTTAATCTATTCGGTATTTTGGTATTCTCCTATTATATTATTATTATTAATTGTCATGACTACTATTTTCTATTCTTATTGCTGTCAAAATTGATTTAAAATACACGTCTTATAAGAAGTATATGAACATTTATATTTATTTAAAGCTTCCTTTATATAATTACAAAATATTTTATCATTCCATTATTTCAATTTGTTTTTGGAAATCTTTTCAGAAGTTACAATAATTTCATGAGTGGTTGAGAATTCCATATGCTATGTTGATTATTGATATAGTTCAACGACCACATCAACAAAGAGATTATTTGGGGGTACGAATAATAGATGAAATATGTTTTTGTATATATATAGGACTAACTTGACTCCGTTTCCTTAGTAGAGCATGACAGTAGAGCATTAGTAGGCTGACTTTGCCAAAATTGCTGCAAAATTCAGCTCATCTAGACACAGGAATGGGGCGGACATGTTTTTGCCAGTTTAGCCAGTGATGAAGATCTCCCATCTCCAATCGAATCCTCTCAATCGTTGTGCATAACCTGCCTATGACAGAGAGTGGACATTAAAAAATGGTGTTCATGCTTTTGCCAAAAAAGTGATTGTACGGGCACACTCTATAGTACATAAATCTATTCTTCTTTATTTGTTGTTCTTTGAATCCGTAACACATAGTTAAGGCAACTCTAACAACTCGAAGTTTACGTTAAATAATTAAATGTAGTCGGGCTGATGTCGACGTTTCGTTTATCTTGTTGTGCACGTATTCTGATGATTCGATAACGCTACGCCAAGACGTGCTTACACTAATGAACAGAGAGTCGGTCTTGTGTCTAGGACATGGATACCATGAACCAATCGAGAGCAACAGTATCTGAAGTTGAACCCATCCTAACAATTATTACATTCACGTGCAGGGGAGGTCACAATTGTCGAAATTTACTGACAAGAAAACACAGAGAAAGAATACTTTTAGTTGAATTCACTTCAGTCTGTGTGGGGTCAGTTCGGTTTGTCTTACGTCGCCTCAGTCTCAGTAAGCGACAACAACAAAAACGGTTAATGCAATCTTTCAATGGTTAATCGTGTAATAAGTTACCAAAAACCCTAAAGTTTCTAGACATTCAAGACAAGTGATCAACACTCTAGCCAACTAAAATATACTAAGTAAATCGCTAGACGTACTATTTTTTCTTGTATTTTTCTCCATTTTGAAAAGAAAAATTTCAATTAAAGAATCTTGATGTAATAAAACTAATTATAATTATGTGAAGTCAACTTTCGGGCTGAATAAGTATAGGCCCAAAGAGAACGTTTTTACTTTCAATATATTTTTTCATTTGAACGGAAAGGGGCTATAAATAATATTCTAATTTATCGAGAGCAACTTTTAGGAATCATTTTACATTTTTACTACTCAATTATTCTTATTGATTCATTATGTATATTTAAAAAAAAACTTGCACGCGAAACAACGGCGCTTACTCCTTGGAGTTTTTTCTCGAATAAAATCCACTTTTCAATAAACCACCTGATTAGAATAATATGTATTGATAAACATGTTGATCCAGCATGATGACAGGCTTTTTGAAAGTCAGATTACTTCTAATTTGAACCCAGTGGCTGAATGTTAGTCAACCAGTACCCGCATTGTTTGTTAGATCAGTGACATTAATAACCAGGTAACCACGTGCTGTTAATAGTTGGTTGACTGCCTGATCTGTTTAACCGACGAATAAGCAATATTAGCAATATCAATAACAGAAATGTTGTGTCATATGGCCAGCATGAAGTTTAATAGTTCAAAAGTTTCAATCAACAATATTATTTCACTTCAAAAGAGCGAAATTCTTGAATTCCATTCTTTATTTTAATCATTTTCTTTATTACCGTATTTTTTCGATATAGATTATCTTTCAGTATTAGCGATTATATCATTTATTTATCAGAATATTTGCTATTCTTCTCATAGAGTTTAAGTTACAAATAACATGATTATTACTAGTGGATTATAATAATATTCCTGAATAATTATAGATGTATACACATCAGCACATATCTCATCCCTTTCTCAACACAGTATTCTGTCGTATATGTCCCATTATTTTACAATATCACTTTCATTGGGGATTAAGTTCCCCTCTTTTATTGATTTCTATAACAACATCTTCTGAAATCTTCTATAGTTTATTTACATCTCTTATTTGTTTAGGTATCCTGTTATATATCCTCATACTTTTTGTGTAAATTGAATTATAGTCAAAGTAATTTCTATATCTATTTTCTCTCAAGATTTATTTCTTAGATTTTAATTTCTCGTTTACATTGTCCAAACGTATAGTACAAAAGAAATACAGATTTAATTGTTGGATTGAAACATGAATGGTATGAATGAAAGTCACAATTTGCTGTTATTTAAATTCATTTACTGAACTAAATGGATGTATTATTACCATACTGAATGTTTCTGAGAATGAGCGGTCAATAACTATATCATCACCATCTAAATCATCTATGACCATGAATAACAGTCTATATAAACATCTCTTTTCTTCCCGATTTTTTTTCCCCAAGATATGGAAGGTTTAGTGGCTCTGAGGACAACATTGTGTTATTTACTTAATTCTTTCACCGATAAACATCATTATTATTTTTCAGATAACGTTTTTTTCTGGATTTATATCTCAAAGCGATTGAAAGTCAACATTAGAAATACGATATTACGCACAGAAACAAAAGTTTTCTGACTATAATACGACAGAATTTGCATAGAAATTCTGTAAAAATTTAAAACGCGCAGTCAACATCGTTATATAAGAGAGTAGCCTACTGGAGCGCATGTACGTGGAAGAGAATTGTGCTAATTGTATAGGTCCATTTAGGTCAATCGACCTGTCACTTCAACTTGACAATGCATTACGTATGTAAATGTTTGAACAAAAAAAAAATGAGCCCAAACAATTTTATGAAGAAGAGAGAATAACAGAATCACATGGAAAACATTCGAGATAAATATGTGCAAAAACAATATTCTTATTATAGTATATTTATTTTCCTCAACACCCGTATTGATTATAGGTTTTGTACGAATGAGTCGGTGATCCAAAAATATATATGTTGTTTATCAAAATCTGCCAATATAAACTCCAACTAAAGAGATGATTATTGCTATTTGAATGTTGTTTAAAAAAATGGGTTGAAAATAGTTCGGGATTCATAGATATTTCATATTAGTATATGGTTTTAGGCGTCCTTTGAAATCACATAGAATTACGGAAATAATTAAGTACAAAAATTTCATATGTGTAACTCGTTTACACATATCAACATCAAATCCGAAATTAAATTTCTTGAAGTAACAGGCCTTAGGCCTACAGTAGACTATATTTTTTGCTTGATACTAAAATACATGAGAAAGAAATAGAAACACGTTTTCTGACAGCCATTGTACGTTTAAATCATTTTTACAGAGAAGTGATCTATTTTCAGCAATAAGCAAACTCTCAGACTTTTACCTGTAATAAATATAATTTTTTTCGAGAAAATCCCCACACGCGTATTTTCTTGGACATTGTGTTTTTCAATGTTAGATAACTGAGATTATTCTATTTTAGTATATTATTTCGATACTCCAGCCCTGATGTAAGTCAACTCGAAAGAATATAGGGTATAAAGTATACTTGCAATACAATCAAAACAGCATTATCACATTTTTCTCCATCATAAACATCGGCTATACTTCACACAAAGTCATATTTCCCCAATTTACAGAGATTGTCAGTTTAGGATTGTCCCACAATGTCGTTCTTACCACCCAAAAGGAAAAAATAACTTGTAATTGAACTCATTTAACAAATTTCTGACAGTAACTAATAATCTCATACTTAATTTTTTTCTGGATCTTGTGTGTTGTGGGAAAATGATTCTCCAGTCTTCTTGTTGATCCCATATCTTCTGTTTCTTCGACAGTTGTTTGAAGTTTCCTCTTTCTTCCAAATGTTCCTTTGTGTTGAAGTATGGATATATTCGATATTCTCGATGTATCTTTTTTTCACAATTCTTGATATAATTCTCACCCTCACTTTATTTCCCTTCTATTATTCATAAATACTTCCATTGTGTTCAGTATTATAATATGATATACACGTACTGTAATAGTAACAGTACAGTTTGGGTGGATGAATAGTTTATATATGTATATATGTATATTATATATCACGTGCTATGAAAGTTGACAGGACTTGTAATGTGAAATTCAAATTCCTTAAAAAAAAATTCATAGATGCAGAAAGAAATGTGTGGATGTGTAAAAAACAAGAAGAAAATTGTACATGTCTTTGTTGTGAGTCAGCTAGACGGGAAACAAGACTTTTTCCTCACCCCTGTTATTATTACATGGAAACGTTCAATATGAAGATGGATATTTAGGAATACTTGCGTGAAAATTGAGAATGGAGCGTAATCAACAATGGAAACGCTTTATGGATAAACGCGGTGATATGCATATTGATTGCTTATTTCATAAGAAAATTACCATAGTTTGATTAATTTCTCAAAACCGGGTCACTAGAATTACACGAAAACTCCAAAATATAGGCCTATGTTTTATTCTGATCATAATTCCTACAAAAATTTCGATTTTACATAACCATATAATTTTTGGGAAATTTTTCCCCAATGGAATTTTAATTGAATTTTTCATGAAATTATGAAATTTTCATTTCCATTATTTCGATATCTTTGTTATTGGATGAGTGGAGCGAAGATTCAATTAATTCCACCGTACTCGCGGTTTTCGCGCTCCACAGGTCAGACGAAAGTACAAATTTTGTTGAAACTTGGCATACACGTTGTCATCATCTTATTCGATACTGTAGAGTTTTGAAGCCTAATCGGTTGCACTTTTTCTGAGAAAACCTATTCCAAAGTTTGTATAACCCAGAGGAGAAAATTTAGAAACAATATTTTCCTCGAATAAATCTCAAATTTCAAGAAATTTTAATTTAATAATGAAACACATTATACCGAGGTTTCAAACAAATCGGATCGGCCGTTTTTATAAAAACAAATATAATGTATTTTTTCACAACAATCAAAGCTGTTGAGAAATCCATTAGAAATTTAAACAATTGGTATAACCAATTGAATTGTGAGACGGTTAAATAAGTGATGAATAGAAAAATAGGAAGGCAGTGACATAATTGTTTTGAACTCAAGAGTCATATATAGCTGTCCATTACGTTTCATATGAATATGTCTATATCGCTCATCCAACAACGCATATGTTGCGTTTTCCCAGTATAAACAAACGTAAGTGTCGACAGCAGTGTTTTTCTTTAAATATGAATTGAATTCTAAGATGGTTCGAGTCGCAGAAAGTCTACAATTAGTTCATGTAATTAAAACAAACTGTCTACATCTAAGGTTACCATATTTAATGTCATATTACTTAAAAGAGTATGAAAATATCTTGGAGTTGATATACTTTCTATTCAATTGTTCAAGAATATAGAATAATAGTAAAAATGAATTTATTTATTTTTTGTATCCCCTGAAATTCTGGAAATCTACATTCTATCTATTGTATTGATCGATCCGTGTTTGTAAAAACAATGTTCCAATATTGAATGTCAAATCGAGTATTACCATTTAATGTGAAAACTCTTATATTTCAAACAAACAGACATATGCACCATAGAACTCACATAGTGTCATTGTGACATGGTATATAACATAGTGACAGGCGGTAACTAATGCATATTGCATCAAGCAAGAAGTGGAACATGCATTTGACATTTTACCATTTGCTAAAATCATCGTTCTTGTCGCGTGAAACTAGCCGCGAATCGATGTTTTCGAACCTTTTTAAATGTGAAAAAAAAATCCTGTGTGTGACGTATTTTAAATTACGTGGTAGCCGCGACTATTTTTATAACTAAAGAACTATCAGCAAATAGTATATATAAAATACGAGCAACGTACGTACTTCTATTGACTTATTATTTCCAAGTCTATGGTTATAAAACAATTGATGATACCGTACCTTTTGTTTTACCTTTTTAAGAATATATTTTTGTAAAAAAAAATGGTAGACGCTTCAACTGTATTTATTGGATGAGCGACCTGTATATAATGCATGTAATCAAATGAAATATAAGCTGCATGTAATTATTATGTTCAGTTTTAGATTTCAAACCCAACGTGTGATAAAAGTATCTCGCGTGCTTTTCTCTGGAACAGTGCAGAATAATTTGTTTCTGCTTGGTGTAATTTCTAGTAGTAATAACATTCTTCATCCTCTTTAAACTATTTTTCTCAAAGCGTCAGAAGTAGTTTTCAGTACAAAATTGTTTTTCCATTTCTATTTCTTGGTATTATTTTCTCTCTTTTACATTCTTAAAAATGATTCGAGTAAGAAAAGAACAACAATACTTTCCTCAAAACCGATTTGATACTGTTGAAAATGATTGTTGAAATAAATTAAAGTGTGAACAAAAAGCGATCAAACAATATGTACTTCTGAGATAATCAGATATAAATTTTCACTGTACTCTTAGAGAATGAACCAAGCAGAAAAAATGTTGAATGTTTGCAATTGAATTTTTTTACATACTGTATTTGACAATATACTGCGAGGTCTCATATTTCTCTCACAAAGCTTTTAGCTCAATCAGTTCAGAAAATTGGTCGGAAAATTGTGAGTGTAACTCACATAATAACATGATTGTAACTACGTACCGACCGCCCATTCACAAATAACATCATTATCATTATAAGATAACGTATTTTCTAAAACAAATATCAATAATACCCTCAACTGGATGGTGCGAAGCTCCTTATCGTTAGAGGTATTAGTTGAAGAAGACGTCGATCGAACCATCAAACGTGATTGTTTTCCAGCATGCTCTCTTTTTCTCTCTCGAGCGAGCCTTGATAAGTTTTCTTCTCGCACTGCACTATTTCCACGAAGATTGGAGGGATTCGGAGCAATTAACTTTATCTGTTCTGTCTATAGTTTCGATTGTTCAATCATTATCAGGAGCTATCGAGGCCAATAAAAGTTTCTGTTCTGTAACGAAACTCATACACATAAAAATGAAACTTTTTGTGTAGTTTTTATAGAATCAGTTTGTGATAAGATTAGTAAACAAGAAAATTCTGAATGAAACATGCTTCATCTTTAATCACTTTCTATTTTCATTCTTTATTTTTTGAACGGTTGATTCAATTAGAAATTCGAGATATAATCAAATTATGCATTCATATATGATTGGCGTAGTTGTATCGAAATAATATTGTGTAAAAATATATTATTTGCATTTTTTTCAAATATTCTGTATGAGTAAAAGCTTTAGCAATTCAATCAATTAATTAAAGCAAATTAAAATTAATTCAACATTATTTTTGAAATTAGAATATATTAATTTCACTTTTCCTTTGATTGGGTTTGATTTACATCACCACACCAATAATTATTATAATGTAGCGTACGTCATGATTCACTTCAGAGAGAATTATGTTGGAAGGAATAACACGAAAATATATCTTATTAATTAGTTGAATCGTTTAATGTTTCATAATCGGAAAAACCATGGATTCTTATAAATTACTATCATAATATATCATTCACTTTTTAGGTTCATTTGAAACCAAGCACACCTCCACAGATGCTATTCACAATGAGCATCAATTTCAGCAGCTTCAAATTCTTAGCTATAATATCATGAAAATGATGTATCGTATATGTCATTTTGTTTAACAATTTTTTTCCACATATATATATATATATATATATATATATATATATATATATATATATATATATATATATATATATATATATATATATATATATATATATATATATATATATACTGTACTCTACATAGCTCAATAAATATATTACAACTTATACTTCAAAGTTGATAATTATGTAATTAACTATTCATAAGCTTGAAAGAAGTTACTTGTGCTATAATACATCATATTTTCTTATACGACAGGATAGTAATTTATACAAAACTTGGTGAAAAATATATTTTTTCGTTCTCTCACATCTACAGTCTCTTGACTAGACTTGATAGTCTCAGAGTTATAAAAAAATATACCCAGACTAATAAACGTTTCAAAAACGTACTATGTGAACTTATTTTGAAAACATTCATGAAAGATAGAACTAAAAATGAATGTCTCAAAACATTCAAATACATGAATTCTATTCTTCTTTTCTCGAGCTTATTTTGTGTTTTCTGACAGTATAATGAAATGTATCTTAGAATAGATGACGTGATTACTCTATGCCTCACCCCAAGAAAACTTGGAATCACAATATAAAATGTTATTGAACGAATGTAGAAGTTTTTTCATTTCTTTGAATGGAGGATATTATAGAACAATGACAAATGATTACTAATACAGAGCATATCTATCGTCTATAGTTATCCCCATATTATTAAATAATAAACTATATTACGTTTCTTTCAATTACTCGATCCATTGATCAATTGTTTTGTGTCAACTGTCAGTCATGGCAGCCATTGTTTGTGAATGGCAGAGTCTTTAATAAATATAAACACCCATATATATTTATATATATATATATATATATATATATATATATATATATATATATATATATATATATATATATATATATATATATATATATAAAGAATGTAGATTGTTGATATAAGAGGTTAACAATTCATGCATGTGTGTATTAGCTTCGATAAAAATGGTATTTTCAATTGCTTTTCGCAAGTTGCTCAAGTGATTTTATTTATTGCATACTTTAATCAAATTGTTGTTCATAGAAGTTAGCCAATCTTCAAACACCAGGGTGTACTCAAAGTTTCAAAGTCTGCCCACTTCATGTCTCATAAATGAGTCGTCATGAAACTGAGTGAACCAAGTCTAAGAACATCTCAAAACAACTTCCATCTTGCCAATAATTCGACACTTGCAAGCGATTTACATTCACAGAACATTAATATGATTTGCGACTTGACGTGGACAAGTAGCCAAAAATAATACATTATTTTTGTTGAAATAACTTGTTTCGTACCGAAAATATATCCTTCCCTCCCTAAAAAATATTATTTTCTGTAGGTTGTCAAGATTTTAGACAGTAATATAAATTTTTCAGTATTTGAATATTCTAATAGAAACTTTCTAGCTGTTACTATTGCATTTGACTACCTTTATAGATTTATATTGTATCCTATATGTTATTCCTATAATTGTGTAGGCCTATCGGTTGAGCAAAATTTCAGACAGCAGGCCTAATATAGATTGTCAATAATTATTGTTGAATATTCTAAAACAATAATTATTGTTGAATATTCTAAAAAAAAATTTTAGCTGTCAATATTAGATTTGAATGCGATTATAGATTCATATTATAATTAAGGTATTATTTTGAAATAATTAGTATATAAAGATGCCATACTTGTGACTACTATATCTTTATATTTGGAGTGAATTTATAAGTTTTTGCAGTTGTTAGAGTTATGAGCTACAAAGTAAATTCAGACTCTTTATAATGACTAGATATTAGTCTGATATTATATATTGTGTCACGATCAAATTTAAATACAGCTAGTATAGTTACTGTCAAAATGTTTCTATATGCCAAAAATAACATATCAAGTCCATGTGATTTCTGACAGCGAATACACACATTCGATGCAATAATTATTATTTATGTGATGCATCCCAGAACGTTGAATAATATTCCATATTATAAAACCTACAACCTTCAAAAAGATTGTGTGAGGTAACTTACATAAAATATTGATTCGTGTTTGAGATTTGTCACGCTTGACTTATTTTATCTTGATTTTCTTTCTTTCTATCTTTTAGATTGAATTTTCCTTTCGATGTCTTTCTTCTGTATATACACAGTAAATTTGCCCCCGGCTTTATATTCAATTCCATATTCATACAGAGCGTGCAGACAATAGCACGGTAGAGCTTGGTAAAAGTATGTTCGTGATTTTATAATCGTAAATATTATATTTCATCTTATTCACTTGTAATGCATACAAACGTAGAGTCGCCATAGAAGCTTAATATCAGAAAATGAACGAATTGTAATAAATTCAAGTTCTTTTAACAAGAATATAAAATAAGATTATCGTAATTATTGTATTTGAAATGAATAATTTCTGTGTCATTTTATGATATTTTATTGGAATAATTTTCTGCCCGTGTGACTTAAGCCAGCTAAGACACTGCTTTATAAACTGAATTCAAGTCGGACGCCCTATAGATATATAAAATAATTTTTGCGTGTACGATACTCGCATAACTTGCTCATTCGTACCCCCAAATAGCCGGATTAGTGGTGGGATTTATAAAAAGACAAAAGTCAATCAATGAATGATTGTTTCAAAGCGAAAATCCAATATCACAAAAAGTATATTGTTCATTTTATCTTTATGCTACTTTTCAAACTGAATTTCGAATTATTATGTCGAAAATTAATAGCATGGGCCTATATCATTGTTTCACAGTTCAGCCTAAGAGTTATAATTACTTTCATTTCATTTTATTCCAAAGGACACTATATTTTCAAGGAAACAATTAAAATTGATCGACAATATAACGTGTATGGAAAGTCGATAGAGGAATAAAAACGATGAGGGAGAATCGTTCGTACGAATATAACAAGGACGATTCTACCGTCAGAATAACAGTATTTTTTTATAATCTAGCTTGACAAACTGAAAAATAAAACGAAAATGCAGAGCTAATCAATAAATTACCAAATATAATATTCCATTTTTTATGGGGAAAAGTGATATTCAATCTTTTAAATAATGTTCAGTTTTATTTTCCTTCGATTCTATTCTCATCGAAAAAGAAGTATATTGACAAATCAATAAACTAATAAGTCTTGCATTGCACATGCAGTGGTATTTAATCACTTATCATGGTGTACATCTATGAATAGTTTCCAGGCATCGCTGTTATTTAATCTAATTACATTACTCTTTTTTAAGTCTTTTTCTGTAAGGAGACGCGTGTTCGATTGATGGACTGATTGCGTCACGACGCTAACTTCATGCTCATATGCCACATGATCCATCAGCTAGGCTCATTATCTCGTTATAAGGTACATTGGCTGGGGAGTGTTGGGGGGTGGTTGGGGGTAGCATATGACGTCATTCGCTATCTCTGTAATGAACGTGTTGAGATGACGTCTATACAAATTGGCAGCGAACGCGATCATCTAACTTAATTTATATGTTTCTATCTTTTCTGTTTTGCGTTCGTTTTCGCCTAGAATCACTTTTGATGTATTTGTTCTTCTTATATTACACCGATGTGATGGATTGTTCACATTTGACTTGGGTCGGCGTCGTGGTTAAAAAAAGTGACACCGTGTAACTTAGTCAACGCTACTTGAAGTGATTCTGTTTTCTATAGTACATTTTTTATCGCGATCTTTTATTATTTGAGTTCACGTTTATATAGCTTAAATCTAACATTTATTTCGAGATCGTAATACATTTGAATTTGGTCTAGATAGATACTAATTACTCTTATTTCCAAAATTGTAGTATGGTACCAGTACAATATTTCTCTATAGATAGATGCTGACATATCAATGTTTAATTGATCTTCAATAATACCAAGATACTATTTTCAAGTGAATATAAAAATTTCGCCCAACTAGATCATCAGTTTTTTAAATGTAAATGAAGAATAAAACAAAAATAGAAACCAATTAAATCGTATTTAGAGAAAATGAAAGATAACACGACAAAACTACAGAATTTCAGTTGATTAGTAATATTTCGGTTTAATTAATAGGGTGGTTGGAAAATCTAGTTATCCATAAATATGGTTGGCAGTACATATCACTGCTGCGAAGCAATTATTTATTATAAGCCAACCCCTAATATCTTTTTAATTTAAAATGAAACAATTAAGTCATCCCCAATAGGCCTAGACGATGCTTAATTCTGCTACATGACAATGTCTAGAAAAGTACGCAAGATCATAACTTCTGATGTGGAAGCGGTTTAATCCATTTCTACTCCCCACTAATCGATCGATATCCCACCGCGAATTAAAATTACGTATTCATAGACGAGGAAACAATTTAGCACTTGCTGAGTAGATAAAATGATGTAGTCTTGGCGTAAATAACAAGGGCAGCTACTTCTTGAGGAAATGAGTAATAACATAACTTCGTCGACAAATGATGTTTTGAAGGAATAAAATTATTTCATAAAAACTTCCTAAACTATATTTTTTACAAACTATACCTAATTATATTCAATTATTTAATATAAGATATTTGCTTTGTTGAAAAGATTTTGAGTGAAAGTTTGTTGAAAATTTAAAGTTTTCAAAATTAGACGTAGGCCTATGCCTATACTGTACACGTGCGAACGTAATTTACAATTGAAGTTTAATTCAAGATTCTATGTTCGTAGGCTTTATCTCAAATCCGACCAAGAGTTTTGCATAATCACCATACGTCGATATCACCAATTATTATTCAATGTGAAAGACTGTTCTAATATGGAAAACAATTTTGAGGATATAAGATTATGACTTGAACCTTGAGAACGGAAAACCTTTTATTGGTTTTAGCGCGCGTGTATCTTACGTGCTATGCCTTGAACAATTATCAGTATGCCTTGACAATGCTTTATATAAACATCAATTTTATTATTCCTCGCCCAAACACCTTTGAATATTAATTATTTCTTTAATTATGCTCTTGCAATAATCGCCGATTTACTATACCGGAATTTATCGTATTTCTCATTTGTTTTATCGGTTCTGTAAAAGTAATTGTTATTACATTCGTGTATACAAAAGTGATGTAGCACCGAAACGTGCAAACAATTACCAATATGAACAAACACCTTCCTCTGATCGCATGTAAGCATTTTATTTTTCTATCGTTTTATTGTATTACTAGGAAAATGCTGCTTATGCGCACCACAAAGCTATGCTATCTCTATGTGCGCACTTACGCAAGAGTTTTTCTACTTGTTATGAACAACAAGTGTTTGAAAGAACGACCCGAACGGATGAGAACTGAACTGATGTTTAGCCTTCCTTGTGCAGGATGTGAACCCAATTCCGATCACTGATGGATCACGAAAGCATTGCCTTATCTGAACCGATGACTTGAAGTATGAAGAATAGATATTTTCATGTATGAGTACAATTTGTAATAATATTCTCAGAGAGTATGTCAATTTATTTGACGGCTGTCCGCAAAGCGGGATATCAAGATGGTACAGCGTAATAAAATCAATACATAGAAGTACAATGGTTATTATTCATACTTCGAGTAGGCCTAACTCAATTTAAAAGGTGAAAAAAGTAAATATTAAGTGAACTTTTTTCCTTCATAATATAAAACCGATTTTTGTCCGAGTTATTATTTTTTTCTCAACCCACAGATAAGTCTTTTTGGCTTTGTGGTGTAGAGCGTGTTGATTAATCTTGTTTGTATGTATTATTAAATCTAATGATTTTTGTTTCAATTTTTTATTGTTATTATTATTATTGAATTATAATCCAATCTTCATTTACAACAGGGCCGAGTTCCCAAATATAATGAACAACAATCAATAAATACAATATAACGATGGATCGATCTAAAAGTAACAATTCGGAAAGCCAACAGTACTAGCTAACACAAGTAAATGTACGTATTAAAACATACAGTGCTTCAATTGGTCCAGTGATTCAATTATTTCAATTATGTTTTTTATATAATTTTTAATTTGTGTCATAGAAAAGAATAGAATTATTTGAAAAGTTGAAATGGAAGTTGGAGGATGAACAATATGTCCAGGTAAAATACTTGATTCCCTTACTGTGTTTCTTGTTCCTTATATCAGTGTCGGTGGCTTCGAAGCTCATCCCCTTTAAATTCATCGTCGAAGTCGAGTACAGATTGTGTAAAAAAGAATAACGCATCGCACTTTCTTAATGGGATTGTATTAGGCAAAATTAAACCAGAGGAAAGGTGTAATTTCTGAAATGATAATAAAAGAAGAGTGTACCTCGTCTACTTTAAAATAATTAGAAAGTACTTCAGAATATAAAACATGGGATAGAGTAAGGAGAGTAAGATATAGGATCAGTGCTCAATTTTTCTCAACTATAGTTCATACTCAGTTTTGGCGAGTTTATTCTTCTTCAATTTTGGATATTTTGGTGGAGGTGCCGGGTATTTTCAGAATTATCACTCTTGTTAGTGGCTTGTTATTGTCAGTTGTTAGTTGTTTTTAGATGTAATTTTCAGCATCTTAGTGAGTCTTATTATAATAATTTTCATTCTTCATTTTTGTTTCATCATTATCAATTTGTTCATACAGTTTTTACATACTTGGTACAGTCAGAAAAATCCACTAAGTCTGCAAGAAAGACCTGACTGTGTGGAATGAAAAATAATTCATTAATCTGTATATATTCAATTTTAATATCTATTGTATTCATTTATGCAAGAAGATTCATTCTTATCATCAGTATTCAATTTTATTAATTAATAATGAAGAGGCCTATTTTTCGTTTGAATAAAAAATAATGCTTCAAAACATGCAATTTTTAAAACATATCGTAAGCATCCTAAGAGCAAACTTTTTAATATATATATATATGAAGTATTATAAAGAAAATATATGTTGTAATATGAAATGAAATATGTGCATACGGCTTTAAAACAGATTATTAACAGATCTATCAAAATAGAAAAGTGATAATATTGAGCTATCTTATCATTTTTATAGTCTAATATATAATACCACTAGTCCACTACATATTAATTTTTTCCAATATCATTATCTCGCGTACATGATCAAATGCGTCATGAATCCATAATCCCAACAAGCGCCATTCAATACACATATTACCAATTTTCCATTGTGGTTTTACACGTCTGTTCTCTTTTGATATGGTTGATGAACGATATGAGTGCATGATGTATAAGGTATATAATGTGTAATAATGTATATAATGCCTACCCTAAATGACTTTCCTATGACTGAGGTTTTTCCTGTCATTCGTGATTTTTTGAAGTGAATACTGGAATACTTCTTTACAATTAGGTCACGGTCGTCAATTACTCATTGTTCGGACAGACTCAAGAGGACTGTCACTCAACAGACTAGCCCAATATGATCAATATTGATCAATATGATCTATGAATTGCAGCGAAACAGAATGTTATCACGAGTGAATCAAAGCATTGTTCTACGTGTAACAAGTTTATGAATATGGTAAATTCTGATTAATTCTACAATTCAGGTAAAAATGAACTAAAAATTGTGTAACGTGAGTAAATTGGTGAAATTATCAAAAATTCGGACTCACTTCATAATTGGGATTTTCGTCACAAATAAAGATTTACAATATGGTGTTAAGTGTAAATTCTGAAACTTGTTCAATTTTATATTAAAATTGTTGCTTGTGGCAATATTCGAAGACGTTTAAACAAATTGATATGTATTTTCCCAAACAGCGAGTTATAATATTCATTATTTTGAATGTTCAACAAACACTAAACACTAAAATAAATTCAAAAAATGTCTAGTCATTTTTTGAGAAAAATGTATCAATATCTTGAATACGACATGAGTTTGGAAGGATTGAACGCTATAATAGAACTTTTCTACATTAGGTCCACATTAAAAGAATACGCATAATCCGACTTATAGCATTACGGTGTATGTAACTTGCATCGCAAGTCAAGTCAACACGCAGTTTGCTCAATTGATTTACTCTCTTATTCATTTGGCATTAACATCCATCTCTTCTATCTCTCTCTATTACCTCACTCTACCTGTATAACGTGCATAAACCGTGAAGCAAATTCATTCATTATTCAAGATTGTTCACGGAGAGTTTCCATCACTACGCTCCAATCAAGCATTTGCTTAATATCTTTCATTTCAATATAGTCATTTATCATCCATATTTCAAGGCAGTACAGTTGCGGTCGAATAAAGTGGTAGATCGAGACACATTAAAATACAATCTGAAGAAAATCTATTGACATTTATACCCCCTACAATCAGTGAGCAATCACATACGCACGCTAGTCAAGTATGTGTAAAAATGAAAAATATTAGTAGATTCTATTAATTTAATATTGAAATTTATATTTAGTAAATAAACATTTTATGTGTCCGCGAGCTTACATATATAACTTGGACAGAACAATGAATTGAACAATACGTAGTTTGAATATAAACAAGCATGTGTCCCCTCAATACCTTCGACATTGACGAGGACAGTTTCATGAAAATATAATTTTTTAAAACCATTTTGAGATTGTAAAAATAATTCCCCGTCTTTTATTTCGACGTCATCCGTGTTCGATCATTTAAGGCTACCTGACAGGAAAAGAACGGCTCATGATGTAATGACATCTAATAATCGATATGAAAACCAATTACTTCATTTTAAAGAACGATGCTCTCAATGTCATTGATACAATAAATATATTTATTGCTTCAACGCTGTTGTTTCACCTCAAGTCTTCATCAGTTTCCATTATCTATTATTAAAACTCGATCGAATGCAATTTATGGATGATGAATGTTTCTTTCACGACCCCATAAGAAGCTTGTTTGATTGGGGGGTTTACTTTAATGTGTGGAAGAGAGTTAGGTCGATAAAGGTAAGCGACAGAAAAGAGTGATTGACTGAACTTTAATTGAAATATCAGTCCTAGTTTCAATTAAATTGTTCACATCTAAAAGAGACATTACCATGGCAAGTATCGAGAAGGTCAAGACTACAAATAAGTAATAAAACAACTCAAACGTACAATTGTATAGATTAGACGATTCAGAAGAATGAATATATTAGAAAATATACTTGTGTATTATTGAAAAAAAAATTATGTACATCATGCTAACAGGCCTAACTGAATGTCACGTTCCACCTACAGTTACGGCTACCCTACACTGGCTTTAATTCGTCTTTCAGTATCTAGGTTTTGCTGCGGGTATTTTGTTCCATGAATGCATACATGGACGAACTTTATCAAGTTTGTACATTAAGATTAGACCCAAATATAATATAATCAACTAAGTAGTTTAAATATAACTGTTCTGCTGAGTTGGTATTACACCCTACGGTTCAACTGAAATTAATTAATGTAAAATGTGATGAAACTAATGATGAAGTACTTTTGATCCATGTTGACAGAATAATATCAACGATTCAAAGCAGTTGAAATAAGATACTTAGAACCGAACTTTGCGGTGCTGCATTGCATTCAAGGTAAAGTTTCATTTCATGGTATTTCAGTCTTCATTCTAGTCAGTATCGTTTATAATAAAAAGTCGGTAAGAGTGAAAACATGATATATATACCTAATTTATGGAGTGATTACTATACCAAATATGTGGCAGCTCTATTGAAACTCGGTATAGACTACACCTTCCAGTTCCGAATCGTTTTGTTACTCAATTGTCTTCAACTCAAAAACTGCTTATCACTTTTTTAGTTCAACTAGCTGTTTTCATGTCACTTCATTTTTCCAACAGCATCCGTTCTCCAGTTTCTTTCAATTTCTTTATTTTTCAAAACATGCTGTAGTATGTACACCAATCTGCCGTCTTTTCACTGGACGTCAAAACACATTCACTGCGTTCTTATTTTACTGCCACCTCAAACTGCTCGTTGTTATCGTTTCGTCCATTCACCGGCTTATATATAACAGAGATTTCATCTACTCTTCCTTATTGCCCGATCATATGATCCATTTATTTACCTACCTATCATTCTTTGTTTTATTCACCAATAGGCCTACTATTTGAAAACAAATCTCTCAAAATGGCTGACGTGATTCTTATGATGTTTCTAATCTTATTATTCATTTATTCACCTTTCTTCTTTTTTTTTACCAATACTAATCAACAATTTCAAATTATTCAATTTTCTTTCAAAAATTATTCCATTTACATTCATGAATATTGGTCTTCATTTTACTTTTGCAAGTTTGTTGCAAGTTGACCATTTTGAAAACGACATTGACAACGCACGTCTCACAAAGAAAATCTCTGATAGTGTTTTGCATTCCCTGAAATAGATTACGATTTGAGCAATATCAGTATTATATTGAAGTAATTGAACAAAATACTTATCTTTTGTGAAAATATACAGTCTAGACCCCAGACTATGTATAGACAGCAGACAGTCTCAAAAGACTTGACATTAATGAACCTCTTATTGTGCTCTAGCATGTAAACGCTTTCAATATAATTAAGCCAGTGATATTGGTCTATTTACTTGTATGCTTTCCGAAATACACTGTATACTGACCTATTTATTCTTTGAAGTAGAAGCAGACGAGCATCTTAAAAACGAATTAATTGTAATTTTATAATTAATCATATTGATAAAAATTATATATTATAGCCTACTTATCTTATTTAATAGTATTTTTTTAAAATTCGATATTCCTTTGTTACTTGATGCGTATAAAGCTATGTTCTATGGCTTGTTGATAATAACGCGAATAATTGTTGTTCCAACTAGACTTATTATGTATAGATGGATCGTCATAAAGTATAATATACCGAAAAGCATTTACCCTAAACGATGGGGTGTGATGAAATCAAATAGATTTTCATTCGATCCCTCTACATACGTAGTACAGTTCACTGTCACTTGAACCGGCTTACGAAGTAATTTAGGGCTGTATTACTGCCTTCGTCAAAATCCTTATAATGATTCTCATGGTTTTCCATCAGTCTCTAATATTTAAAGTGAATACTTGAATGGGATGTAGAAACCAGATTAATAAACCGTCTTCTTCCCAATGTCCGAGTATATCTATTCAGATAACTTTTCATTTCATCTTGCCATCATCTCATTCATCCAATTCAACTAATAGTCAGCTGTGTTGGTCAGTTCGTAAGTTGCATGGGTTGGTTTCATCTTTCAGATATCAAATCCTTTTCTATGAGCCCACCTGAACTAACTTATTAATTTACAATATTTCACTTTGTTATAGCTCTACATTATAATTGAATATTTCCGTTGGGGAGGAAGTTGATACAGAATAGCTCCAGTGTTCAGTGTCCAGTGTTCATTGGATGTCCAGTGTTCATTGGATTTCAGGAGTTGTTAAAACCCCTTGATTAAAACTCTAATATCGTTGTTTGTCTTTTCGCAGCATATAACGTACTATGTGATACGCCGAGCTGTGTTCTGTCTATGGGCTGGGGTGCTGGTGCTAGTCTGTCTGCCCTTCGCTGGTTTCGGAGTCTACTACAAAGCAGACATACAGAAATGTGTTCGATATCGTACAGCCAGCGAGCCCAAAGATATTGCTTATGCATATCTCTTCTTCGCATTCGGTGAGTATTTCTTTTCTTATGTAGGCCTATATACATCGTAAATTTGACATAAAGTCACAATAACTCCAAATTTTATTTTAGTAAGCTGTAATTTAATCTCAGATAAACAGCCATCAATAGATTTCTTATCCCCGGTCCCCGGTTACTGCTGACATGTAAGAATACGTTCGGATGGGGCACCGCAAGGGCGATTTTACCCCCCCCCCCAGTCTCAAGTATAGCTATAAATCAGAGTTATGAATTATTCAATTTGGAAAATAATGGAACTCGAATCAGTTCATTTTATTATTGAAGATAAATCAAACACTTAACGTAACTCAATGAACAATAACTCGACGAACTTTTATATTGTTCTATTTTTTCATTATACGTAATATATTGCTCTATATATATGTATTATTGTCTTCTAAATACGCTCTTTTATCCCATTTCCCTGGGAGATTTTTTTAATGCACCACAAATAAATTCCAATAGTACTATTTTTTACTTTTCTCTATAGTGATGAATTGATTTTAAAGTTTTATAGTTTCCTCGGTCGATTACATTGCTATAATGATGTACTCCATGAATTGATTATTCATAATTTTTTCCCTTGATTCAAAATGGTCAAAAAATGATTGCTGTAACCACTGCCACATCCTGATTACATCTGACACCAAAGATTTAATTTAATGAGTAGTTCAATAAGTAGTTCATCTCTAAAAGCATGAGAATCCCATTCAGTTGTATACTATTATCCGGATAAGTTTTCAGTAACATCCATTAAGACTTTGAAAGTTAATACACCTTCTAGACGTCAAGATTACATTGAAACTTTCATGCAGACTTCAATGACAACAAAGTTACATCCCTGATATTTCGTTTTATACAAGCATTGACGGTTACGACCGACCACCTCTTTTTAGATGAGCGTAGCGAAGATTCCATATACCGAAAAATTTTGGGCTTGGTTTTTATGTTTTTTTTTTTTTTTTTTTTTTTTTGTGTAATTTTGTACGCGGCATACAGGTCAGGAAAAAGTTTCAATCAACTCGAAACTCTTTTTACAAATTGGTGTTCTACCAGAATAGGTTGGGATTGTTTTTCAGAAAAATCGGTCGGACGGTTTTTCCGGAAAAAAATTGGAAAGTATGGAAATTCCCCATAAGAATAGGCCAGGGGAGAAATACTTGGAATTTTTTTTTTTCAAAAGCTCTCAAATTTATACTCAATGTGGAAAGATCTATCATACATATTTTAAGCGATTTGTGAGACAATCGGATGTGAAACAACGAAGAAAACTCATTTTTAATGTACTTTTTTATACATCAATAAAAGCAATTAAGAAAGCAATTAAGAAACTATTAAATGTGAGCAACAAGTGTCACCAATAAATTAAAACGTTTAAAATCTGTGATGGATATGAAGAAGGCACTGGTATAATGGTTTGGAAACCAAGGTTTATATACCAACAGACAGCCGCGGTTCTTAAACCTTTGAAGTAATCCATGGCCTGTATATGTACATTGAGCTGACAAAATGTTCTTAATTCTTCATTTCCATACTTCTAAGCTCATCTCACAACGCATATAAGGCGTTTTCCTAGTAATAATTAACACTGACAATGGTACGTGTCGAGTCACCAGAGCTTGTGTAGTTTCATATCTAAAACTTAGTTATACATTGTTGACGGTCCCCTCTATTACTACTAATTAACTCTGGCAAGTAGACGTATCGAACCACAATCACGTGTAGAATGGAATATATCGTGAATATTAGATGTTATTAATTTCGTTCGTTACTTAAAGAAATAACAAATATTAATTATAATCAAATCAAATAAATGTATGTAAGATATAGTTTGTACATTTTAAATTCATTTCACTGTAGATAATTGAGAATATATAATAGTCTGATTGATTTAATAAGGTGGACTGTTCTCTGTTTATATCCAGAGTTATATCTAGAGTTATATCTGTATCTGGAGCTTTTATAGAGAGACTAGACTCTATAGAAGGTATTTGAAAAAATTGAAGTAATTTGGAGTAAGTTTGTAGCAAAGACCAGAAAAGTGTAGGTTTTTTATTGTATCCTTATAACAAACATATGGTGTATGAATATTATATTATTATATAGATAACGCTAATTTATGGTGCGATAATATTCCACAAGAAAAAAAAATTGAATTATTTTTATGTTTGAAATTAGCTTAGTCTAGGAGGACCGCATAAAACCACCCAACCCCCTCTATTTTTTCTTTCAAATCTCTGTTATAACCTAACCTCTATCTAACGTTATAGCGGCTACTTCCTATATCTAGGCCCTACTTACTATAATTGTTGGTTATGTAAAAATAATTTGTCAATCTTTTCCGATTACAAATTTTGAAATTTATGAAATAAACGCAGTAGACTGAATTTTCACCAATGAGAAGACCTGAGAAAACCTCATTCACTTTTAATACACGCTCGAAGTTAAATCTCGCGATTGCGTTGAAATAAAGTGCTATTTTAGCAACCAAAAAATGGATATACTCAACTCTATATTGGTATCATTACAAATATTATTCGTATGTTTCCAAAAAGCATTCTTCATGATCATATATACACATTCAACGAATTGGCAATCGTACTAGAACAACAATATCATTTTGGCTGTTATACTCATATATGTCTATGACGTATTTTGTTAACAATTAGCTAAAATAATAATAAGAACCGGCATAGTTTGCAGATGTTTCAGTAGCACGTGGAGTTATATCAAGTCAAGTGTAGTTATATCAAATAAAGTGTGTAGGTATAGTGTTGACAATATGGTCCTTCCGTATTGCACATAGCAATATCCAATAGCACTTCACCAACAGCGCCAGTACCAATAGCACTTTGATTCATGCAATGGATCATTTTTCCAATGAAAATAGATGTTCTTGAATTAATAAATAGACCATGAATAATATTCTGCGTTTCGTTTCAACAATTGTTGACTGTTAATTATAGCTTTGCATGATCGTATCGACAATACGAAAACTACTTATCGTTTTGTATTTTAAAACACGTACAAAGAAGAATTTAACAACACAAAAAATACGACTTGTTATATTGGTGTTTGTTGCTGGTTTTCGATACTATTCAGGTTTGTGAAATATCTGAATTAAAAATTGTTAACATGATCTGTATTATCTACTTCAAGGTTGGTTTATCCCCCCCCCTCACCACCACAACGACCCTTCATCTGTTTCACTATATGCAAGTGCATGACTAGAACTCGATCGTCGTGAAGGATACGCCATTTAATCACTGTATTACAAATTTGGAATGTATTCTTTTACCCCCATTCGTGAATCTGATCTTAATTATTCTCCCACCTCTTGAGTATAATTATTAGCACATTATATAACTATAACCTTTATTAGATCCAGGACCAGGGGCCTATAACTGTTACAAATTCGGAAAGGAATTATTAGGTCTTCATTAATTACATCTTACATTACTGTACCAAGTCCTAGAAATGCAATGAGAAATAGCAATGACTACTATGCGACTTTTTTTTAGCACATTTTGTGTTTGTTGTTTTTATTATTTGTCATTTATTTTTTCATCTTACGTGCCGCTCGGGTAGGTTTGATTGATCATCCCGAAACTTTTTATGGACTCGCGAACTTATCCAACATCGAACGTGAATAATTTTTAAAAACTCATTTCTAAAATGTTGATAAAACCACATAAGAATATGATATTTGTGTTTATTTTTATAATTATATTGGTTTAACGACGCACTGTAGTACTGATGACTAAGATTAATGCCGTCGGTGAATGGTGAATGAGATCATAGGATGATGAGTTGAAAGGCTATGTTATTATGTGTTTTTGGATAGTATAAGGAGTCGGTCGTGGCCTGTTATTTATGAATCATCGCAATATAAACCTAAATGATAGACTAGGCATTCTACACAAAAAAAAGGGTTCAGATTTCGAGTATATTCCTTACAATTGAATATATTTCTCAACTTACAACGCATATGCTACGTGTTTGCCTGGTAGGCCTACCATTACAATAAGTGTAACTATCGATAAACTTTCGAGCATGTTCACTTTACCGCGCAATTGACTGGATCCCATATATCTTATACATCCACACAGAATGAAAAATCAATTCGAATTCCTTTACTCGAAGAGCATGAAATCCAATTTCTTCTCTCCAATCGACAAAGTTTTTGAGAGGATACCATTGACTAGGAGGATCGACCATGACTTTATTGAATGTTTGAATATTTCTTTAAATGAATATAAATTACATTCTAGAGAGAAGTCACCGTGGAGGCGTGCTAACCTATCCCAAATGTTTTGAAGTTGAAGTAGAAGTTCTTGACAATACTAAAAGGATTTGTTGGAAGTTTTATGTTTGACTCACTGCCTAATAACCATCTATGATGTATAAATGTATGAACGTAAGATGTATAACACATCAAAAATTATACATTTGAAACTTTTCGTTATTATACGTGTTTACTTCATAGCACAAAAATATATATTATGAGCCAATTTTTTTCATTTTAAGTGCATGGGCGTCAATTTAACGAAATTTCTTTCTTTTGACGATGACTTCTGGACGGTATGAGATATAAAAATTCTAATATCGGGGAAACACATATATTTTTATTGTCTCCAAGATGATATAAGTGAAATATATTTCAATCATTTCCACAGGTAGGTCTATATACAGCTAGAAAAAACACATTTTCTAGCTGAATACTTGTGAAAATGTTAGAATCCAAAGTTAACCATTTTATTTCACATCATTTTGAAGGCATTAAGAATAATTTATTCCGTATTAGAATGTCTTGAGTCATATCAATCGGAAGCCACCACAAAAAAAATACTACTAAAAAACTGATGTTTCGCGCGCTCTATCTCTCCCTTGCATACGTAACAACGGAAACTCGACATGAACTTATTGTTCCCAATTAAGTCTAGGCATAACAAAGTAGGAACAGGGCACCACAAGGGCGATCTTGATGATTATTGTTTTACAGTTTTCTGATCTTCACGACTCCACCAACAGCTAGGTCATTTTCGGACCTTGAAACTTTCTTCTTTAGTGGAATCTCCGTATCTCGATTATTTGTGACGAAGCTTGACTAACCCTAGCTGTTCCTGACCATACCCTAAACAAGACTGTATTCAAACCCAACTACCATGTTCATATATTGATTAATATCCCGTACCCACCCCAACAACACCCCTCCCCCCCACGATTATGTGAGGATATAGATATATATTTCGATTATTTGTGACCAGCCATATTTACAACAAGACTGTAACATCCCGTACCCACCCCAACACCATCCCCCCCTCCCTCCCTCTCGTAATTGTGTAATACTGAAATTATCGGTTATTTCCCATAGGCCCACACCATACAATACGATATCATCACACCCGGATCATTCTGTTATGTTTGTATCATCACAGGCACACTCCTCAGCGTGTGCATTGTGTGGTGCAACTTGGCCGTGATCCGGGTCCTCTGCCACTTGGGATGTAAAGCTGATCGTAAACGTGTGGGACGTCGCATTAGTCGCAGTTCCAGCCGTTCCCGTACGCTGATCGGGAATAAGGGAGGAGGCGGGGATATCGCCTTCAACTCCTCGACGCATGAGGAACTGGCGTTTGCAAGACTTATGGCCGTGTTGTGCATCTTCTTCATCATTTGCTGGATGCCACAGATGGTAAATAAATAGAAGTCTATACGAATAATACACATCTGAATTATATATATATATATATATATATATATATATATATATATATATATATATATATATATATATATATATATATGTATATATATATATATATATATATTATATATATATATATATATATATATATATATATATATATTTATATATACACACTTACTAGTAATCACATAATACATGATAATAATATAAAATTAAATTGACAACAAATTTAATACATTTACATTTGATTACATTTCCTCAAAAGTGGTCCAATCGTTTAAAAATATATACAGTAGGCCCTCAAAAATGAATTGTCAATTATTATGTTCATTTGAAGTTCACAATTTGATTCTTAATCTAGGCCTAACCTATGGCACGCGTACAAAAATAATTCTTAGTTGGGTGCTCACTCACCTAAAAAATTATCATCACTAGACACCTAAACTAGATACCTAAACGTAAAATTACGTATTCCTTCAATGGCGTTCATAAAGTAGACGTTCATGAGGTGGCCCTTTAATAAAAAATCAATAAAATGGAATCTATAATGGAGCTATAATTATTAATACCTTCCTCAATCTCCGACCAAATATTAATAAATTATCTTCTACCGAAAGATACAATATACTTTATTAACACCTTCCTGTCACGTATATAAAATGACGAGTAATAATTACCTATTAAATCCAAAGATGACCAGTACATATATAATATGTACTTGAACTTGGTATTGGAATTGTATAATTGTATGCCATTTATATTCTCTGAGCATTATAAGTCCAAGAGAGGAAGTCAGCCAATAGCGGTAGAGTATTTTAGTAGACGATTTGTAATTCATGATCAGCATAATAGATACTATAATATCTTAGAATGATGTTCAAGGTTTGGTTCTTGGCATAGTCCAGGCACCATGATCTCTTTGACAGCTTATAGATAAACTAAATCAGGGATCACATTAGGTATACAGAAAATATCATACATATGACTATGTAATAATTAGTGTGTGTGTGTTTTTTTTTTATTATTATTATTTTTTAATAAACAATACAAGATGTAAAACTTGGTTCCTCAACAAATCAAGACAAATAATATTAGTAAAACCAAACTTCGTTGGTGTTAGTAACTAAAAAATAAAATGAAGACACATTGTAGTTGATTTCTTTCAATCAATCTTATCAGATTTTGATAGTAAGGCAGAGTAGTACTGCACTTTATCTTTGGAGATTGGTAACTCTAAAAAAAATGAAGAAATTATAGTAATCGTGTTTTATCATGTATATTTCTTAAATTCTCAAACACCTCTGTAATTTCATAAACTTCCATGTATCTTTTCCATGATATTTCTATAAAGTGACTACCTCTGCTGTACTCGATAAAATATTTTTTAAAATAATTTTCAGATCACAATCCCGATTGCCCAGTTCGCTCCAGATTCACCATCCAGTCTTCCGTTCTTCCGTATGGCCGACATTCTCATGGCAATGCATTTCACGTTGGATCCTTACATCTACGTGATTCTACGCTGCCAGCGGCAACCGTGTTTCTCAACTGTCATGAAAATACTTTGCCGTGCTTGCTCTTCGAATAGCAACGAAACACCGGGTACTTCGATGGAGATGACTGATCAAGAACGTGCATTACATACGCATAGTGCAGATTCATCCAAGACTGGCGTTATTCAACAGTCACCAAAATGTCCGACAGCTGTGTAAATTATACGGTAGTTGATTGAAAGAGATTGATATTTTGAATAAGTAATCAGTAAGCTATTTCAAACTAGGTTTGCTTGGTCAGCTTTATTTTCAAAGATTGCTGATTAATAATTACAAGTACATGGAAGTCAATTATTGTACAATTATTTTGAACAAAAATTAATTTGAAGTTTTATTTGAGCCACTCACTGACATTCATCAAGATTTTTGTCAAAATGCCTATTTTTTAGTGGAATGTTCAAACAAATTTCTATTTGAACTTTTAACTTTGATCATTTTGGTGAGAGAAGAAAGAGTTCAAAACAAATCTCACAAATACAAATCGCAGATTTACATTGAGTGACACATATGTCGTGATGTTTTCTATATTTAAACAGAGAAAAGTTTACCAAGCAATACCTACGTTTTATTTTCATTCTTATTCTTAATAATCTTAAGCATTTTCATTTTCAAGCATCGCCCTTTTGACCCAGGCAGCTAACACGTAGAACTTTTGTAGCTAGCGTAGCTAGTATAGCTTTTTATATCTATAGCTAGTCGTATGTTTTGTATCCTACCTAGAACATACATATTCATCAAGCAATGACTATGGTTGTTTCCGACTATGAAGTTGTTTTTATTGTTTTTATTTCACAAAGAGAGTTTACTACAAAATTAGCAGGCAGAGTGCAGGACCACAGCCGAAGTAGAATAAGTTTATAGTATAATAAAATAATAATAGATGTTAACGAATACAAATATGATATTAATATTATAGTCAGAAAATAAGTTGAAATAAGTTGATATAAATAATATTCATGTTTAATCATGTCAAAATAGGGAAATAGGCACAAACGCTGGAATAACAACTGTACAGTATGAATGTTGAAGAAAAGAACCAACAGCATACCTAGATATAATAGAGAAAGTAAGATATATTTGTCGATTGTTAAAACTGTGTTCAACAATGTCTTCATTTTGAAATTTATCAGAATACAGATATTTAATGTTGGTTAAATGTGGTCTCAACTATAGCGTGATTTGAAGCATCATTCTAGCAGTATGACTCGAGTTTCATACTGCACAAGTACTGGTACTGAGTTTCCATCCTGTCCAGGGCCGGCTCGTGGGCGGGGCGACCCGGGCTCCCGCCCGGGGCGCAAAATGTTTGGGGCGCTACATTTTTTTTTTTTTAATAAATGAACATGGAATACTTGATACGAAATTATTGTTAATATGCGATTACGAAGTGATAAGGAGGTCCGTTTGAAAGGTGATATGTCGTCAGTTGAGTTCTTAAATATATAGTATAGGAATGACTAAAAAAACAAAGTATACGGAAGTAACAATGATTCTT
This sequence comes from Brachyptera putata, assembly GCA_907164805.1. Classification (NCBI taxonomy): domain Eukaryota; kingdom Metazoa; phylum Arthropoda; class Insecta; order Plecoptera; family Taeniopterygidae; genus Brachyptera; species Brachyptera putata. The sequence goes on from OU015466.1 coordinate 20,312,429, forward strand.
CTCTTCCTATTCAACTCTTAACTTCTCCATATAATCTTCATTTATAATGTTCTTTACATTTGCGCTTGTGCATCAAATGATGATAATTGTTTATGAGCGCGTCACGTTCTATTGACGGTTGAAGGGTGAACATGCCATGAAAATTGGATGACCTCGCGCAGTATTCATCAGCCCAATTAATATTTTCCTTGGATCAACAGAAGGGTAGGAATGTTTTATATATCCGGAGAGTTTCTATAATATCTTTTAAAATCAGTTTAGAATGTTCAAAAAGCCAAATTTTTCGCCTCCGGCGGCTGGGGCAGAGACCCCGCCTAGGATCTTTGAAAACATTTCAAATAGTGTCTTGGGGCTTGCCCAGAGCGCCAAAATCCCACGAGCCGGCCCTGATCCTGTCTGTGAAAATGTATGGGCCTACTGTAGCTGTAGGCTATACACCTTATTTAACTATATGTTAAAGTTGTCTCTCGATTTCAATATTTATGATCGATATGATATTGAATTAAACTATTCAATGGAGTTTAAACCCCGGCCTACCTTAGACATTGTCTCAGGTAAAATCCCCTAAACGCCGTCTAAGGTAGGCTGGGGATTAAACTCCGTCTGCAATCCGTTTGCAATCTACCCATAGAATTGATATTGATTGGGGAAATTGTTAAAAACGGAAACTTTTGAGAGAAAATAATTTTTACATCACTATTCATGAGGACTGGTGAGACAAAATTTGAATTGTAGTATATTTTGATCAATATAGTAGAACAATTCAATATAACAGTTTCAGTATTGTTCGCAATTTTTATATCGAATAGCTTCCCTATGATGTATCAGTATGCACACTTCGCTTTTGTTGTATAATGCAGACTCTAGGTGAATCAGCTGGTTTGATTTGAAAATCCATCCAGTATTAAATAATTGCATTTGTACTTAATTCCTTGAAAATTCCTTAGTGATTAGGCCTATTTTTTTAAACCTCATCTCTAGTGTTGAATGTATGCCTAGAAATCAAGAATAACTTAAATATAATTCTATATATGTTTTTATCGGAAAGTAGGTCTTGATTTAAATAATATCAAGAATACCAATTGATATGATTATTACCTTCGAAATATGTAGAAAGGTTAGTGGAAAACTTGAGTCTATTGATTCTTGTGGAACCTACCACCCAGCACTCATGTCCAGTCATTTCATGTGTTTCCTCCAACCTGTACCCAACTCATCAATCTCATGTCACTTGTTTCGCTTACTCTGTATCATCAACTATCATTCATCTCTCATATCGTCCATCACAAATTGATACCTGTTGGCAATTACTAACGAATGTTATCAGTTTCAAATTGGTTGGTAATTTGCCAAAACTTTGTAGAAATGTAAAGTCTTGAATATCCGGTTGCAAAGAAATAAATTTCACATAATGTTAGATCATTTCTCAATTGCATTCTCTATACATAGACCCTATACTGTTGAATCATACGAATTTACACAAAATTAAGCTATTCACAAAACTTATAATTTCAAATCAAAAATTTTGTTTGCAATTTGTTCAAATTGTTATTGTGACTGAATTAATGATGATTGATTGTTTGTGAAGTTAAATAAATTATTGTATATTTTACCTGTTTATATAATATTTAGTCTTTAAACTTGAAGCCACTGGTCCCAGTATACTTGGGTGTATCCAGTGCCACTGAGTACCTGGAATCAGGGATGGTACTATAGGGTTGTCATACGTCCCAATTTTGGCAGGACACTAATACTCCAAAGTCCGGTGTCCCGCCAAGACATCAAGCGGGACACATTTGTGTCCCACTTGTCATCGCGTATTATAAAGCATTCATATTTCATCAACTGGTGCTTCTCAAATATTTTTCACTATTAGAAAATTTGAACAAGCTACAATCTTGAAAGTATCAATAGTTTATAAATGATTTGAAAATTGTTTTAGATTCATAATTTGTGTGTGTTTCATGATACGAAAAAATATTGCGTAACCTGTTCATGTGACCATTCTTGAATTCATGGTAAAAGACAGGGCTGTGAATTGTCTTTCATTTTATTCAATCATGATTGTATATCAAAAATGTACAATTGATTGTGTGTTTCTTTTTATATTATTATGTAGAATCATTATTACATTTCCTTATAATCATAGAGCGTTGAAAATATGGCCGCTCAGAAAGAGCTGCTGTGCAGGCTTGTCATTTTATGCTTCAATTTTAATGAACTTGATGTCCCACTTAAATATATTATGGTAATGGCAATGATGGCAACCCTAGATGGTACCAAACCAAGGCTGTTTCAAGAACAGTTGGTTGGCCTATTCATATTTAAAAGCAATATTCAGTGGTTGCTATTAGGCCTATTACAAATATAGCTTCAAAGTCTAAATGTATAAACACAATCAAAATGTGAGATGATAAAACGCTAACTAGTACAATCTTTAAAATAAATATTTTTAGTTTTTATTACCGGTAGCGCCTATTTTGTTTTTCTTTTTATATTTATTGACTTTCCTCACACATGATTTTTATCGAAGTTACTTTTCTTGCTATAGTGATGACTTTGTCAGCGCTTTTAAAAGCTTTTTCCAGTGCTTCCTTCTGTGCACTGCCAGTCATTATGTGTTCAGACCTTTCTAGACAAAAAAAAAAGAGAAGGCAATAATGTTTTTTCATTTTTCAAAATCCAATTCGGAATTAAAGAAAAAATGAAAACGTGTACGTAGGCTTCCGTATTCAGAATGATTTTCCAAGTTTAGGCTTATCTATATGATAAAAATTAAATATGCTGAAAATAAGTATGCTCACTGATAAAATGGTTTTATACTTGAAATGATAATTCAGTGTATGCCTGATATTTCAGTGTATGCCAATATATAGCCAAGTTACCATTATCATTTATTCAAAGTTCATCCAATTATAGAAGATCAAATTTTCCCACAAAAACTGATGTTATAAAAAATATCTTTACCTTCATGAACTATCAGACTCTAAAGTTATCATCGGATTGATTTGAAATAAAAAATGGTATAAACCAACGAAAACGTCTGAACACACGGATTTAGTAAACAATAAACAAAAAAACGGGACTGAGGGTCTTTATCGTCTAGAAAGGCTTATAGTCTAACTATCAGATTTTATAAAATTGTGTCAATTTTGCCTGCAATTTAATGAGTAGGGCCTACATAAAAATATGTGATTGGTAATACTGTGGAACACTGTATTATTCGAAAAAAAATCCATTATCTAATTGTATTCAATTCTAAGTAATCATGCAACAATTGATTGTAATATTATCCAATTATTGATGTGCATTGTTCGTAGACTTAATTAACGGTGTGCGGTACAGAAACACTGCTGGTGAGAATTCCCCACATGCAGTCATACACAAGATTATTACGCGAGATTAGGTCTACTCTCACTTCTTTATATGTTACATACCGTATATTCTTTATTAATATACACAAATTCTATTTAAAATTGGAAGTACCCGGTACATTATTCTACACGCTTGGAATGAATTGATATTTACCGTAACAATACCACGTAGAATTAGTTATAATTGGCTCTGCATTTTCCATTTGAGAAACTCATAATATTTATAAAATTGATCTAATCAGAAAACATATGAAATCTTGTATTCTACCTTGATCCATGTTGTTACATTGTGTAGAGTTTTTTCAAATGTTGACAAGAAGGACACTCTAAAAATATTGGAAATAATTCATTTTGAGAGTATTGCATTAATTCATTGATTTTGATTAATTTCATAAATCAAATCAAAATGTATTGAAATTATAAATATAATACAAGCAGTATCTGATAACTCACTTTCTTTGGGAAACTCGTTTCTATACTTATACGAAAAATTTATAATTATTATGTCTATCATTCTCCAGTAGATGATGTTCATTTTTTTCATCTAATGGTAGGCCTATATTTAGCAACCTGCCCATTTTTATAGCAAGTGATTCACCGTTGTGATTTATGAGTTAATACCTTGAAGAGTACCTTGGTTAAAATCTCCCAACTTGATACCTGTTGATTGTCAGGTTGGCCAACATTGATACGGCGATCGCCACAAAAAACATATAATTGATTGCAGTACGTTTGAATACAATTTTTTACTCTTTTATATTTTTTAGCTAGAGGCTATTAATAATTATGGTTGCGGTCACATTAAGTTGTCGGACAAGCTACTTTAAAATCCCTTCTGAATTGCTATTATTACTGATTATTATACACACTAGAACTAGAAGCCAATGTGCATATTCACTCCATGCATAGTCTAAGATTGAACTATAGCTGTTGAATGTGCATACAATTTATTTAAATTATAATTTAAATTTGAATTAAACCAATTTGTGTGCCGCAGTTGACATTATGTCTGATGATTGTTTTGCAAACCACATAATGTTGACTCATAGTAATATGTGTAAGCCTAACATGAAGTAACGCTATTGTTGTGATATTCAAATTTTACTATAATAGTTCATTTAATTATAACAAACATTGTTTTTACCACATAGATCTACGTGAATAAGAAAATAGTATTATTTAATTGTTTTATTTTATTGTATACATTTTCATATGTTAGTTGAAGATGAACGACAAGCTTAATCAGCATTTTCCAGAACAAGTATGGGATATACATGGTTGTAACTGAAAATGTTGAAATAATAATAATAAAAATCATATAAAATCATTCAGATTTTACTGTGTATATTTCATGTGATGAGTTTTCTGTGCTTTTCGTCCTTATCCAAAAAAACATCGATATCCAGTATTTCTCAATAAGCTCTTTAAGAATATACGTTCATTTTTTACCTTGACTTTTTTAGTTTTTACCAAGATGCATTCAGGGATTACATGGATCCAAGATGCATCGCTGTCTCAAAACGGCGAACCAACGCAACCCTCAATGCTTCTTGGTTTTTTACCAACAGCTCATTTGAATTGTGTTGTTGCCGATAAAGTAGTATTCAACTTAGCAAGCGGTGGAAATACAAGGAAATCATTTGAAAGGCTCTTCCGCCAATGTTGGCATCCATTTTGATTCCGTGTAGACGGTGAGCCCCTTCCGGTATATTGTCCGTCTCGAACATGCCTGGTTTCAGTGATAAAGTAAGTTCTTTATACGTATTTATTTTATTTATGTTATCGAAATGATACCTTAATTCCATTCTCGTACTAGTGTTACACCTTGTGTAGCGTATTTTCATTTAATTACTACATTTACTCTGCAACCAAGTTGCATACGTATTGCGATCAGTTTGTTTCGATCAGTTTCATTGCGATCTCGATGGTTTACACGTGTGCCTAAACACAGTCATGGTTATTTTACCATTTTGTTGGATGAATTTACTTACGACGAGGCTGAAGTGTGCAAATATTGTTATTTGCTTGTTATTAAACGATGTCCAAAATAAAAGAGTGGCAATTTGTGTACAACTAAAATTATTTGAGTTTGAGAGCTTGAGCATGCCCATTTGGCTTTTTGAGATTTAGGTTATGGTGGTTGGACCAGTCTTGGGCCTAGGCCTACAAGGCTGGTCAACAATAGAAATGAAAATGTCTCATATAAGGTATAAGAAATGGAAACAGATAGGTATGTCCTTTGGGGCCTAGGCCTACTCTCTTATGACAAACTCTTCACTGACCTGACCAAATAACTTGGGTTGTTCCAACTTTTAAACTTGACACATATTGTAGGCCTTAGCCTAGACTGGGCTGAGGGCCTTGTGGCTTAGGCTTATACAATTGACTAGGCCTAGCTTAACAAGTTCTCATCCGTGTTTGTCTGTTTTTTCAATATTCTTTGCTATGAGTTACTTAAAGGTATGCAAGTTGATAAAAAAGGCTAAAAGGTATTTGTTTGTTGTAGGTCATCCTTATAGATGGCAAAGGCCATTTACTTGGTCGCCTCGCAGCACTTATTGCGAAAACACTCCTCCAGGGACACAAAATGACAGTTGTCCGATGTGAAGATCTTAACATTTCTGGCAACTTCTTCAGGTAAGAATGAACACCAAGTTTTGTTAATCTATTGCAAGCTCTGCCTTTAGGGTTGAAGCTGTTCTATAATTTTTATGTAAGCCTATTCTGGTGATGGTCAGGATTAGACTGGTAGGGTAAAGATTGTTCTGAATGGACATCAAGTCTGCCACCCTTGATATGGTAGCTCAGTCACCTCTTCAGAAACGGAAGTCTGTTGAGCGTGGGTTAGACATTGTTCCCACCTATCTGGAAATTCACTAGTAGTTGGGGAATTCACTATAGCTACTGAAAAGTCGGGGAATTTGGCCAAAAAAATCAACAAACCTGAAAAAGTCGGGGAAAATGATCTACCAGTAAATAACATTTGAAATACCAGACTGCGGAACCAATGGCGCCTTTCCTCTATGGAGATGTGTATGAGGTTGCTGATGACTCGATGTGTAAAACGATATGTGGTGGAAAATTACAGCGGAAGACTTGATCTGTCAGTTGACGAAAATCTATTTGCAGCAAAGTCGATAGATATTTATTGTACATTATTGTACTGTCCTTACTATCTTTCAACGCATCAGACCCTAGAATTGAGCAAAATAGACCTCGAAAAGTCAGGGAATTTCATACCAAGATATAAGTGGGAGAGTCCCACATAAGGCATAGGTTTTTGTAAACTTCAGACAGTTGAATACCGTAGGCCTACTACTGGAGCGAGTTCGATCTACAGCGAGTTCAATCTGAGAAGCCGCTTGTAAAATTATAGCTCCTATTTTTACGTCTTGGCTCTTGGGAACATTAACTTGATAAACAAGTTGTTACATCTACTGTTCCAGTGTTTTGGAATGATTTTATTATATTATATTTTAGAACTACCGGTACATTATATTATCATACTGGAAGGCCTACATCCTTTTATCTGCACATTGTACAGTAGTGGTAGTCATTGTATTACCATTTCTAAAAAGTATTCTTTAATGTGCTAGAACAATATTGTTCATCAGACACCACTCTACTGTTCTTACGTGGAGAGGTCGAGATGATGCAGACATTTAAGTTGTTAGGCCTATATCTACTGGTCCAGTAGGGGCCTACTGTTGGAATGATTTTGTTGTTTTAGAAGTACTTTATAACATACATCCTTTCATCTGCACATTGTACAGTAGTGGTAGTCAATGTATTACCATTCTATTGTATCTAAAAAGTATTCTTTAATGTGCTAGAACAATATTGTTCATCAGACACCACTCTACTGTTCTTACGTGGAGAGGTCGAGATGATTCTGACATTTAAGTTGTTACGTCTACTGGTCCAGTACTGTTGGAATGATTTTGTTATGTTTTAGAAGTACTTTATAACATACATCCTTTTATCTGCACATTGTACAGTAGTGGTAGTCATTGTATTACCATTCTATTGTATCTAAAAAGTATTCTTTTTTGTGCTAGAACAATATTGTTCATTATACACCACTCTACTGTTCTTACGTGGAGAGGTCGAGATGATTCAGACATTCGAGTAATACTGGGAATAATAATCCTGCCTACTTTTTTCTTCATTATTACACCAATATAAGGGTCTGACTGTTAATAAATCCAGTTGATCAAATGTATAATTGAAATGATACGGGGGCCTTAGAAACTTATTTGGATATTATTATTTCTTGAAAACATGATTGTGTGTAATGTGTGACATCTATGCGGTAGTGTCTTTTTCTATGGATGAAGAAAGATATTGATTTCAAATCCGTTTGAAAATATCAGCTTATCGAAAATGCCAATAATTTACATTTTTAAAATATTTGTTTACTTCCTGAAAATCTGTTGAAAAAAAATCAGAAAATCTGTTGGCAATACTGCATGAGCTTGAAACTTGATGGGTTAACATTTTACATATTCCTTCCCACATTTTTGGAAAATAAGTTGTCCACAATTGTGTGAACACACGAACAGTTGTCATATAGGCCTAATGATGATGAATTGATGATTATTGTTTGCTCAACAATCCCACCAACAGCTAGGTTATGCGGGGGTACAAATGAGCAGGTGATGATGAGTGAAAGGACATTTACAAAAACCAATGCCTTATGCGGGACGCAGCTGACTGAGGTACGGAGGGTGGCGATGTAGGCTTACAAGGCGTATCTATTCAAGTGGGCTTGCATTATAAGCCTGATTCGTAGCATTTTCAACAGGACTAGGGCATATCACAATGTCGACATTAATAAATTTACTTCATGAAAATGGCCAGCACAAAAAAAAATATATACGATGAGCGAACATTTTTCCCATTTCTGTTTGCTCGTAACAGTAAGCTAGGGATCGCTCTTGAGTAAGTGAGCAAAATAGACTCGTAGCATCATTGTGTAACCAAATGTGTACTGGTAACTCAATTATAAACAGATTTGAAATTAATTGCGTTAAATTTATACAACTTGGATACACCGCAAAATACATATGTAAACAAAAACCAATATTATCAATAATAATAACTGTTCCAATCGTTCTTTTTGGACGGGGGGATGTTGGATATTGAATCGATATTGATGATTATTGTTTTCACCCCTACTTTTTACACATGCCATCATGTAGCAGACTGTTGAGCAGACAGACTGAGTACATGAACAACTTGATATATGGCATCACAGACCTACATCACTCTGCTCATTGGTCAAGTCTCTGGGTCAACAGTTCATGGCATAGTCATGTTGATCGTTCTGCAAGCATCTTTTAGGTTCAACTTGTAACATAGCATAACTCCAATTTTTATATTTCAGAGCCAAGTTGAAATATCTCTCTTTCCTAAAGAAGCGCTGTAACGTAAACCCTGCTCGAGGCCCGTTCCATCACCGTTCCCCAGCAAAGATCCTGCGCCGAACAGTCCGAGGTAAGAAAGCAAAGAAATTGCCACTCACTTCACCAACAAACTCGACATTCCTGTAACTTATTATTTCAATACATTGTCACAACCTATGGAAGTGTCACAAAGTTTTATCTGCACCATTTTAAAATAACTTAACAAGTTGACTTGAGAGGTGCAAAATGCTATGCAAAAATTTGTTCAATCATGTAGGCTACAGTTGATGTAGCCATACTTCGATATGTGTACGCAATTGTACTATTCATTCAAGTTCATCTGTAAAGGCTCTGCCCCAATTGGGCAGTAATCATTAGAACTGTTGTTTGGTTAAAACTTGAAAGTAAATAGGCTTTGAAATAGCAATTTGATATCTACGTTGTAAACGATGAAACAGTAATTAGATGTTGGTGACACATGTATAAAAGTAAGTCTAGGAGATAATTTCATTAATTCATTTTAACCAATTGTCGACTATTTAGCAGTTGTAAGAATTGCCATATTTATATGCTTCTACTTTTTCATTTTGAAATGGGTGTAATTGTAGCTATAATTTGTATGAAGAACTGAAATGTTATTTGGCCCATTACAGTATTATTATATCATTAGGTTGATACCGCCTTCGCGATTCAGCCGTAAACTTTGGTTGGTAATTTACTGATCGATCATCTATGATTAAACAAAATCTTACCTACATTATTTGAAAGTCTGTGATGTAAACAGTAAATATGAGATGATCTCCCAGTGATTGCTCTTATTATATTTTAGAGCTGGTGTTGCCTCGATAAACAATCCAGACAATTCATTCAATAATTTCTCTCATTAGGAATGCTTCCCCACAAGACCCTTCGTGGTCGTCTGGCGATGATGCGATTGAGGGCGTTTGAAGGTATCCCACCTCCATTCGACAAGAGGAAGCGATTAGTAGTTCCCGGAGCAATGAGGATCATGTGCCTCAAAGCTGGCAGGAAGGTATGTTGTTCGTGATTTTGTACATATTCGGAACGATTAAGTAGTCTCGTGCGATGGCTTCACAGAGGACGACCCTTTTGCTCCGTGGCTCTAGTGTCACACGTAGACTACCTTGTATTTGTTTTGAGGGTGCAAAGCCAATGTAAAAAGTTCATTCGACGATTGTAGGCATTGTGGTAGATTCCAACTTATACCGAGGATAGGCTTGATTGTCGATGATTATCACTAATCTTACCTACATTATTTGAAAGTTGTGATGTTACTATATGCGTATGAGACAATCATTCATCCTATCTGGTACCTAACTCAAACTATGTCATACTGCCTGTTGAACCTGTAACAGGCTTAATACTTGCAGACTAGACATCCTAGATATCGCTGGTAATTTAAATTGATGTTTATGGCTAGGGATGACATTGGCTTATTGGGCTTGGCATTCAAGCATCCGATTGCCATGTGCAATGATTGTTGCTTGTCGAAATGAAGCAAAACAAAGGAATGTAGCTACAAATTTTTTTCTGTGCTATTTCAAGTTTTAAAACTATTTTGTCATTGATTGCAATTGCAAATTAAATATTGTGATCCCAATTCACTGCTGAGTGAGACTTATATTACAAAATCATTTTTGTAGTACACTTCCCAAGTGATAGGGTCGTACTGTGCAAAACGAACATTTTAATCGTAAATAAGTGAAGGTATGCCTTTATGCTTGAGGTGCCAATTATCAAAACGCGATGCTGATTGGATTTTAGATTGCAAAATTTGCTCCACAAAAATTGATATACTTTTTCTGATTACATTATTGCAGAGCCTAATTCATTTGTAGGTCTACTGGTTTTACAAAAGAAATGCCAGCGGTTCAAAGTTTATTCTATGATTTTAGACAGTTTGGTAGATTCCAACGTCTTCCGAGGATAGGCTTGATTGTCGATGATTATCACTAATCTTACCTACATTATTTGAAAGTTGTGATGTTACTATATGCGTATGAGACGATCATTCATCCTGTCTGGTACCTAACTCAAGTCCATGTCATATAGAGCCTATACAGGCTATCCCAGCTATTGAACCCGTACTTTGCGAAACAACCTTTATAATCGTAAGTACGGTAAATGTATTCTGACCCAGGCCTATATTGTTGAAGTGCCAATATGCCTATATGTATTTTAATTTGAATTGCAAAATGTGCTTTAGGCCCTACAAAAATATTTATTCCCTTGTTCCTGATATATCGTACATTATTAGCATAGCCTGATTGATATTATACTGCAAAGCTTCGTCTGTACCTGTAGCTTCCAACTTGAACCGTCAATGATTATCACTAATCTTACCTACATTATTTGAAAGTTGTGATGTTACTATATACGTATGAGACGGATCATTCAACCTGTCTGGTACCTAACTCACAGTCCATTTCACGTAGCGTGTGTATGCTATCCCAGCTATTGATCCCATACTATGCGAAACAACGTTTATTATCATAAATAAACCAAGTTTCACCTAGACCCATTTTGTTGAAGTGTTAACTTTCTTACATAATTTCCAAAATACGGTGCTATTTTTAAATTTTGATCGCAATATTTGCTTCAGGCCCTACATAGATATTTATTCCCTTGTTCCTGATATATTGTAGTTGTACATTATTAGCATTATCCTGATTCATATTATACTGCAAAGCTGCGTCTACTTGTAGATTAGATTCCAACTTATACCGAGGATAGGCTTGATTGTCGATGATTATCACTAATCTTACCTACATTATTTGAAAGTTGTGATGTTACTATATGCGTATGAGACGATCATTCATCCTGTCTGGTACCTAACTCAAGTCCATGTCATATGGAGCCTATATAGGCTATCCCAGCTATTGAACCAGTACTATGCGAAACAACGTTTATAATGGTAAGTAAATGTAGTTTGACCTAGGCCTAAATTGTTGACGTGTTGACCATGATCTATAATTTCCAAATTGCGGTGCTATTTTTTAATTTTGATCGCAATATTTGCTTCAGGCCCTACACAGATATGTATTCCCTTGTTCCTGATATCATATTGTAGTTGTACATTATTAGCATTATCCTGATTCATATTATACTGCAAAGCTTCGTCTGTACCTGTAGATTCCAACTTATACCGAGGATAAGCTTGATCGTCAATGATTATCACTAATCTTACCTACATTATTTGAAAGTTGTGATGTTACTATATACGTATGAGACGGATCATTCAACCTGTCTGGTACCTAACTCAAGTCCATGTCATATAGAGCCTATATAGGCTATCCCAGCTATTGAACTCGTACTTAGCGAAACAACCTTTATAATCGTAAGTAAATGTAGTCTGACCCAGGCCTATATTGTTAAAGTGCCAATATGTGGTGCTTCTTTTAATTTGAATTGAAAAAATTTGCTTTAGGCCCTACAAAAATATTTATTCCCTTGTTCCTGATATATCGTACATTATTAGCATAGCCTGATTGATATTATACTGCAAAGCTTCGTCTGTACCTGTAGATTCCAACTTATACCGAGGATAAGCTTGATTGTCGATGATTATCACTAATCTTACCTACATTATTTGAAAGTTGTGATGTTACTATATGCGTATGAGACGGATCATTCAACCTGGCTAGTACCTAACTCACAGTCCATTTCACGTAGCGCGTGTATGCTATCCCAGCTATTGATCCCATACTATGCGAAACAACCTTTATTATCATAAATAAACCAAGTTTCACCCAGACCCATTTTGTTGAAGTGTTAACTTTCTTACATAATTTCCAAAATGCGGTGCTATTTTTTAATTTTGATCGCAATATTTGCTTCAGGCCCTACACAGATATTTATTCCCTTGTTCCTGATATATTGTAGTTGTACATTATTAGCATTATCCTGATTCATATTTTATTTGAAAGTTGTGATGTTACTATATGCGTATGAGACGATCATTCATCCTGTCTGGTAGCTAACTCAAGTCCATGTCATATGGAGCCTATATAGGCTATCCCAGCTATTGAACCAGTACTATGCGAAACAACGTTTATAATGGTAAATAAATGTAGTTTGACCTAGGCCTATATTGTTGAAGTGCCAATATGCTGTGCTTCCTTTAATTTGGATTGGAAAATTTGCTTTAGGCCCTACAATAATATTGAGTCCCTTGTTCCTGATATATTGTACATTATTAGCATAGCCTGATTCATATTATACTGCAAAGCTGCATCTGTACCTGTAGCTTCCAACTTGAACCGTCAATGATTATCACTAATCTTACCTACATTATTTGAAAGTTGTGATGTTACTAATATACTTATGAGACGATTATTCATCCTGTCTAGAACCTAACTCAAGTCCATGTCATAGAGTGCCCACAAGAACCTGTAGTCTGACGCTGTGTAGTTTCAACAGTTGCAGACCGGTGTCCTAGATGTTACTTGTAATTTAAAATGATGTTCACGGTTGGGGATATCATTGAACAGTAAGTTTAGTATTCAGGCATCTAATTGCCATAACCAGACTGCTTATTGCAAAAAGGAATACAAAATGGAGCCAAGTTGAGGAATGTAGCTACAGTACAGGTTTTTTTCTATCGTGGCATAATTTGCTGCAGAATATTTCTGGAAAACACCACCCAAGTGTTGCGTCTGGACTTGAGTCATACTGTGCGAAACGAACTTTTTAATCGTAAATAAATGAAGTCAGTCGTAACTGCCGTGCTAATTTTCAAAATGCGATGCTAGTTAAAAGTTGGATTGCATTTTTGCTTTTTTTCCTGATGTGAGCTTAATTCATTTTGTACTTGTTTTAGTACTGCAAAGTTGGACGCTTGTCCCACGAGGTCGGATGGAAATACCGATCGGTCGTCAAGACATTGGAAGCCAAGAGGAAGGTCAAAGCATTCTTGGCCATTCGTAAGCACCTCAGCCAAAAGGTCAGTACACAATTTATATGTCAGTCTTGTTGGTGTTAGAGAACCAGCAGCTTACCTCGAATACTTAGTAGAGGACATTGTTGCAGCTATTCACTGTAGAGTTTGTTGATCATGATGATAATTGTCGGATAATTCATTGACAATTCAGTTTTTCTTGTACCTATCGACTTATCACGTCAATATTTGTATAGTGCGTAATGTGCGCCATTAAACAAACAAGGAACAAACAGAACACTAAATTCACTTATGCGGTTATCCCCAATTGATCAGTTGAGCTGCCGAGTCGAGTAATTTCAGAACAATTTTGAGATTTTAAACGTGTGCCGTGAAACTTCTGAGCATTGTTCCTGGATCCATTGTTTTCCTGCTTGTATCATCCATTCTTTCTCACCGCACTCCCATATAATAAATGTTGAAGTTTCCTACATGGATACAGTAAACCCTCGATAATTCGAACTCGGTTAATTCGAATTTCGCGCTAATTCGAACTAGAGAAATGACCCCGGCCGCTGGTATAGGGATATCAATGTTAATTCATTTCGTTGATTCGAATTTTTATTATTTCGAATTTCGAACTGATAATTAGTCTGAACTTCTGTTTTATTATTGTTTTACATTTGTTTAATTCGAATTTCAGCAAAAATTAGGTATAAAAGTTGTCACAATCAAATATTTTATGACGTGAAATCCTTTATCGTCCATATTCCCTTTCCTAAGCATTAGCGGTCGGGCGTTCCGGCAAGCTAGAGGCACGTCACAGTCACATGTGCAGCACGTGATAGCTTGTTTATGTTAAGGCGGGTGGGGTGGGGTCTCTCTTCAGCTGGCCGAGACACCCGAGCGGTAATGGCAATGAATTTCCAGATGAGATATTTAAAACCACATCTGTATTACTCAATTAAAATAATTCTTTTGACAGAGTGAATAACTGTAAAATAAATCAGCCACCTAGTGCATTCAAGGAGAATAATTTGTTCATTGTATTCTATGGGCCCTAATATTAATATTTATTGCCTCGCTTTTCATTTTTTAATCCGTCCGTTCAGTTCGGTAATTTGACTCTTTTAACACTGTGAATTGTGATGAGTATTTCCTAATGAATGACACGATAACATACATTATTCAACGGACTCTTTGTTGTGTTGTAAAAACTGCTGACAAAACACTCGACTAGAAGATGAACACATGGCTGTCGTAGCATGGTGGGAGTTGGCTTTCAGCTTTGAGGGGGAAGTTGGGAGGGAACGAACCAAACTGCGCGCACACGCTTTAAATGTACTATACAAATGAAAAACATTTTTTTCATAATTCGAATTTTTTAAATTTGAATTCTGATTTTGGGGGTCCCTTGGAATTCGAATTAACGAGGGTTTACTGTAGTTTACTTTTCCTGGTCCCTTGTACAATAATGGATAGAGTTTTCACTTTAGTTGTCAACTTACGGATAATTATAACTACTAGGCCTAGTTCTGTTTTATAGTTGCATAGTTTTATTTATTTACAATTACAAATTATATAAATTTAGTTTTCAGTGTTTACGGCTTTCCAGTGTCTTAGTCCCAAGGTATGGGTTCGATCCCCGCCACTTGTCAACTAAGTGTGACTTACCATGGTTTTCTTCGAAAGTGTAAATGAACAGTTTCCAACCATGCAAATCATGTTCACTTACTGCCATCCATAATAACTTGTTACCCTTTGTGTCAGATTTCAATGCCAAATTTTTGGTCCACTATTGACATTATTTATTAGGCTAATTTATTACATTTTGTTTATGATGACTGACCAATGTTATTTCTTTTGTCAACAGAGAATGACCCGATCAGCTGGAAAGAAGGTCACCGGTGAGGCCACCCGCTATACGAAGGTTATTAATTCGTATGGTTATGAATGAGACTTGTATAATATGTTTGGCGTTTTCAATATCTTGAGCCAATAAAGGTAATTTACTTTATATGTTTGCTCCTCAATCTATGTTATTATTGTTGTCATCACGTCTCCGTCATCACTCCGAATATAATCCTATCTTAAATAGATTGATCTCCAGTTATGATGCATCTTTTGTTTTAAGTAAGAAAAGCTAGGCCTATATTTTTAGGTGAAACCATCTTTTACGAAGAATACAAATCTGCGTTGATTATGCTAATTACGTTACAAAATTAACATTGGTAACTGAGGCTAATCCGCTAACAAGTTGATATCGCAAGGATCCATTCGTGTGTTTTTGTAAAACCGGATCCAAAAAATATTGATTATTTGCTTGTACATTTTTTATAATATTTGCAAAATAGTTTCGTAATTAGTAAAATAAGTCTCCATGGATGGTTTTCCGCTATCCTTCATAATTCATAAGTATATGACCAATCATTATCAAGCTTGTATGAGTTTGAATGTGTTACACATTCAAGAAAGGATTATAATTAGGGTTGTCAGTAATAACTGATATCGATTACCATGAATATTTTTTCAGACAATACAATAATGATATGGATTTCTACAGTACAATATTTTTGTTCATCGAAACTATTTTATATACCTTGCAAGAGTCTCCATCGTTTACGTTTGCTTGATTCCTTTGATGAGTGGCGTGGGCACGGAAGTATCAATTCGTCTTCACTTTACAGGTACAGTAGTAAGAAACGCTTTTATAACAACAAACATGAATTGAAAATTCCAAGATGATACATTTGTTATGATTATCAAATAGAAAAAATATTGATGTACAGTACCTATTATGATTAATATTGGGGTGAACCATAATCAACAATATTTTACATTGAGGAACAACTCTTTTATAATACTCTTGTGTAGTGTAAACCTGGCTGTGTCACTGCACAGGATGATGTTGAGGAAGAAACAGATGCTTGGCTACAACAATCCAATTAGGTGGGTGGTAGGTGGTAAACAAAAGGATGTCATGGGTAATCAACGATTGATATCAATCATCTATCCCAGATTCCAGATTGATGGGTTGTCACTTGTCAACTACAAGTTTGCATAATTTGTTGCTTTTTTTTAATGTTGCTTAACGACCCCACCAACAGCTAGGTTATACGGGGGTACGAATGAGCGGATGATAACGAAACGATGAAGTGATGATAGGTGAAATGTCGTTTACCAAAACCCATGCCTTATGCGGAACTCGAACCCACGCCCAACGGTGACTTCAGTTACTACCGCTAGCGATAATTGACTTAGCCACCGGGGCGGCTTTGTTGCTTTTTTATGAGTGGGTATAATTAAATTTGAATATAATAATGTTATTAGATATTAGTTCGGTATCCATGGTCATCGATATACATTCATTGACTTGATCCTTTTGTCATCACTTGCTTCACTTTGGATGGACTTCACATAAGTCTCAACTCTGGCTCGAGACCTTCCATCACACAAACTCGCAGCAGTAAACCAATGACTAAATGCAGATTGCAGAATGTTGACATAACTCGGGTTGGGCTAGGTGATGGAAAAAGAAGGTAACTACAGTGAAACCTCTATGCATTGTTTTTCAAGGGACCAGGAAAATTTAACATTGATGATATGGGAGTGGAGTGAGAAATAATGAATGATACAAGCAGGGAAACGATGGATCTGGGAAGGATGCGTAGAGGTTTCACTGTATAGTAGGCCTATAAAGACACTGAGGATTCCGTGAGGCCAATGTGCAAACGTAAAAATTTAAAAATGAATATGTTGCTTTAACTTGAACACAATGGCACATAGAAGCAGTAACTAGAGCTTAATTTATAGAAGGGAATTACGACATGAAGGTACGGTATACTAAAAATTTGAGTTTTCATGATAGCAGAATTGAATGTATCAGGTATTTTTATTATAATTTTTTTCTTAGCCTTTGATTTCTTGGTACGGTATTGCTATTTTCTCAGATAGCACCGACTGCTTGTCACTTCAAAATTATCATTTTCCACAAATAAAGATTATAAAATGATGAAAAAAAACTCTTTTTATTAAGCATTGTTGAATGGTTTGCTATCGTAAGACGTGTGGACTGCGTAAATTGAGCTGAATAATTTCAGTAGTAACATGAAATTGTCATTATGTCATTCACGTATAGCACAATGATTCATTTGAAGCAAGTCACTCAATTTACCAGCTATTATCTTGGAAAAGTTACAAATTGGTGATGTTTTCAAATTTCAATTGATTTTAATTTTAATGCTGCTTAATGACCGCGCCTACAGCTGGGTTATATGAAGGTGTGATGATGTTTTGTGTAACGATGTTTACAAAAAACATATGCCTTAATATGCGGGACTCGAGCCCACGCGCGACTACTTTAATTTCTACTGTTATCAACGATACTTGACTGAGCCACGGGGTGGCTGATTTATAAATTGCAAGTCTTTATTTGGTCAATATTTCTATGATAGAATATACCGGTAATATAATAAATACAATGATTGCTTAAAGTAGGCAGGGTTCACTATGGAAAGTGGTCTTCCTTACAAACCTTCAACTAATAAATAATACAAAATTTAATGCAGTACATTTCTATGGTATTAAATAAAACGTACCAATGGAGTGGTACAAGGGTCAATCCCAAATTGTTCTCATGTACTCCTTTACAATAAAAATTGAAATATCGATATATCATTTTGATATATCGAAAATGAATACCACAAGAGAGTTAGTTATAGTACTAGATGATATTTATATGAATTAAAGACTACTGTAATTGTTGATCTTACAAAACTATTCTTTCTGTATTGAAAATTCATGCCATGAAAGTAAAAATGTGTTATCTAGAGTTATATTAATTAGAATTGGGTTTTCAGAAATTTCAAATTGGTCCACGATTTTTTGCATTTTACCCAGGGGTGGGCATAGATTCTTACAAGATGTATCTTAAATACAGGATACTCTCATGATACTCTCAAGTTCCTTAATGATAGAATGTACATTTCTAACATATACAAAGTACCTATAGTAACAGTAGTGTTTCTCCAAGTCCAACTATTAGCCTACTTACCAAATTTGTTTGTAACTATTTGGACCATTTTAATGGTAATTAGGAATGGAAAAGCAGGCACTGCCAATCCATGCACATACTTATCAAAAAGTCTTTTATGTGGTACAATTCTTACAAACTTGCAATCAAAATAATAATTTTGCTCATAAAATTGTATCTAGCATGTATCCACATGATAAAAAGATAAAGAGAGAGTTAAATTACTAGGAAAATACTATTATACATTTTTCTAATTGTACCTAGGGAACACAATAGTTCCAATATACATGAAAAGAATGTGTGAAGATGCACTACAGCATTGCACTACAGTGACTACACAAGTATTTGATTGTACAATTTATTTTTGTTGAAGATAGTGCCATTGATATGATAACAATATAACGTGATAACTAATAGTTAATATAAATTAAATTTCAACCATTGGGTTGAGCCACTGGGTGGGTGAAACTGTTATCACAAAGATAACGGGAGGGCACACAAGGATAGCGTATAGTAGCGAAGTGGCAGTATAAGCGAAGTGGTCTATGCATCACCCCACAGATCAGACCATCAGTGGGATCACCCCATGAAACCTAGCCAGAGTGACGCTACCCGTATAACAACCAATGAGCGGATATTTTTTTCAAGCTACTTTAGTAGAAACAGGGAATAAAGCCGATATTGTTTACTGGGGCCAAAAATAATTAAAATACTACAGGTGCACCCAAACTACCAGTACTAGAAATAATCAGCAAAATTATAATCGCTCCATTACAGATTTTACTGTAGAATTTCTATGGCAATCTGACATCTTACAGACTTGCGCGCTGATGTTCACGCCCAAAGCCATTTCGTATATTTTCAGTACCACCCACTGATCTCTAGTCTATATAGAGATCAGTAGTACCATAGAATAAAGATGTATTTCTTTATTCTATGGTAGTACCATCTCGTAGCCCAGTGAATGAGACGCATGATCTTAATGTCGAGAAGACTGGGTTTAAATACTGCTACTTGTCATTTCTGTTTTTTAAATATAATATAAAATACTTTGGCAATAGGTTATGGTCACGTATTATTTTTTCATCCTCGAACGTTCGAACTAACATTATAAAGTCGATAATTCCTGACAAAATATTCGGATAGCCGTACGACTGCACTACGGATCTGCCCTACCGTTATACTTGTGACAATAGGAGGAACCACGTGCGTTGGGCGCTCATGTGACCGTGACGATGCGGCGTGGAGGAGAAGCTAGTGCACATGTGTGAATTGTTTAGTGTTTACACGTTACATTTCTGTTCAATATACATACAATTTATAGCCCTACGCGAAGCAAGATTTAACTCGATGGGTAAAAGTCGGGTAAAAGCAATGGATTGGCGAGCGGAACTTGAGGTAGGCCTATTACCGACATACTTACATATAGTTGGAGACTACATTTACACACACGACGATGTACAGACAAGTTGCCATGTCTAGGAGTCTCAACTAGGCCTAACTCTCAAAACTCTCATGGCATTCTTCTAAGGGATATGTCCTATACGCCTATCAATGTACAACCCATGTATTTTGCATGACATTAGTTATTGGAACTTGAGGTAGGCCTAACTGTATCGTAATTCGTGCTGGTCTGTTTTAAGGTTAGGGTACACGTGAGTAGGAAGGTGGGTAAATTTGGGGGTATTTTTAGTTATGGTTTGAGTTATGTAGGCAGGTCCAAGGCGTGTATCTAATCAACGAGACTGTAATATTATGTTTCAAACCTTGCCCTACCAGAAACCATTGATTTTGTATTGCCTAGAAACCTCCCCATCACTTAGGCCTAACCCTTATGTAAGTTGTTGCCTCTGTGACTCAGTCACCATTTCTAGCGGTAGAAACTGAAGTCAGGTCAGGCGTGGGCTCAAATCTTGCATAAGGCATGGGGATTTTGTGAACGTCCTTTCACCTACCGGTATCATCACTTCATCGTTTCATAATCATCCGCTCATTCGTAGCCCGGTATAACCTAGCTGTTGGCAGGGTCGTTGAGTAGGCCTATTATTTAAAAAAAATTGTCAACATGTCCTACTATTTTCATTGGCTGAGCAAGACAGCCAGCGCATGCAACAGGAATTGTCTCGTCAATGGAGTCCGATGCAGGCTTTCAAAGTTGGTATACGCCCAGGGCTTTTTTTATAATCATTATCTGCATAAGTATTATGTATGGGCATCCAGATATTATATAACACTAACATAACCCTAAAACTGATCGGCGTATGACAAATTGATAGAATTCAACATTGACAGAAAATGATAGTTAAAAACGCTATACGGTAGTTCGTTATAGGTATATACCCCCTTAATTACACAAACAACTTATCCCTAGCAATGCATTTTTGAAATGTATCGCTACCAAGTTGAATACATGCCTTTCCTGTCTCGCGTTTACACTACAATAAAAATTGCTGTTGCTGTCAACGTATTGCTTTGAGTAGGAATACGCTCAACTTCTGAGGCAGTATTGCTAGTAGCCGACCAATCAGCGACCAGTAAAGTGTAACGTCACATTCCGTTAACTGCCTATAGCTTCTGTTGACACCATATCGTTGAGTGGGAGAATCGAAGATTGGTGACTGACCATTTTCGATACAGAAAACAGGTTACTCAGGTTATGTTTTATTGATCTTCAAATTCCAATAATTCAAACAGATGTTATGTTATGTAAATACTAATCGATTAGTGTTTTTATCGGTACTGTCGATTCATGTTTTAGTGATTTAAGCTCTGGTAGTGCTACTGGCACTCTCTAGTCCAAGGCTCAAGCTACTGGCACCGCTATGGCAGAAAATGAAAATTTTAGGATCCTATAAACGACGGAAAATACATTGCCATGCTGAATGCATTGCTATTTTAGTTGGATCGTTTAAAGAAGGTTACAGTTATCGTTACATATCATAAGGTCTATTGCAGGTACATACGCTGTCAACTTTTGTTGAGTGAATTTTTGTTGATACAGTTTTAGGAAAGACTAAAGTCAATTTGAGTACTAGGCCGAACATAACCTAGATATGGGCTGAAACAATCTCCAGCAAGCGATTCATGTAGATAATTTGTATCACGTAAAGAGGTGAAAGAGATGAGGCCATTGATTCGCCTTTATATATATTTAAATATCCATATCCAGTTACATATCTATCGTAGATAGCGATAGCCCTAGATGTAACCCTAGATATACAAAGGATGTGTCCAAATTTGATGAAATGTTTCTAGAAGTGGTAAAGGAAACACAAGTATTATGTGTCAGTTGATTTGGTATGATATACCAATATGTACTGGCCCAAAACTCTTGACTTTTGTGTGTGGGACACCACACTTCGTACATGAAAATATTCAATTTTAATTTCATATGTCTTCGTATAACTAAGTACAGTCCATTCGTATTGGGTTTAACGGCACTCTGTAATGATAACTGTGATCTAGTGGCTTCGGACCGTTGACCAATGGAATGATGATACGAAGGTTTCTTAGATAACTGGAATGAAGCGGTTGTGGCCAATATTGTAAAAACCCTCCCAGCATTCAAGTTTGCTACAGAGGTAAATCACGGAGATCGAACAGTGGCCCGATCTTCCCTCCCCTAATCTAACCCTAATAATTTTGTTTTCCATGATAGTATTTTTTATTCCAGCTGTTCCAGCTCGTCAACATTGAATGATGCCAGTCCACGTATCAACCAACAGGACCATTGAAGAACGAAGAGAAGGCAACCAAGACGGCAGTACGATGAAGAAGTTAATGCAGTTAGGACGTAGCAAGAAGACGAAACGCAACAAAGCGATCTACAAGAACGATGCCAGTAAGTAGAAAACACTGTTGTTATTTTTTGCAGTCTTTTAATGTCAGAAAACTTTCTATTGAATTTCACAGTACTGTCTTTATGTATGTGTAGAGTAATCGAATAAGAACTCGAAGAAGGGGTCGCTTTCAAAACTGAGTTGAAATTTAGAGATTTCAGAGGAAAAAACTTGGTATATTTGTAGGCCTATCTATCTTGAATTTGAAAATGTTGCAAGTGCTAGAAAAAAAAATGGATAAATTTCATCGAAATAAGATTTTTCAAATGGCCTCTTTGCGTCCTACCAAATTTTAGCCAAATCAAATAAGGTATCCTATTTTTTGTCTTTTTTACAATTTTCAAACGTGATTCCGGACTTTAAATTTGGTTTTAAAATTTCCCCAAAAATATTTTCTTCCTCAATAGTAATTCTCTTAGCTGAATATATGAACATAATTAAACAAACTGTCGTTGTCCAAAAGCCACTTCTGGAAATTGCAGTTTTCTGGTGATTCAGACACTTTTTTCTTGGAAACGGCTGGGGTGAGCGTAGCCAAATTTGCAGATGATTCAGGGATCATGATGTTATACTTATAAAAAAAACACTAGAACATCATAGGTCTCACCAGTTTTTGGAAATTGATTGCAAAAGGTCCAAAAGTACCTTAGTTAACCCTGTACATTTTGGTCAAATTTTTTTGTCGCTCGAAATTTTTGGTTGAATTTCTCAGTTCTGTTGTTATGTATGTGTAGTGTGATCAAATTGGACCACAAATCCGGTCTCCGTTTCGAAATTGAGTTTAATTTAAAGATTTTAGAGCGAAAAACAACTTTTCAACTAAATTCACCGTGGTAGAGTCCTATATTATAGATTTCTGGAATCCTTCTAATTACTTTTCCATTAGCATTATTAGCAAAATTTCAACGGAATAACTCGTCTGAAATGTCCTTTTGTCTTCCTACAAAATTTTAGCCGAATCAAAAATGATGAATTTTTATGACTCTGAAAAGTGGCTGGAAATTGCAGTTTTTGGGTAATTCAGACACCTTTTTCTTGGAAATGGCTGCTGCGAGTATAGCCAAATTTGCTGAGGATTTAGGGACCATCAAGTTATACTCTTAAAAAAATACTAGAACATCATAGCTCTCACCAGTTCATAGAAATTAATTGCGAAAGGTCCAAAAGTACCTTAGTTAACCCTGTACATTTTGGTCAATTTTTTTTGTCGCTTGAAATTTTTGGTTGAATTTCTCAGTTCTGTTGTTATGTATGTGTAGTGTGATAAAATTGGAACACAAATCCGGTCTCCGTTCCTAAATCGAGTTTAATTTAAAGATTTTAGAGCGAAAAACAACTTAGTGTACTCACCATGGTAGAGTCCCATATTATAGAATTCTGGAATCCTTCTAATTACTTTTCCATTAGCATTATTAGCAAAATTTCAACGGAATAACTCTTCTGAAATGTCCTCTTGTCTTCCTACAAAATTTTAGCCGAATCAAAAATGATGATTTTTATGACTCTGAAAAGTGGCTGGAAATTGCAGTTTTTGGGTAATTCAGACACCTTTTTCTTGGAAATGGCTGATGCGAGTATAGCCAAATTTGCTGAGGATTTAGGGACCATCAAGTTATACTCTTAAAAAAATACTAGAACATCATAGCTCTCACCAGTTCATAGAAATTAATTGCGAAAGGTCCAAAAGTACCTTAGTTAACCCTGTACATTTTGGTCAATTTTTTTGTCGCTTGAAATTTTTGGTTGAATTTCTCAGTTCTGTTGTTATGTATGTGTAGTGTGATAAAATTGGAACACAAATCCGGTCTCCGTTCCTAAATCGAGTTTAATTTGAAGATTTTAGAGCGAAAAACAACTTAGTGTACTCACCATGGTAGAGTCCTATATTATAGATTTCTGGAATCCTTCTAATTACTTTTCCATTAGCATTATTAGCAAAATTTCAACGGAATAACTCGTCTGAAATGTCCTTTTGTCTTCCTACAAAATTTTAGCCGAATCAAAAATGATGATTTTTATGACTCTGAAAAGTGGCTGGAAATTGCAGTTTTTGGGTAATTCAGACACCTTTTTCTTGGAAATGGCTGATGCGAGTATAGCCAAATTTGCTGAGGATTTAGGGACCATCAAGTTATACTCTTAAAAAAATACTAGAACATCATAGCTCTCACCAGTTCATAGAAATTAATTGCGAAAGGTCCAAAAGTACCTTAGTTAACCCTGTACATTTTGGTCAATTTTTTTTGTCGCTTGAAATTTTTGGTTGAATTTCTCAGTTCTGTTGTTATGTATGTGTAGTGTGATAAAATTGGAACACAAATCCGGTCTCCGTTCCTAAATCGAGTTTAATTTAAAGATTTTAGAGCGAAAAACAACTTAGTGTACTCACCATGGTAGAGTCCCATATTATAGAATTCTGGAATCCTTCTAATTACTTTTCCATTAGCATTATTAGCAAAATTTCAACGGAATAACTCTTCTGAAATGTCCTCTTGTCTTCCTACAAAATTTTAGCCGAATCAAAAATGAT
The DNA here is from genome assembly GCA_907164805.1 of Brachyptera putata. NCBI lineage: Eukaryota > Metazoa > Arthropoda > Insecta > Plecoptera > Taeniopterygidae > Brachyptera > Brachyptera putata. The sequence goes on from OU015466.1 coordinate 20,337,506, forward strand.
GATTTTTATGACTCTGAAAAGTGGCTGGAAATTGCAGTTTTTGGGTAAATTCAGACACCTTTTTCTTGGAAATGGCTGATGCGAGTATAGCCAAATTTGCTGAGGATTTAGGGACCATCAAGTTATACTCTTAAAAAAATACTAGAACATCATAGCTCTCACCAGTTCATAGAAATTAATTGCGAAAGGTCCAAAAGTACCTTAGTTAACCCTGTACATTTTGGTCAATTTTTTTTGTCGCTTGAAATTTTTGGTTGAATTTCTCAGTTCTGTTGTTATGTATGTGTAGTGTGATAAAATTGGAACACAAATCCGGTCTCCGTTCCTAAATCGAGTTTAATTTAAAGATTTTAGAGCGAAAAACAACTTAGTGTACTCACCATGGTAGAGTCCCATATTATAGAATTCTGGAATCCTTCTAATTACTTTTCCATTAGCATTATTAGCAAAATTTCAACGGAATAACTCTTCTGAAATGTCCTCTTGTCTTCCTACAAAATTTTAGCCGAATCAAAAATGATGATTTTTTATGACTCTGAAAAGTGGCTGGAAATTGCAGTTTTTGGGAAATTCAGACACCTTTTTCTTGGAAATGGCTGATGCGAGTATAGCCAAATTTGCTGAGGATTCAGGGACCATCAAGTTATACTCTTAAAAAAATACTAGAACATCATAGCTCTCACCAGTTCATAGAAATTAATTGCGAAAGGTCCAAAAGTACCTTAGTTAACCCTGTACATTTTGGTCAATTTTTTTTGTCGCTTGAAATTTTTGGTTGAATTTCTCAGTTCTGTTGTTATGTATGTGTAGTGTGATAAAATTGGAACACAAATCCGGTCTCCGTTCCTAAATCGAGTTTAATTTAAAGATTTTAGAGCGAAAAACAACTTAGTGTACTCACCATGGTAGAGTCCCATATTATAGAATTCTGGAATCCTTCTAATTACTTTTCCATTAGCATTATTAGCAAAATTTCAACGGAATAACTCTTCTGAAATGTCCTCTTGTCTTCCTACAAAATTTTAGCCGAATCAAAAATGATGATTTTTTATGACTCTGAAAAGTGGCTGGAAATTGCAGTTTTTGGGAAATTCAGACACCTTTTTCTTGGAAATGGCTGATGCGAGTATAGCCAAATTTGCTGAGGATTTAGGGACCATCAAGTTATACTCTTAAAAAAATACTAGAACATCATAGCTCTCACCAGTTCATAGAAATTAATTGCGAAAGGTCCAAAAGTACCTTAGTTAACCCTGTACATTTTGGTCAATTTTTTTTGTCGCTTGAAATTTTTGGTTGAATTTCTCAGTTCTGTTGTTATGTATGTGTAGTGTGATAAAATTGGAACACAAATCCGGTCTCCGTTCCTAAATCGAGTTTAATTTAAAGATTTTAGAGCGAAAAACAACTTAGTGTACTCACCATGGTAGAGTCCCATATTATAGAATTCTGGAATCCTTCTAATTACTTTTCCATTAGCATTATTAGCAAAATTTCAACGGAATAACTCTTCTGAAATGTCCTCTTGTCTTCCTACAAAATTTTAGCCGAATCAAAAATGATGATTTTTTATGACTCTGAAAAGTGGCTGGAAATTGCAGTTTTTGGGAAATTCAGACACCTTTTTCTTGGAAATGGCTGATGCGAGTATAGCCAAATTTGCTGAGGATTCAGGGACCATCAAGTTATACTCTTAAAAAAATACTAGAACATCATAGCTCTCACCAGTTCATAGAAATTAATTGCGAAAGGTCCAAAAGTACCTTAGTTAACCCTGTACATTTTGGTCAATTTTTTTTGTCGCTCTGAAATTTTTGGTTGAATTTCTCAGTTCTGTTGTTATGTATGTGTAGTGTGATAAAATTGGAACACAAATCCGGTCTCCGTTCCTAAATCGAGTTTAATTTAAAGATTTTAGAGCGAAAAACAACTTAGTGTACTCACCATGGTAGAGTCCCATATTATAGAATTCTGGAATCCTTCTAATTACTTTTCCATTAGCATTATTAGCAAAATTTCAACGGAATAACTCTTCTGAAATGTCCTCTTGTCTTCCTACAAAATTTTAGCCGAATCAAAAATGATGATTTTTATGACTCTGAAAAGTGGCTGGAAATTGCAGTTTTTGGGAAATTCAGACACCTTTTTCTTGGAAATGGCTGATGCGAGTATAGCCAAATTTGCTGAGGATTTAGGGACTATCAAGTTATACTCTTAAAAAAATACTAGAACATCATAGCTCTCACCAGTTCATAGAAATTAATTGCGAAAGGTCCAAAAGTACCTTAGTTAACCCTGTACATTTTGGTCAATTTTTTTTGTCGCCTGAAATTTTTGGTTGAATTTCTCAGTTCCGTTGTTATGTATGTGTAGTGTGATAAAATTGGAACACAAATCCGGTCTCCGTTCCTAAATCGAGTTTAATTTAAAGATTTTAGAGCGAAAAACAACTTAGTGTACTCACCATGGTAGAGTCCCATATTATAGAATTCTGGAATCCTTCTAATTACTTTTCCATTAGCATTATTAGCAAAATTTCAACGGAATAACTCTTCTGAAATGTCCTCTTGTCTTCCTACAAAATTTTAGCCGAATCAAAAATGATGATTTTTTATGACTCTGAAAAGTGGCTGGAAATTGCAGTTTTTGGGAAATTCAGACACCTTTTTCTTGGAAATGGCTGATGCGAGTATAGCCAAATTTGCTGAGGATTTAGGGACCTATCAAGTTATACTCTTAAAAAAATACTAGAACATCATAGCTCTCACCAGTTCATAGAAATTAATTGCGAAAGGTCCAAAAGTACCTTAGTTAACCCTGTACATTTTGGTCAATTTTTTTTTGTCGCCTGAAATTTTTGGTTGAATTTCTCAGTTCTGTTGTTATGTATGTGTAGTGTGATAAAATTGGAACACAAATCCGGTCTCCGTTCCTAAATCGAGTTTAATTTAAAGATTTTAGAGCGAAAAACAACTTAGTGTACTCACCATGGTAGAGTCCCATATTATAGAATTCTGGAATCCTTCTAATTACTTTTCCATTAGCATTATTAGCAAAATTTCAACGGAATAACTCTTCTGAAATGTCCTCTTGTCTTCCTACAAAATTTTAGCCGAATCAAAAATGATGAATTTTTATGACTCTGAAAAGTGGCTGGAAATTGCAGTTTTTGGGTAATTCAGACACCTTTTTCTTGGAAATGGCTGATGCGAGTATAGCCAAATTTGCTGAGGATTAGGGACCATCAAGTTATACTCTTAAAAAAATACTAGAACATCATAGCTCTCACCAGTTCATAGAAATTAATTGCGAAAGGTCCAAAAGTACCTTAGTTAACCCTGTACATTTTGGTCAATTTTTTTTGTCGCTTGAAATTTTTGGTTGAATTTCTCAGTTCTGTTGTTATGTATGTGTAGTGTGATAAAATTGGAACACAAATCCGGTCTCCGTTCCTAAATCGAGTTTAATTTAAAGATTTTAGAGCGAAAAACAACTTAGTGTACTCACCATGGTAGAGTCCCATATTATAGAATTCTGGAATCCTTCTAATTACTTTTCCATTAGCATTATTAGCAAAATTTCAACGGAATAACTCTTCTGAAATGTCCTCTTGTCTTCCTACAAAATTTTAGCCGAATCAAAAATGATGATTTTTTATGACTCTGAAAAGTGGCTGGAAATTGCAGTTTTTGGGAAATTCAGACACCTTTTTCTTGGAAATGGCTGATGCGAGTATAGCCAAATTTGCTGAGGATTCAGGGACCATCAAGTTATACTCTTAAAAAAATACTAGAACATCATAGCTCTCACCAGTTCATAGAAATTAATTGCGAAAGGTCCAAAAGTACCTTAGTTAACCCTGTACATTTTGGTCAATTTTTTTTGTCGCTTGAAATTTTTGGTTGAATTTCTCAGTTCTGTTGTTATGTATGTGTAGTGTGATAAAATTGGAACACAAATCCGGTCTCCGTTCCTAAATCGAGTTTAATTTAAAGATTTTAGAGCGAAAAACAACTTAGTGTACTCACCATGGTAGAGTCCCATATTATAGAATTCTGGAATCCTTCTAATTACTTTTCCATTAGCATTATTAGCAAAATTTCAACGGAATAACTCTTCTGAAATGTCCTCTTGTCTTCCTACAAAATTTTAGCCGAATCAAAAATGATGATTTTTTATGACTCTGAAAAGTGGCTGGAAATTGCAGTTTTTGGGAAATTCAGACACCTTTTTCTTGGAAATGGCTGATGCGAGTATAGCCAAATTTGCTGAGGATTTCAGGGACCATCAAGTTATACTCTTAAAAAATACTAGAACATCATAGCTCTCACCAGTTCATAGAAATTAATTGCGAAAGGTCCAAAAGTACCTTAGTTAACCCTGTACATTTTGGTCAATTTTTTTTGTCGCTTGAAATTTTTGGTTGAATTTCTCAGTTCTGTTGTTATGTATGTGTAGTGTGATAAAATTGGAACACAAATCCGGTCTCCGTTCCTAAATCGAGTTTAATTTAAAGATTTTAGAGCGAAAAACAACTTAGTGTACTCACCATGGTAGAGTCCCATATTATAGAATTCTGGAATCCTTCTAATTACTTTTCCATTAGCATTATTAGCAAAATTTCAACGGAATAACTCTTCTGAAATGTCCTCTTGTCTTCCTACAAAATTTTAGCCGAATCAAAAATGATGATTTTTTATGACTCTGAAAAGTGGCTGGAAATTGCAGTTTTTGGGAAATTCAGACACCTTTTTCTTGGAAATGGCTGATGCGAGTATAGCCAAATTTGCTGAGGATTTAGGGACCATCAAGTTATACTCTTAAAAAAATACTAGAACATCATAGCTCTCACCAGTTCATAGAAATTAATTGCGAAAGGTCCAAAAGTACCTTAGTTAACCCTGTACATTTTGGTCAATTTTTTTTGTCGCCTTGAAATTTTTGGTTGAATTTCTCAGTTCTGTTGTTATGTATGTGTAGTGTGATAAAATTGGAACACAAATCCGGTCTCCGTTCCTAAATCGAGTTTAATTTAAGATTTTAGAGCGAAAAACAACTTAGTGTACTCACCATGGTAGAGTCCCATATTATAGAATTCTGGAATCCTTCTAATTACTTTTCCATTAGCATTATTAGCAAAATTTCAACGGAATAACTCTTCTGAAATGTCCTCTTGTCTTCCTACAAAATTTTAGCCGAATCAAAAATGATGATTTTTTATGACTCTGAAAAGTGGCTGGAAATTGCAGTTTTTGGGAAATTCAGACACCTTTTTCTTGGAAATGGCTGATGCGAGTATAGCCAAATTTGCTGAGGATTCAGGGACCATCAAGTTATACTCTTAAAAAAATACTAGAACATCATAGCTCTCACCAGTTCATAGAAATTAATTGCGAAAGGTCCAAAAGTACCTTAGTTAACCCTGTACATTTTGGTCAATTTTTTTTGTCGCTCGAAATTTTTGGTTGAATTTCTCAGTTCTGTTGTTATGTATGTGTAGTGTGATAAAATTGGAACACAAATCCGGTCTCCGTTCCTAAATCGAGTTTAATTTAAAGATTTTAGAGCGAAAAACAACTTAGTGTACTCACCATGGTAGAGTCCCATATTATAGAATTCTGGAATCCTTCTAATTACTTTTCCATTAGCATTATTAGCAAAATTTCAACGGAATAACTCTTCTGAAATGTCCTCTTGTCTTCCTACAAAATTTTAGCCGAATCAAAAATGATGATTTTTTATGACTCTGAAAAGTGGCTGGAAATTGCAGTTTTTGGGAAATTCAGACACCTTTTTCTTGGAAATGGCTGATGCGAGTATAGCCAAATTTGCTGAGGATTTAGGGACTATCAAGTTATACTCTTAAAAAAATACTAGAACATCATAGCTCTCACCAGTTCATAGAAATTAATTGCGAAAGGTCCAAAAGTACCTTAGTTAACCCTGTACATTTTGGTCATTTTTTTTTGTCGCCTGAAATTTTTGGTTGAATTTCTCAGTTCCGTTGTTATGTATGTGTAGTGTGATCAAATTGGAACACAAATCCGGTCTCCGTTCCTAAATCGAGTTTAATTTAAAGATTTTAGAGCGAAAAACAACTTAGTGTACTCACCATGGTAGAGTCCCATATTATAGAATTCTGGAATCCTTCTAATTACTTTTCCATTAGCATTATTAGCAAAATTCCAACGGAATAACTATTCTGAAATGTCCTCTTGTCTTCCTACAAAATTTTAGCCGAATCAAAAATGATGATTTTTTATGACTCTGAAAAGTGGCTGGAAATTGCAGTTTTTGGGTAATTCAGACACCTTTTTCTTGGAAATGGCTGATGCGAGTATAGCCAAATTTGCTGAGGATTCATGGACCATTCACCAAAAGAGTTTCAAAAAACTTTTCGGTGAATTCATCAATTCAAAGTACACAAGGGTTTCACTGTACAATATTTCAAGTAAGATATCCGTTCTAATGGTAATTCTTTGGTGTGTGCAGGCTTACTTTGAAGAATCATTCCGTGGAGCATCGTGGCAGTAGGTAGGAGTTGGTCAGGTGAGCTGCACTGGCAAGTGGGTAAACTGCCCCGTCTGTGCCCCCCCCCCCCCCCCCCCCCAAGGTATGATTCAGCCTAAAATGATCCCCGAGCCGGGTAGGCCAGCCTAGCGAGGTTTGATCAGCCCTGATGCCTTAATCCAACTCGATCAAACTCAGAATGGTGGAGTTTCCGGCCTAGAGTTCAACAACAGGCAGTGACCAAGCAAAGTCATAGTAAATAAACTACTGCTCCGAGTAGGGATCTTGTTGCCCTGAGCTAAAAGAAACCTGATACCCATGAGCACTGGTGCCTGTTCTCACCTGGACCGTGGCTAAAAGTCTGACCCCACCTGGACCGTGGCAAAATGGCCTGCACCTAGGTCGTGGCTAAAGGACCTAACCCGGGGCAAGGGGAAGAAATCTGGATGTCTCTTTGACGAGACTCTTGCTGTTGCGTGTGAGACAGACGCCAGTGTGTCTTGCATTCAAGGGTATACTGTCACGCGTCTTACCAACATCTAAGATCGTGGACGGGCTTTGGTGAAGACCTTGTACTCAACCATGTGAGAAAGACTTGTGTAGATTCGTGGAAGCTACCTTGCCTTTCTCTCATGCAAGGGTTCATTGTCATCCCCAAATCCCTTCCCTCTTCCTCTTGCCCCCCCTTGCGGGCGCAGACGGGAGTACCAGGACCAGTATCATGGATATATAGGAATATATATAAACAATTGTGCACATCATAATATCATTGTAATACATCAGTTTATTGTTCATTATTGTGTACAACATGTATCAATAAATCATTCTATCACACATTATTCACTTGCTTTCTTTTCATTATTCTTGATAATTACAATGCAGTATCAATGGGTATGTGAAGTAATTTCTCAGGTAGCCAACTACATTGGAAGCTGCAGTTGTGATTGCTCCAATGAACGAAGACTACTCCATGCAATAGATGCTGGATAACTTGCGACGGCGGCTTCTCGTTCGGCTCTGGCAACAGCGACGCATACTGTCCGGATAACCTCCTCGATTACGACGTCAGCAACGTAAATTCCTGCAACAAATGGAAAGAAATCAATTAGTCACTTGATAGGTTTGTGATATCAAATTCTGAAACTCTGACCACTCGGGAATAACTCCAATGCATTTCTCACAAAATAAAGACCGTCGCAACTTTTTACAAAATCCCTGAACAGAATTCAACGGGGGCTCGTGAACTGGACCCTGATATAATGGACCACAAAAAAGTATTCAAATGTCATGTGAGGTATTTGTATAATTTTCGGATTCAATTGGGTGGGCCACAATACTGGGGTCCACTTCATCTTTTTCTTCTGGTGCAGAAGATTGGGGTTCACAATACTATGGCTCACAAGAGTGGTACCCAAATTCAACGCATAGTGATTGTTTGCTCAACAAACTAACCAACAGCTAGGTTTAGGGGGGCACAAATGAGTAGTTTATAGTGTGACACTACAAACTACACTACATAAACAAGGATGATGGTAAAAGAAAAGATCTTATCAAAACAACATGAATTATGCTGGACTCGCCACACTCAACGGTACATGACTTCGGTTTGTAAAGCAGTTCCCTGGTTGTTATGAGCTATGGAGAGCGTCGTTTTGAACAAATAATATAAAAATGCAAGATTCAAATTATTTGGGCACACACTGCGGTTTGAGCCTTTTGTTAGTAACTCATTTGAGTAACTAATATACTTTTTCAAGTAACTTTTTGTTACTTTCAGTCTTCGGTAAGTTCAACATTTAAAATGTTATTATTTTAACCAAGTAACTCGACTTTCAGAAAGTTCAGAAAAATAGTTTCCCAAGACTGGTCAGCAGTGAAAAAAGTACTTGAGAAATTCATTCTACAATGAAGAAATTTATATTCAAATTAATTGAAAAAGTATAACGTTGAATGTAGCTCAATGCTAGCACGTTAGGTCTGCGCCCAGGAGATGAGGGGAAATCGGGCCTCGGTCTCATCCCCGCCACCGTCGATCTTCAATAAGTTTTACATAATTTCCTTCTGTATCTTGCGCTAATGCCAGGATGGTTCCTACAATAAATACTACGGTCTCTTCCTTCCCATTATCCTTCCATGCACCCAAGAAACCTTCATCTTATCATTCCGTTCAGGGGCTCCGACTTTGTGGGTGTTTAGGGTTCAAAGCACCCGTTGGATCTTTCCGAGGGGGGCAGAGCACCCTTCAGAAATTTGGCTCAACCACTATGTATAATTACGATTTTGTATCTTCTACTAAATATAAATATATATCCAGCATGGTAGATGATTCATTTTTACGTCTTTAATACCAATAAGATGTCAAAGTTGGTGTTTTGAAGCATTTATTTATCAAGAAATATGCTGATTTGGAGCCTTTGCTGATCTTCCTTGAATGCACCGTGACGAGGGGGGAGGGGGGGTCTAATATATATTTATATTTTGCCAAAGAACCTATAGACCAGTCGTTGTAATAACGAACATATTATGTTAACAATCCTCCGAGCTTTGAACACAACGTATATTGTATAATTATTTTGCTTGAATTTCAATATAGATTTAACGGTCCAAAGAACATGAACTATACTACTGTAAATTACTGTATGAATAAATATTCACAATTCAAATGAGTTGATATATATCAAAATTGAGTCTTGCTAGCATGTTTATATTCTGGAATATTGAAATGAATCAACTGATTAACACTTCCTCAACTTCTATGAGACTATGACGGAGATGCTGGAATAAATGAAGTACTAATAACCACTGGACTTATTTATTCATTTATATTGGGTTTCAACGCCGCACTGTAATGATAGCTAAGATCTATTGGTGTCGGAATAGTGTTTGCAGTTTCCTCAGGTACCGGTAATGGGAAGGAACGGGTTGTGGGCTATACTGAAAGAACCATCCTGGCACTAGCCTAGATTAAAGAGGCACCACGATGCACCTCTGTAAAGATAGACGGTGGCGGGGATCAAACCAGGTCCAATATGCCCCTCACTTGAAGCAAGCACGTTAGCAGCTGAGCTACATGTGCCAGTCAGTGATTTGACTTGAGAATGAGCGATAGTCTTACCTTGAGACTTGACACTGCTGAGAGCTGATTGGTAGTTGACGTCAGCCAATGATGGGCAGGCGTGGTGTCCTCGGTAGAAGCTGTGACTGGAATAAAACGTATCATTAGGTATTATTTACTAAACCGATCTACCAGTGTGTAGTAGGCAGTGGCATAACAAGGTACGACAAGACAGGAGTGCAAAATGTATGAATGGGTGCTCCCCCTTTCTTCATATTTGTTCTGAGTCACGAAAAACATTAGTGTGCTTCTAATTTATACAACGATGAATGTAGTTCGAATTTTCTCTGAATTTTTGGCATTCATTCTTTAGAATGATGTAGAATACTATTTATTGCAAACAAATTATTTGAATTATATCATTCACTCATTGGTTCCTATTGAAATTCCTTTGCCATGCTTTTTTCTCTGCAGTAATGTCTATAGCATCACTAAAATGAATTGTAAATGTATAATTTGAAATAAATTTTGAATGTATAAATGATAATTTTAGCAAATAACGTCAGTCTTAGTGGGCCCCCCAGAAGTAAATTTAGCCGTGCGCTGCTGTGCCGCTGCACTGCTTGCACCGCCAATATTTACGCCACTGGTAGTAGGCCTAGATTCGCTGACATACTCTATTAGGCCTACAGGGTTCTTCTCTTAATTATTGCCATCCTTCATCCAAGTGAAAAGGTACAGGGTACCTGTTACTGTTGCTTAAGTGACCAAGTTTCTGAGCTAATCTAGGATAGCTGTATCATAACACATATTGTATAGGTTGACTGAAACCACATTCCTTGGGTGGGACCATTGAATTTGTAGGTTTAAAGAAGTGACACGAGATAGGGAGGCTCTATATTCTGACAGTTCGAGGTTCAGGCAAAATCGGAACAAAAAATATAGTTGGTGCTTGTCGAAACTTGGGTTGACGGACTAGCTCGGTGGCGCGTAGCGGTTTTTTCCTGAAAAATTTTGCAACATGGCGGCCAAAACAAGTTGGGTCAAACTGTATTTTCTTACGTTGCGAATAGAATAATAGTTTGCAGGTTTTACACCTATGATCGCTAGTGTCTACTTCCGTTTACGGCACATCGAGTGCTTCGACCGCCTGAATAAGCGGCCTAACTGAATGGTGGATGTGGTCTCAGTTTGCTCAACGACCCCACCAACAGCTAGGTTATACAGGGGTGAATGAGCAGGTGATGATAAAACTATGAAGTGATGATAAGTGAAAGGAAGTTTAAAAAAACCCATGCCTTATGCGGGACTCGAACCCACGTTTAACGGTGACTTCAGTTTCTGAAGCGGTGCCTGAGCTACTGAGGGCGGAAACACCGTTTAATTCGTATTACTATCATTTATCATTCACCAACCTCAATAGATTGGTCTGTAGACCAGTACATGCGAGGTTAGAATCCCCCCCCCCTCTTCTCGCATTAAAAAATATCAACTCGACATAGTCTCTTTTCATTTTACTCGAGTTTGATTCAATTTGACTTTTAATTATTCGGCCCTCAATGCTCCCTTTTATTCAACATCAACTACTAGAATAATGGTAATTGGTGACTTTGTATACAGCGTAAAAGTGTAATACTATATTAATTATACAAATAGTAATTGGCAAGCCCTGACTGTATCAAGGTTTGCTTTAATCGTTGGATTGATGGGTTGCCGAGTTGGAGAACAACACAATTCTCTAGCGATAAACTGATACAAATCATTTGTCGAGTATCTTGCCTGTATTAGTTTTCAATTCATTTTCATCTGACCTGTAGCTATTGACGAGTGTCATCAATTAGGTTATTATACCCGAGTATATGTAACTGATTTTGGATGAGCGATAGCCAAGACCTTCATCAAGTTCGTACCAACGTACCAACGATAAACTGATCCAAGTTAGGTGCCTTGCCTAAATTGGTTTTTTGGTTCATGATTCAATTGACAACGGTAGCGTAATTTGGTTCATTATACCTGAATATCTGACCGTTTTCAATTATATAGCACAAGAAAAAGTTCTTTCGGTTTATGGTTCTATTGACAATGGCTAGCGTAATTTGGTTTATCATGCTTGAATATCTTACTTTTTTTAATTAGGCCTATATAGGACAAGAAAAGTTCTGGTTGAAATTAAATTGAATAATATAAAACGTTTTTGAATTAAATAATTATATAGTATTTACACATGATCAATAACAGAGATAATAGATCTATATCAATCTTGATGGTCTTCTTAATTAATTAATAGTAAACCATAGGCCAAAATATGACAGAAAATGGAATGTGATTTTAGGAGGCACTAGCAGTTAGACTAGAGACCATGTGACTTTTGTCTCAATAATCAGTCAACATATCATGTTCCTATCCTATAACTCACTACCTTATACTCTGTATAAGTACAGATAACCTATGGGAGAGGTTTTCTTACCAGCTGTTAACATTAGATGGCCCTATTACAAAATGCAATGGAGAATGGAATGTAGCCGGGTTAATTTTATAACAAGTCCTTGTACAAAAAAATAATAGAAATTATTCTTTCAATTTTAAAATTTGCTCAATATTTAGTAAATCAATTATGCATTTTCCGTAACGTTACTACTAACTTGTGGCTACTAACTTTTAGTCTTCTAGGATCATTTTGACATATGAATTATTACATTTACGACAACCTAATGATATTCGATAATGGTTATCGTTGTGTTTCAATATTTTCTCATCATTTTTCTTCATTGAACTTACTGAAATAAGTTGTTGATCGTTCTTATGTCGTATTTGTTTTCCACACTCACTTGTATTACGTAACCTCGTATTATGAATATCACATACTTCTCTTAAAATGGTTCACATTGCTGCATTCTATCAGTGATCAAATAAGAGAAAAATTGAAAATTGTACTCTTTTCACCAAAAACTTAGATGGGCCTACATTTAATGAAACTAAAAAAATGAATAAAGTTCAAGTAATCCTCAAATTGGAAGCCAATTTATAGGCCTATTTCACAAAGTGATAAGTAGGCCTACACATCCTATCATAATTTTACTGAAAAGATTGTATGAAACATACTTTTTCGAAAAGTGTTGATATTCTCTCTGTTGTAGCCCCTATGCCCAATTTTGAGAGTAATCTAAAGAATTGTTTTTTTTTCTATTCGTCCAGTAGGCCTACAAAAAAAGATATTCATTTGAATTTTTCAATGAGAAATAGGCACAAAATAGTTTTTTTCCCAAGTGGGTGTTTCGGTGTCATATTTTTATATTTGAAAAATGTTCCACTCTCAAGTTGGTAATAATGTAATAATTGTAATGCTTAGGCATAATGTTAACCATAATACAAAATCTATGTTTTTGACAAGACACTTGAAACAAACAAGAACGCTTCTAAACTGTCCTAGATTCATCTGTAGACTTCACTGGGAGACAAGTATGATACATCACGATTGTATATCAAGTACGCAATTACGTACGTAAGTACGTAGTAGGCCTATTACGTAATAAATCATCAAACTCGTTTGATGCATTATCAAACGAAAATTTTCGAAATCTAATTGTAATTCAACGAATGAAAGACAATTCACAGACCTGTATTTGAATATAATTTAAAAATGGTCATATGAACAGGTTAAGGCCCGTTTTCATGGCTTGCTGCAGTGGTTGAATAATCGCCTGCCGCTGTTCACGAAGTCGCGTTTCTTCGCATCCACTTCGAGATTTTATTCATTATTTATTATATATTTTATTCATTTTCATTCATTATTTTATTCATTAATATATAACTCGAGTTCAATTCATTCATTGAAGTGATTTTTAGCATCGTATTATGTGGCACGCGAATACAATAATACTAAATATTCGAAAAGTACCGACTTGGAGGTGATATTTTGACACAACCCCACTTCTTGCATGAGTGAGGACATCTAACCGCGGCGTTTTATTTCCAAAATCGAATTCATTTCATCTCTTGCGGCAGAATCTAAGGCTTTCTGATTTGCCAGGAAAAAAACGCCTGTCGTCTTTATACATGAAGAACACAACTCAAAAATAATGACTCAAAAACCATTCAAAATATATTGATACTATGATACTTCAAAGAGAGAAGTAGGCGTATATTGGCATTTTTCAATGGCGCTAAATATTTGACAAGCACAAGGTGTGAAAATATGAATAATTCATAAACTACGCGACCAAGCAGTAGAAAAAAAACGCACTTGATGCGTCAGCAGATTTGGCAGTATAAGGCAGGACTGTGCCGTCAAAATCAGCTATATGGCAACCCTAGACCTGGGCCGAGTCCACGTCAACATGTAGGCTTAATTCGAACTGAGAAAGATGATTTGGTCACACAGAGGCCCTATTGGGGATAGGTTCAGATCAAGTCACGACTGAGCAAGGCCCTGGGCCTAGTTTGAATTATTGAATTTGTAACTTACAAAATCGATGGTTGAATCAGAATAAAACAAATTACTCAACCTAACCAATTGTTTCCTTCAAGTATCCACTAGTTGTCAGAATTGATTTATGTGTGTCAGAAATTGAAAGGGAATTTGCTATAACATTCATTATTTACTCATATGACCTGATTATCAAGTATCAACTGATGATCATAGGTCTGCTTATAAATACTGATGTAATACCTTATCTCGGCCAGCTTGAGTCTCCCGACGTCTTTCTGTCGTCCCCTCTCCTGGTAGGCTGCCCGGACCGCACACACACGCCGATTGGCCAAGATCCACGCTGGTTCCTGGAGATCACACAACATTTCAGTTCAAGTCACGTCTATCTCTCTTCAGTTGGTAACGTACCGATAATGCTCTGTTCGGTTAAAATTTTCCACTCTCTCGAAGTATGTAGGCCTAGAAAGTTTTTCCTGTAGATATTTTTATTTAGATTAACTAAGCTGTACTCAACAAAGTAATAACAAAGCTGTCTTCCACATATGTGTTAATTAAACTAGGCAAACGCAGGATGTGCGTTGTACGATGAGCGAGATGTCTGTATAAAGTATAATCGAAAACTCTACAAACCTTGATCATTTGAAATGAACTTCATCCGATGTCAATGAATCTAGAAAGCCGTGACTTCGACAATGCAACATTTTTCAACTAATATTTCTATCTTTTCGATGAATAAAATACATTTATTATATTATTTTCTCCAAAACGGCTGGTCCGAATATCAAACCAAATTTTTATTCATGTATATTATTCTTGTGTTCACATTTGTAGAAAATTTGAATCATATTGAAGAGATTTCATTTTTCAATTTTTTCCGCTCAGCCAAATCTTATGGGGTTTTTAGAAACTTCTAAATGATGTTTCTCAAAAATGGTCCAACCGATTAGACCTCAAAACTATACAGTTCTAAGTTGGATAAGTTTGCATATAAAAAAAAGTTTCATGTCGATCGGTCAAACCCTGCGACCTGTGCAGTGTTTACAAAAAAAAAAAAAAAAAAAAAAACGCACAGACAAAGCTCCGTAAGACTTGAGTGAAATTCTTCGCTACGCTCATCTAAAAACCTGTGTGGGTACCATGTCCATACAAGGTTGCCCAAAAATAATCTAAACTTTTCTTTACAGAGAAAAATAATGCGGCTATCGTTACACCGTATTGGCTGCCCACAATTCTGTAATTTGAAATATGAAATCGGAACGGAAAAAAGACAAGTCGGATTGTTAGATTCAAAGTCAGTTTGATTATGGTCATAATTTGCTCAAAACCCCTACCAACAACTAGGTTACACGGGGAGTAAAAATGAGCAGGTGATGAAACTATGAAGTGATGATTGGTGAAAGGATGTATATAAAGACCCATGCCTTACGCGGGACTCGAAGGACTCGAACAACAGTGACTTCAGTTTCTAAAGCAGTGTCTTTACTAGGTCCGTAAAGTTGTGGGACCCCTCAATTTGAATTCGAGATTCAATTTTTTTTACAATTAGTGCAGAATTAGTGCTGATTAGTGCGATTGATTTGCTTATTTGCCACAGGGAGCAAGCACTAATTACCAACTCAACGGCACTAACCAGCACTAATTTTTTCAAATTTGAATCCCAAATTCAAATTGGGGGGCCACAACTCTACGGACTTACACAGCGGAACTAATTCCACGCGGGAAAACATCAGGAAAGAAAAGGTTCCGATGGACCTGCCTTCACTGACTGAGCAACGGATGAGGCAAGATCCATACATCATTATACATCATTGATACATCATTATAATTTGATATTATAAAAACTTTGACGGTAGGGGTAAATCATGATCATGAAATCTAACTCAACTATTAACCTAGGCCTACTAACCTACTAACTATTACTAACTAGGCCTGTCTCTGTATATGAGTGTATCTGTGATTTTATATTTGAAAATTACTTCTCATTATTTCTCAAGTATAATCTGAAGAAGGGAAAAAAGTAAAAACGATTGAGACGTAATTCAATCGCAGCAATGAAGTTTGAAACAGGAACATAGCTTCGCACGCGCGGTGCTTGGTTGGCGCACCTCCCCCCAAAAAAGACCACCGTATATATTGTTTTTCTCGAAAACTATCAGAGCACTAATTACGGGGTGAGCGGCACTAATCAGCTCTGATTCAGCACTAAATATCTGTGCAATTTGATTCTGATCGCTTCCTGGGTGGGGGGGGGGGGGCAAATTCCGAAAAAATGAAAAAATGCACCACTAATCACGAAGTCAACGGCACTAATCAGCATAATTATCTTTCTATTCTGAGCAAGATTCGTTTCATGGGGGGCCTAGCGCTAAGTTGTGGGCCCCCACAGTTTTTTCTACTTATTTGACACAGGGAGTAGGCACTAATTAACAACTGAACGGCACTAACCAGCACTAATTCAGCACTAATTGTGAAAAATTTGAATCCAAAATTCAAATTTGGGGGCCACAACTTTACGGACCTGCCTTTACTGACTGAGCAATGGAGGAGGCAAGATCACTTTTATACATCATTATAATTTAATATTATAAAAACTTTAACTGTAGGGGTATATCATCATCATGAAATGATCATGAAATCTAACTCAACTATTAACCTAGGCCTACTAACTACTAACTATTACTAACTAGGCCTATGCTAACTATAACTACGAACTATTAACCTAGGAGTTAGGGATCTAGCTCAACTATTACCAAAGATGTGTTAGGCCTAATTGTCATCTGTACTTACTATCTCATGCGCAATTAAAACGATTATCAGCAATTTCTGGTGCTCATGGAAAGAAGGTATATTTTAATACTTCACAAACAGTCACACAGAAACATTGGAGTAACTTTCACGAAAGGATTCAACGCAAAAACTTCGGATAAAAGAATTAAAGGAATTGTGTATACTTCACATTCAGAAGAGGTAATTCATTATGTAGGCCTATACATATTATTCCATGTGTGCTGTAGGCAACCGAGTGGAATGAGTTTAACCAATAGGGTATATTTCTACTAGGCTACAGTTCATCTCAAATCTTTATCAATGGAAATTATTAAAGCGTCCCCACTCGGTTTGAAGAGAGACTAGTTCTACAAATATCTGCCGAGTTTCGAAGCGCTCTCTATAATAGTTTTAAGGAAGCTCGCTGACCCTCTAGGCCTATAACTCTTGGCCTGTTTTTCTGGATGCTCTGAAAAATCCAGTCACAGTTGCTTTTAAAGAGACTTGACATTGCGTGTTCTATTTGTACCATGTACCAAATCTAACGGAGGATAAATAATACAATACAATACAATACAATGGCTGAACTAGGCCCATCTATATTGCAAACATACCTTGACCAAGTGAAATCAGCACCGCAATATCCGAGCTCGACAGCCGTTTCCAAGTAGTTGATGATCCCGGCGCCAGCTCGTAGTTTGATGGAATCTCAAGTTGAATGCAGGCGGGGGGAACGCAGCACCAGTCTGGAAATGTTTAAATGAGGTTATTAGCAACCTGGCAATTTGTAATGCACTCTTTTTCTTTGACCCAACCCTCCTCTTTTTCCAAGACTAATTCATTCAAATGCAGGGTTGAGAAAAACCCGGGTTTTATTGAAAAAACCCAGCCCAGTGACTTTTTTCAGGGTTTTTGGGGTTCTGGGATTTTTTTAAACATAACTCTAACATGAGTAACAAATTACCATTTTGTACAGTTTTGTCTTTTTGAGTAGGTGTTTTGTAACTTGTTTCATTTTTTTGTGATTTTTGTTAGGTTTTCCACTTTTTCTGGAACTGCTGTGCACATGCCACATCCACATTGTTTGAAGTAAAAAGTGAGGTTAAGAAAACCTGCATATTAAACATAATTTATAAAACTATTATGAAGTGTTTTAGTAATTGATGATAAATATTTTCCTAAAACCCCAAAAACCTACTTTTAGCTGGGTTTTTTCATGTGGGTTTTGGGATCAAAAACCCGCCGGGTTTTTCGGGCCGGGCAATATTTCTCAACCCTCCTAAAATGTGTGCGTGTGGGCCTTCTGGTCGAGAGGGAGTCTTAAAGATGTGGTTGGGCCAGGGCGCAGCAGGACGGCTGCACGACTTCTTGTTTCGTTACGACTTATATAGATTATAATTATAAAGAGATTAACCAGCTAGGCTAGTCTGGATTAGACTAACCTATGTCATTGAGTTATTATGCCTAACGTTTAGTACACTGAATTTATAAACTAATGGTCTAACAGGCATTGATTTTGGCCTCCGCCAAGCCCTAAGCCTAGGCCTACCTCAACCTGCACACATGGTCGACCACACATTCCGACTTTAAATTAAGTTTTGACCGAGGTTTAGACCCATTTTAAGCAAACTATCGAAGCCTACGTATAACGCTTTGCACAAGTAAAATGACATCTAGTAGTGGAATATCACGACCAACGACTTACCCACTATTTTCCTCAATTAAATTTTCTCACGGAGAATGATTGGCGTAGGCTACTCGATACTCCAGTCTGCTGATTTCAATATGGCTGACGACCTTTTCCGGTTCCTATAAGTCAATAGGTTTGTTCGTCTGTCTTGCACCCTCCAGAACTGGTGTACACTTTTAAGGGGCGGAGCTAGTTGAGTGCAAGGTCAAGTGACGTCATAGTGCAGAAAGTTCAAATGAATTTGTTATGACAGAAGAACGACCGTACGTCAGTTCGCGCGCAATCAGTAACATGCTTGAAAACGTAAAATGTGTCTTGCTCAGTCTAAAAACAAAATTGTCACAACCGATTTGGCATGTTAAAGAATAATGAAAATGTTGAACTATTGGCATAATAATATAATGTGTTGAGTATTCCTACATCACAAGGAAATACACCAAACACAACTCCAAAAAAAAAATGTTTACTCATGGTATAATAATGCAATGTGTTGAGTATTCCTACATCACAAGGAAACTAAGCCAATATGTCTAATACAAATACAAAACATGTGTCTTGCTCAGTCTAAAAACAAAATTGGCACAACCGATTTGGCAAGTTAAAGAATAATGAATATGTTGAACTATCGGCATAATTAAAAATATGGCAATCATCGAAAACATGAGGCTGTAAATAATATGCCTCTACAGACTCCATGCTGTCAGTCATATTTTGCGCTTGTTCTTCTCTTTGCACCGCTTTACACCTTCTACACCACCTACGAGAGCGAATGTGGAAAGTGCAGAACTTTCGGCACTCATCCTGACAGAAGAACGGCCATGGGCGGGGCTTAGCAGGGTGAGTGTAACTGCACGAGGACAGAAGAACGACCAAGCGGTCTACTTTACCGACTAGTGTACGAAAGTGTAAAAAGTGCAAGACAGACGAACAAACCTCTTATCTAATAAGATTTATCTTATTATAGATTTTTTATAAACGTCGGTCACCAAAATTTATAATAACGCAATTATCAATTAAAAAACTAAAAGACTTAAGTATACGCCTCGGAACCTCAATATTACATATTAAATCATGAATTGTATTGACAATGAACTTCCTAATGTCAGATTAGATTCCCCAGTCGGTAATGCAGTACCACGGTCCACTCGACCACTCGTCTCGGTCTCGGTCTCGTAAATTCCTTGGAAATTTGAATTTATTCAAAGAAATTATCTTTTACGTATTTCCCTTTGGCTTATCCTCATGGGGGGTATCCAAAATTTTGAAAAGTTTTTTCTCAACCTATTGCGCATTAAAACTATGTAATAATAATAATGATAATAATAATGATAATAATGATTATTTTGTATTTCCTTTTTTTCGATATAGACCTAATACAGTAAATCGAGCTAGATGATGGCAGTTAGTCGAGCTAGATGATAACATTTATGAATATGTGTGCATGCGCAATTTCGTCATTATTTGTGTTTTCGTTTGACGTGTGGAAAGCGAAAGAAAAATTATCATTTCGATCAGGGTAAAATTGAGTCTTCACTTCGCTCATCCAATAATTGATACACCAGTATAACACGCTTATTTTTGTTATTATTTCGTCATAATACGTCATAAAAAACGTCATGATACGTATGCGTCATAATAAATAACAGAGAGCCACAACAGAGCGGATATTTCTTTGATTATAGTATATTAACAACATTGTTTTTTACTATAGCTTGGAAAAAATAAAACGCAAATTTAAAATAAAATTACGTTTATACTAAACAGAAGGAAAAGCTACTATTTAGGATAGGCCTATCTTTCCAGAATTGTAATAATAACAAAAATAACAACACAACCCAATGCCCATGGCTATATTTAGGTTAGTTAATATTAGTCAATAACCTTTTTAACCATCACTCATTATTCTGTTTTTAGCTCGAGTGTGTATTTTCATCTTGAAGAATTGGCCGAGTTTTTTTATTTTTGGATATCCTAATAAATTGAAATTGAGGACTGGAGGAAGTGGTGTTGCATTCAGGTCTCCTTTGATCTTTGCTCTGCCAATTGTGATTTATTTCTGTGCAGATTTTAGGAAAATCACGAAGGACCTGCGAGTGAAATTTAAGTTTTTATTCAATGTTTCTTGTAAGGTTTCTCTAGAAAACTATATTTTTCAGAAGTGCAGGATGAAATTGTAACGCTAATTGACTAATTCATGGAAAAATAATATTAAATTTTGATCAAATGATGTTAAAAAATGTATTTGACGTGATTTTCAGAAAAATTGCGGTTATAGACCTATATGACTCTATATACTAACTTGTGTCGGCCCACGCCAGGTTTCCTTATTCAATAAATCAAACATTGCTGACCCCGAAGTTCTAAATTGAGTTGGTATGAGTATTGGTACAAACTTTCATCCCATAGGTCGTCCCTTATAGTGTTTCAAAATTCAAATACAATTTCAAAAAAAAATATATACATATAGGCTACAGGTAGGCCTACCTATTATATTGGGTGTAGGCCTACGCCCCATAGAAATTGGAATTTGGTATTTTTGTGACAAGCAACAAACATCAAAATGTCCCTTATATCCGTAATGATTGATGTTTTGAAGGAATTTATATAGGCCTACTACAACATGAGCAATAATGAACATCATTTTAAAAGTAAATTAATTGGGCCTACGTGGGAAGAGAAAAACAAAAATGATAATACTTGGGAATAACAGACAAAATTCTTTTAGTCTAAAGACTATATTCCGTTGAAATTTTGCTGATAATGCTAATGGAAAAGTAATTAGAAGGATTCCAGAATTCTATAATATAGGACTCTACCACGGTGAATTCAGTTGAAAAGTTGTTTTTCGCTCTATAATCTTTAAATTAAAATCAATTTTGAAACGGAGACCGTATTTGTGTTCCAATTTGATCACACTACACATACATAACAACAGAACTGAGAAATTCAACCAACAATTTCGAACGACAAAAAAATTTGACCAAAATGTACAGGGTTAACTGAGGTACTTTTGGACCTTTCGCAATTAATTTCTATGAACTGGTGAGAGCTATGATGTTCTAGTATTTTTTTAAGAGTATAACTTGATAGTCCCTGAATCCTCAGCAAATTTGGCTATACTCGCATCAGCCATTACCAAGAAAAAAGTGTCTGAATTACCCAAAAACTGCAATTTCCAGCCACTTTTCAGAGTCATAAAAATTCATCATTTTTGATTCGGCTAAAATTTTGTAGGAAGACAAAAGGACATTTCAGAAGAGTTATTCCGTTGAAATTTTGCTAATAATGCTAATGGAAAAGTAATTAGAAGGATTCCAGAATTCTATAATATAGGACTCTACCACAGTGAATTTAGTGGAAAAGTTGTTTTTCGCTCTAAAATCTTCAAATTAAACTCAATTTTGAAACGGAGACCGGATTTGGGTTCCAATTAGATCACACTACACATACATAACAACAGAACTGAGGAATTCAACCAAAAATTTCGAGCGACAAAAAAATTTGACCAAAATGTACAGGGTTAACTAAGGTACTTTTGGACATTTCGCAATTAATTTCTATGAACTGGTGAGAGCTATGATGTTCTAGTATTTTTTTGAGAGTATAACTTGATGGTCCCTGAATCCTCAGCTAATTTGGCTATACTCGCATCAGCCATTTCCGAGAAAAAGGTGTCTGAATTACCCAAAAACTGCAATTTCCAGCCACTTTTCAGAGTCATAAAAATTCATCATTTTTGATTCGGCTAAAATTTTGTAGGAAGACAAGAGGACATTTCAGAAGAGTTATTCCGTTGAAATTTCGCTAATAATGCTAATGGGAAAGTAATTAGAAGGATTCCAGAATTCTATATAGGACTCTACCATGGTGAGTACACTAAGTTGTTTTTCGCTCTAAAATCTTTAAATTAAACTCGATTTAGGAACGGAGACCGGATTTGTGTTCCAATTTCATCACACTACACATACATAACAATAGATTTTATAAAACGTCGGTCACCAAAAATTTATAATAACGCAATTATCAATTAAAAAACTAAAGGACTCAAGTAGACGCCTCGGACCTCAATATTACAGATTAATCATGAATTGTATTGGGACAATAAACTTCTAATGTCAGATTAGATTCCCAGTCGGTAATGCAGTACCACGGTCAACTCGACCACTCGTCTCGGTCTCGGTCTCGTAAATCCTTGGAAAATTTGAATTTATTCAAAGGAAAGAAATTATCTTTTACGTATTACTTTGGCTTATCCTCATGGGGGGTGTATCCAAAAATTTGAAAAAGTTTTTTTCTCAAACCTATTGCGCATTAAAACTATGTTAATAATTAAGAATGATAATAATAATGGATATGAGGAGTATTTTGTATTCCTTTTTTCGATATAGACCTAATACAGTTAAATCGAGCTAGATGATGGCAGTTAGTCGAGCTAGAGGATACATTATGAATATGTGTGCTGCGCAAATTTCGTTCATTATTTGTGTTTTCGTTGACGTGTGGAAAGCGAAAGAAAAAATCATTTCGATCAGGGTAAAATTGATGTCTTCACTTCGCTCATCAATATTGATACACCGTATAACACGCTTATTTTTGTTATATTTCGTCATAAATACGTCATAAAAAACGTCATGAGAGTATGCGTCACTAATAAAATAACAGAGAGCCACAACCAGAGCGGATATTTCTTTGATTATAGTATATTAACAACATTGTTTTTTCCTATAGCTGGAAAAAAATAAAAAACGCAAATTTCAAATAAAAATTACGTTTATATAAACAGAAGGAAAAGCTACTACTTTGGATAGGCCTATCTTTACCAGAGAATTGTATAATAACAAAAAATAACAACACAAACCCAATTGCCCATGGCTATATTTAGGTTAGTTAATATTAGTCAATAACCTTTTTTAACCATCACTCATTATTCTGTTTTTAGCTGCGAGGGTGTATTTTCATCTTGAAGAATTGGCCGAGTTTTTTATTTTTGGATATCCTAATAAATTGAAATTGAGGACTGAGGAAGTGGGGTTTGCATTCAGGTCTCCTTGATGACTTTGCTCTGGCCAATTGTGATGTATTTCTGTGCAGATTTTAGGAAAAATCACGAAGGACCTGGCGAGTGAAATTTAGTTTTTCTTAATGTTCTTGTAAGGTTTTCTCTAGAAAAACTAATTTTTCAGAAGTGCAGGATGAAATTGTAAGCGCTAATTGCTAATTCATGGAAAAATAATATTAAATTTTGACTCAAATTGATGTTAAAAATGTATTTGACGTGATTTTCAGAAAAATGCGGTTATAGACCTATTATGACTCTTATAGAACTAACTGTGTCGGCCCACGCAGGATTTCCTTAATCAATAAATCAAACATTGCTGAACCCAAAGTTCTAAATTGAGGGTATGAGTATTGGTACAAACGTTCATCCCATAGTCGTCCCTTATTAGTGTTTCAAAATTCAAACACAATTCAAAAAAAATTTGACCAAAATGTACAGGTTAACTAGGTACTTTTGGACCTTTTCGCAATTATTTTCGAGGAAACTGGTGAGAGCTTGATGTCTAAGTATTTTTGTAGAGTATAACTTATGGTCCCTAAATCCGCAGCAAATTTGGCTATATCGCACAGCCATTTCCAAAAAAAGGTGTCTGAAATTAACCCACAAACCTTCAATATTTCCACCACTTTTTCAGAGTCATCAAAATTCATCATTTTTGATTTCGGCAAAGCTTTTGTAGAAGACAAGAGGACATTTCAGAAGGTTTATTCCGTTGAAATGTTTGCTAATAATGCTAATGGAAAAGTAATAGAAGGATTCCAGAATTCTATATATGGGACTCTACCATGGTGAGTACACTAAGTTGTTTTTTTCGCTCTAAAATCTTTAAATTAAACTCGATTTAGGAACGGAGACCGGATTTGTGTTCCAATTTATCACACTACACATACATAACAACAGAACTGAGAAATTCAACCAAAAATTTCAAGCGACAAAAAATTTGACCAAAATGTACAGGGTTAACTAAGGTACTTTTGGACCTTTCGCAATTAATTTCTATGAACTGGTGAGAGCTATGATGTTCTAGTATTTTTTTAAGAGTATAACTTGATGGTCCCTAAATCCTCAGCAAATTTGGCTATACTCGCATCAGCCATTTCCAAGAAAAAGGTGTCTGAATTTCCCAAAAACTGCAATTTCCAGCCACTTTTCAGAGTCATAAAAAATCATCATTTTTGATTCGGCTAAAATTTTGTAGGAAGACAAGAGGACATTTCAGAAGAGTTATTCCGTTGAAATTTTGCTAATAATGCTAATGGAAAAGTAATTAGAAGGATTCCAGAATTCTATAATATGGGACTCTACCATGGTGAGTACACTAAGTTGTTTTTCGCTCTAAAATCTTTAAATTAAACTCGATTTAGGAACGGAGACCGGATTTGTGTTCCAATTTTATCACACTACACATACATAACAACAGAACTGAGAAATTCAACCAAAAATTTCAAGCGACAAAAAAATTGACCAAAATGTACAGGGTTAACTAAGGTACTTTTGGACCTTTCGCAATTAATTTCTATGAACTGGTGAGAGCTATGATGTTCTAGTATTTTTTTAAGAGTATAACTTGATGGTCCCTAAATCCTCAGCAAATTTGGCTATACTCGCATCAGCCATTTCCAAGAAAAAGGTGTCTGAATTTCCCAAAAACTGCAATTTCCAGCCACTTTTCAGAGTCATAAAAAATCATCATTTTTGATTCGGCTAAAATTTTGTAGGAAGACAAGAGGACATTTCAGAAGAGTTATTCCGTTGAAATTTTGCTAATAATGCTAATGGAAAAGTAATTAGAAGGATTCCAGAATTCTATAATATGGGACTCTACCATGGTGAGTACACTAAGTTGTTTTTCGCTCTAAAATCTTTAAATTAAACTCGATTTAGGAACGGAGACCGGATTTGTGTTCCAATTTTATCACACTACACATACATAACAACAGAACTGAGAAATTCAACCAAAAATTTCAAGCGACAAAAAAATTGACCAAAATGTACAGGGTTAACTAAGGTACTTTTGGACCTTTCGCAATTAATTTCTATGAACTGGTGAGAGCTATGATGTTCTAGTATTTTTTTAAGAGTATAACTTGATGGTCCCTAAATCCTCAGCAAATTTGGCTATACTCGCATCAGCCATTTCCAAGAAAAAGGTGTCTGAATTCCCAAAAACTGCAATTTCCAGCCACTTTTCAGAGTCATAAAAATCATCATTTTTGATTCGGCTAAAATTTTGTAGGAAGACAAGAGGACATTTCAGAAGAGTTATTCCGTTGAAATTTTGCTAATAATGCTAATGGAAAAGTAATTAGAAGGATTCCAGAATTCTATAATATGGGACTCTACCATGGTGAGTACACTAAGTTGTTTTTCGCTCTAAAATCTTTAAATTAAACTCGATTTAGGAACGGAGACCGGATTTGTGTTCCAATTTTATCACACTACACATACATAACAACAGAACTGAGAAATTCAACCAAAAATTTCAAGCGACAAAAAAATTTGACCAAAATGTACAGGGTTAACTAAGGTACTTTTGGACCTTTCGCAATTAATTTCTATGAACTGGTGAGAGCTATGATGTTCTAGTATTTTTTTAAGAGTATAACTTGATGGTCCCTAAATCCTCAGCAAATTTGGCTATACTCGCATCAGCCATTTCCAAGAAAAAGGTGTCTGAATTTCCCAAAAACTGCAATTTCCAGCCACTTTTCAGAGTCATAAAAAATCATCATTTTTGATTCGGCTAAAATTTTGTAGGAAGACAAGAGGACATTTCAGAAGAGTTATTCCGTTGAAATTTTGCTAATAATGCTAATGGAAAAGTAATTAGAAGGATTCCAGAATTCTATAATATGGGACTCTACCATGGTGAGTACACTAAGTTGTTTTTCGCTCTAAAATCTTTAAATTAAACTCGATTTAGGAACGGAGACCGGATTTGTGTTCCAATTTTATCACACTACACATACATAACAACAGAACTGAGAAATTCAACCAAAAATTTCAAGCGACAAAAAAATTGACCAAAATGTACAGGGTTAACTAAGGTACTTTTGGACCTTTCGCAATTAATTTCTATGAACTGGTGAGAGCTATGATGTTCTAGTATTTTTTTAAGAGTATAACTTGATGGTCCCTAAATCCTCAGCAAATTTGGCTATACTCGCATCAGCCATTTCCAAGAAAAAGGTGTCTGAATTTCCCAAAAACTGCAATTTCCAGCCACTTTTCAGAGTCATAAAAAATCATCATTTTTGATTCGGCTAAAATTTTGTAGGAAGACAAGAGGACATTTCAGAAGAGTTATTCCGTTGAAATTTTGCTAATAATGCTAATGGAAAAGTAATTAGAAGGATTCCAGAATTCTATAATATGGGACTCTACCATGGTGAGTACACTAAGTTGTTTTTCGCTCTAAAATCTTTAAATTAAACTCGATTTAGGAACGGAGACCGGATTTGTGTTCCAATTTTATCACACTACACATACATAACAACAGAACTGAGAAATTCAACCAAAAATTTCAAGCGACAAAAAAATTTGACCAAAATGTACAGGGTTAACTAAGGTACTTTTGGACCTTTCGCAATTAATTTCTATGAACTGGTGAGAGCTATGATGTTCTAGTATTTTTTTAAGAGTATAACTTGATGGTCCCTAAATCCTCAGCAAATTTGGCTATACTCGCATCAGCCATTTCCAAGAAAAAGGTGTCTGAATTTCCCAAAAACTGCAATTTCCAGCCACTTTTCAGAGTCATAAAAAATCATCATTTTTGATTCGGCTAAAATTTTGTAGGAAGACAAGAGGACATTTCAGAAGAGTTATTCCGTTGAAATTTTGCTAATAATGCTAATGGAAAAGTAATTAGAAGGATTCCAGAATTCTATAATATGGGACTCTACCATGGTGAGTACACTAAGTTGTTTTTCGCTCTAAAATCTTTAAATTAAACTCGATTTAGGAACGGAGACCGGATTTGTGTTCCAATTTTATCACACTACACATACATAACAACAGAACTGAGAAATTCAACCAAAAATTTCAAGCGACAAAAAAATTGACCAAAATGTACAGGGTTAACTAAGGTACTTTTGGACCTTTCGCAATTAATTTCTATGAACTGGTGAGAGCTATGATGTTCTAGTATTTTTTTAAGAGTATAACTTGATGGTCCCTAAATCCTCAGCAAATTTGGCTATACTCGCATCAGCCATTTCCAAGAAAAAGGTGTCTGAATTTCCCAAAAACTGCAATTTCCAGCCACTTTTCAGAGTCATAAAAAATCATCATTTTTGATTCGGCTAAAATTTTGTAGGAAGACAAGAGGACATTTCAGAAGAGTTATTCCGTTGAAATTTTGCTAATAATGCTAATGGAAAAGTAATTAGAAGGATTCCAGAATTCTATAATATGGGACTCTACCATGGTGAGTACACTAAGTTGTTTTTCGCTCTAAAATCTTTAAATTAAACTCGATTTAGGAACGGAGACCGGATTTGTGTTCCAATTTTATCACACTACACATACATAACAACAGAACTGAGAAATTCAACCAAAAATTTCAAGCGACAAAAAAATTTGACCAAAATGTACAGGGTTAACTAAGGTACTTTTGGACCTTTCGCAATTAATTTCTATGAACTGGTGAGAGCTATGATGTTCTAGTATTTTTTTAAGAGTATAACTTGATGGTCCCTAAATCCGCAGCAAATTTGGCTATACTCGCATCAGCCATTTCCAAGAAAAAGGTGTCTGAATTTCCCAAAAACTGCAATTTCCAGCCACTTTTCAGAGTCATAAAAAATCATCATTTTTGATTCGGCTAAAATTTTGTAGGAAGACAAGAGGACATTTCAGAAGAGTTATTCCGTTGAAATTTTGCTAATAATGCTAATGGAAAAGTAATTAGAAGGATTCCAGAATTCTATAATATGGGACTCTACCATGGTGAGTACACTAAGTTGTTTTTCGCTCTAAAATCTTTAAATTAAACTCGATTTAGGAACGGAGACCGGATTTGTGTTCCAATTTTATCACACTACACATACATAACAACAGAACTGAGAAATTCAACCAAAAATTTCAAGCGACAAAAAAATTTGACCAAAATGTACAGGGTTAACTAAGGTACTTTTGGACCTTTCGCAATTAATTTCTATGAACTGGTGAGAGCTATGATGTTCTAGTATTTTTTTAAGAGTATAACTTGATGGTCCCTAAATCCGCAGCAAATTTGGCTATACTCGCATCAGCCATTTCCAAGAAAAAGGTGTCTGAATTTCCCAAAAACTGCAATTTCCAGCCACTTTTCAGAGTCATAAAAAATCATCATTTTTGATTCGGCTAAAACTTTGTAGGAAGACAAGAGGACATTTCAGAAGAGTTATTCCGTTGAAATTTTGCTAATAATGCTAATGGAAAAGTAATTAGAAGGATTCCAGAATTCTATAATATGGGACTCTACCATGGTGAGTACACTAAGTTGTTTTTCGCTCTAAAATCTTTAAATTAAACTCGATTTAGGAACGGAGACCGGATTTGTGTTCCAATTTTATCACACTACACATACATAACAACAGAACTGAGAAATTCAACCAAAAATTTCAAGCGACAAAAAAATTGACCAAAATGTACAGGGTTAACTAAGGTACTTTTGGACCTTTCGCAATTAATTTCTATGAACTGGTGAGAGCTATGATGTTCTAGTATTTTTTTAAGAGTATAACTTGATGGTCCCTAAATCCGCAGCAAATTTGGCTATACTCGCATCAGCCATTTCCAAGAAAAAGGTGTCTGAATTTCCCAAAAACTGCAATTTCCAGCCACTTTTCAGAGTCATAAAAAATCATCATTTTTGATTCGGCTAAAATTTTGTAGGAAGACAAGAGGACATTTCAGAAGAGTTATTCCGTTGAAATTTTGCTAATAATGCTAATGGAAAAGTAATTAGAAGGATTCCAGAATTCTATAATATGGGACTCTACCATGGTGAGTACACTAAGTTGTTTTTCGCTCTAAAATCTTTAAATTAAACTCGATTTAGGAACGGAGACCGGATTTGTGTTCCAATTTTATCACACTACACATACATAACAACAGAACTGAGAAATTCAACCAAAAATTTCAAGCGACAAAAAAATTTGACCAAAATGTACAGGGTTAACTAAGGTACTTTTGGACCTTTCGCAATTAATTTCTATGAACTGGTGAGAGCTATGATGTTCTAGTATTTTTTTAAGAGTATAACTTGATGGTCCCTAAATCCTCAGCAAATTTGGCTATACTCGCATCAGCCATTTCCAAGAAAAAGGTGTCTGAATTTCCCAAAAACTGCAATTTCCAGCCACTTTTCAGAGTCATAAAAAATCATCATTTTTGATTCGGCTAAAATTTTGTAGGAAGACAAGAGGACATTTCAGAAGAGTTATTCCGTTGAAATTTTGCTAATAATGCTAATGGAAAAGTAATTAGAAGGATTCCAGAATTCTATAATATGGGACTCTACCATGGTGAGTACACTAAGTTGTTTTTCGCTCTAAAATCTTTAAATTAAACTCGATTTAGGAACGGAGACCGGATTTGTGTTCTAATTTTATCACACTACACATACATAACAACAGAACTGAGAAATTCAACCAAAAATTTCAAGCGACGAAAAAAATTGACCAAAATGTACAGGGTTAACTAAGGTACTTTTGGACCTTTCGCAATTAATTTCTATGAACTGGTGAGAGCTATGATGTTCTAGTATTTTTTTAAGAGTATAACTTGATGGTCCCTAAATCCTCAGCAAATTTGGCTATACTCGCATCAGCCATTTCCAAGAAAAAGGTGTCTGAATTTCCCAAAAACTGCAATTTCCAGCCACTTTTCAGAGTCATAAAAAATCATCATTTTTGATTCGGCTAAAATTTTGTAGGAAGACAAGAGGACATTTCAGAAGAGTTATTCCGTTGAAATTTTGCTAATAATGCTAATGGAAAAGTAATTAGAAGGATTCCAGAATTCTATAATATGGGACTCTACCATGGTGAGTACACTAAGTTGTTTTTCGCTCTAAAATCTTTAAATTAAACTCGATTTAGGAACGGAGACCGGATTTGTGTTCCAATTTTATCACACTACACATACATAACAACAGAACTGAGAAATTCAACCAAGAATTTCAAGCGACAAAAAAAAATTTGACCAAAATGTACAGGGTTAACTAAGGTACTTTTGGACCTTTCGCAATTAATTTCTATGAACTGGTGAGAGCTATGATGTTCTAGTATTTTTTTAAGAGTATAACTTGATGGTCCCTAAATCCTCAGCAAATTTGGCTATACTCGCATCAGCCATTTCCAAGAAAAAGGTGTCTGAATTTCCCAAAAACTGCAATTTCCAGCCACTTTTCAGAGTCATAAAAAATCATCATTTTTGATTCGGCTAAAATTTTGTAGGAAGACAAGAGGACATTTCAGAAGAGTTATTCCGTTGAAATTTTGCTAATAATGCTAATGGAAAAGTAATTAGAAGGATTCCAGAATTCTATAATATGGGACTCTACCATGGTGAGTACACTAAGTTGTTTTTCGCTCTAAAATCTTTAAATTAAACTCGATTTAGGAACGGAGACCGGATTTGTGTTCCAATTTTATCACACTACACATACATAACAACAGAACTGAGAAATTCAACCAAAAATTTCAAGCGACAAAAAAATTTGACCAAAATGTACAGGGTTAACTAAGGTACTTTTGGACCTTTCGCAATTAATTTCTATGAACTGGTGAGAGCTATGATGTTCTAGTATTTTTTTAAGAGTATAACTTGATGGTCCCTAAATCCTCAGCAAATTTGGCTATACTCGCATCAGCCATTTCCAAGAAAAAGGTGTCTGAATTTCCCAAAAACTGCAATTTCCAGCCACTTTTCAGAGTCATAAAAAATCATCATTTTTGATTCGGCTAAAATTTTGTAGGAAGACAAGAGGACATTTCAGAAGAGTTATTCCGTTGAAATTTTGCTAATAATGCTAATGGAAAAGTAATTAGAAGGATTCCAGAATTCTATAATATGGGACTCTACCATGGTGAGTACACTAAGTTGTTTTTCGCTCTAAAATCTTTAAATTAAACTCGATTTAGGAACGGAGACCGGATTTGTGTTCCAATTTTATCACACTACACATACATAACAACAGAACTGAGAAATTCAACCAAAAATTTCAAGCGACAAAAAAATTTGACCAAAATGTACAGGGTTAACTAAGGTACTTTTGGACCTTTCGCAATTAATTTCTATGAACTGGTGAGAGCTATGATGTTCTAGTATTTTTTTAAGAGTATAACTTGATGGTCCCTAAATCCTCAGCAAATTTGGCTATACTCGCATCAGCCATTTCCAAGAAAAAGGTGTCTGAATTTCCCAAAAACTGCAATTTCCAGCCACTTTTCAGAGTCATAAAAAATCATCATTTTTGATTCGGCTAAAATTTTGTAGGAAGACAAGAGGACATTTCAGAAGAGTTATTCCGTTGAAATTTTGCTAATAATGCTAATGGAAAAGTAATTAGAAGGATTCCAGAATTCTATAATATGGGACTCTACCATGGTGAGTACACTAAGTTGTTTTTCGCTCTAAAATCTTTAAATTAAACTCGATTTAGGAACGGAGACCGGATTTGTGTTCCAATTTTATCACACTACACATACATAACAACAGAACTGAGAAATTCAACCAAAAATTTCAAGCGACAAAAAAATTGACCAAAATGTACAGGGTTAACTAAGGTACTTTTGGACCTTTCGCAATTAATTTCTATGAACTGGTGAGAGCTATGATGTTCTAGTATTTTTTTAAGAGTATAACTTGATGGTCCCTAAATCCTCAGCAAATTTGGCTATACTCGCATCAGCCATTTCCAAGAAAAAGGTGTCTGAATTTCCCAAAAACTGCAATTTCCAGCCACTTTTCAGAGTCATAAAAAATCATCATTTTTGATTCGGCTAAAATTTTGTAGGAAGACAAGAGGACATTTCAGAAGAGTTATTCCGTTGAAATTTTGCTAATAATGCTAATGGAAAAGTAATTAGAAGGATTCCAGAATTCTATAATATGGGACTCTACCATGGTGAGTACACTAAGTTGTTTTTCGCTCTAAAATCTTTAAATTGAACTCGATTTAGGAACGGAGACCGGATTTGTGTTCCAATTTTATCACACTACACATACATAACAACAGAACTGAGAAATTCAACCAAAAATTTCAAGCGACAAAAAAATTGACCAAAATGTACAGGGTTAACTAAGGTACTTTTGGACCTTTCGCAATTAATTTCTATGAACTGGTGAGAGCTATGATGTTCTAGTATTTTTTTAAGAGTATAACTTGATGGTCCCTAAATCCTCAGCAAATTTGGCTATACTCGCATCAGCCATTTCCAAGAAAAAGGTGTCTGAATTTCCCAAAAACTGCAATTTCCAGCCACTTTTCAGAGTCATAAAAAATCATCATTTTTGATTCGGCTAAAATTTTGTAGGAAGACAAGAGGACATTTCAGAAGAGTTATTCCGTTGAAATTTTGCTAATAATGCTAATGGAAAAGTAATTAGAAGGATTCCAGAATTCTATAATATGGGACTCTACCATGGTGAGTACACTAAGTTGTTTTTCGCTCTAAAATCTTTAAATTAAACTCGATTTAGGAACGGAGACCGGATTTGTGTTCCAATTTTATCACACTACACATACATAACAACAGAACTGAGAAATTCAACCAAAAATTTCAAGCGACAAAAAAATTTGACCAAAATGTACAGGGTTAACTAAGGTACTTTTGGACCTTTCGCAATTAATTTCTATGAACTGGTGAGAGCTATGATGTTCTAGTATTTTTTTAAGAGTATAACTTGATGGTCCCTAAATCCTCAGCAAATTTGGCTATACTCGCATCAGCCATTTCCAAGAAAAAGGTGTCTGAATTTCCCAAAAACTGCAATTTCCAGCCACTTTTCAGAGTCATAAAAAATCATCATTTTTGATTCGGCTAAAACTTTGTAGGAAGACAAGAGGACATTTCAGAAGAGTTATTCCGTTGAAATTTTGCTAATAATGCTAATGGAAAAGTAATTAGAAGGATTCCAGAATTCTATAATATGGGACTCTACCATGGTGAGTACACTAAGTTGTTTTTCGCTCTAAAATCTTTAAATTAAACTCGATTTAGGAACGGAGACCGGATTTGTGTTCCAATTTTATCACACTACACATACATAACAACAGAACTGAGAAATTCAACCAAAAATTTCAAGCGACAAAAAAATTTGACCAAAATGTACAGGGTTAACTAAGGTACTTTTGGACCTTTCGCAATTAATTTCTATGAACTGGTGAGAGCTATGATGTTCTAGTATTTTTTTAAGAGTATAACTTGATGGTCCCTAAATCCGCAGCAAATTTGGCTATACTCGCATCAGCCATTTCCAAGAAAAAGGTGTCTGAATTTCCCAAAAACTGCAATTTCCAGCCACTTTTCAGAGTCATAAAAAATCATCATTTTTGATTCGGCTAAAATTTTGTAGGAAGACAAGAGGACATTTCAGAAGAGTTATTCCGTTGAAATTTTGCTAATAATGCTAATGGAAAAGTAATTAGAAGGATTCCAGAATTCTATAATATGGGACTCTACCATGGTGAGTACACTAAGTTGTTTTTCGCTCTAAAATCTTTAAATTAAACTCGATTTAGGAACGGAGACCGGATTTGTGTTCCAATTTTATCACACTACACATACATAACAACAGAACTGAGAAATTCAACCAAAAATTTCAAGCGACAAAAAAATTGACCAAAATGTACAGGGTTAACTAAGGTACTTTTGGACCTTTCGCAATTAATTTCTATGAACTGGTGAGAGCTATGATGTTCTAGTATTTTTTTAAGAGTATAACTTGATGGTCCCTAAATCCTCAGCAAATTTGGCTATACTCGCATCAGCCATTTCCAAGAAAAAGGTGTCTGAATTTCCCAAAAACTGCAATTTCCAGCCACTTTTCAGAGTCATAAAAAATCATCATTTTTGATTCGGCTAAAATTTTGTAGGAAGACAAGAGGACATTTCAGAAGAGTTATTCCGTTGAAATTTTGCTAATAATGCTAATGGAAAAGTAATTAGAAGGATTCCAGAATTCTATAATATGGGACTCTACCATGGTGAGTACACTAAGTTGTTTTTCGCTCTAAAATCTTTAAATTAAACTCGATTTAGGAACGGAGACCGGATTTGTGTTCCAATTTTATCACACTACACATACATAACAACAGAACTGAGAAATTCAACCAAAAATTTCAAGCGACAAAAAAATTTGACCAAAATGTACAGGGTTAACTAAGGTACTTTTGGACCTTTCGCAATTAATTTCTATGAACTGGTGAGAGCTATGATGTTCTAGTATTTTTTTAAGAGTATAACTTGATGGTCCCTAAATCCTCAGCAAATTTGGCTATACTCGCATCAGCCATTTCCAAGAAAAAGGTGTCTGAATTTCCCAAAAACTGCAATTTCCAGCCACTTTTCAGAGTCATAAAAAATCATCATTTTTGATTCGGCTAAAATTTTGTAGGAAGACAAGAGGACATTTCAGAAGAGTTATTCCGTTGAAATTTTGCTAATAATGCTAATGGAAAAGTAATTAGAAGGATTCCAGAATTCTATAATATGGGACTCTACCATGGTGAGTACACTAAGTTGTTTTTCGCTCTAAAATCTTTAAATTAAACTCGATTTAGGAACGGAGACCGGATTTGTGTTCCAATTTTATCACACTACACATACATAACAACAGAACTGAGAAATTCAACCAAAAATTTCAAGCGACAAAAAAATTGACCAAAATGTACAGGGTTAACTAAGGTACTTTTGGACCTTTCGCAATTAATTTCTATGAACTGGTGAGAGCTATGATGTTCTAGTATTTTTTTAAGAGTATAACTTGATGGTCCCTAAATCCTCAGCAAATTTGGCTATACTCGCATCAGCCATTTCCAAGAAAAAGGTGTCTGAATTTCCCAAAAACTGCAATTTCCAGCCACTTTTCAGAGTCATAAAAAATCATCATTTTTGATTCGGCTAAAATTTTGTAGGAAGACAAGAGGACATTTCAGAAGAGTTATTCCGTTGAAATTTTGCTAATAATGCTAATGGAAAAGTAATTAGAAGGATTCCAGAATTCTATAATATGGGACTCTACCATGGTGAGTACACTAAGTTGTTTTTCGCTCTAAAATCTTTAAATTGAACTCGATTTAGGAACGGAGACCGGATTTGTGTTCCAATTTTATCACACTACACATACATAACAACAGAACTGAGAAATTCAACCAAAAATTTCAAGCGACAAAAAAATTGACCAAAATGTACAGGGTTAACTAAGGTACTTTTGGACCTTTCGCAATTAATTTCTATGAACTGGTGAGAGCTATGATGTTCTAGTATTTTTTTAAGAGTATAACTTGATGGTCCCTAAATCCTCAGCAAATTTGGCTATACTCGCATCAGCCATTTCCAAGAAAAAGGTGTCTGAATTTCCCAAAAACTGCAATTTCCAGCCACTTTTCAGAGTCATAAAAAATCATCATTTTTGATTCGGCTAAAACTTTGTAGGAAGACAAGAGGACATTTCAGAAGAGTTATTCCGTTGAAATTTTGCTAATAATGCTAATGGAAAAGTAATTAGAAGGATTCCAGAATTCTATAATATGGGACTCTACCATGGTGAGTACACTAAGTTGTTTTTCGCTCTAAAATCTTTAAATTAAACTCGATTTAGGAACGGAGACCGGATTTGTGTTCCAATTTTATCACACTACACATACATAACAACAGAACTGAGAAATTCAACCAAAAATTTCAAGCGACAAAAAAATTTGACCAAAATGTACAGGGTTAACTAAGGTACTTTTGGACCTTTCGCAATTAATTTCTATGAACTGGTGAGAGCTATGATGTTCTAGTATTTTTTTAAGAGTATAACTTGATGGTCCCTAAATCCTCAGCAAATTTGGCTATACTCGCATCAGCCATTTCCAAGAAAAAGGTGTCTGAATTTCCCAAAAACTGCAATTTCCAGCCACTTTTCAGAGTCATAAAAAATCATCATTTTTGATTCGGCTAAAATTTTGTAGGAAGACAAGAGGACATTTCAGAAGAGTTATTCCGTTGAAATTTTGCTAATAATGCTAATGGAAAAGTAATTAGAAGGATTCCAGAATTCTATAATATGGGACTCTACCATGGTGAGTACACTAAGTTGTTTTTCGCTCTAAAATCTTTAAATTGAACTCGATTTAGGAACGGAGACCGGATTTGTGTTCCAATTTTATCACACTACACATACATAACAACAGAACTGAGAAATTCAACCAAAAATTTCAAGCGACAAAAAAATTGACCAAAATGTACAGGGTTAACTAAGGTACTTTTGGACCTTTCGCAATTAATTTCTATGAACTGGTGAGAGCTATGATGTTCTAGTATTCTTTTAAGAGTATAACTTGATGGTCCCTAAATCCTCAGCAAATTTGGCTATACTCGCATCAGCCATTTCCAAGAAAAAGGTGTCTGAATTTCCCAAAAACTGCAATTTCCAGCCACTTTTCAGAGTCATAAAAAATCATCATTTTTGATTCGGCTAAAATTTTGTAGGAAGACAAGAGGACATTTCAGAAGAGTTATTCCGTTGAAATTTTGCTAATAATGCTAATGGAAAAGTAATTAGAAGGATTCCAGAATTCTATAATATGGGACTCTACCATGGTGAGTACACTAAGTTGTTTTTCGCTCTAAAATCTTTAAATTAAACTCGATTTAGGAACGGAGACCGGATTTGTGTTCCAATTTTATCACACTACACATACATAACAACAGAACTGAGAAATTCAACCAAAAATTTCAAGCGACAAAAAAATTTGACCAAAATGTACAGGGTTAACTAAGGTACTTTTGGACCTTTCGCAATTAATTTCTATGAACTGGTGAGAGCTATGATGTTCTAGTATTTTTTTAAGAGTATAACTTGATGGTCCCTAAATCCTCAGCAAATTTGGCTATACTCGCATCAGCCATTTCCAAGAAAAAGGTGTCTGAATTTCCCAAAAACTGCAATTTCCAGCCACTTTTCAGAGTCATAAAAAATCATCATTTTTGATTCGGCTAAAATTTTGTAGGAAGACAAGAGGACATTTCAGAAGAGTTATTCCGTTGAAATTTTGCTAATAATGCTAATGGAAAAGTAATTAGAAGGATTCCAGAATTCTATAATATGGGACTCTACCATGGTGAGTACACTAAGTTGTTTTTCGCTCTAAAATCTTTAAATTAAACTCGATTTAGGAACGGAGACCGGATTTGTGTTCCAATTTTATCACACTACACATACATAACAACAGAACTGAGAAATTCAACCAAAAATTTCAAGCGACAAAAAAATTGACCAAAATGTACAGGGTTAACTAAGGTACTTTTGGACCTTTCGCAATTAATTTCTATGAACTGGTGAGAGCTATGATGTTCTAGTATTTTTTTAAGAGTATAACTTGATGGTCCCTAAATCCTCAGCAAATTTGGCTATACTCGCATCAGCCATTTCCAAGAAAAAGGTGTCTGAATTTCCCAAAAACTGCAATTTCCAGCCACTTTTCAGAGTCATAAAAAATCATCATTTTTGATTCGGCTAAAATTTTGTAGGAAGACAAGAGGACATTTCAGAAGAGTTATTCCGTTGAAATTTTGCTAATAATGCTAATGGAAAAGTAATTAGAAGGATTCCAGAATTCTATAATATGGGACTCTACCATGGTGAGTACACTAAGTTGTTTTTCGCTCTAAAATCTTTAAATTAAACTCGATTTAGGAACGGAGACCGGATTTGTGTTCCAATTTTATCACACTACACATACATAACAACAGAACTGAGAAATTCAACCAAAAATTTCAAGCGACAAAAAAATTTGACCAAAATGTACAGGGTTAACTAAGGTACTTTTGGACCTTTCGCAATTAATTTCTATGAACTGGTGAGAGCTATGATGTTCTAGTATTTTTTTAAGAGTATAACTTGATGGTCCCTAAATCCTCAGCAAATTTGGCTATACTCGCATCAGCCATTTCCAAGAAAAAGGTGTCTGAATTTCCCAAAAACTGCAATTTCCAGCCACTTTTCAGAGTCATAAAAAATCATCATTTTTGATTCGGCTAAAATTTTGTAGGAAGACAAGAGGACATTTCAGAAGAGTTATTCCGTTGAAATTTTGCTAATAATGCTAATGGAAAAGTAATTAGAAGGATTCCAGAATTCTATAATATGGGACTCTACCATGGTGAGTACACTAAGTTGTTTTTCGCTCTAAAATCTTTAAATTAAACTCGATTTAGGAACGGAGACCGGATTTGTGTTCCAATTTTATCACACTACACATACATAACAACAGAACTGAGAAATTCAACCAAAAATTTCAAGCGACAAAAAAATTGACCAAAATGTACAGGGTTAACTAAGGTACTTTTGGACCTTTCGCAATTAATTTCTATGAACTGGTGAGAGCTATGATGTTCTAGTATTTTTTTAAGAGTATAACTTGATGGTCCCTAAATCCTCAGCAAATTTGGCTATACTCGCATCAGCCATTTCCAAGAAAAAGGTGTCTGAATTTCCCAAAAACTGCAATTTCCAGCCACTTTTCAGAGTCATAAAAAATCATCATTTTTGATTCGGCTAAAATTTTGTAGGAAGACAAGAGGACATTTCAGAAGAGTTATTCCGTTGAAATTTTGCTAATAATGCTAATGGAAAAGTAATTAGAAGGATTCCAGAATTCTATAATATGGGACTCTACCATGGTGAGTACACTAAGTTGTTTTTCGCTCTAAAATCTTTAAATTAAACTCGATTTAGGAACGGAGACCGGATTTGTGTTCCAATT
Source organism: Brachyptera putata (assembly GCA_907164805.1). Classification (NCBI taxonomy): domain Eukaryota; kingdom Metazoa; phylum Arthropoda; class Insecta; order Plecoptera; family Taeniopterygidae; genus Brachyptera; species Brachyptera putata. Next base: position 20,376,982 of record OU015466.1, read on the forward strand.
TTATCACACTACACATACATAACAACAGAACTGAGAAATTCAACCAAAAATTTCAAGCGACAAAAAAATTTGACCAAAATGTACAGGGTTAACTAAGGTACTTTTGGACCTTTCGCATTAATTTCTATGAACTGGTGAGAGCTATGATGTTCTAGTATTTTTTTAAGAGTATAACTTGATGGTCCCTAAATCCTCAGCAAATTTGGCTATACTCGCATCAGCCATTTCCAAGAAAAAGGTGTCTGAATTTCCCAAAAACTGCAATTTCCAGCCACTTTTCAGAGTCATAAAAAATCATCATTTTTGATTCGGCTAAAATTTTGTAGGAAGACAAGAGGACATTTCAGAAGAGTTATTCCGTTGAAATTTTGCTAATAATGCTAATGGAAAAGTAATTAGAAGGATTCCAGAATTCTATAATATGGGACTCTACCATGGTGAGTACACTAAGTTGTTTTTCGCTCTAAAATCTTTAAATTAAACTCGATTTAGGAACGGAGACCGGATTTGTGTTCCAATTTTATCACACTACACATACATAACAACAGAACTGAGAAATTCAACCAAAAATTTCAAGCGACAAAAAAATTGACCAAAATGTACAGGGTTAACTAAGGTACTTTTGGACCTTTCGCAATTAATTTCTATGAACTGGTGAGAGCTATGATGTTCTAGTATTTTTTTAAGAGTATAACTTGATGGTCCCTAAATCCTCAGCAAATTTGGCTATACTCGCATCAGCCATTTCCAAGAAAAAGGTGTCTGAATTTCCCAAAAACTGCAATTTCCAGCCACTTTTCAGAGTCATAAAAAATCATCATTTTTGATTCGGCTAAAATTTTGTAGGAAGACAAGAGGACATTTCAGAAGAGTTATTCCGTTGAAATTTTGCTAATAATGCTAATGGAAAAGTAATTAGAAGGATTCCAGAATTCTATAATATGGGACTCTACCATGGTGAGTACACTAAGTTGTTTTTCGCTCTAAAATCTTTAAATTAAACTCGATTTAGGAACGGAGACCGGATTTGTGTTCCAATTTTATCACACTACACATACATAACAACAGAACTGAGAAATTCAACCAAAAATTTCAAGCGACAAAAAAATTTGACCAAAATGTACAGGGTTAACTAAGGTACTTTTGGACCTTTCGCAATTAATTTCTATGAACTGGTGAGAGCTATGATGTTCTAGTATTTTTTAAGAGTATAACTTGATGGTCCCTAAATCCTCAGCAAATTTGGCTATACTCGCATCAGCCATTTCCAAGAAAAAGGTGTCTGAATTTCCCAAAAACTGCAATTTCCAGCCACTTTTCAGAGTCATAAAAAATCATCATTTTTGATTCGGCTAAAATTTTGTAGGAAGACAAGAGGACATTTCAGAAGAGTTATTCCGTTGAAATTTTGCTAATAATGCTAATGGAAAAGTAATTAGAAGGATTCCAGAATTCTATAATATGGGACTCTACCATGGTGAGTACACTAAGTTGTTTTTCGCTCTAAAATCTTTAAATTAAACTCGATTTAGGAACGGAGACCGGATTTGTGTTCCAATTTTATCACACTACACATACATAACAACAGAACTGAGAAATTCAACCAAAAATTTCAAGCGACAAAAAAATTTGACCAAAATGTACAGGGTTAACTAAGGTACTTTTGGACCTTTCGCAATTAATTTCTATGAACTGGTGAGAGCTATGATGTTCTAGTATTTTTTTAAGAGTATAACTTGATGGTCCCTAAATCCTCAGCAAATTTGGCTATACTCGCATCAGCCATTTCCAAGAAAAAGGTGTCTGAATTTCCCAAAAACTGCAATTTCCAGCCACTTTTCAGAGTCATAAAAAATCATCATTTTTGATTCGGCTAAAATTTTGTAGGAAGACAAGAGGACATTTCAGAAGAGTTATTCCGTTGAAATTTTGCTAATAATGCTAATGGAAAAGTAATTAGAAGGATTCCAGAATTCTATAATATGGGACTCTACCATGGTGAGTACACTAAGTTGTTTTTCGCTCTAAAATCTTTAAATTAAACTCGATTTAGGAACGGAGACCGGATTTGTGTTCCAATTTTATCACACTACACATACATAACAACAGAACTGAGAAATTCAACCAAAAATTTCAAGCGACAAAAAAATTTGACCAAAATGTACAGGGTTAACTAAGGTACTTTTGGACCTTTCGCAATTAATTTCTATGAACTGGTGAGAGCTATGATGTTCTAGTATTTTTTTAAGAGTATAACTTGATGGTCCCTAAATCCTCAGCAAATTTGGCTATACTCGCATCAGCCATTTCCAAGAAAAAGGTGTCTGAATTTCCCAAAAACTGCAATTTCCAGCCACTTTTCAGAGTCATAAAAAATCATCATTTTTGATTCGGCTAAAATTTTGTAGGAAGACAAGAGGACATTTCAGAAGAGTTATTCCGTTGAAATTTTGCTAATAATGCTAATGGAAAAGTAATTAGAAGGATTCCAGAATTCTATAATATGGGACTCTACCATGGTGAGTACACTAAGTTGTTTTTCGCTCTAAAATCTTTAAATTAAACTCGATTTAGGAACGGAGACCGGATTTGTGTTCCAATTTTATCACACTACACATACATAACAACAGAACTGAGAAATTCAACCAAAAATTTCAAGCGACAAAAAAATTTGACCAAAATGTACAGGGTTAACTAAGGTACTTTTGGACCTTTCGCAATTAATTTCTATGAACTGGTGAGAGCTATGATGTTCTAGTATTTTTTTAAGAGTATAACTTGATGGTCCCTAAATCCTCAGCAAATTTGGCTATACTCGCATCAGCCATTTCCAAGAAAAAGGTGTCTGAATTTCCCAAAAACTGCAATTTCCAGCCACTTTTCAGAGTCATAAAAAATCATCATTTTTGATTCGGCTAAAATTTTGTAGGAAGACAAGAGGACATTTCAGAAGAGTTATTCCGTTGAAATTTTGCTAATAATGCTAATGGAAAAGTAATTAGAAGGATTCCAGAATTCTATAATATGGGACTCTACCATGGTGAGTACACTAAGTTGTTTTTCGCTCTAAAATCTTTAAATTAAACTCGATTTAGGAACGGAGACCGGATTTGTGTTCCAATTTTATCACACTACACATACATAACAACAGAACTGAGAAATTCAACCAAAAATTTCAAGCGACAAAAAAATTTGACCAAAATGTACAGGGTTAACTAAGGTACTTTTGGACCTTTCGCAATTAATTTCTATGAACTGGTGAGAGCTATGATGTTCTAGTATTTTTTTAAGAGTATAACTTGATGGTCCCTAAATCCTCAGCAAATTTGGCTATACTCGCATCAGCCATTTCCAAGAAAAAGGTGTCTGAATTTCCCAAAAACTGCAATTTCCAGCCACTTTTCAGAGTCATAAAAAATCATCATTTTTGATTCGGCTAAAATTTTGTAGGAAGACAAGAGGACATTTCAGAAGAGTTATTCCGTTGAAATTTTGCTAATAATGCTAATGGAAAAGTAATTAGAAGGATTCCAGAATTCTATAATATGGGACTCTACCATGGTGAGTACACTAAGTTGTTTTTCGCTCTAAAATCTTTAAATTAAACTCGATTTAGGAACGGAGACCGGATTTGTGTTCCAATTTTATCACACTACACATACATAACAACAGAACTGAGAAATTCAACCAAAAATTTCAAGCGACAAAAAAATTGACCAAAATGTACAGGGTTAACTAAGGTACTTTTGGACCTTTCGCAATTAATTTCTATGAACTGGTGAGAGCTATGATGTTCTAGTATTTTTTTAAGAGTATAACTTGATGGTCCCTAAATCCTCAGCAAATTTGGCTATACTCGCATCAGCCATTTCCAAGAAAAAGGTGTCTGAATTTCCCAAAAACTGCAATTTCCAGCCACTTTTCAGAGTCATAAAAAATCATCATTTTTGATTCGGCTAAAATTTTGTAGGAAGACAAGAGGACATTTCAGAAGAGTTATTCCGTTGAAATTTTGCTAATAATGCTAATGGAAAAGTAATTAGAAGGATTCCAGAATTCTATAATATGGGACTCTACCATGGTGAGTACACTAAGTTGTTTTTCGCTCTGAAATCTTTAAATTAAACTCGATTTAGGAACGGAGACCGGATTTGTGTTCCAATTTTATCACACTACACATACATAACAACAGAACTGAGAAATTCAACCAAAAATTTCAAGCGACAAAAAAATTTGACCAAAATGTACAGGGTTAACTAAGGTACTTTTGGACCTTTCGCAATTAATTTCTATGAACTGGTGAGAGCTATGATGTTCTAGTATTTTTTTAAGAGTATAACTTGATGGTCCCTAAATCCTCAGCAAATTTGGCTATACTCGCATCAGCCATTTCCAAGAAAAAGGTGTCTGAATTTCCCAAAAACTGCAATTTCCAGCCACTTTTCAGAGTCATAAAAAATCATCATTTTTGATTCGGCTAAAATTTTGTAGGAAGACAAGAGGACATTTCAGAAGAGTTATTCCGTTGAAATTTTGCTAATAATGCTAATGGAAAAGTAATTAGAAGGATTCCAGAATTCTATGATATGGGACTCTACCATGGTGAGTACACTAAGTTGTTTTTCGCTCTAAAATCTTTAAATTAAACTCGATTTAGGAACGGAGACCGGATTTGTGTTCCAATTTTATCACACTACACATACATAACAACAGAACTGAGAAATTCAACCAAAAATTTCAAGCGACAAAAAAATTTGACCAAAATGTACAGGGTTAACTAAGGTACTTTTGGACCTTTCGCAATTAATTTCTATGAACTGGTGAGAGCTATGATGTTCTAGTATTTTTTTAAGAGTATAACTTGATGGTCCCTAAATCCTCAGCAAATTTGGCTATACTCGCATCAGCCATTTCCAAGAAAAAGGTGTCTGAATTTCCCAAAAACTGCAATTTCCAGCCACTTTTCAGAGTCATAAAAAATCATCATTTTTGATTCGGCTAAAATTTTGTAGGAAGACAAGAGGACATTTCAGAAGAGTTATTCCGTTGAAATTTTGCTAATAATGCTAATGGAAAAGTAATTAGAAGGATTCCAGAATTCTATGATATGGGACTCTACCATGGTGAGTACACTAAGTTGTTTTTCGCTCTAAAATCTTTAAATTAAACTCGATTTAGGAACGGAGACCGGATTTGTGTTCCAATTTTATCACACTACACATACATAACAACAGAACTGAGAAATTCAACCAAAAATTTCAAGCGACAAAAAAATTTGACCAAAATGTACAGGGTTAACTAAGGTACTTTTGGACCTTTCGCAATTAATTTCTATGAACTGGTGAGAGCTATGATGTTCTAGTATTTTTTTAAGAGTATAACTTGATGGTCCCTAAATCCTCAGCAAATTTGGCTATACTCGCATCAGCCATTTCCAAGAAAAAGGTGTCTGAATTTCCCAAAAACTGCAATTTCCAGCCACTTTTCAGAGTCATAAAAAATCATCATTTTTGATTCGGCTAAAATTTTGTAGGAAGACAAGAGGACATTTCAGAAGAGTTATTCCGTTGAAATTTTGCTAATAATGCTAATGGAAAAGTAATTAGAAGGATTCCAGAATTCTATAATATGGGACTCTACCATGGTGAGTACACTAAGTTGTTTTTCGCTCTAAAATCTTTAAATTAAACTCGATTTAGGAACGGAGACCGGATTTGTGTTCCAATTTTATCACACTACACATACATAACAACAGAACTGAGAAATTCAACCAAAAATTTCAAGCGACAAAAAAATTTGACCAAAATGTACAGGGTTAACTAAGGTACTTTTGGACCTTTCGCAATTAATTTCTATGAACTGGTGAGAGCTATGATGTTCTAGTATTTTTTTAAGAGTATAACTTGATGGTCCCTAAATCCTCAGCAAATTTGGCTATACTCGCATCAGCCATTTCCAAGAAAAAGGTGTCTGAATTTCCCAAAAACTGCAATTTCCAGCCACTTTTCAGAGTCATAAAAAATCATCATTTTTGATTCGGCTAAAATTTTGTAGGAAGACAAGAGGACATTTCAGAAGAGTTATTCCGTTGAAATTTTGCTAATAATGCTAATGGAAAAGTAATTAGAAGGATTCCAGAATTCTATAATATGGGACTCTACCATGGTGAGTACACTAAGTTGTTTTTCGCTCTAAAATCTTTAAATTAAACTCGATTTAGGAACGGAGACCGGATTTGTGTTCCAATTTTATCACACTACACATACATAACAACAGAACTGAGAAATTCAACCAAAAATTTCAAGCGACAAAAAAATTTGACCAAAATGTACAGGGTTAACTAAGGTACTTTTGGACCTTTCGCAATTAATTTCTATGAACTGGTGAGAGCTATGATGTTCTAGTATTTTTTTAAGAGTATAACTTGATGGTCCCTAAATCCGCAGCAAATTTGGCTATACTCGCATCAGCCATTTCCAAGAAAAAGGTGTCTGAATTTCCCAAAAACTGCAATTTCCAGCCACTTTTCAGAGTCATAAAAAATCATCATTTTTGATTCGGCTAAAACTTTGTAGGAAGACAAGAGGACATTTCAGAAGAGTTATTCCGTTGAAATTTTGCTAATAATGCTAATGGAAAAGTAATTAGAAGGATTCCAGAATTCTATAATATGGGACTCTACCATGGTGAGTACACTAAGTTGTTTTTCGCTCTAAAATCTTTAAATTAAACTCGATTTAGGAACGGAGACCGGATTTGTGTTCCAATTTTATCACACTACACATACATAACAACAGAACTGAGAAATTCAACCAAAAATTTCAAGCGACAAAAAAATTTGACCAAAATGTACAGGGTTAACTAAGGTACTTTTGGACCTTTCGCAATTAATTTCTATGAACTGGTGAGAGCTATGATGTTCTAGTATTTTTTTAAGAGTATAACTTGATGGTCCCTAAATCCTCAGCAAATTTGGCTATACTCGCATCAGCCATTTCCAAGAAAAAGGTGTCTGAATTTCCCAAAAACTGCAATTTCCAGCCACTTTTCAGAGTCATAAAAAATCATCATTTTTGATTCGGCTAAAATTTTGTAGGAAGACAAGAGGACATTTCAGAAGAGTTATTCCGTTGAAATTTTGCTAATAATGCTAATGGAAAAGTAATTAGAAGGATTCCAGAATTCTATAATATGGGACTCTACCATGGTGAGTACACTAAGTTGTTTTTCGCTCTAAAATCTTTAAATTAAACTCGATTTAGGAACGGAGACCGGATTTGTGTTCCAATTTTATCACACTACACATACATAACAACAGAACTGAGAAATTCAACCAAAAATTTCAAGCGACAAAAAAATTTGACCAAAATGTACAGGGTTAACTAAGGTACTTTTGGACCTTTCGCAATTAATTTCTATGAACTGGTGAGAGCTATGATGTTCTAGTATTTTTTTAAGAGTATAACTTGATGGTCCCTAAATCCTCAGCAAATTTGGCTATACTCGCATCAGCCATTTCCAAGAAAAAGGTGTCTGAATTTCCCAAAAACTGCAATTTCCAGCCACTTTTCAGAGTCATAAAAAATCATCATTTTTGATTCGGCTAAAATTTTGTAGGAAGACAAGAGGACATTTCAGAAGAGTTATTCCGTTGAAATTTTGCTAATAATGCTAATGGAAAAGTAATTAGAAGGATTCCAGAATTCTATAATATGGGACTCTACCATGGTGAGTACACTAAGTTGTTTTTCGCTCTAAAATCTTTAAATTAAACTCGATTTAGGAACGGAGACCGGATTTGTGTTCCAATTTTATCACACTACACATACATAACAACAGAACTGAGAAATTCAACCAAAAATTTCAAGCGACAAAAAAATTTGACCAAAATGTACAGGGTTAACTAAGGTACTTTTGGACCTTTCGCAATTAATTTCTATGAACTGGTGAGAGCTATGATGTTCTAGTATTTTTTTAAGAGTATAACTTGATGGTCCCTAAATCCTCAGCAAATTTGGCTATACTCGCATCAGCCATTTCCAAGAAAAAGGTGTCTGAATTTCCCAAAAACTGCAATTTCCAGCCACTTTTCAGAGTCATAAAAAATCATCATTTTTGATTCGGCTAAAATTTTGTAGGAAGACAAGAGGACATTTCAGAAGAGTTATTCCGTTGAAATTTTGCTAATAATGCTAATGGAAAAGTAATTAGAAGGATTCCAGAATTCTATAATATGGGACTCTACCATGGTGAGTACACTAAGTTGTTTTTCGCTCTAAAATCTTTAAATTAAACTCGATTTAGGAACGGAGACCGGATTTGTGTTCCAATTTTATCACACTACACATACATAACAACAGAACTGAGAAATTCAACCAAAAATTTCAAGCGACAAAAAAATTTGACCAAAATGTACAGGGTTAACTAAGGTACTTTTGGACCTTTCGCAATTAATTTCTATGAACTGGTGAGAGCTATGATGTTCTAGTATTTTTTTAAGAGTATAACTTGATGGTCCCTAAATCCTCAGCAAATTTGGCTATACTCGCATCAGCCATTTCCAAGAAAAAGGTGTCTGAATTTCCCAAAAACTGCAATTTCCAGCCACTTTTCAGAGTCATAAAAAATCATCATTTTTGATTCGGCTAAAATTTTGTAGGAAGACAAGAGGACATTTCAGAAGAGTTATTCCGTTGAAATTTTGCTAATAATGCTAATGGAAAAGTAATTAGAAGGATTCCAGAATTCTATAATATGGGACTCTACCATGGTGAGTACACTAAGTTGTTTTTCGCTCTAAAATCTTTAAATTAAACTCGATTTAGGAACGGAGACCGGATTTGTGTTCCAATTTTATCACACTACACATACATAACAACAGAACTGAGAAATTCAACCAAAAATTTCAAGCGACAAAAAAATTTGACCAAAATGTACAGGGTTAACTAAGGTACTTTTGGACCTTTCGCAATTAATTTCTATGAACTGGTGAGAGCTATGATGTTCTAGTATTTTTTTAAGAGTATAACTTGATGGTCCCTAAATCCTCAGCAAATTTGGCTATACTCGCATCAGCCATTTCCAAGAAAAAGGTGTCTGAATTTCCCAAAAACTGCAATTTCCAGCCACTTTTCAGAGTCATAAAAAATCATCATTTTTGATTCGGCTAAAATTTTGTAGGAAGACAAGAGGACATTTCAGAAGAGTTATTCCGTTGAAATTTTGCTAATAATGCTAATGGAAAAGTAGTTAGAAGGATTCCAGAATTCTATAATATGGGACTCTACCATGGTGAGTACACTAAGTTGTTTTTCGCTCTAAAATCTTTAAATTAAACTCGATTTAGGAACGGAGACCGGATTTGTGTTCCAATTTTATCACACTACACATACATAACAACAGAACTGAGAAATTCAACCAAAAATTTCAAGCGACAAAAAAAATTGACCAAAATGTACAGGGTTAACTAAGGTACTTTTGGACCTTTCGCAATTAATTTCTATGAACTGGTGAGAGCTATGATGTTCTAGTATTTTTTTAAGAGTATAACTTGATGGTCCCTAAATCCTCAGCAAATTTGGCTATACTCGCATCAGCCATTTCCAAGAAAAAGGTGTCTGAATTTCCCAAAAACTGCAATTTCCAGCCACTTTTCAGAGTCATAAAAAATCATCATTTTTGATTCGGCTAAAATTTTGTAGGAAGACAAGAGGACATTTCAGAAGAGTTATTCCGTTGAAATTTTGCTAATAATGCTAATGGAAAAGTAATTAGAAGGATTCCAGAATTCTATAATATGGGACTCTACCATGGTGAGTACACTAAGTTGTTTTTCGCTCTAAAATCTTTAAATTAAACTCGATTTAGGAACGGAGACCGGATTTGTGTTCCAATTTTATCACACTACACATACATAACAACAGAACTGAGAAATTCAACCAAAAATTTCAAGCGACAAAAAAATTTGACCAAAATGTACAGGGTTAACTAAGGTACTTTTGGACCTTTCGCAATTAATTTCTATGAACTGGTGAGAGCTATGATGTTCTAGTATTTTTTTAAGAGTATAACTTGATGGTCCCTAAATCCTCAGCAAATTTGGCTATACTCGCATCAGCCATTTCCAAGAAAAAGGTGTCTGAATTTCCCAAAAACTGCAATTTCCAGCCACTTTTCAGAGTCATAAAAAATCATCATTTTTGATTCGGCTAAAATTTTGTAGGAAGACAAGAGGACATTTCAGAAGAGTTATTCCGTTGAAATTTTGCTAATAATGCTAATGGAAAAGTAATTAGAAGGATTCCAGAATTCTATAATATGGGACTCTACCATGGTGAGTACACTAAGTTGTTTTTCGCTCTAAAATCTTTAAATTAAACTCGATTTAGGAACGGAGACCGGATTTGTGTTCCAATTTTATCACACTACACATACATAACAACAGAACTGAGAAATTCAACCAAAAATTTCAAGCGACAAAAAATTTGACCAAAATGTACAGGGTTAACTAAGGTACTTTTGGACCTTTCGCAATTAATTTCTATGAACTGGTGAGAGCTATGATGTTCTAGTATTTTTTTAAGAGTATAACTTGATGGTCCCTAAATCCTCAGCAAATTTGGCTATACTCGCATCAGCCATTTCCAAGAAAAAGGTGTCTGAATTACCCAAAAACTGCAATTTCCAGCCACTTTTCAGAGTCATAAAAAATCATCATTTTTGATTCGGCTAAAATTTTGTAGGAAGACAAGAGGACATTTCAGAAGAGTTATTCCGTTGAAATTTTGCTAATAATGCTAATGGAAAAGTAATTAGAAGGATTCCAGAATTCTATAATATGGGACTCTACCATGGTGAGTACACTAAGTTGTTTTTCGCTCTAAAATCTTTAAATTAAACTCGATTTAGGAACGGAGACCGGATTTGTGTTCCAATTTTATCACACTACACATACATAACAACAGAACTGAGAAATTCAACCAAAAATTTCAAGCGACAAAAAAATTTGACCAAAATGTACAGGGTTAACTAAGGTACTTTTGGACCTTTCGCAATTAATTTCTATGAACTGGTGAGAGCTATGATGTTCTAGTATTTTTTTAAGAGTATAACTTGATGGTCCCTAAATCCTCAGCAAATTTGGCTATACTCGCATCAGCCATTTCCAAGAAAAAGGTGTCTGAATTTCCCAAAAACTGCAATTTCCAGCCACTTTTCAGAGTCATAAAAAATCATCATTTTTGATTCGGCTAAAATTTTGTAGGAAGACAAGAGGACATTTCAGAAGAGTTATTCCGTTGAAATTTTGCTAATAATGCTAATGGAAAAGTAATTAGAAGGATTCCAGAATTCTATAATATGGGACTCTACCATGGTGAGTACACTAAGTTGTTTTTCGCTCTAAAATCTTTAAATTAAACTCGATTTAGGAACGGAGACCGGATTTGTGTTCCAATTTTATCACACTACACATACATAACAACAGAACTGAGAAATTCAACCAAAAATTTCAAGCGACAAAAAAATTTGACCAAAATGTACAGGGTTAACTAAGGTACTTTTGGACCTTTCGCAATTAATTTCTATGAACTGGTGAGAGCTATGATGTTCTAGTATTTTTTTAAGAGTATAACTTGATGGTCCCTAAATCCTCAGCAAATTTGGCTATACTCGCATCAGCCATTTCCAAGAAAAAGGTGTCTGAATTTCCCAAAAACTGCAATTTCCAGCCACTTTTCAGAGTCATAAAAATCATCATTTTTGATTCGGCTAAAATTTTGTAGGAAGACAAGAGGACATTTCAGAAGAGTTATTCCGTTGAAATTTTGCTAATAATGCTAATGGAAAAGTAATTAGAAGGATTCCAGAATTCTATAATATGGGACTCTACCATGGTGAGTACACTAAGTTGTTTTTCGCTCTAAAATCTTTAAATTAAACTCGATTTAGGAACGGAGACCGGATTTGTGTTCCAATTTTATCACACTACACATACATAACAACAGAACTGAGAAATTCAACCAAAAATTTCAAGCGACAAAAAAATTTGACCAAAAGGTACAGGGTTAACTAAGGTACTTTTGGACCTTTCGCAATTAATTTCTATGAACTGGTGAGAGCTATGATGTTCTAGTATTTTTTTAAGAGTATAACTTGATGGTCCCTAAATCCTCAGCAAATTTGGCTATACTCGCATCAGCCATTTCCAAGAAAAAGGTGTCTGAATTTCCCAAAAACTGCAATTTCCAGCCACTTTTCAGAGTCATAAAAAATCATCATTTTTGATTCGGCTAAAATTTTGTAGGAAGACAAGAGGACATTTCAGAAGAGTTATTCCGTTGAAATTTTGCTAATAATGCTAATGGAAAAGTAATTAGAAGGATTCCAGAATTCTATAATATGGGACTCTACCATGGTGAGTACACTAAGTTGTTTTTCGCTCTAAAATCTTTAAATTAAACTCGATTTAGGAACGGAGACCGGATTTGTGTTCCAATTTTATCACACTACACATACATAACAACAGAACTGAGAAATTCAACCAAAAATTTCAAGCGACAAAAAAATTTGACCAAAATGTACAGGGTTAACTAAGGTACTTTTGGACCTTTCGCAATTAATTTCTATGAACTGGTGAGAGCTATGATGTTCTAGTATTTTTTTAAGAGTATAACTTGATGGTCCCTAAATCCGCAGCAAATTTGGCTATACTCGCATCAGCCATTTCCAAGAAAAAGGTGTCTGAATTTCCCAAAAACTGCAATTTCCAGCCACTTTTCAGAGTCATAAAAAATCATCATTTTTGATTCGGCTAAAACTTTGTAGGAAGACAAGAGGACATTTCAGAAGAGTTATTCCGTTGAAATTTTGCTAATAATGCTAATGGAAAAGTAATTAGAAGGATTCCAGAATTCTATAATATGGGACTCTACCATGGTGAGTACACTAAGTTGTTTTTCGCTCTAAAATCTTTAAATTAAACTCGATTTAGGAACGGAGACCGGATTTGTGTTCCAATTTTATCACACTACACATACATAACAACAGAACTGAGAAATTCAACCAAAAATTTCAAGCGACAAAAAATATTGACCAAAATGTACAGGGTTAACTAAGGTACTTTTGGACCTTTCGCAATTAATTTCTATGAACTGGTGAGAGCTATGATGTTCTAGTATTTTTTTAAGAGTATAACTTGATGGTCCCTAAATCCTCAGCAAATTTGGCTATACTCGCATCAGCCATTTCCAAGAAAAAGGTGTCTGAATTTCCCAAAAACTGCAATTTCCAGCCACTTTTCAGAGTCATAAAAAATCATCATTTTTGATTCGGCTAAAATTTTGTAGGAAGACAAGAGGACATTTCAGAAGAGTTATTCCGTTGAAATTTTGCTAATAATGCTAATGGAAAAGTAATTAGAAGGATTCCAGAATTCTATAATATGGGACTCTACCATGGTGAGTACACTAAGTTGTTTTTCGCTCTAAAATCTTTAAATTAAACTCGATTTAGGAACGGAGACCGGATTTGTGTTCCAATTTTATCACACTACACATACATAACAACAGAACTGAGAAATTCAACCAAAATTTCAAGCGACAAAAAATTTGACCAAAATGTACAGGGTTAACTAAGGTACTTTTGGACCTTTCGCAATTAATTTCTATGAACTGGTGAGAGCTATGATGTTCTAGTATTTTTTTAAGAGTATAACTTGATGGTCCCTAAATCCTCAGCAAATTTGGCTATACTCGCATCAGCCATTTCCAAGAAAAAGGTGTCTGAATTTCCCAAAAACTGCAATTTCCAGCCACTTTTCAGAGTCATAAAAAATCATCATTTTTGATTCGGCTAAAATTTTGTAGGAAGACAAGAGGACATTTCAGAAGAGTTATTCCGTTGAAATTTTGCTAATAATGCTAATGGAAAAGTAATTAGAAGGATTCCAGAATTCTATAATATGGGACTCTACCATGGTGAGTACACTAAGTTGTTTTTCGCTCTAAAATCTTTAAATTAAACTCGATTTAGGAACGGAGACCGGATTTGTGTTCCAATTTTATCACACTACACATACATAACAACAGAACTGAGAAATTCAACCAAAATTTCAAGCGACAAAAAATTTGACCAAAATGTACAGGGTTAACTAAGGTACTTTTGGACCTTTCGCAATTAATTTCTATGAACTGGTGAGAGCTATGATGTTCTAGTATTTTTTTAAGAGTATAACTTGATGGTCCCTAAATCCTCAGCAAATTTGGCTATACTCGCATCAGCCATTTCCAAGAAAAAGGTGTCTGAATTCCCAAAAACTGCAATTTCCAGCCACTTTTCAGAGTCATAAAAAATCATCATTTTTGATTCGGCTAAAATTTTGTAGGAAGACAAGAGGACATTTCAGAAGAGTTATTCCGTTGAAATTTTGCTAATAATGCTAATGGAAAAGTAATTAGAAGGATTCCAGAATTCTATAATATGGGACTCTACCATGGTGAGTACACTAAGTTGTTTTTCGCTCTAAAATCTTTAAATTAAACTCGATTTAGGAACGGAGACCGGATTTGTGTTCCAATTTTATCACACTACACATACATAACAACAGAACTGAGAAATTCAACCAAAAATTTCAAGCGACAAAAAAATTTGACCAAAATGTACAGGGTTAACTAAGGTACTTTTGGACCTTTCGCAATTAATTTCTATGAACTGGTGAGAGCTATGATGTTCTAGTATTTTTTTAAGAGTATAACTTGATGGTCCCTAAATCCTCAGCAAATTTGGCTATACTCGCATCAGCCATTTCCAAGAAAAAGGTGTCTGAATTTCCCAAAAACTGCAATTTCCAGCCACTTTTCAGAGTCATAAAAAATCATCATTTTTGATTCGGCTAAAATTTTGTAGGAAGACAAGAGGACATTTCAGAAGAGTTATTCCGTTGAAATTTTGCTAATAATGCTAATGGAAAAGTAATTAGAAGGATTCCAGAATTCTATAATATGGGACTCTACCATGGTGAGTACACTAAGTTGTTTTTCGCTCTAAAATCTTTAAATTAAACTCGATTTAGGAACGGAGACCGGATTTGTGTTCCAATTTTATCACACTACACATACATAACAACAGAACTGAGAAATTCAACCAAAAATTTCAAGCGACAAAAAATTTGACCAAAATGTACAGGGTTAACTAAGGTACTTTTGGACCTTTCGCAATTAATTTCTATGAACTGGTGAGAGCTATGATGTTCTAGTATTTTTTTAAGAGTATAACTTGATGGTCCCTAAATCCTCAGCAAATTTGGCTATACTCGCATCAGCCATTTCCAAGAAAAAGGTGTCTGAATTTCCCAAAAACTGCAATTTCCAGCCACTTTTCAGAGTCATAAAAAATCATCAATTTTGATTCGGCTAAAATTTTGTAGGAAGACAAGAGGACATTTCAGAAGAGTTATTCCGTTGAAATTGTGCTAATAATGCTAATGGAAAAGTAATTAGAAGGATTCCAGAATTCTATAATATGGGACTCTACCATGGTGAGTACACTAAGTTGTTTTTCGCTCTAAAATCTTTAAATTAAACTCGATTTAGGAACGGAGACCGGATTTGTGTTCCAATTTTATCACACTACACATACATAACAACAGAACTGAGAAATTCAACCAAAAATTTCAAGCGACAAAAAATTTGACCAAAATGTACAGGGTTAACTAAGGTACTTTTGGACCTTTCGCAATTAATTTCTATGAACTGGTGAGAGCTATGATGTTCTAGTATTTTTTTAAGAGTATAACTTGATGGTCCCTAAATCCTCAGCAAATTTGGCTATACTCGCATCAGCCATTTCCAAGAAAAAGGTGTCTGAATTTCCCAAAAACTGCAATTTCCAGCCACTTTTCAGAGTCATAAAAATCATCATTTTTGATTCGGCTAAAATTTTGTAGGAAGACAAGAGGACATTTCAGAAGAGTTATTCCGTTGAAATTTTGCTAATAATGCTAATGGAAAAGTAATTAGAAGGATTCCAGAATTCTATAATATGGGACTCTACCATGGTGAGTACACTAAGTTGTTTTTCGCTCTAAAATCTTTAAATTAAACTCGATTTAGGAACGGAGACCGGATTTGTGTTCCAATTTTATCACACTACACATACATAACAACAGAACTGAGAAATTCAACCAAAATTTCAAGCGACAAAAAATTTGACCAAAATGTACAGGGTTAACTAAGGTACTTTTGGACCTTTCGCAATTAATTTCTATGAACTGGTGAGAGCTATGATGTTCTAGTATTTTTTTAAGAGTATAACTTGATGGTCCCTAAATCCTCAGCAAATTTGGCTATACTCGCATCAGCCATTTCCAAGAAAAAGGTGTCTGAATTTCCCAAAAACTGCAATTTCCAGCCACTTTTCAGAGTCATAAAAAATCATCATTTTTGATTCGGCTAAAATTTTGTAGGAAGACAAGAGGACATTTCAGAAGAGTTATTCCGTTGAAATTTTGCTAATAATGCTAATGGAAAAGTAATTAGAAGGATTCCAGAATTCTATAATATGGGACTCTACCATGGTGAGTACACTAAGTTGTTTTTCGCTCTAAAATCTTTAAATTAAACTCGATTTAGGAACGGAGACCGGATTTGTGTTCCAATTTTATCACACTACACATACATAACAACAGAACTGAGAAATTCAACCAAAAATTTCAAGCGACAAAAAAATTTGACCAAAATGTACAGGGTTAACTAAGGTACTTTTGGACCTTTCGCAATTAATTTCTATGAACTGGTGAGAGCTATGATGTTCTAGTATTTTTTTAAGAGTATAACTTGATGGTCCCTAAATCCTCAGCAAATTTGGCTATACTCGCATCAGCCATTTCCAAGAAAAAGGTGTCTGAATTTCCCAAAAACTGCAATTTCCAGCCACTTTTCAGAGTCATAAAAATCATCATTTTTGATTCGGCTAAAATTTTGTAGGAAGACAAGAGGACATTTCAGAAGAGTTATTCCGTTGAAATTTTGCTAATAATGCTAATGGAAAAGTAATTAGAAGGATTCCAGAATTCTATAATATGGGACTCTACCATGGTGAGTACACTAAGTTGTTTTTCGCTCTAAAATCTTTAAATTAAACTCGATTTAGGAACGGAGACCGGATTTGTGTTCCAATTTTATCACACTACACATACATAACAACAGAACTGAGAAATTCAACCAAAATTTCAAGCGACAAAAAATTTGACCAAAATGTACAGGGTTAACTAAGGTACTTTTGGACCTTTCGCAATTAATTTCTATGAACTGGTGAGAGCTATGATGTTCTAGTATTTTTTTAAGAGTATAACTTGATGGTCCCTAAATCCTCAGCAAATTTGGCTATACTCGCATCAGCCATTTCCAAGAAAAAGGTGTCTGAATTTCCCAAAAACTGCAATTTCCAGCCACTTTTCAGAGTCATAAAAAATCATCATTTTTGATTCGGCTAAAATTTTGTAGGAAGACAAGAGGACATTTCAGAAGAGTTATTCCGTTGAAATTTTGCTAATAATGCTAATGGAAAAGTAATTAGAAGGATTCCAGAATTCTATAATATGGGACTCTACCATGGTGAGTACACTAAGTTGTTTTTCGCTCTAAAATCTTTAAATTAAACTCGATTTAGGAACGGAGACCGGATTTGTGTTCCAATTTTATCACACTACACATACATAACAACAGAACTGAGAAATTCAACCAAAAATTTCAAGCGACAAAAAATTTGACCAAAATGTACAGGGTTAACTAAGGTACTTTTGGACCTTTCGCAATTAATTTCTATGAACTGGTGAGAGCTATGATGTTCTAGTATTTTTTTAAGAGTATAACTTGATGGTCCCTAAATCCTCAGCAAATTTGGCTATACTCGCATCAGCCATTTCCAAGAAAAAGGTGTCTGAATTTCCCAAAAACTGCAATTTCCAGCCACTTTTCAGAGTCATAAAAATCATCATTTTTGATTCGGCTAAAATTTTGTAGGAAGACAAGAGGACATTTCAGAAGAGTTATTCCGTTGAAATTTTGCTAATAATGCTAATGGAAAAGTAATTAGAAGGATTCCAGAATTCTATAATATGGGACTCTACCATGGTGAGTACACTAAGTTGTTTTTCGCTCTAAAATCTTTAAATTAAACTCGATTTAGGAACGGAGACCGGATTTGTGTTCCAATTTTATCACACTACACATACATAACAACAGAACTGAGAAATTCAATCAAAAATTTCAAGCGTCAAAAAAATTTGACCAAAATGTACAGGGTTAACTAAGGTACTTTTGGACCTTTCGCAATTAATTTCTATGAACTGGTGGGAGCTATGATGTTCTAGTATTTTTTTAAGAGTATAACTTGATGGTCCCTAAATCCTCAGCAAATTTGGCTATACTCGCATCAGCCATTTCCAAGAAAAAGGTGTCTGAATTTCCCAAAAACTGCAATTTCCAGCCACTTTTCAGAGTCATAAAAAATCATCATTTTTGATTCGGCTAAAATTTTGTAGGAAGACAAGAGGACATTTCAGAAGAGTTATTCCGTTGAAATTTTGCTAATAATGCTAATGGAAAAGTAATTAGAAGGATTCCAGAATTCTATAATATGTGACTCTACCATGGTGAGTACACTAAGTTGTTTTTCGCTCTAAAATCTTTAAATTAAACTCGATTTAGGAACGGAGACCGGATTTGTGTTCCAATTTTATCACACTACACATACATAACAACAGAACTGAGAAATTCAACCAAAAATTTCAAGCGGCAAAAAATTTGACCAAATGTACAGGGTTAACTAAGGTACTTTTGGACCTTTCGCAATTAATTTCTATGAACTGGTGAGAGCTATGATGTTCTAGTATTTTTTTAAGAGTATAACTTGATGGTCCCTGAATCCTCAGCAAATTTGGCTATACTCGCATCAGCCATTTCCAAGAAAAAGGTGTCTGAATTTCCCAAAAACTGCAATTTCCAGCCACTTTTCAGAGTCATAAAAATCATCATTTTTGATTCGGCTAAAATTTTGTAGGAAGACAAGAGGACATTTCAGAAGAGTTATTCCGTTGAAATTTTGCTAATAATGCTAATGGAAAAGTAATTAGAAGGATTCCAGAATTCTATAATATGGGACTCTACCATGGTGAGTACACTAAGTTGTTTTTCGCTCTAAAATCTTCAAATTAAACTCGATTTAGGAACGGAGACCGGATTTGTGTTCCAATTTTATCACACTACACATACATAACAACAGAACTGAGAAATTCAACCAAAATTTCAAGCGACAAAAAATTTGACCAAAATGTACAGGGTTAACTAAGGTACTTTTGGACCTTTCGCAATTAATTTCTATGAACTGGTGAGAGCTATGATGTTCTAGTATTTTTTTAAGAGTATAACTTGATGGTCCCTAAATCCTCAGCAAATTTGGCTATACTCGCATCAGCCATTTCCAAGAAAAAGGTGTCTGAATTCCCAAAAACTGCAATTTCCAGCCACTTTTCAGAGTCATAAAAATCATCATTTTTGATTCGGCTAAAATTTTGTAGGAAGACAAGAGGACATTTCAGAACAGTTATTCCGTTGAAATTTTGCTAATAATGCTAATGGAAAAGTAATTAGAAGGATTCCAGAATTCTATAATATGGGACTCTACCATGGTGAGTACACTAAGTTGTTTTTCGCTCTAAAATCTTTAAATTAAACTCGATTTAGGAACGGAGACCGGATTTGTGTTCCAATTTTATCACACTACACATACATAACAACAGAACTGAGAAATTCAACCAAAAATTTCAAGCGACAAAAAATTTGACCAAATGTACAGGGTTAACTAAGGTACTTTTGGACCTTTCGCAATTAATTTCTATGAACTGGTGAGAGCTATGATGTTCTAGTATTTTTTTAAGAGTATAACTTGATGGTCCCTAAATCCTCAGCAAATTTGGCTATACTCGCATCAGCCATTTCCAAGAAAAAGGTGTCTGAATTTCCCAAAAACTGCAATTTCCAGCCACTTTTCAGAGTCATAAAAATTCATCATTTTTGATTCGGCTAAAATTCTGTAGGAAGACAAAAGGACATTTCAGAAGAGTTATTCCGTTGAAATCTTGCTAATAATGCTAATGGAAAAGTAATTAGAAGGATTCCAGAATTCTATAATATAGGACTCTACCACAGTGAATTTAGTTGAAAAGTCTTTTTCGCTCTAAAATCTTTAAATTAAACTCAATTTTGAAACGGAGACCGGATTTGGGTTCCAATTTGATCACACTACACATACATAACAACAGAACTGAGAAATTCTCAGAAATTCTTCAAGAAATTTTTCAGAACTCAGCAAATTTGGCTATACTCGCATCAGCCATTTCCAAGAAAAAGGTGTCTGAATTACCCAAAAACTGCAATTTCCAGCCACTTTTCAGAGTCATAAAAATTCATCATTTTTGATACGGCTAAAATTTTGTAGGAAGACAAGAGGACATTTCAGAAGAGTATAAACTATGATAAATAATTGTATAATAAACCCGCATTTTGAATATTGTAACGCATTTTTTCAATACATTCTACAAAGATCGCATTATTCAAATTGAACAGATTCCAAAAAATTTCAGTTATTAGATTGAAGAACTTGAAGATCTCATCAGAATGGGAACTAAGAACTGAGAAACTGAGAAATTTCTCAGACTCCGAAATATGATTAAAAAATGCGTCATTATTTCATTATTTCGATCGTCATTATTTTTCAAACTGGTATGGCCCTAATGGTCTCAATCCAAATTGTATTCAGTATTCACATACTTAGTGGTCAGTAATGAATATAACACTCATGAAAATAACACCAGCTATTTTCACATCAATGATTATATTTAAACATTATTACAGTAGAAACAATTAACTATTTGAAAACAATTGTATAATATAGTTTCTATTTTATTATATTGGGTCGATTATGGGCCACGTATCATTTACATTTTTTTTTTCTAAATACTTTTCTAACAAAGTGAGGTAAATTCATTTTACAAGGGCACAACATATCAACTTGATTTTGCCAGTCCCAAGTCCTCTTCCTCCTACGTTTCCTCTGCCTGATTCTGCTCTTCCTCCTCCACTTCCATCTCAACTCTTTTCACCACCTCCCTCCATTTCTTTCAATTCTTCAACCATTGACTGCTCTCAACTTCAATCCATACCTCTCCTCTCTCTTCAGCAGCTCTTCTCACACCCATCTTCCATCTCTCTCTCTGTCTCTCCACTCTTCTTCTATCTCCACACATATCCGACATCTCGTATTCTGCTCTGGGTATTCTATTCCTCTCCATTCTTTTCATATGTCCGAACCAACTCAGTCTCTCCCTACCTATTTACATTTACATAGATTTACTTTTACCTACCATTTACATAGATTTTAATATTTTTGAAAACAATTGAGAATATTTCAAATAAAACCACCGAACTTCTGAAACGTCAATAAAGAGAAACTCAGCAGTCGAGTGAAAAGTCGTCGCTACGCTCATCCATCTTAATTGCCGAACATATTCGTCATGCGCGACTGAGGATGGAAAGCAACATACTATATTCAATTCAGATCGTTTCAAAATTAGAATCCCATCAGCTGATTACAAAGACAAAACAAATACCACAAAATTGCACTCTTGATTTTGAAACGCCAACATTTTGGCAATAAACTCGAGGTTTTTTTAATCCAATAATTCACATTCGTTTTAACCTTCTTCGAAACAAAGAAATACCGGAAACGATTTCTTCTCGCCGTGGTTTTTGGCTCCTGTTTTTCATCCCATCTGTTTTTCATATTATTAATACTGCGTCACACGTGTTTCGTTCACTTCTGGTGTTTCTTTGTAGCCGCTGGTTGGCAGCGCGTGCTTGTAAGCGCCGCGACGCGCACAAGTAGGAGTAAAAGTGGTAGGGAGCTAATCTGACGTTCCAGGTATATAAACAGAGACGCGTGGTCTAGGCCAGGATTTCACGCGGCGCAAGTGTATCGAGCAGTTGTACAGAGTGCTATAGGAGTGACAGTATCAACTCGAGTGGTTAAAACCTTTGTTGTTATTATTATAATCAACTTGTTTGATCAGCGAGTAAGGATATTGGACAGCCAACATACGCACTATTGGATTATTTGAAGAGTAAGAAGAAAGTGAAGAAGAAAAATTATATTTTAATTGAATTTCAGTATATATTGTGAATCTTTATTTTTGTATAGTTTTTGCAACGTTGAGCGTAACAGTCGATAAAATGAGGCCCCCAAATCAGTTTGGTGCTGACATTACCAATCAGGCTAACAATGAGCCTAATTTGCCTGTGGTCATGCAGTGTACCCAAATGGCTGGAAGGGCTATAATAAGGGTTGTTGGCCGCTGTAATGAGGCCCAGGAGAACAATAACTTGGGTGAGTTGACATTGACCATTCATGCTATAATTATTGTAAATGCAACGTAAACAGCAATAGTCACAGGTGTAAGGGCTTCTGACTAAGAATAGACTAACACAGTGATGTAGTGAACTGAGGAACTAACAAAGAATGTGATTGGTAAATATTGATTGGAGGACATATTCGTTGATCTCTTTCAACAATGAGTGACTACTTAAGAGAACGATGTACTGTACAAAAAACTTAAAATCTGTGCTCAATTATATCCACACTCTTGTTATACCACGTTATTCCTTCCTGATGGAATGATAACCATTTTTATAAATTATTAGAAATATATATTTCAATTACTCCTCAATAAATTAAAAGCTGAGTATAATGAGTTAAGGAATGATAGTTTTGTGAACCATTGAATAGTTACACAACCTGTATAGTGATTTAAACACGGTATTGTTAAAAATAATCAAACTACAAAACTGATTCCATATTACGAAATATAAAATAATCAAAACAATATGAATTGAACCAATACATGTACTTATGATGAATTTAAATGACTAATAACCATTATGACATGTGTAATAAATGTAGATATACTGCCGATTCATTTGAGGAATATTGATTTATATAACTTCGGTTAGTTATTTCATAATTTATTCCAAATCTTATAAAAACCAGATATTCCGCAAACATAGAATATCAGCTATATATATATATATATATATATATATATATATATATATATATATATATATATATATATATATATATATATATATATATATATATATATATATATATATATATATATATATATATATAGCTATAGGGTTTTAATTAAAATAAAAAAGTATCGAAATCATCGAAACATTGACATCAGAATCCGACTGTAATTGTCAATGATTTTTCACAGTTCCAGATAAGATTGAAACCAATATCTTACGAAGATAACGCTTGATCCATACTACAGTATAATTCCCTGATATATCTGCGACTATTATGCCTATTGTGCAGTAGTTTCCGCTTTAGCATGTCACTATCATACTGGACAGCCTTAAAATGTTCATATAAGGCATTGAAAGGTCATTTAAGAAGTTATTTCGAGAGAGTAAACTGTTCACCTTGGTATTGTTGGAACTATCACGTGTTATATAGGATTTAAAGTTTAAAAGGATTGAAACAGATATTACGCTGTATTTTATATTTTTATTTCGTATTTATATAGGCCTCCTATGATGGGTCTGCGATAATGAATTTGTATTATCCATGAAATAATCTATGTGTAGTTGATTGAAAACAGTTACTGAATCTTGCAAATAAGGAAAATAAATAGTATTACCCTTCAAAAGGTATAGAAAAATGAAAAAAAAATTACCGTATTTCAAAATATTGTTCCAGTATTATTGAAAATATAGCAATCAAATTAGTGTTCATTCAAAAATATTTTGAGGGACAATAATGCTAGCTGGTGATTCGTGCATACATACCGGCCAAAAAATATACATTTAAATTGTGATAGATTTTATTTGCTATATAAATCTAGAACGTTATGATTAATGAGATAGAGAAGTCGTAATAAAAACTAGGTTATAACTGCGAAAATCTAAATGAAATCTAAATGACTCTAGTTGATAGTGTCATCAAAACAATGTAGGAGAGACAAAATGGGACACGTGCACTATTATCATACTGTTATTATTAGTATAATATCACATCAGAACCCCTTTTGATTGGGCTACTGAGCAAACACAATCAAATATAATATCATTTACAAAACATTGAAAAAAGATCGTCATTTCTTAGGAAATCGTTTTATTTCAACTTTCATTTAATAAAAAAATATAAATGTATAGCAGGTTGATTGCATTCGGTTATAGATCAATACATTCCATTCAAACACATATGTAGGCCTATGGAAGTAGATTTGAAACATACTTTCCCAATGGTAAGATGATACAATATTAAAGCAGACGTAATATTAATTATAAATAATCATCTCCCCTACCAAGTATATAAATTACGCCCAAAATCTTCAAAGCTATTTTTATACTCGCGCGGTTAAAAAACCTCAACCTCTAAAATAAAATACGAAGATTCAAGGTATAAAATAAGTAAGCGAAAGCATACACTAATAATGTAAAGCAATATTGCGTGACAAAATCGCTATTGTATTCTGTAATTCACTTTCTATTAAACTTTTAAAATGAAAGAGAGAGAGAATAATTATAATAATTATACCGAGTAGGTGAAATTATCACATGCTGGTCTGACTTATTCCGAGAGATATGCTATAGCTGTAGATTGTAATGTTATGGTACTATCCAGAATCAAACACGTGGTTTATTTTCTATTTGATAATAATATTAGTGGTTCAGATCAGTTTTCATTGTTTTCGTTCACACCTGGTCGATTTGAAAAGTGCAATTTCATACAGATTTGGCATAATGATTGCTCATAATAGCATCGGATTCAAATGCAGCTTCATATTCAATCAACGACGTTAGTTTGTCTAGAGCAATTTATTTTTCATTTTTTTTTTTTAATGAAATGAAATGTGTAACCAAACGAAGAAGCAAAACACTGATATACTTGACTCCAATTTAGTTACTTAGGTGTAGTGTATTGTTACTGTAGGTCTATACTGCTAAACGGGCTTAAAAAAAGTTTTATCGAATGAAATATGTCCAAAATAATAAAATATTTTCCCTGTACATTATTTTTTTCTTCATCAAATTTTCTCAGATGTGTGATTTCGTTTGTTATTCATTAAATTTTAGTAACATTTTAATAATTGGCCTATATTATAATAGAAAGTCGCGCCAGTAGGCCTACACATTGTCTTTCCTTGTATAATTTTAATATAGGCCTATTGATTAATAATTGAAATTTTGGAGAGAATTACGCACTCCAAGTACAGTCTATGATAAAAATAATAAAAATTTGCGTGGAATCTATTTTAAATCTATTTTAATTTAGGAAAATACATCTTATTCGACAGCGTGTGAAATAATAAAATATACTTTTAGGTTTCCAGGATTTTATTGTAAGCTTTGCCCATTTATACAACCAAATCAAGTGTCGGAAAAATATGAAGATTCAAACACTTTTCATACAAAATTATATAAAGTACACTTATTTATTTTGACTTTTGAATATGGTGAGATATATACGGAGATGAATATTGTGACTCTTCATTCGGAGGTTGAATGTTTATTTCGCATTTCAAATAAACAGTTGATTAAAAATAATTATCTCCAATTATTTGT
This sequence comes from Brachyptera putata, assembly GCA_907164805.1. Classification (NCBI taxonomy): domain Eukaryota; kingdom Metazoa; phylum Arthropoda; class Insecta; order Plecoptera; family Taeniopterygidae; genus Brachyptera; species Brachyptera putata. The sequence continues at coordinate 20,402,670 of OU015466.1, forward strand.
GATTCCTAAATAATGTAGTGCACAGACCAAATATGAGTCAAGTTGGTAGTTTAAGTTGGTCGGTTAACATCATCAAGTGGACTATTAATAATTATAATCAAATCATGTATCTATAAAGTAATGAACATGACAAATTTCACGCAATTGTTCTAAAATACAGACGACAATAACAATAGTTACGCAAATGAGGTTTTTGTGGTGTAACCAGCTGTCTTCATTGGAGTATAAACAATTGAACAGTATTAGTTTGTTCAAGTCAACCCATTTAATCTGATTGTTTATACATTGTTGAGACATTCTAGCCTGTTTAGCCTATTTATTTCCTAGCCTAATATTGTTCTTCTAATCACTGATATCAATATTTAGGAATGGATTAATGTACTTTGATCTAAATTGGATTAACCATGCATTGTTTTTCTCTTTTAACGCGACTTCTTATTATGTTTTGCACAATTATTGAGAAGACTCATTGATAGGCGATTTAAAAAAGGAAGAATGCTTGGTTTTTATGTATTTCACAACATTAAAAAGAGGAAGTTGTTATGACCTAGATTGAATTAATACAATTAGTTATTTTATTACTTGTCAAAATTATGAAATTCAGATACTCATTAGCGATGAAGAAAATAAAAGTTATAAAAGTTCATGAAAAGTTTTAAAGCGTATACAAGTTAATGCAATTCCTATGTTTAAATATTATAATAAAAATAAAAGGACGAATGAACTACTATAAGGCTTTGCAGAAATAGAAATTATCTGTACCATTTGTTTTCGAATTGTTGTATACATTTTCTTACTTCTCTTTTACTCAAGAACATCAAGAACTGACAATTGCTAGACTTTAGTCCTCAATATGGCTATACGTAGAAGTTATTGCGTTTATTGGAAAGACAATTATTTGAAGATTATTTTTCTCTAATAGATGTTGATTTTTTTTAAATTAGAATATTCAGTGAATTGACCATGGTTATGAATCCTATGATTACCAATTTTTTTATTGCTATTTGTCGGACTTTATCATCATTTGTACCTCTTCCTCCACCCCTTCTACATCCAACATATTCAACCGAACCCCACCAGGCATCGAACCAAGTAGATATAAAGTAGCTCGTAATCTAGTTTATTTCTCTTTACAAAAACAACTACAGGTGTCATGTTGCAACAAGTTGTACTGTATCATGAATGAATTCGGACTACATCAATTTCAACTGGACTGGACGGCCACGGATGATGCAATTTCCTTCCGGACTATCCTTCCTCACATAATAGCGAAAGTATCATAAAAAAGTATATACCGTACATATACACAACTGAACAGTTCAAACGTTGATATATGGTAAAATACACTCTCTCCTCATTCCCACAATTCACACTCCAATGTATGCCATCTTTTTTTAACAATTAGCTAATATTATTTAACGATATTATTACTAACTAGGAAGGAAAACAATATAATTGTCTGATGTAATAATCCCAGGATCGACTAGAATTAATATATTCGTAATTAATTAATTACGTAATTAATTAGTTCAAATGGTATTGGCGGAAGTTAATTTCTTAGTAATCAACACTATATAATTATACATGCTCAATTACTTTCTTATGAAATAATGTAAAGACACGTTGGTTTTAAAACTTGAAATGAAATTGTATGTACAGTCTCTTAAAACTATTTACTTCTCCAACGAGTAATTTAATTTGGTAGATTTAAAAATTGTCGTCTAGAAATTATTCTCTTGTTTCACTTAAAATAGCCTCCAGAAATATTCACACAATTACTATATTTGCTAATCGTTTTAGAATTATCAAATAGAACTAACTGTAGACAATAAAACAGCGACCAAGATGATCAAAAAAACAGGTGCAAGTATATAGTTTTGAACTAATGTGTTTTCCGTTTTCTCGTAGCTAGAAATAATACAATTAATTTTTTTTAATTGAAATAATTAAAAAAATTGATTTTACATGACAATTATTTATTGTACACCGCGTTACGAACTGGTCCGGATGAGTCTATAGTAAGGTTAAGGTTGATTAGTTAACCCGTTTAACCTTTAGAGCGAACAGAAACACAACAAAGGATGTTCAATATAGGGCGCTAATGGTCATCTAGCAGCAAGTACGATACGCGACTAGATTATAGTATTAGTTTGGTATATTGGTATACTAGTGTTCACGAAAGAAGACGCGAACTCCCCGCGCGATAGTAGTGTGGTGTTAGGAGAACGGTCGCTCGGAACCTTCTACTTTCGTGACTACAAGTCTATATAGTTTATATTAGATACATCTGTATAGTTGATAGCGCCGTTTCTCTCGCGTATTATGCGAGCTAGATTAGCCTTGACCATTGAAAAGCGGACGCGGAAGACATTGAAGAAGGTAAGGTCTCCAAGACAAATATGGCACTAAGTCCTAAATGGAAGTAGTTTTCATAATAAGTTTTATGCGTCACTACATTAGATCAATTCATTTTTTATTAATACAAAAATCAATAACAAAATTGGAGTTAGATAATTGAATGATAAATTTACTGCACGTGATATACAACGAACAATGAAAATATACGTTTTGAACAATGATGACAATAGTTTTGTTATTATTGGTGTCATCATCTCTATGATCTAAATTCTATTCTGTAAGAATGTAATCAATATAAAAATGTTTCATTACCATACATTATTTATGTGTACGTAGGATATTGAATCACATTCTTATCTAAATATATTTTTTATCAAATTGTCTTATCTATAAATAATGTCTGATTACATTTGTGACGATCAATTTTGTTCACCGAATTGTGTTTCCTGAATATAACACCAACCTGCAATAGTCAGAGTTATTGACCTGAATAAATTTAATGAATGAAAATTGTATTTTTGAATTCAAATTTGTCAGTATTTTCAGTCAAACGCCGACGTCGTGGTTTAGTGTTTTTTATCGTGTTTGACGTAACTCGTTCGACGCAGCTGGCAAGTGTCTGTAGCGTCCGTGATGTTATTTCCGTACGTGCTACAAATATACGCTACTCACACGTTGGTCCTATAGGCTACCTTCAGTAAAAACTTGTTAGTTTCTTCAAAAAGAATGGCAAATTCTGTAGCAAAAGTTGTGATTCGTTGCGAAGAAGCAATGGAAAACGAGAAATTGGGTGAGAAAATATTTTTTTTATTGGTTTAGAATATAAAATAAAATAATTTAAATGTATTTTTCGATGCATATGAGGTAATGATTTGGTTAAAAATATACACGACGGCTGATTGCTGTTCTAGGTTCTTAAGTTTTTAGAGGTTAGCCAGATACTTTATTTTAGAATATTATGGACCTGTACTTCAAACTCGTTCGAGGCCGATTATAGTTAATATCATTTCGAATGGCTAAGTGAACAACACCAATGTCATGCACTGAGCTGTACAAACATTAAGTACAAAATATAATCAACTATTGAAATATCGATAGAAAGAGAGGAAATACGTATTGTGAAGATTTGTAATATTTAAATATGGAATTTTATCATTATATTATATTATTCATTATTTTATCATTATTATAACATTCTGTTGTGGAAAATACATATTTTAAATGATAGAAATTTTGACTACTTTATTTTTCATATATATATATTGGTAATTCGTCATAAATCTACAGCGCATAAAACTATACGTACGGTAGGCCTACACGATATTTGATCGTTTTCACAAAACAACTTTACGTATAATATTCCATGTTTAGAGTACCTTTTATCGATACTATACTACAGTATGATACTATTATATTGGACATACATTTATTTATAAGCAATGATTTTTTGCAGTAACATTTTAAAATAAGACATCATAATTACAGTCAGAAAAATATCGACATCAGAATTATGTAAGGCTTCAATTTCTATAGCCTATACGTTAAATGTGTATTCTAAAGTTATTTGAATGTTAGATTCGCGTACCCTGTCTTTATACATATCATTAACATAAGCCCATTTAATTAATATCCTCAAATCTATTTCCTTAAAAACTTACGCACGAATCTAGTCTAACTGGCAATTGTGAAAGTATGCTATGATTAGTTAAAACCCGATGTTTTACGAATATGTAGCCATCATTTTATTAGAATTTTAATGTAATGCTACAAGATAGGAATTTCCGAGATATCAAAAATGCCAGATAACAAAAATCCTTTCTATTCATTTTTAATTAACAGTCACCTACAGTTTTAATTGTGATTTGTGCGGAAACTGGAGGATAGCAAGTATTATTGTGAAGAATACGAATAAAAGCTTAGTTCCGTTTCGAAGATTACCTGCCTGCTGCATACACGCTAAAGCTCTATAGTACTTTCTATCGTTAATTTCGTTATTTATGTAACTACTACTTTCTCCTAATCGTTTTCTGTAACATCATGTTAAAATATTATTACGCCATTGTGTAAAAATCTAGCGGTAATGGTTTGTTAGCTATTTTAATTGTTATAGATATAGATATGGTAGAAGAAATAACATTGTAACATGACCGATTTTGTTAGATTATATACAAAAATGTGTGCATGTTTGTTAATAAATGTAAGCAACTGATCAATTTGGAAAATATGAAACATTGAAGTCTACTGATTATTTTGGAAGTTTGAAAGTCGATGTTTTTTGTTGTGGTTATATGTTTTCTTGTGAATTTTATTATTCACTGTTGTTATATAATATGTAGTTAGATATAATATGTATATGATCGTCCTTTATTGGTTATTTGAGTACAATGATTGTATCGTCAAGCTTAGAAGTGAATGAGATAAATTTAGATAATAAAAATAAATACACACTTTTATTCAATCGATAATTTTGAATAGCCAAGCGACCGTGAAAATTTATAGGGAAACGCAAGTTTTGAAAGATTCAGAGATTGTTGTTCGAATGGGCGTATATGCAAATTAAAAAATAAGCAGTTTCAAATGTTTACATTTTTCATTATGAACCATGATTCAATTCATTTATATCAACTATAAATACGAATAGACAAATTTTCATCGATTTCCAGGGTAAAGCTAAGGATGACAAATTATGGAAAATTTATGAAAAATACACTGATGCAATATACTCGTCTTTGTTCAGATGTCAAAATATATTGCTTTTAGGAATTGCATCTTCATATGTGGGTTTCTTTCAAGTGATGTGACACATTGTAATAAGTGTAATAACTTGTAATAAGTGGACAACAATATCACCCAAATTGTGTCAACTTCAGTGTCCTTACGTTTACCGCAACCTTTCTAGGTGCTATGTGGTAACATGACAAACATTCTTTCTCCCTGTATTTGGGCATTGTTTCAACTTCAGAATATGTTTATTATAATTCATTACCAATGTGCTGAACCCGCATCAATTGCACTGTGAAACTAATGATGTACTAAATTGCTTTGTTCTAGATCTGTCTGAATGTCAACTGATGCAAGTCCCCGACGCGGTCTATCACTTGATGAGAAACACAACACTAAAAGTGTGCAACCTAGCAGGCAACGTCATCACCAAAATACCACCTAAATTTGCTGTCAAATTCTCATTAATCACAGGTAAAGAAAAAAATCGAACCAAGTGTAGTAATTTTAATTATTTAGAGTGTATATCCTGACTCGAAAGAGTTATTAGGGCCTACATGAAATTGAAATGATATTAAATACCCATATGAAATCATTTTTCACATAAGTCATTGATAACCATCGTATATAACTTCATATTCTTTACTACGTACTCTGTCTCACAAAATATGTTCTCTCAACAACACGTTTCATTCACTCTATATTGAACTTACTATCCCTGTTATCAGTTCTGAATTTTATAACATTTATTCAATCATTTTGATTACTTTTAGTACAATATTATGTGCCAGTGAATGGACTAACAACGATGTGATTTGGCATGTCATTTACTGACAACGAGATTTGAAGAAAATTGGCAAAACGTATTGTACCTTAAATTACCCTCGAATAGCTATATGAAAATAAAATTAGGCCTATACTTGACCATAATTGATGTAATGTAATTTACTACTCTATTTATAATATATACACTTACACAATCAGTTGAATTTTGGAAGAAATCCATGTCTAAAGCATAGAGTCTTGGGACCATAATTAGTTCAAAGTATTTTTCTTCTACATATTTTTCAATAAAACTGTGAAAGAGGTGAGATTTTGATTCGAATTTTCTCGTGGAAACTGGATGAAGAGAAAATCCTAGAAAAAATGTTAGTTAGGGCCATATAATGAATCCGTAATTATTTTGTTATCATTATTTGTTACATATTATATTTAGACACAATTTCGTGTTTTCACATTGCATTGCGGAAGGGAGCTACTCATTTTGTGTGGCGGCACGCAAATTGAAAAGTACTCCCTATTTCGCTTCGTCTATTTTTACTTTTTTCACTATTATTTTTAGTTTCAGAAAGGGTATTTGAAAGTTAAGTAAGAATCGGTAAAGTCCATCCAAGAACCAACTGATTTTTCCGCACTGAAAGAGAGACGTAAAATTATGTCCTTCAAGAGGGTTATTTTTAGAATTTATAAACTGGAATCACATTTTACCATGTGGTATAGGTATAGATGGTTAATATTTACCATGTTTATAATGTTAATGTTAGTTCCTAGAATCCATGGGCAAAAGGCCAATAGGCAAAAATTTCTAAAAAAGACATATCCCAGAAGTTAGAATGATACACAAAGAGAACTTCGCAGTTGGACTTAGTGCGATCTTAGGAAGTTTTATGCGTTTTGGGTTTTGCCCAACCTGTTCTAAACTTGGCTGTAAAATAATCAAGATGGCATACATAATCACGTGCGAAAATACGTGAGTCGTAGATGTGCTTAGCTTCGAAATAGAATTTGGCAAATTACACCCCGGAACTGTTAAAACCACAAACGGTTGTAAATTGACATTTTGCAACATACACATGTGCTAATTTCAAAAGACGTTAAACATCAAGGGGTGACCTCAAATGTCGGTCCAAATTAGAAACAGTTGAGGTTTTTGATATTTTGCCACGTGCTTTAAGATTACAAACTTGAATTAAATTGGGCACAAATGCTCGTTACATCAAATATAGGTCATAATGTGATTACATCTTAATTTGGATTTTGTTACATGCAAGAAATACACCTTACGATAAAAGTCCTACAGTGCGTTATGCATACATTACTTAACAGTACACAGTTTCTGTTATATCCAAAAATAAAACACAGTAAATATACTTCTTTCAATGCATCTTTCAACTATAATATGGAACATTAACGTTGAACATTGCCAAATATACATTTACATTTCGTTGTAACAGATGACTTGAATCCGTTCTGTTCTACTTAGAGAATTGCTCAGCTTCAGCTTCAGGTCTCATAAATCATTTATAAAATCAAAGTTTATCGTCATATTGTTCACGCCTAGTGCTCTTGATATTCCTTGTGTGCTACCATAAAAATTCATTTTTATTCAATGAAAAAAGATTCAAGTTTTTATAAAATATCATTTAATATTTGACCATATTCCAAAAAATTGATTGTAATATAAAATATAGGGTCTAAAAACTTTTGATTCAATTAGATTGGTAAGTTTATTGAAATTAATAAAATGGTATCTTCTCCACAGAGTTGAACTTGTCTCACAATCAAATGAGTAAACTTCCCGATGAATTGGCGGATCTCAACGAACTAGAAAGAATGGATATTTCTCACAATTCCTTCATCAGTCTTCCCCACGTGGTTTACAAGATGCCTAAACTACAGCAAGTCAGTGCGCACAACAACCACATCGTCGGTAAGAAGTCAACAACAACAACAACAATTTTTTTTAGGCACAAAAATCCTCATTGAAGTAATAAAATATTCTGAACATACAAATAGTCTGTAGTTTACATAAACAGTACATAGCTATACGTAGTTTTTGTAGTTACAATATGAACGAAGATAGCCCCAAGTTTACTTGAGAATATCTCGAATTTTCTTTTTTTTCTTTCAAGAATTTAAGTCTTCAAGATGTGGACATTTTTTGACAATGAGTCAATTACCGTATTCGTAAGATATTCCAAAGATGATAATGGGTCCAAATTATTTTCACGATGTGTAAGTCTAAAAATTCCAGTCTGAAGTATTTTCAGTATTTTAGTGATGATTGCTGTTTGCGAAGTCAAACACTTTGGATAGTCGGGAAAAATTTTATATAAATATTCACTTATACCGAATATATTCAAATTTACATTGAACATCGCAGTCGTATATCATAACTATGATGATCAATTTATGTGAGAATAAAATGTGTTTTTTCTGTTTGAACTAAGAATCCATGTAGGCCTATTAAAATGAGAGCCACTGAAAATAATATTTCTAAAACTAATAGTGGTATAAAATAATTCAATGATTTAGGTTGAGTATAGAAAGAGAATGGTTATTAAATATAAATATTTACTTATACCGAATATATTCAAATTTACATTGAACATCGCAGTCGTATATCATAACTATGATGATCAATTTATGTGAGAACAAAATATGTTTTCTCTGTTTGAACTATGAATCCATGTGGGTCTATTAAAATGAGAGCCACTGAAAATAATATTTCTAAAACTAATGGTGGTAGAAAATAATTCGATGATTTAGGTTGAGTATAGAAAGAGAATGGTTCAAAATAAGTATCTATATCTATATATCTCTAATTATTCTTGTACATAATTTTAAATAAAATTGTATGTATAAGACATTCTCGGCTGCAATGGATTCTTATTTTCAATAAAAATTTAACGTATGTGCTATTTTTCACCGAAAATTAAAATTCTATTCAATTTAATTATTGAATTCCAAATATTACCCTGAATAAATTACAATTTCAACTGATTATTTGTTCCCTCACAGAGGTGGAAGTCGAGCGATTGCGTGACTCACCTTCCCTCCAGGAAGTGGATCTCCAGGAGAACCCCATCACCCCTCGCACCCACGACGCCCTCACGACGCTCACGTCGCCCCGTGTTCGCGTCACCATCCGTCAGCTGGAGGACTGGGAGGACCTGAACGTCTAACCAGACCTGGAACATGGACGTCAAGCGTCGTTATAAGACTTTGTGATTGGCAGATTGGTTCTCAGGATCGACCAATCATCTACAGGGAGTTTTCCTTATAGGAGTATAATAATATATTATATAAGTTGAGCTGTATAAGCTTTTTAGTCATGTGCTCATCCATTTTATATTTTAATTTCAGTATGTCGTAAGAATTAATTCAATGTTAATTTTAAATATAGACCCTATATAGTATAATTAACTATTGTATAATCACATAAAATGAAACTCATTATAGAAATGTTATAACTTAATTATTGGTTATGTTAATGTTTTGCCATGTTATAACTACCTTATTCAATTTTTTACTAAATTTGAGTCATCTCTTAAAATCAATGTTTCGTTATTTTAAAGTATAAAGAGACTATGTTGATATTTTAATTGGAAATTGAGAAAATTCTTCTAGAAATTTAAATATGATATCACATCATAAATTATATCTCTAAAATTGAACACTGAAATTGAGATTATTATTGGTTTTAGTCATGGCTTCCTTCATTGAAGTTGGAGCACTAAAAACTTAATTAAAGTAGATATAAATAGAATATGAGAAGGTATTCAAATTGTCTAGAAACGAATATGAGTTGAATGACAGTTTTGGCAACGATTTCAATTATACGGAAGTAGTTGACTCAAAGGATTATTTTTACTTTCCAGCCTACGGTAAAAAAGTTATTAACGACACAAACAATATATATTATACTAATTTCAAATTTGGTCGAATGTGACAAAATAATAAGCTCTGACATCTGCGAGTTGGGATACATTTCTCATTTTGAGTTTGATCTCGTAAATAGTCAAAATTTACGAAAAAGTTGTTATAGCTCGTACTTCTATAACTTTATCCATGTAGAATACGACAATATAACATCTGAAAGCCTTGTCTTTCAGATGATTTTTTTTCAATTGTTGTGTGCCTATTTTTGAAGACTAGTTTTACGACCATTTTAACGGTTCCCAATGAAATTGAAAATTGACGATCTTAAAAGCTCTCACAAAACATCTATCTACACATGTCATATGTAAAATATTATTCAAATCCAAAATTTGAAATCAACTATTTTCATTATATTTTCATTCAAATTGATGAAAATGAAGAATCACTTTGCAAATTATGTTCAAGAACACCACATAGTATAACATACATACAACATTACAACACAAGGCATGCACAAACATGCAGCGTTAAAACATTCTAAAACATCCCCCCCCCCCCCCCCACCTCAATCATAAAATCATAAAAGATCTACATTGGTAACAAATTTCAATTATGTATAATATTCGATGAGCACTACTTCCTATGTTAGCTATGATACATCAATGATTGAAGCCCCCAAGTCACCTATAGCTGATGGAAATAACGAACAAAGATTGAATTAAAGTTCGATATCCTATAGTTAATGTTTACTAATCTAAGTGTGCACTATAATGAATGTTAGTACTAAGCGTGGGGGTAGTTACCATCAGTCAGTGTTAACTAACTGATTTTCTATCATTTTAATTTAACTGCATAATTGCTACAAAGTACTCCAAAGTGTCAATTTGCATCTCTATATTATTATCTAGATTCTAGAATACCTTTATACCATTACTGTGGCGGAAATGACTATAACGACGGCAATGATAATCTGAAGTTGATTTGTTTCCGCAGTAATAGAAGAATTTGAATTGTTCAATTCTGTCGACTTTGATTACGCTTATGTGTTGATTATATTACTAACAAAAGTGAACTAATAGCGTTTAGCGCAAAGCTCTTCAAAAGAGGAATATTATGTGTAGATATTATTGAGACACAAAAATTATGAGTTTAACTGTTATGTATTGCTAAACAACATTAGATATTGTAAAAGTTCAGATTAAATCTTATAGCGGATTTTTTGTGAAGTTTAACTGTAACTAAAATAAGTCATAGTTATCAACAAACAATTGTTATTGATGTTAATGATTAAATAAATTAAAATTAAATTTCAAGCAGCATTGCATCATATCACAGAAACAAAAATAAGGAAGAAGTTCATGGGCTTATGTTTGTCATACGGTACTTTGAAACAAAATTATGAACTCATAACTTAGTGTCTCGTTGTTGTTATTTTAGTTAGATATAATTTAATAGTTTACCTAGAGTTATTATATTTTATTAAAAAAGTTGTAAGTAACCAATATTATTATTATTCGCATTTTTCATGTTATTGAAGGCTAGGTTGCACATTATAAATAAAGTTACCATTATGTTGTAATAAGTACCTTGTAATTACTCAAGTAAAATATATAGCAAGCTATAAACACCTTACTAGTATTTTTATGAAATTATATAATGAATCATATTGTTTTATTTCGAAGCTGACTATCGGTGCTATTAGAGAAAATATTATTACATAAATTATGAATACTCACCCAAGATTATTCTATAATATTGTATTTGATATTTTGATACATTTTTATACAGAAATTAATTAATTAGCTAATAACTTTTTGAGTACGAAACAAATCGTCACATGTTTGGCGTGATGAACTAACTTGTGTGTATTTTGGTACAAATTGTGCACAAATAAAAACTATATAAAATTATTTGTTTTTTCTTCATATCTTGAAGATTCCATACATTACCAAAAATTGTTGATATATTGTCATCTATGTTCGTTATGTTTGTTATTTATCTTCGGTGAATGAGCATCAAATTTTTCGCTCATCAATTTATTTGAGACTCCATGGGAGTCGATTTGGCGGATTATTCTTTTTTTGATGATTTTTTACCCAACTTTACTACCCAAATGGATAACTTTTGAACGGTATCAAAATTCTAATAAAGAGGAAATACGGAATTTTACCTTCAACCTTTGCATTTACTTTCAATACCTTCAAGATGCTTCTAGTAATAACTATTCATCTCATATCGCCTAATTGTCACGCGTATAGTATACGGTTGAAAATACGAATTTTTTAACCGTATGCTTGACAATTATGCGATACGAGATAAAAAGTTATCCTACTCTTGTCACTTTGAAGGTACTGGAAATGTCTGTTTCATCTTTATTAGAATTTTGATATCTTATAGACTTGGGCCTATATACCTTTTAAAAATTATCACAAAAAACTGATATTCCACTAAATCGACTCCCGGATGGACTCTTAATTCAAACGAACCTGTATTTATCAGATTCCTGTAATCACGACATTTACAATCTCCCCCAAATTCCTCTGTTTACAACTACCCAACTAGAAGCAGTAAATCAATTCTTGTCACATCTCACAAGCACATCATCTCTCTATCTAGTCCTCGTCAGGCTATGTCATATGCGCCACTTTATACAATTACCTTAATTTAATCCTACCCGCTGAGAACATTCATGTCGAATTAAAAAAATCTCCTCAGAAATCCAAATTGGTAGATACCAAAATCCAAAATGGAGCAAATCACAGAATTAATAAAGAATATTCAACATTATCCCTTTAGATGAAAGAAGACAAACATATTTTTTGTCTTAATCCATGAAAACAAAAAGGGCAGTGTAATAAAGTAATGCCATTCAAAAAGAGAGATTTTGGTTTATGATTTTATTTTATTTGAGATTTTGGTTTGTATTTTGGTAAATCATGTCAAACGAATATCCGATCCAACTAAGTAAATGAAGTAAATTAGCAATACGCAGTTCTACGTGGATCAGATTTTGTTCCAATCAGTACGTTTGCACCACTCACAAGAGAACGGATGTCAAAGACAGAATGTATACGATCTTCGGTTTGACTATTGTTTGCTTAAAGACCCCACCAACAGCTAGGTTATACGGGGGTAACAGTCTTCGGTAAGAACGACGTAATCTATGGAGCAATAAACTGGTACATGCTACCACAAAGGCAATCACTATTGCACATTTTTAATAAGGGCACATAAGTACAACATTTCATTCGTTTCAACCAGGATATTTTACATTTTTATTATTATTATTCTGTCCGGCTCACTTTAGGAGATTTTGTCAAATAATTTACCTCAACAGATGGGCTTAGAGGAGATACAATTTCACACACTGGACAAAATCGGGCTCGTTTGTACGTGGCATATAGATCTGAAAAAGTAGCCAATTGACTTGAAATTTCTTCTTCGTATTAGAGATGCCATAATAGATGCCCAATTGTTTTGGACAAGATCGGTCCGAATTTTTCTTGGATAAATTTAACAGTTTGATAATTCCTCATATGAAAGGCATTGGGTGGTTTCCAATTTTCCAATTTTGTTCCGATTGGAATGACATTTTTATAAATGCTATTATTGTTTTAATACATGTTTCTTAGAAGTTCATAAGGAGCATAAGGTGTAGCTCCGCAGAAATATTGCGTATACCACGAAAACCTGTTGGACGCCAATACATGCCTTTTGAGATAAACCGCGATAAAATTTGATTCAACCAAATAAAATGTAGTGCACTCTAGCGGGAACATCGTGAACTCTGTTGCAAGCATCTGCCAAGTGCTGCTATCACGATCAACCAGCAAACTACTGAACGAGTCTATACTGGACATGAAAGTTATGACGGCAACCCCATTAAAATAAATTCTTACTGATATCTCATAAGTCACTCATTATTCTAGATCAAAACAAAATAACAGAAATTAATTCAGAGTAAATGTGTTGAAAACATTCATAAAAATATTACAAACAAATCCCTATTTAATTTTCTTTCATCGCACTGCTCTCACAAATCGATAACTCCGCTAGGTCTCCAGCATACCTTCTGCTCCGTGTTACGCTCCTGATCCTGTGGATCGTAAATTACGCTTACTAGACAGTTGACGGACAGCTCCTCCATATTGACAGACGTCATTCTCGCATCATTTTAATCAGTGATCTTTTTGACAAGCATAGAAAAATGCGGACGCATGGTAGGTCCATGTATCAGAAGCACAGAAATGAAAAGAGGTGCGAGTTTTGTGCTTTGGGCGAATCAATAATTTCGAGGGCAGTGGGTGTACTAGTGTTGCGGGAAACATATACGACGCCCCCCAACCAAGAGTCTGACGCAAAGGGGGTGCGCCCTTGGATGCGCCTTTTCAAACCTCAATGGAGACATATTTGAGTATGGTCAGGAACACTGTCCTCGGCTACCACTTATATTGTCATGATATAAATATGGAATACGATTGGACCTTATACATTTATATACGATAATCAATGTCCCCCCCCCCCCCCTCCCCTCCACACACAAAAGAATTACTTACTATTGTCCATTTACGCAGAACGTGTGTGTGGACATTGGACTCGTAAAAAATCGAAGAGTAACGAATAATTTGCCCTTGGAATTTCCATATCACTAGAATATGAATGAACGACATTAATAATTACCTTAATAAAGTGACTAACCAATCACTTTTGCCTTTGTATATTTACTAACGTAACACAACATAAAGTGTAAACGAAATATTGATCATCACTTCAGGAGAAAAATACATATATTTTCATTACTGTCACCGATTTTACCACTTGCGATCTATTCAAAAGGGTCGCGTCTTAAATTTCTAGGATTTCCGATACTATAGGAGCTTGATGAGAACTAAGAGGCCGAACTTCGTAGATTTACTTACATGTACTTGTATACGAAAGATGAATAACTGAAATATTCAGGAACTCAAAACTACCCTCACTGAGTCACTGCACATATACAAGTGAGAAGTAAACGGTAATGCCACTAACCTTCAGCAAGAGACCATTCGTGGTTACACAGTTGCACGTTTTTTCCGTATCGGGTGTTTGGTTTCGAGAACCAGTCAGAAACTTTCTGTAATATTCGTAAGTTTTCCGGGACGGAAAAAACGTTCAACCGTGTTACAATTTAATTATGCTGTTAAGGTTAGAATATGATAAATACACCAAAGTACAAATTACTAGGTTGATCGCGCTTCTGGTCGCCTGAAGTTTTTCATTGTTTTCCTCAGTCATTGAAGTGCATGCTGGTATAGTTTCTTTAGATTCTGCCACGACCACTTACCGTCCCAATGTTCAAAAACACATGATAAAATAACCTTTCATTTTCCTATCATCTCATTCATCATCCAGTGAATGTCAATAGTTTTAGTTATCATTAGAATTTACGAAATAATTAATACGTACACTATAAAACTTACATAACATTTCAAATTTTAGTATGTGCAACGCAAAATATTGACAATTTATACGCTCTGCAGCGTATAAGAGCAAAAACTGGCATTTTTCAAATCGTATCGCGTCTTCACTTTTTCATCCAATTACGAGAATTTCATGTTTTTAATTGATGTAATTCAATACTCTTGTTTTCTTGCGCCATTGACGTCAAAAAACGTAACAGATCCAGTCACGTGGGCTGTTTATTACAGGGACGATTTTAGAAATCTACAATCGGGGTATCTTAAGCATTATCTAGGACCTAGATGGTCGATCAATGAACCACACCTACAGTCGTTAATTTATGTTGAAACTATAAGATGTTATTGATTTTAATTTATGAATTTGTGAATGATAATAAGATCACCACCCTACAGCAGCCAATATACCAAGATGGAAAGTAATAAGTTGGTTATACCTCTACTGGGAATTTGTAAATAGTTGAATGGTCATGACTGGGCGACACTCATTCAATTTACAAGTAACAACATCGGCTTACCTCTGATATTCCACTTTACATATACCATCAATTATACCTTGAAATGTACGCTAATATTCGAGAGAAAAGCAATAATATGAACGTTTTTGGCTACATACAAACATTGCTGACATCTTTGATGGAAATAGCAGGAATTGTGATGGATTATGGAGGAGAATAAACACATTTATTTTAATTATAACATGTATATTAAAGAATAAGTTCTACATCATTTTACAGAAACAGGCAGTTTTTTGTCACTTGAATTGCAACATTATTTACAATGCACAATAAATTGTGTAAGAAAATATCACCAAACATGTATGATAATCATTATAGTATTATTTTTTAATGTTTTAATTGGTTTTTTCGTTTATACATAGTTTATTTTAATTAAGTATTTTCAGGTATGTTTTCCGTCTATATGTGTACTCAAGTATCGTTGGCATTGTAGTTTGTAAGATTATTCTATTGTTAAAGAAATTGACTGATGGAAAAGAAGCATTATAGTAAATTTATTCTTACTACTCAAAAAATGTATTTTATTGGTGAGGCACTAGATTATTATATTGTGTAGATGTGGTTGTGGGTAGAACAAGAAAACGATTTTAAAATTTTCAAAAATTGAAGTGACTGCATATTCATTATTTTCTTTCTCGTTTGGACGCAAATTTAGACACTTTTTTTAAATATATCATTATCTTATAAAATATGCAAATTCTTTGTGAGTTTAACATTGGGTCAAGTGGTGAGTAAATCTATTTTGTTTTTGTCTAATTCAACTATGCCTCAGCTTTGAATCTTTCCCTGTCACTCCTAACAAAGCACCAAAGGTCACACGTTGACCTGAACTCTACCCCAATGAGCAGCTCCCTCACAACAATCACAAATCTTGCTGCCTTTCTTCCCGTTTCAGTAAATCACAGAATGTTACAATAAATTGGTTTTTGTACATGTTTTCTTTTTCATTGTAAGCATAATCAACAATTTTATTTTTTGAACCATCGATTGATTATATAATAGTTTTTGTTCAACATTAATTAATAAAACAGGTTTACAAACAAATGACACCAAAGTTGAGTAGTATGCATGACACAATACATCAATTGATAAAATTAACATTGTTTCAAGATTGCTAATTAAGTACAGAAAAGACGACAATAAACCGTGAAGCCAACTAACAGATTGTTCTGTACTGCACTCCAGAATTACAAAGAATATGTTATTAAAATCATGCTTAGTCCGTTACGAATATTTAAAACAAGAAAACAAATCTAGAAAATTGTCATTTTCAATATTTAAAAACTATTGATTTTGAACATAATAAATTGACTTTCGGCTTCTTTCAGACCATCCCGGGCTTCTTCCACCTTGTATCAAAATACGCACATCGTATTTCGATGGAATACAATTACGATACTACCTTACACCTAGGCCCTATAGTTACTAGTATTAACAAATTAATAAATAAATTACAAAGATACACATAATATTATAGTATAGATATAGAACTTTTACATGTATCTTTTACAATGTTTACAATTCAACATTATTTTTATGCGAACTCTATTTTCAATTTTCATATAACAATATTCTACAAGTGGTCGCACTAACATGATAATCTACCCTGGAGTAGTTGTTTCAATTTGGACCATATAGTTTGTTTAGCCACAGCATTTTCCATCCCCTTGGTAAAATGTTCCAGCACCCAAACATCAATTCGTCATACAAAAATAGACTTCTTTCTTCGCTGATTCTGCATATACTTCCTGAGATCTATTCAAAATATTGGGATTCGAAAATTTCCGTCGATAATATTCATTTATGAAATTAAAAATTGCACGTAATATATATTAATTTTCTTTTTCTTCCTTCTCATCATCCCAAGGCACACGATTTAATTCGTTTTCCACACATTCCGAGCTAGGCTCACCAATCCTTTTTATAAGATATGTACAAATCAGGACCCAATAAAACTAAAAAACTGTTCATCTTAAGCACTGGTGTTTGGTCACGCACCCGTGCAATCAATCTCAACGATGTCTTTAGGAACGTCTACAAACTGGTACACAAGCCTCTGTCCGTCGACTTTGGCGAGAATGCCACGCTGGTAGTAATACCGTAACGCACGGCCCATCGTCTCGTAGTTCATATCGGGTTTGTTCTTGTGGAGGCCCCAGAGACGGGAGACGGCTTTAGAGTCGACGAGTTTGAAAACGCCCTTCTCCCGGTTTGTCCACTTGATGTATCGAGGGCAGTAGTCGCGATCCTGAAGTAGTTTCAACAGGAACTCCCAAAGGTACGTTGTGGAACCTGGAGGAGAAGAACAAGAATGTTTTAGAAAACTGGACATCTGATCTGTTGGGAATAAATTAAAATGTTGTGCTGAATATTATGTGCTAATCTAGCTCAAATTAAAATGAAACTGATATATTTTGGGCAGTGTCAGGTAGAATATACTTAAAAATTAAATAAAAATAAAATTAGAAATTTCAATTATTTTAATGAGGAAAATTGTAATATTGCAATACGATATTTATTATTCTCATTTCACCAGCTTAAGTAGAGTTTGTCATGACTATCTTTTTAGAGGAAGAAGTGTTATCAATTTTATTTTTTTGGCATTACAAAATCTAACCAGATGTCTTTTTTTATGACTTCTTTTTGTACAATATAGCACCTTTACAAGGGTGAATAACACATTTAATTATATTACTGCATAATAATCAATAACGATTATCAACGCACCTTGACCCAAAATAATTAAATCATCATCTTGATACCCAAACCAAATTAAAAAACCCAAAATAGTTTCAGTTACGTATATGAAGCTGAATGATTAAACTAAGAACTAGGAAGCGAAATAAATATTATGTACCCTCACGGCTTTTCCTCTTGACAGCTCCTGGCTCCCCACTCTTGGGTTTCTTGGGCTTCTTTTTGAACCTCGGCTGGAATCCCAGCTCAAGCATGTAGAAGTCATCGCTGACACTCGACGTAGCCGCCTGGATGACCGAGGTGGGAATGGCTGGGCGGTGTGGGGAGGGGACGGGTGGCGCAGCAAACTGTTGGCCCTGGGGGTGGTACGACTGCGACTGTTGTTGTTGATGTTGTTGTTGCTGCTGCTGGAGGTGGTGAGAGGACTGGACGTTAGTGAGGTAGCCGCCGTAGCCGTCGGTAACTGTGGACAAGAAGAGAATGCGTTAAAACAGTGGTTATATATATTAACAATATTGCGTTGATGTTTGTTCCCAATGACTGAAGAGAAAATATGAGCAAATTATTAAGAAGTTTCAATAGTAATTTGAAAGATATTAATACAATTGTACCTAGATTTTCCCATGACATCAATAATATCAAACTGATACATTCAATCTATACCATAGCTAGATGCCAACACTTTGCCAATAGTTGAAAATACAAGTATATTTTGCTGTCACAGTTATTTATTGATGGTCCCATCATAAAAAAAGTACAACAATTCTTCAATCATTCTTCATTTTTTTTAATAATTAAAAATTAATAAATGCATAATATTAAAACATTTAAAATAGTAAAAATGTATCAATTAATGATGATAATGAGAATAATTATTAAAAACTGTTCATACCTTAATTCCCTTTTCAAGGAAAATAATGAAAAGTGAGACAAATTGAAAATATTGGCGGTTTCAAAATAAATCTACATAAATCATCAATAATTGACTATCCAAATTTTCAGAAATAAAAGTTTTCCCAACAATTTGAGGAAAGGTATATAACCCATCAAATTATTTCCTAAAAATAAATTTTCGGTTTAAACTACGATGTTACATTGGGAATTTCTCATTATACTATGAGGAAATTATATCCACTGTCGTGTAGCCTATAATGATATTAAATATTGAAAAGTATTCAGAAAAATAAATTATTATGCAACTATTCCAGACAACACTACTATATATACGTTAACGTAATAAAGAGTACGTCTACACGTAACTCCCCTAGAACTAACCTTTCTCAACTACAGTATAGTTTCAGTTACTGAGAAGTATATTTTCAGTATATCCTACAACAGTACTGGGAAGTGAGTAATATTTTTATTATATCCCACACAATTATTATGTATAACTTCCATGCTCTCATAGGTCACCGTACGGTAGTGCGCATTATTCTCATTTTATTTTCGAGAATTACATGTAATGTATATTTAACACATAGGAAATCGCCACCGAATTCGACTTATTCACTTTAATTTATAATAATTCGTCTACGAGTTCATAGAAATGTTCAACACGCAATTCGCTATATTAGATATGGATTTTAGAGTCTATTTTTAGTATTATTGAGGTATCTGACAATGAAGCTTTCCTGCTATATATTTCAATTGGGACCATAAATTAATTAAACACTATCATTATCTTCAAGTATGTTTCTTCGTATCTCAATTTCAGTACAATCTCGAATGACTGGCAAAGTACCAAGAGTTTTCAAGCAAACAACTCTCTGACCAATCGAAAGTCGAGTCGATAAAAGTAGCGTCCTTGAATCCGGTCACTCGCATCTACCTTGAAGTTTAGTTCGAACGACGCCATAAAGAGCGCACCACTCGTTCTGCCAACGTTGCTGTTCCAACGATGCCAGAAAATGAAAGCAGCTTGTTGATAATATATTTTATACATTTTATCTAGATTCTCTCAACAGTTTTTTTTGAGTAAATACGATTCTTTGGCGGAAAGTGGACCACTAATGATTTATAGAGTGGAATAATCATGTATGTAACGATAATCGTACAGATGCATATAACCAGATTACATTAGGGCCTACATTACATTTTTTAAAAACTTTTCCTCATTCGCTTTCGAAGATAAGAACAACTGAAATAGATTTTGTCCTGTGGTGTACGTGATACGTGAGTTAAAAGGAACATGACGCAACTATGAATAAATATGTGAAAACGTTGAAATCGTGGAAATTGAATCAATACTATGTTTTCATCATAGATTAAATTTACGAATCTTTTGGAAAGTTTTGAACTAAGGAAAGAGCTTTTATGTTTGTGAAATATATTAATTCAAGTGTTATGTACTAGAATGTATTGTTGATTTCGAAATGTAAAAATATAATTTGGTGGAGGTGCCAGGTTTTTTGAAAAACTACACGTCATTTTCGGTATTTTGTGTCAAATTTGAGCACTGTATGTGTATTCATGTAATCAGTTATGTTCCACATTCGTGATGACAGAATATTGCACCAATATCTTTCCAATCCCAGAAACACGAATATTGAAAGAAAATTGCGACTGACGCTTTTCATGATGAGCACCTGTTATTTCTCAATTAAAAAAAGAAATGTAGGCCTATATCTATATAACGTTTGTGATGTGTATGTTTATGGAAGTGGGAGGGAAGGGAGGGACAAGGGTGGCACCAGTCCAAGGTCGCGGGGGCGGGGCATTTTCGGTGTCACTGGTCGCAGCTCCGCGCTTTGCAGCCCTGCAACCGTTTCCGCCCGGGAAAGCGAAATCATCTGATCGTGAAAATAATTAACTACTCATCTGAACAGAACGTTTTATATTCCTCACTAATTAACTAAATCAGAAAATGAATAGGTTATCTTATCTATTCAAGATAAAAGAATGATATATATATGCATACTTCCTGCCAGTCATTTTAATCTAAAACAAAGGGATTGAAACTGTTAGCAAAAACTGCCTATCTAAAATGAAAGCGTCTGGAGTAACTAACCTAGGACAACGTTACAGAAATTAGCAATGATGGTAAAGGACTAACGGTGCACCTATATAAAATCAGCAACACCTTATTTTGGATCATTATTTAATGTATGGTGTGGAATGATAAAAAGCAAACATACTTATATTATTGACAAGGCCAAGGTTATTTACTTATTTTCAATTATTATATAAATATTAAAATTGGTGACCAGAATGTAAATAAAAATACCGATAACAGAACGAAGAACCCAAACAAAAAATATTTCTCAAGCAACGTGGATTTTCTTGCAAAACGCGTTAAAAAAGTGCGTGTTATCTTTGTTTTTGTGACCAATTTTTAATAATCAACATTTTTTGTTCTTCTTTAAAAATAAGGGCAAATAAGTCATCGGAACTCGCCATCTTTACTCAACAAATTGAAGGTCAAAATGAACAGCGCTCGTTTCCTGGTCATTGGCATTATTGCGTCATCAAGTATAATTTAGATAGATGGGACAAAGAGCACGCTACGTAGCGGATAGGTTAGCTAGGTACCACGCGCGTATAGCGGTGTGAGCGATGGTAGCAAATAAGGTGCTCCTGGCAATTAAGCATAGAAAATAGCTCGCACGATTTCTTCTCTTGCTTACGATTATCACCTACTGTGTGCACGAACACAATTGTTATACATGAAATGACTGCAGACAAACTACAATTGATATGGTAATTCATATCACATGGAGCTTTTGGTCATATTTGGTAGAAAAGATACGACTAATTTACCATATAAATATACCTACTTTAATTGAATGGTTCACAGTACAATTTTGATATATTTTATTCAAAGAAACACAAAAAAAACATACGCGAGAAGGCTGTGTGTAACTGGAACACTTTATGCAATAACATAGCCTACATTCTCATACAGAAACCACTACCGGTATATTTTTTTTATTTCGGGCAAAATTACACGTTTGATAACCCACAATTTTCATATGTCTGTTCGAATAAATAATGGCAGTGCTTGATACAAGTGGCTTGAAATCAATTTTGTTATTTTATTTTTGAAGTTCGCCCGCGGCTACACCACGAACCGACGACTTTTTCTTGTACTTGATGTAATAAATGACCGGAAATTTAACATTCTCTGTTTAGTGTTGGGTAGGTGGTGCGCATGCGTAAAAGAAAACGAAACCAGTCCAGCGGTGAGGTAGCCGTTTGGATAGAAGGTGGCGGGGATAGACAAAAAAGTGTTTAAAAAGAGTTGGACATTCTCTCTCTCGCTCGCTCTCTGTCGTACACACGCGAGATGCACAGCGCAGTGAATGTTTTATTCTAGGTTAATGTGTTATTTGATGCATTGCAACATACAAATTACACACTGGCTGTTTACGTTTTAGCGCTTTTGGCCGGACGGCCATCTTTGATGCAATTTTTATTTCACTGCAGGAAAAAAGTCTTCTCGTATTTTCTGTTAATTTCAGATATTTTATCTTGGAATCAATTTTTTTTAAATGTAGTGCTTATTACTTGATTATAAATTATTGATTATATCATTTTTCTTTACATAAACAAAACAATGGAATGTAATTTGTCATTATGACTACGATATAGAACAATTGATCATTTTTGACTTTGACCTATCGCGAAAGGGGTTAAACATTTTCAAGGCAAAACATGGCACAGTCTGACACTGAACACTAATTATAGTTTTTATGCTGTATAAATTATCCAATAATATTTATAACCGACTTAGGAAATGAACAAAATGATATCTGACATTAGAGGTATATTAAATGTTCCAAATTTACCAGTTTCATCAAGAGGGTCATTTGTTACAATTCCAACAATGAATACGTTATTATTATATATTCACATATTTTAATTATAAGTCATAGGCCTGATTAAAAAAAAATGAAGCTGTACATAATTATTATATCTAACTTGTAACACTATTTCGTCTTCAAGGATGAAAAAAATTGTTAAAAAACATTACATGAAAATAGCCCCAGAAACAATGGAGTAAGGAAGTGGCTTGATCGTGATGCATCACTCGTCAAAGGACTCCCCCCCTGCAGCTGGTAACCCCTCACCTACAGGCACGCTATACTGGCCTTGGCTATGGTCAATCACACCTATATATTCTTTGTT
This sequence comes from Brachyptera putata, assembly GCA_907164805.1. NCBI lineage: Eukaryota > Metazoa > Arthropoda > Insecta > Plecoptera > Taeniopterygidae > Brachyptera > Brachyptera putata. The sequence continues at coordinate 20,426,206 of OU015466.1, forward strand.
CCACACTACGCTACTACCTGCATCACGTGATGTGACGGATCGAAACACCTGACCGGTGATGGTAAGTGATGGCAGGAGACGGCTGGCCGTTCGACAGAGAGAAGGGCAAAGGGCCTAACTATCATAGACGTGGAGATGGTATCGACATGTATGCACTTCCCCAAGAGTGCGTCTATATTGTTCTGCATTCCAATTGCATTGAGTGCATTTTAATCCGTTCCGTAGCATTATATAAATATATATATATATATATATATATATATATATATATATATATATATATATATATATATATATATATATATATATATATATATATATTGTCCATTTCCTTTTTATTAGAAACCAAATCAGCATTTAAAAAACAGGCCTATATATTCTTATCTCAACGAATTGTTGGAAAAAATTTCAAGTTCAATGTATACGATATTTTCCAGATTTGAAATTGTTGGTTTATTTGTAAAGTAGTTTTTCTTAAATAAAGAGAAAATCATTTTACATTCAAATATTTAAGCTCGAGTACTTTCAATACAAGATGTAATGATTTTAAAACTTGAATACATGGGACATTATTATTAGATTTCGTTATATTTTCGTTTTCTATCTACGATTGCCAGTAACTTGCGCTAAAACGAGAACAATTGTCACACTCTACCACAGACAACCACAAGAATGTTATTTTATGACTTATTTCGTCCGGTAGAGGTACGCGCCAAAACTCATCCATGCGATAGTGGAACAACAATTTATAATATTGAAAAAATTATGAAAAAGTTTCAAATAACTCTAACAATTTTAGTTGCGTTTAGATATTCGATTATGTGACTATAGATCTACGTATCAGAATTACCTACGAGTTCGAAATGTCAGTTAAATGTCGCTATCACCAAGTTCACCATGTTTTCACTAACTGTCAAAATAAGACTGACTGAACGTTGTAATACCGAACTTCTATGAAGTACGAAGTGAATAGGTATTTATGATTTTTTGATGTCCTCTGGTAATGATACGACAATGATTAAAATAGTTGATTTTCGTACATGCATTCATTAGGTAAGAATAATTCTATAATATATCTTCATAATCAGATCTTTGATACTCATTTATGAAAGGAATCGAAATATTGAAATGTGGCATCAAATAAATATAGCACTACCGAAAATCCAACTATTTATAAATATATATAATAAAATAGTGAGGAAAAAACTCCGTTCATATTCAATCTAACAATTACTTATTGAGTAGAGAAAAGTGGATCGTGACCAGACGGCAGATTGTACGGATCCTTCCTAGCAGTAATCACTGTTCCCAGATGGAAACTTCAGAGAGGATGATCGACCATATCGGGAATCGAACCCCGGTCTCCTGAATGACGGTATTGCAACTATAGCAACTATATTGGAATCACTTATTAGCGTAGGTCAGCCAGAACGATATAGGCTAAGTTTAATGTATAGCTTGTCTCTAAATAAGTGAGCCTATATCTGACGGTTCGTGGGTTCAATTCTTTTGAAGGCTATATTCATTGAAAAAAGCAAGACCTTGCCAAAATATCCTCATCATCTTCATTATAATCATCATGTATGATGAAGTGCGAATTATGTAAGAGACAGACAAGGTTAACGTCAATTAGTGAACCAAATAAGGTACGGTTTCCTCTCTGATTGAACATTTATTGCAAATACTAATTAGATTCGACAATTTGTGTAACGGAAATCAGACATAAACGGATGTATTAAAATTATTAATACATACATTATAGATTGTACGAGATATCTATAGCCCAACAAAGCTCTAATCTATATTAGAAAATAGTAAACAGACAGAAGATAAAATATCAAAGAGAAGCAAGGCTAAACACAACATATTTAATCCGTATCACAGTGGTATTAATAAACAATATTAATAATACTAATAATTATAAATAACTACGTACATTATCTTTATCAGATAAATATACAGTAAGATGATTTTGAGCCATTTTGTTTTTAATTCTTTTAATTACTAAAATTTAAGCTTTTAGAACGTTCATTTCTAATCTATCAAATGTGACGGTGAAGTTTCAATCGAACAGCAAAAATAAAAAAAGAGTTTTTTCTCTAATTATTCCACAACAGAATGTACATACACGTCTGGTTGACTTCCTCTAGATATGTGTGAATTTATCGCGATAGGCACTAAAATTACCGCATGAAAAACCTTGAATCTTAAATCCGTGAGCACATAGATAATGTAGGTTTTTTATATACGTATATATTTATATATACATAGGTATATACATGCTCTACACATAAAGAAATAGGCCTGTATTATATATTATGCTATTCATATTTTTAAGGTCATCAAGTATTTCCGTAAGGATTTAATTTCTTATCATTTTTCTTCCATGACTATTTATTAATCGTTGTAACTTGTTTGTTGAGAATAAAACTGATAAAATTACAGTTAGTTTTAAAATCATGTTTGTGGGGTATCAATTCAGTGAATATGAATTGAAGGTCGGCTATGAAGCTGTGCAAAATCAAGTGCCAAAAGGCAATGACACGTTATCACTGATAGCGCTTTTTTCTAGTTATAATCCTTGAACTTCGGAACTTGCCTTGGGTATGGTTAGTATACAGAAAATCGTTTTTTTTAATGTTGCTCAACAACCCCACCAACAGCTGGGTTGCACCGGGGTAAGAAATGAGCGGGCGTAAAGAAATAAGAATAGGTGAAAGGACTATCACAAAAATCCATGCCTTATTCGGGACTCGAACCCGCTCGACCTGGTTTCACTGTCTTAAGCAGTGTCTCAGTTGATTGAGCCATGAGGGTGGCTTTACATGAAGCAATCGGCGAGGATTCAAATTAGTGACATTGGATTTTTTTAAAATACATGTGGTTAGTTCACTGTCTCGTCATTTTCATTTATAGGCCTAGTCGCTTTGACATATCTTTCGTTTGCAGGCTTAATTCGAATAGCTAAATAATTATGTAATTATTTAAAGGTTCATCTTCAAAGATTGGATATGGTTGAAACTATAAGGACTTTGTTTAGTTATTAGGTAAGTACAGTCTCTCTGGCATAGTCCGTGAGTTGTTTTTATCTGTTTCTATTTCTAGAATAAATGATAACATATTTTATTTCTGGCCACGCCTGAAATTAACTTTAGCATGGGGTTAAACACTGCCATATGGTAACAGCATGCAATGATCTATTAATTGTACGCTTTTTGGCGCCCCGTTTAAGTTCTACACGGTTAGAAAAAAACTAGACTCGACTAAGAACACGTTGTTCTTATGTATCTATATACATTCATTCGAGGCTGCTTTATTTCTTACAGCTGGGTGACAAATAAATACTTTCACGAAAAGAAAAACGTTTTTATTGATAATTTTCTATTTCATTGCATTCTTTTAGAGATCTTCCAATGTTTCACCTCGTGTCTTTGCCAGGCACAATGAATTGCAAATGCTTTCATGAGAAAAGACACGGCTCGGCAGTATGCATTAGATGTCAGATCTCAATCAATTTAAAGTGCAGTATAAATACAATGCATTTAATCAATTTTCCTGCTGCACAAATATCATTTTTTTTTATCTTTTCATCATGTTTTTCACCTACGCTCTCTATAGCGTCGTGTCTGCGCCGACCAAGTCGTATTAGCGTCGCCCACGCGCATATAACGCCAGATCACGTGTTAAATCGCGCGTCTGTTCCGCCATTGGCCTGGTTCAACGACACACTGACTTTCGCGATCGAAACGAAGGTCAACCAGAGCCTTCTTAATCATTCGTTGCACATGGCGCGAATACAGCGGCCGTGTCTCTCACTCCACATGACTTTCCCCTCGGATACTTTTTTCCCCTGTGCCGTTTCGATTTCCGTATATAATGTTCGTTATCTTTATTATACTCTCTTCGCTCTTCGGCTAGCTTTTTAATTGGGGTTCTATTTCGAGCGTTTGTCAAAATGGCGGACAATTAAGTGCTCCACGGGAATAGGTTAGTAAGGACACTATACTTAAAAAAAAGGCAACGTGTCTTGAAAAAGTAAAATACGAGTTCTTTTGCAGTAAATTCGAGGAGTGTAACACTAATAAATACAAAAAATACAAAAAAGGTCAAGTGGTAAATTTACGATCTGCCTCGCTAACCATGGAATAATAGCTAAATGTAAATGTAACAACAGCTAAATTAAACGTAATTCCACGAAAAAATAAAAGTAGGCCTATCAAGTAGTTGAACTTTTTTCTTCCAAATGTCAGCCATTCAATAATTCCGACATACGCAGTGAAAAGAAAACATTGTAACTATTTTCCTCGCGCATGTAAAATTTTCTCCCAAATTGTCCCGGAAAAGTAGATAATGAAAATAATTACTTTGCCTGGGGTAAAAATGTCGCTATCTGTACGTCATAAACATCCACATCCAAATCCACACGTAATCACCACCAAAATATTTCCTTGTATATCGGTACCACTGTTTCCTTGTTATTGGCGAAGGTGAGAAATCGAAATATAGCCTTGACATTTGCACAAGATGAATAATAAATAGTATATCTTCAATTAATATAGGCCTAAGGTATTGAGACGATCTCATCACAAGTAACTCGACAGTGAATATTTTTGACCATAACAATAAGCCACGATTTCGCTACTCACAAAATAAACTACGAAAGTACAAGGAAGAAAAGTTATGAGCCATTTAGAAAACTATTGGTGTTACAATTTTATAAAATTTGAGAGAAAAATGCCAAGATATGTTTTGCTAGACATCACATTTATTTATGCAAATTGTTTGAATTCCCCTATCGGTTAAAAATACGAGTTGTTGAATCAGAGCGTGTGACGAATTTAGATACAAAATTGCATCCCTTTTTGTTGGTCCGGAGGGCTGCTGCGTGGCCACTTGCATATATTTGAGGGTTACATAATATATAAGGGTGAAAAATAAGAGAGAAGTGGAAGGGGTTGGTCATCTTTCATCATCTGTATTTGTATAATAGTATTATATAAAAAAACGTGAAGAACTATTGTATAAATGGCTGCTATTTTTCCGCTTGATGACTACCAAATACAAATTAAAAGAATGCTTGGAACGGGTATATATTTGGTGTATGTAGATATGGCTGACGAGTTCTTTCAAGTTATTATCGCAGCTTCTTATGCTTTGTTATAACCTTGGCAACGGTTTGACTGTACGCCATCTTTTTTCTTTATTTGCCAAGCGGCTGTAGAATGTATATTTTCGCAAACATCTCTAAGCGGGGAAACCTTGGGTAGGCAATTCACCCCGCAATCAAGTATCCGGTATACTTTGTTGCATCATTGTTACCAGTAGCCAATCAGTAAGAGCGTTACGTCGCCTAAAATCACGACCAATCTGAAGAAAGATTGAGACGTTCGTTTTTCGAATTTTTCTTCAATCAAAAGTGTCTGTAACTTCCTCTTCATGTTAGAGATGTATTGTTAAATATAAATAAAGGCCATCTGTTCTGTTCAAAAGTAGGCTAATTAGGGAAATGTTCTTTGAAATTTGGTGAATTCATAAAGGATTTCTGTTGTCAAAGAATGTAATTGGAGATTTATCTTTCATGTTTATACATGTATATTAAAATATCACGATTCTTTTCATGTATAAAAGATGTGATACAATTTCAGATTTCAATACGTCCCAGTTTGGGAGTAATATATAGGTATGTTATATTAGAAGATATACAAAAATATAATATAATTAGTACAAGTACCTTAAGTCTAAATAATAAATGCAATATTTGATATTTCAATGTGTTGTGTAGACTAACGTCATCTCTCGAACAAGTTTGTGTGTACAAATTAAGAATCAGATTGAATTCTATTAGCAAATCGTCTAAATGTAAAGTATTGCGAGAGTGAACTCGATAGTCAGGTGACACTTTAGAGCGCGAGATAGAGAGATGGAGAGAGATAGAGAGAGAACGGAAGAGAGTGGGAGAGAGAATATTGGCGAGCTCTGCGAGAAGCTTGAGTAAGGTTAGTGTTCGAAATATATTACTTTATATTCAAATAGATACACATATCCTTCGAGTTGTGGACACAATTAGCAATTTGGCACTGCAAAAATGTTCGCAAAATATGCTTTATTTTTATATTTTTTGTCGAGATCTTTTCACCGAAGTCCCTCCGAAAGTTCGTAAGTTGCTGCAGGGTGTGAAACTTGAGCAAATAACCGAATGCTAGATATATGAAAATACAAAGAATTTCACTGATTTCAATCGACAGAACAAATGTGTACAATTTTTATTTCCAGTTACGCAGCAATGTGAGACAACTTTTTGTAGAAGATATATGGAATTTAGTTATCATAATCTATTAATACACGAGATATAAAAAGTTACGAACGTTTTTTCCTGAATTAAAATTCAGTTAACTGTGCTTATAGTTATAACAACACGTCAGACCGGATTGTCTTTATTAATAATTAATATAAACAACTGCGTTTTAAATACGAAACACGGTAAAAATCTGGATCAACAACTTGGTGTTGGCTATTAAAACAGATATTTAACACTAATTTTTAGATGTGGTTATTCGTGGAAAGTGATGTATAAAAGTAATACATATTGTGAATATAGTAGGCCTATATAAATACAAAGCTCACTTTGGAAAGTGATTAAATATCAATTATTTTCTAGTTCCTTCATCTTTATTCTTGGTACAGAATATATATATATATATATATAACTTATATATATATAGGCCTACACATACTTTATGTTTGCTCATTTCCTCTATTATGCTATACATTGTGTAATTGAAGAAGTTGTCGTAGTTATTTTATTATTGTAATAAAAGTTCTAGCGATTTATCAGCTGTTCCCGAGCTATATTTTATCACGAGTGTGCGCTTTTCATTTGTTCCCGTCAGCATCCGCAATGAGGAACGCGGATGTGTATGTAGCCTAGTGAATATGAATAATACATTAATATACTTGACGGAAAACAATCTACTCATAGACATTTAAAGCGCAAACACTTTCCTTAATCTTATATTTATTGTTGACAGATAAGATATCATCGACGAATTATGTGGTAAGAATATTGAGAATTCGCAATTTAATTAAGATGCACAGAGTTGTGATGATTCCATGGATGTCGATTGATTCAATTTTTGATGTTAATAAGATAATTCGATAAGATATTTCATATTATTACGTGTGGTATTTATAGACTCAATTCGCGGAATAAATAAAAGCTGATAATGAATAAATATTGGGGAAAAATTTGACAAAATATATGTGCCGGTCGATTATGTTGAACGGGAATTGAATGTTGCATTCTTGTGTGGTATACAATATAGGATGTAATTCGAATCACTTCCTGATTATAGTACGGACTGAAATTATTGTAGGCCTATATCCTTGATATTAATTTTCTAGCCACCTTGACTTACCACACGTTTCCTTTCATACAAATCATTTATGATCGAAAGATTCTGAAGTTTTATGTGAAAATTTCGAATCAAATACTACTTCCGAACATGATTCATCATTTTTCTGCATATGCTCACTTGTTATAAGTACATTTTAGAAGTTCCGGTACTTACTTGGCGGCCTGTTCGTATAGAGGTTCTGGTTAGTTCTAGACTGTAGTTGTTGCTGTTGCTGTTGTTGTTGTTGCTGCTGTTGATGTTGGTGGTGTTGGTGGTGGTAGTAGGGCGCTAAGAAGCCCCCGTGGTGCTGGGAGTAACCGGGATGGTGCCCAGGTCCGGGGCTGTCTGGGGTACGAGCGGCAGGAACTAAAACAAGGAGACAGTAACATATGTACACTTGCGATCACATCAAATATAATTTTTTAACGATATTAAAATCAGTGTAAAAGTGAAATCTACTTATAGTTCACCATTCACTAATTATTTCATAGACTGTATGTGAAATGCATTAATGTATTTTGAATATGTACTGAACTAAATAGTAGAAATTACAGGCCTATCGCATACAAAAATAAAAGTAAAAGTCGACATAAAAATTGAAAACATGCGAGCTAGAGGGAGGAAAAAGATGTTGATAAATGGTATAGGCCTATAGTAGACCCACGGGAATATGGCATGATGGTGGAATTTAAAGGAAAATCCACTTCAAATGAACTAAAATTATAATTATGGAAATACAAAAATCAATATTGAATTGTAATAATTCAAAAAGACAGGCTGTAGACCTAATGCTAATACTAACACCCATCATGTTTTGATCAAGTTTAATTTTTATATATTACAGTTACACATAATTATGTGCGATACTGAAGCTGGCACACTTTTATGAGACCTAACTGGAATAACAATTACATTTAATTTTCTTGTTCCCAGCTCTTTAACTAATAGGCCTACTAGAGCTTATTGGCGCCGTTTTGTTTGGTGAAACTGACCTGGCGTTGGTTGAAGACGCGCCTTTAACTCGTCATTGGACGTGTGCCCGCTGCTGCTGCTGTCCACATCAGACACCCCAGAGTCGGCAGGGCTGGGTGGTAGAGAGCCTACAAACAAACAACATCATCATCATTAGCAATGCAATCATTAGAAGAACAAATCAACTATTATAGTACATTTATTTTTAGACGGGCGCAGGTTTGCGTCCCGAATTAGGCAAGGGTTTTTGTAAACATAGGTCATTTATCATCCGCTCATTCGGACTTCCAAATAGCCTAGAGGATGGTGAAAAAGTAATTAGCAAAAAAGCGAAAAATAATTATCAAGCGTTTTTTTTACGGGTGGGAAATTTTATAGTCAAACTATATACATGAGCAATTTGGCTGGTTCAAATCCTAGCTTTGATAGTAGGCCTACATTATAATTCATTCTTATAAATAATTGTGGAAAACTAATTGAACAACTAGGCCTAGATATTAGGTATACCAGCTATAGTTACTATGCTATTAGCATTTCTCTTTATGATCAACTTTGATTTTATTTATTTTATTACAATATATGAAGTGCTCCGAGCAGAGTGACGTAAGCGTTCTAATAAACGTTAATTGGAGAATCTATTTTTCGCATCATTATCAAAAATTTGACACAATGTCACTGTTCCTCACTTAGGGCTAGAAAGACAAAGTATAATCTTCTGGGCGGGACGAAAGTTTAGTAGCATGAAAAATACATTGAAATAAATAAACTTTTAGTGCCTCAATTGTTATATTATAGAGTAGTCAAGATAGTCATCGATTCTGAAAACTACATAAACAAAATAATATATAAAAGTGTGTATTATTTGTATAGGTAAAATGTCTTCGACCAGAACCCGCAAGTGGTAATAATAGCTATTGTTTAGTAAAGGGTTGAGGTAAAGTGCACCCAACCGTTGCATTTCTCCATTACGCCAATGGCAAACAAATCTCACAAAGTGATGTTATTCTCATAGCAAGTTTGCATCTGCACATATTGCCAAATATTAGATAGCATAGCAAGATGTATCCGTCAAGACAATTGGTTCAAAAAGGGTGGGTCTCAACGCAACAATAACAAACGAATCGACAAATGTTTTTTTATGAGGTTGAATTTGGTTATTCGGCATCTGCACACTTAACCACATTCTCAATTTACGGCAAACATTGACAACGACCAAAAGGGTTTCGGTCCATTTCTTTTGGCATATATCAAATATAGGGTTATTGCCCTATTTTCCCTGAATCTGGGTAAAAACATCCTGTTTGAATACGAGAATTGACATATTCGCATGAAAACGAAAGGGTAAAAATGTATTTGTCAAGAACACACCCAATACGAGGGGATGCAATCTCTCTTTGTTGATGTATATGTACTACGTAAAACTTCTGTAATATTTTATTCCCAATACATCTGCGGTGTCGCCCACCCTTGGTTTCAACCCCCATACCCTTTCATCAAAAAAACATGAAATAGCACAAAAATACATCACGATTGCCAAAAGGTTACGAAGGTTGTTTTCAACTATTGCACACGCATCAAACATCTGCCAACCCTTCAATCTCAATCTATGCCAAAAACAGGCCATTTAGAATGGCCTTTCGTTTTTTGGGATGAAAGCGGAGGAGAGACGTGATATTTGTGATACAATAGGGTGACCGGAGATAGACGCAAACCGATAGTAACTTGACACTCCAGCTTGTTGGCAGCGAATGGTAAACTATATTGATGAAAGAAAATCGCGCACCACATATGATTGGGATTGACAAATTAAGATGATCGTATATAAAGCAAGCGTGCTTTATGACAAACATGTTTATTCGACGGCTACATCTGTCATTCCAAAATGGAGGTTAACTTAGCGACCGGAGTCGTTTTAGCAAAATACTAGTTTATCACAGATTATTTTCATTTATTTTACATACAGAATAATACAGAACGTAATTTTGATGAAAACATAATCATAGTAAACATTTACAATCCTACAAAATTATGATTTTGATATACCATAACGTCTAATAGGTATATTATGCACCCTATAGTGCGCTAATTATTCTAGTTGATAATTTGTCGTATTAATTACGACTCATATTGATTGATGAATATATATGAAATGAACTTGTGAAGGGAAATGGTATCTTTAGAAGCTAATATAGTGACTGTTCATAGTCAGATAATGTATATCTATCCATGATAATGTACTACACACCGAGTGCATAAATTATTAACATTATTTTAATAGATAAAAATAAACAGTGGGTCTCTGCCTATATATAATACAAATATTATATTTTATGTTGAAGGAAGTTCACAACATTCTGTCACGATTCCAAAACACTGATTTGATTATTAAATCCTTTCATCATTTGCAAAATGTACTACCGGTAAATAAATAAAATGCATCTGATAAGGATTCCGAATATAAATATGTTCAGATAAATTGTAGCTGAAAACTCAGTGTTACTCTATAGTCTAATCATATTCTTGGTAATATTATTGGACTATGGTGTTACTCCATCTTATATAGGCCTACATCTATATATCTATATATTCTTATATAACTATTATACATCAAAGAACGCTATGCTGACTTGATCAAGTGTGATTGCAAAACTTTTAGCTTCATGCAAATTACCAGTTTACAAAATACACATGTGAGCAGTTCTGTCCATTCATGCCTTGATACGCCCGATTATCCAACCGCCAAATCTACATTTTCAAAACATACTCTTGCACCCGGAAAAACACCGGCCAAGACACGTTATATACCATGGGAAAAAAAATTAACAAAATTGAATATATAAGATTTTAAATATTTCGATTCAAACCTTCATTGAGTATAATAGATTGCTCCGTAGAATATAATAAGAAGTTCCCTATACGCATATTCCGTTGGTCAGTTTATAGGCCTAAGTAGGATTAAGATTCCTCTTCCAAGTTCCATTACAATATATAATGACCAGAACCGGAATACGGTGTGGAACTGGACACACAATTTATTATACGGGAAATAGGCATAGTCTCGTATGATGCTATACTAATAATTCCGCTTCCCTATCTTATTATTATTATATTGTATTCATCATTACTGGTTTTTTGAAAAATAATCATCGTCGAATCGCAACGGCCGAGAAAGAGAGAGATAGCATATACTGGTCAGTTGTGACCCGCCTAACCTCCCATTCCATAATGTTACGATTAATGACCAAAAGGTGAAAGGGGTCAACTTGCGAAGACCGGACACCCCAGATTTAACCCCCTACTTTCATCCCCCCAACCCATGTCATTCTATCTCCCTCAAATGTTCTATGTAAAACGTGCACCCCCATTAACTATATACGTCATAGTGAATGGAATACAAAAGGGTAGTTTTTTCTATTAATATATGTGTGTGCGGCGTACTATACATACACATCAATATATTTTTGAGGGAAGGGTGAAGGAAAACGTATCAACGGTTGACGAGATATGAGAAGTAGACTTCAAAAGACGGACTGACTGGACCCATTACTCTTAGGTTAGATGAAATTATAGGTTTCATTTTCGTTTTACCCCTTTTTCGTTTTTTTTATTCTGCTTCCAAGTGGTTGATATTTATTATCATAATCCCAGTTTGGAGACGCAGTTTGATAGAAGAGGAAGAATATGCAAATTAGCAAAGAGTTTCTGAAAAGAACATCATCTGTCAGGGATATAAATATCCTGTGCAAACTTCATTCAGTAACATCTCTATGAACCGATAAATACTTGTTATATGTTTAATACATTAAATTTAGACTTTATACCTTGAAAATAATAAAACATCCATAATAAGCTCAAATGTCTTCTTCAAATACGTATACTTGAGAACAATCGAAACTTCGTGAAATATTTTATAATTCGTTTACCACAGGAAACGGTCGAAATATGGCTCAAGATTATTTGTAAGATATTAAAAAAATAATTTTAAATACTATCAATTTACAATAAAGCTGAAAAAATCTGATCTAATCCCCAAGCAAAGTGTAAATAGCCTAATCTAAAGATAATTTGGATAACGAGAAGTATCATCTTAAAAGCTAAAATTTAAATAAGTGATCCTTTCGAAACTTTCGAATCCAAATCTAAATCCTTTCGAATGCAACCAATGACATCCTCGACACAAGGTAGGCCTACTGCACATTGACGACCAATTACCTGTGGTTGAGGTGGTGTACGCCGAGGTGCGATGGGCCGTCAAAAGGGCCGCATGCACCGCCGGATTGGTCACGTGGTGGTGTTGACTGAGTATGTTGTGGAGGAGAGCTTTGTGTTCGGTAGGTTCCCGTTTGATTGTTGGCGGAGGTGACGGCGACGCCGGCCCCAGCTCGAGAAGGGAATGAGGCCCACTGTTCGTATCCACTAAAACAACAAGAACAACAACATCGTTGTAGTCAAATTCATATCATTCATCAATAGTGAATTAATTATCATTGAGTGTTATAAAGTGCGGGTAGGGCACTAATAGAATGCAGTAAAAAAAAAATTGTCGGAGCCATCTATTTTGCAACGTAAATACTGAAAACAGAAACATTAGATTGTGTAGGCCTATGCTATATGTAATTGTTACTAGTATAATAAAAAAAGAAGAAAAATATTATTGCAAATTTCTTATACAAAAGTACTGCATTTGCCTTATTTGATATTCCTTCAGAAATCCTTGAAAATCTTCAACTTAACGCATTACTTCAAATTTAATCTATGGCCAACAGTCGTAGGGTGTGGAATGTATAGTAAGCCTACAGTTTGTGACTGTTTTCTTCATTTTTCATGCGATTCTAGTGTTTATGATCTGCCTATGTAACTGATTGATATGTAATTGATATGTGAGATTGACTCGTATGTTCAAACGATTGGATAATTTATATGATATATCTAAAAGACTTGCGAATATTGAAAAACAAAATAAGAAAAATATAGCTAAGATTCTACAGGTATCAGTATAAAATAAATACCTAATTCGAACTAAAATACAACATTATGGTGCAAGTTTCTGCCATGAAACTAATGATACGGACAAAATAAGTTTAAACCCGGCACTTCCACCATTTCCACAACTTTCATAATACAAAGCAACCCCTTTCACAGCTCTCATCGGAAATCACACCAGCCCCATTAATAACACCACTGACAACCGAAATTACATGTAATTCCATCCACTCTTGTCTCCCTCTCCCCTCTTCCATGAAATGCAACTTTCATTACCCACCACTGCATCATCCAAACCACTCTTCCGTGTCGCATTCACACACATTCCCTCTCTGTCTATCGCACTCTAACCGTCGCTCGATCTGTCTCACTTGCACTCACGTAAAATCGGTACCCCCCCTGGTTGATCAACGAACGTACAAGGTTAGCCCTGGTGTCGGCCGTAGACCCTCGATAATGATGATAACCTTGACTAGAGTGATAGAGAGAGACAATCAAAATGATGCCCGGACTTCGAATAATCGAGAGGAAGGAATAGTGAATCGAGATATATCGTTTATCGAGAGGAGGGGGTATTCGAGATAAATCGTACAACATGCGATGGTTGTTCAATTTATATGGAGACATCCACCTGTATTTACGATGTCACTCAAGTGTGAGGCGCTAGGGAGGAGGTATTTATTTGGGATTACTTCAAGTTGAGATGATTTTCATTTCATTAGATTCAAAAATAAATATTCGCAGAAATAACATACTGCATTATTACATGACCTACAAACCATATTATCACGAAATAGATAATATATGAAACTTTGTTCATGTAGAAGAACAAATTAACAAATTAATTACAATGTATAGCATGTTAACTAGCTGTGAATGATTATTAGTCTTTGTTCGTTCTATTCATGTATCCATAAAATGCATTTACACTGAAAACTGAAAAGTGCACACGATATCTCGTGTCTATAATTTTATGTAAAATGCAGTAATATACTGACGAATATTTTACTGTGTTGGTAACTTGAATATCAACAATCGAACAAGAATATGAGAATTTATAAAATTACAACAATTTAATGCCATAAAACAATTTCAGGCACGAATGCGGGAAATAGATTAGCTGACTTATAACAAGTCCTTGCCATTTAAATTACAATATATTTTAGTTATACCGTGAAATTACATTTTGTTATAAACTAGCTGTGTGAATATGTTGAAACAACTACCGTCATGGTGTTTCGTTATTAATCAACCTACATAATGTTGGACTGTACCAATTTGGATGAGATGAGAGTATGCGAAGACTCCACTTGACTCGCATGCTGATTGCCTGTGTGATGTCTATCGTTTTATTCGCTCATATAAAGGTGAATTAACTGATGAGTTAGGTTGATAGAGTAGGTAAACTGTTGGGATAATTTTTGCCAATTTTTAAACCAACGTAAGACGTGTATGAGTTATCGAGAATAATTAGAAAATTTCATGTCCAATATAATTGACATGGCGGAAAAGTATCACAAATATATTTCATGAAGTTATTTCGTATACGAGCACACAGTGATATGAGGTGATATATGAAGGTGAAAACAGTGATTTATTAAATATACTTATTCCCAAAATATTTCGGAAGTCTTCATAATTTTTCGTCAATCCATCAACGCGACAAATAAACACATAGGGTGTTACCAGCGATTCTGAATATTCTGTACGTCTACATATGTGTGGGCGCGATAGTTTCATCTGACAACGCCACTTTATTTCAAATATAGAACGTATGATTACTGCTGCCCTTGACTACGCCCAGGAAACTGGTCTTTATAGAACAAAACAAAAAAATGTTGAGCCAAATAATATGATAATTGGAGAAAGGTCAATAAAATATTTCTAATCATATTCGATAAAAAAAAAAGTATTATGATTAATATTATTTATAATATACATATAAATAAACAATCAAGTCTAGTGGGTTATTTGTACAAACAACAGGATATGAAAGAAGATATTGTGTAATTTAATTTAAAAAAAGAGGAAGTACAGTACTCAAAAACTGACCGTTGGTATATAGCTTTCTTCCTGTTCCGGTCGGATCTATGTAATGAAACACGAATTAAATCATGAGGCTCCCTAATTATAACCGGACCCTGTTTTTTACCCAAGTAAATAAGGTATGAAGATGGGCAAGAAACGACGTTTGTACGGTACTAAAAATACCTGAACCGTTTTGCACATTATAAGAAGAGGCGTATGACATAGATCAGAATATAAAACATGAATCGAAGGTTTTCCGCTAACTTCGGCTGACATAACTTAAATTCAACCATAATTCATATGTATTTTTCATTGTTAGATGCGTTTAATTAATTGCATTCCTCATATTTCTCATGTATTCATTGTTAATATTATATAACTGTAATACTGTATTTTAATTTCGACTTTTAATACCATTAATTATCACCTGCTTGTATTGCAAATTGTAACGATAAATTATTGAACAAAATTAACATCAAATAAAACGTGAATACAGCATTGCTAAGTAGTATCATCAACAACAATATAACAATCAACAAAATATTTTCAATTAAAATTATAATTAACATCACTGGTTATTCTAATCTTCATTTTATTTACAATTAAATCACGATATTTATTGATGTATTAATAAACTGTCCACTATACGTGTGTAGATAAGAATTTTTCAATCTGATATTAACAAATGTGAGCGATGTATGTGTTCTAGTAGCTTTACTAGGCAGTATTTGTTGTAAGATAAGGTATAATATGGCCACTGGTACGCTTGTCAACAGACTGAAGCAAGGTAGATAAGTGAAAACAAATGTAGCAATCATAAATGACTGGATTGTCAATTCAATTGTATTTTATATTGTGTTGAATTTGTTCATGGCGAGAGCTCCATTGTGATGAAAGAAAACTTGACTATATAATGTTAAATTTATTTCATTCAGTTTTAGCTGAATCAGAAACAAAGAGATGCGCGTAATTTCTTTGGCCAATTGGACATGCAATACTGAAAGCATGATGAGCATAATGAAACATTACTCTACAAAAAAACTTAGCAATTGATACCAATCAACTCAAATTTACCCAATATTTGGGATGATATTTTGTTTGTGATTACAGTTCAATTCATCATATATTCTGTATGAACTTGATGTTATATTAATTATGTGTATATTAATATATGCCATATCAATAAAAACAGTACGTTATGAATAATATGAATAATCTAATATGAATAAATAATATATAATTAATATGAATAAATATGAATAATCCAACTTAATTCCAACTACAATGATACCTGAACGCGTATTGCACAGATAATACGCCAACATGGCGTTACAGGAGCATCCTGATAAGAACATTCATCTTCGTAAGTAATCTATCTCTTGGTAGGGGTCGTTAATCAGCATCAATCAATGGGAATATATTTCAATCCCATTAAAAAGTTTACCGGATCATTTATGAGAATCTTTTCTATACCTAGATAATACATATAAATAGCGAGTCTACAGTACGCCTATATTTGTAAAAAAATATTAAGAATTGAGTTTAGATGAAGATTGAACAAAGAAGTTGATCAATACAAAAAAATGAATTCTTCTTTTGAAGAATAAAACGATTCAACCAAGACAAAACGCCAGTCTTGAAGATTTGGCCCAACGAAATTCGAACAGATTGGCAACTGCAAAACGCTCAGTCACGATGCTAATGCAGGACAAAGCATTATAAGAAAGTGCAGCAAATAACTGCGGGGGTCGTTCTTTATCAAAACTATTAGAGGTACATTATTAAAACCACTGAGCACAATTTGGCCAGAGCAAGTGATATGTAATACGTATATATGCATATATACAGCTGCTCATTTTTTTCAGCTGTTTATACTTTTTTTTTATCATTATTATTACTATAAAAATGTACGCGTATATAATGAAATGGTTCGGGTATACAAAAACGCGGGCGGACAAGTTGGTGTACCACCTGGATAAAAATAAAATAAAACAAAAATCGTAATAAACGTAAAAGGTAAAAGCATGTTTATCATTCTAAGGCTGTGGTTTTTGCACAACTCACAAAGACCATTTGAACAAAGAACACACGTAAAGGTGGGTGTAATAGTCGAACTTACACTGTGAGAGAAAAGTATTTAACAATCCATTGCACTCGATTGAAAGTGGTTTTTAAACATTGTGGCCACAGCTGCTATATATATGCTAATTTGGTAATACGTATCTTATTTTAAAAAGTGTATATATTCCACAACATTCACGCGATAATAGTATAACGAAAACAATTTCAATTAGACCGAGAGAAACGCACGGGTCCACGAGAAATGAGGTAATAATACGGTTCAATGAATACGGATTGATATGTGATTTATTAGACGTAGACAAACGATTATATCATCGAAACACCAGCGACGCTATTTGATAATAATAATTTCAAATCAACGCCATATTGTGATCAATCAGCCACGATTGTCGATGGTACTTTTCCAATAAAACAGCAGGCAATTTGTTGCACCGGAAGGGAAAGTTCGACAATAATATTGCCACATTTTGTTTTGTTGTGTCTCCTTGACCTATATTCGACTGATTGTGGATGGTCTTTTTGCGCGAGACGGTTCGGAACAGACGGTGGGTGATTGTTGGTGATGGGATGAGACTGGCGATCGTTTTGGTTTACTACTGTCGAGCTGCTATGCCCTAAGGTGATCACACCTCAACGCGATGAGAGAACGTGGATTAACATGCATTGGTAAATATTGACTCTTTTTTGCGTGTGTGGGGGTATTACAGCATAAAAGCGAGGGTATTACAGCATATATACTAATGAAGAGACTTCTTCCTCGAAGGAAGATGATATGTCATTACTACGTAATAGATAAATTATTTTCAATTCAATATTACACCCAAGATATTCATTTCAACATAGTTTACATTGTGATGTATATTTTGATCGTCCTATGATGTCTAGTTCCAAGTGACAATCGTTCTCATAGCAATAAAAATAACTGGTGGACCAACAATAAATATGATTGGTTAATATCAACTCAGGGACATTGTTGACTTTCAACAATCAATGGCGTACTCTCACCTTTTCAATATGAAATGAGTTATAAAATAAAATATATTAAAAATAAACCACTTCACATTTAATAAAAGAATGTACGCTAGAACAAGCAACAGGTAAAGTTAGTTCAACATGAGAGAATGAAGTAAAGTAGCGTACTCCTATTCATACAATAACCATGGTGAAATCTGGTTGCAAATGAGACCGCAATTACGTTACAAATTGTAATTATGCGTTCAAATGTATCGCAAGATAAGGATGTTTGTTTTCAAATCGGAACACTCGATCGTCGTGATGTAACACGGTTGTCTCGAAACGTCATCCTTATACTTGTTAATTATAATACTGGTTTTCCTTAAGATTCACGGTTCTAAAATTCTGTCATTGCAACATCTACTAATGCTTTGATTCTAGAATACTATCAACGTAACATTATAAAACAATTAAATTTCAGTCGAATTAAGGAGGTATGTATATATATATGTATATTATATAACCGTCTAGCCAATTGACGAGGTGAACCATGCACGTGGCAACCATGCTTGAGCGTGATGTCCAGTGAACACGTTTCCTCCCTCGCTCGCTCAATGACTGTCTGAAATCTATCTATCTCCATATCCCAATCTCCACAAACCAGAACTAGAGTCTCGTCGCTTAACAATGCACACGCCTCGAGGTGGCCGTAAAGAAGATCTTGGACCGGTATGTGGTATTGAGACAAAAAATACGTATCCGATTGGAGAAACAAGGATGCCATGTTTATACCTCGGTTCCGATGGAGCAACTACACTTGAATAATTAGAAAATTATTTCAATAGTTTGGTTTTCGGTAGTGTATGTGGGGCTACTTGGTGATGTAATATATCGATCGATTCTTTATAGAATCTAGAATCTTTTTCTAACGTCCATTGTTTATTTATTACGCCCATTATTTAGAATAATTATTTTCAAATTAGAGTGGGATTATGGGATTAAATATATATATATATATATATATATATATATATATATATATATATATATATATATATATATATAAAACCCAATCATATATGACATTTATTATCAGTTAACAAACTTGAATAATTTTATTACTGTACTAAAATTACCTACACATCAAGTTATATAATAATCATTACTGCAGTAATAATGTGATTCAATTTACAAGCTATTAAAAGCAACAAAGGTTTGTCCATCAGAGTAGACAGATAAGAGCACGCAGGTACATTAGAGACTATGTAGAAATGGAGCACTTACAAAAACTGGGTTAGGTAATAGAAATTTAATAAAACGAGAAATGAAGAAAATATACCATCGTAACTGAAAGAAAAACAGTTGCATGAGGGTATAATTATTATCATGATGCATTCATGTACTAAATATAATATTTCAATTATTTCACTACTATTTGGCAACTTTACTCTCAATCATGACGACCGTAACTCACGATTCGTTCCATTTTCTACCGACTGATGTTGTCGTTTTCACTGTAATTCGTTGTCCGTTTTCAGCTAATAACCATACGACACTGACAACACAGTTACAAAGCAATTACGATTTAGCTAGAACAATCACTCACGGCGATAATCGTATTTTCTACACAAATTTGAATGATTTGTTTTATATTAGTTCCTCTAGTATTAGAAATAATCCTACTAAAATTGTGAGTAGTTCAGATATTGTTGTGGATTTTCAATCGTCTTTTCTTCATGATTTAAAAATGTG
Source organism: Brachyptera putata (assembly GCA_907164805.1). Taxonomy (NCBI): domain Eukaryota; kingdom Metazoa; phylum Arthropoda; class Insecta; order Plecoptera; family Taeniopterygidae; genus Brachyptera; species Brachyptera putata. The sequence continues at coordinate 20,446,371 of OU015466.1, forward strand.
AATAGCCAAGTCTGGTGAACTCCACTTTGGATACTAAAGACAGGTAGGGCGTGAGTTCGAGTTCCGCATTGGTAATTGTGAACATGATATACATAGTGTGATCATATACCCCCGAAATGACCTAGCTGTTGATGGGGTCTTTGAGCTGAGCAAACAATAATCATCATCAAAACATTAACAATCACTAATGGCACAATTATCGCAAAACATAGATTCTCGTGGGATCTGCTTGGGAAACCGACGATTTTTTTGTAGCAATAAATATTCGTATCGTAAAAGATTTGTGTTTTACTGAAAGTCTTCTCAAGAAGAATTGTGCAGACTATCTACTAAACGGTTAAATGCAGGTCACAGAGAAAGGCTAGATAGATGCAATTGCATCGCAATAATGATTGGAAGAAAATAACAAACGGATATTCATCATTATTTTCAATATTTTTATTTTGTTTTTTACTCCCTCTTTATTTATTTTTTATGGCGTGGTTTCGATTGGTTTTCTTCAACACTATTCCGATTTGTGTACTATCTTTTAAAAATGAACCATTTTATCTCATTTTTTTAATAGAATCAATATATTTCAAAAATAAAAAGACCTTCCAGAAGGAACAATATCATTAAATCATGTTACTAATCGTCATTATTGAAACCCCATATCTGTGTGGACATATATTTAAATAAATTAATATATTGAATGTTGAATGCTATATTAAATGCTCTAGTTGATCTGAACTACACAAAGCGGGAAATGACCAGTCACTACATCCATAGAGAAAGGTGGTCCCGTTTGAAATAACTACTGGTCATCTTCACCGACATCCGTACAGCTCAGAGATTTATAATACTCTATTAATAAAAAAACAACAACGCTTGAGGCTCAACGTTAAGTTTCACCCACACCATTCGTACATGCATACGCATCTAGTAATAATAATAAGTTAATAACTATGTGCCCAATACGACAGGAAATAGAAATGACAATGCCGAGTGCTGGTTTTACTAGCCAAGAGCAGTTTGGCTGCTGTTAAGTGTTAATTGAGATAGGTGAGATCAGTTTATTCTAGTTTTCTCGATTTCTACTATATCCGCGCCACAGCTGTTGAGAAAAGTTGCATTGGTATATATACTGTTTTTCAGCGTTTAGACACAAATAAAGGTATTGATTATGATAAGGATAAGAAGACGATGATAATGATAATATAAATAATAAAACTATTGTCGTATAAAGGGAGACGACGACATATTATCCTTGTATTACATATAATTTGTTTTATATTTATATCACTGATAGTTGTAAATAACTACTAATACATACTTGGAGTGCTAATGAAATGAAGTAATATCATATTTTTCAACACAATGTTTCTTGACTAGAATGTTACGTTATTATTTTTACTACCTCTAGTCGGCTGCCTGTAACGGATTACAGTGTTTTTATTTGTATACAGTAGGTATTTAAATATCATATACACATATACACCTAGAACCATGCCGAAGTTAATTAAGATCTAACAAAAGCCGAGACTAAAAAACGGAAATAAAAAAAAACTGTCACTAATTTTAAACAAAGACCGTATTATTCTCCCCTAAATGATTACGATGAACCTGTGATGATCCCATCCACCTGAACATTTAGCACCCCATCCCCAGGTATATCAAACTCAGGTATAAGGGAGGCGAGGCGATCTTTTCTAAACACCAGTGTCCTAGTGACCTACTTCCATGTCCCCCCCCTCCCTCCTCCCCCCTCACACAGCACTGCACACCGTCACCTTCCTGCATTGGTTTCCCTTACTCTCGCTTTCAGTAGTGGCATCCTCATATACCTACCTGATCGATAAGTACGTCTCGACGTGAACCTAGGCCCGGGCCTAGACAGACCGACCCCAGCCAACAAGCATTACACCTGCCACACAATGGGTGCGGGACGTTCGTACGACTATGCTCATGGATAGGGGGGACGGATGAGCGGATATTTACAGCAAATTAGTGCACTTTATATATAGCTTGATAAATAATTGGTTTTTGTAGTTTTTTACTGATCAAAATGAGAGGGAAATGATTATTACAATAGTATTTTTGATGTTGTATTGTTTGAGGTTTTGATAAGTCAATCAAGAGACGTAATAAATATGAGTTTTTTTGATGATTGTAATTATTGACCCACCAACAGATATATTATTTAGGGGTACGAATTAGTGATGTTGACTCAAACTCATGCACTAGCTGACCTGATAGATTTTTTATATTCAATTTAAAATACATAGAGCCTGAAGTAATGTATTTTCTTTCCTTGATTTTCGAATAAGAGATCAGTTATGATCTGTTTGTATTTTTGCAGTAATTTAGTACTTCATTGTCTTATGTAGAAGGTAGTTTTATGGTTTTAATGTTTATTCCGGGTTCTAACTTTTAATAGATCCATCATCTATAATCTCGATCTTTTAGAGATGGTTTTTGTCAAGACTCTACACCGCGGAATGTAAGATGGAAATATGGGGCAAGTTCATGTATTTCTGAAGTAGAAAACGATTTATCATCCTCATGTAGCAAATATTTGCTCAGACTAGCAGGACGCTCTCATTTCGACTATCATGTATAAGCCACACGAAAAAAAAACGTAAACGGAAGTAACACATTTTTTAACACGACGTAACCTTATAAATCAAGTTTGGGAAATCAAAAAATGAATAAAACTTTTCTAAACTTTTAATATTACAAGACACAATCCCATTTCTTTCCGTCATGAAATTTGTCATCAAAGTCGTCTGCCAAAATCCGGTCGAATGCAACCCGCCTTCTGATCATCCGCCAAAATAATCATCAAAATCATTGAAAAATAACAGCTGCGAACCATCTTCGAGAGCCCGCACGCTATGAGGAAACACTTTTGGCAATCTACGATTACTTTTGTAACTTATTACTCAATTTATAATAATACCAGCACATACATGAGGCGAGTTATTTTCACGTACACCTTCTGGCTGTAGCTCAACTAGCCCCGTCGCCACGTCAAACGACGCGTCGGAACTCCACATCGGTATTTATAAATGCTAGCCAAGAACGGACGATCGAAACTTTATAGAGAAGTGTCATCATGTTTACTACACATTGATATGTGCAAACATTGATGAGGCATGACAATAGTTTGGTTTCCTCATTTCTTAATGGAATGCTACTTACTACTATATACGTCTGTGTGTACAACTCTATATTGCAGGTTTAATAACACGTACGCGTTGATATATGCTTGACTAATGCAACAATACATTATACGACCTACTTACCTAATTCTTTATTCTCAAGCCCACAAAAGATTGCCGCCCAATGTTTAGGGAGCTCTGATGTAACACGGTCGTTTCCGCACGGTAATATCAGGGTGGAGCGGACGGCAGTACATGCTACAGGGAAACGGCAATGCGGGAAACGCCCGTTGGGTGCCAAACTGTGTTGCATGGTGCTACTGACACCACTCTTTTTTTAATGAATTTGTTAATCAAGAAGAGATCATTTTTAGGGGATTTTTTACATGCTAAATGGCTTACATTATTTTTCTTTACGTTGTCAATATTTTGACTAGAATATTTCAGAAGTGCAGTAGAAATATTGATGAAGTTAAATTTACATCAATTTAAATCGTAAATCATGAACTTCTGAAGACATACAATGATGGTGTTGATGTTATCTCCCTAACGACGATTATATACTTTGTATAATGTATATATTATTTTTCTTGTTTTTCAGATACACATACCATGATTTCACTTCGGTTCATTAATCTAGTTTTCATACCCAATTATAGGCCTATACACATGTTTTTATATATAATTGTGCGTTTTTCATTGAACTTCTCAACACAATTACCAGCAGCCACATTGTAAGCCATGAACCATTGTTTTCAGTACCCATAATGTTAATATATAGCGCCGGAAACTCTACACGTTGCACTTGTCAATCTAGGTCTAACATATTCAGCCTATGTTAAACGAGGGAAGGAAATTGCGTAGACATGACCTAGATTATGAAGTTTGGTATATAGACGAACATATACTCAACTCACATGATAACGTTTGAGTGTGTGTGTGTGTGTTGTGTTGGTGAAGTTGACCCATATGCCGTAATCTTGATTTTATAATTCCCTGGCCCCCTTAATGTAGACACGGTAAGCAATCAATTATTATCAAAGTCCTTATTGTCTTCCAAACCTATACCATTGTTATGCAACAAAATATTGACAATTCAGCGAACCCTGGTTCTTTACATACAATTACTGTGATATTATGTCACTTTTATTATTCATTTGTATACATTAGTAATTCATGATTTGAAAACAATTAAATTAGAGAGGCTAAGCGAATATAATCTATCAAAACAATGTTTCAACTTTGTATGATAATTATTTTTTAATCGAAAGTATCGGTTGAATATAGATAGTTGTACTAGTATATCCGCCAATAATAGAAACAAAGCGGATCCATTTAATTAACATAAATAAATCAAAACGGATGTATTTAAAAATACTTGTGTATAGGTAAATTATCCATTCTGATTGGGTAATATCCCAATCGATATGACACTCCTAATAGTTACTTTATTGATTCCGTTCAAAGTACAGTACTTGTATTGTAAATTAACTCAGAGCGGAATGTACATAAAAATTACAGTATAACATTGCTTGAAGCTGAAAGCAATTAGCTGTTACCATTAATATTTAAAACTGTTCGTTATAATAAGCATGTACTCCTATATTGTCGGTACTTAACTGATAATGGCTAATAGTTATATGAAAAATAGTAACATCTAAAGTTGAAGATTATTTCATACATAATAAAATAAAAGTGATAACGTGTCAATTCTATTCTCAAACCAACATGCGATGTAGAAGTAGGTTCTCGATTATCTATTAACATTGTGGCCTTGCCATCGGATCGTACTAAACTTCTAAACTCTAAAGGGTGATTAGCATATTTTACTTCTAAAAACTGTTACAGCCCTGTATACATTGCATATTTTAACATCGATCTGCCACCAAAACACCACCACTCACTTAGATCTCACCTTTCAGTTTCACCTTTAATAAATCAAATAAATCGTGCAATTAGTATTCGTAATAAGTTGTGTAAGGACCAACGCAAGTGACTGGTGGGGCAATCTCGGAGAGCATGATTGATTTTTACACTTCTACGAAAAAAGTAAGTTATTTGTGATAGTTAATATCATTACGATATCCTTCTCAAAATCATTTTAACAAATTAATTAATCGAGTGGATAGAGTAGTGAGACTCACTGGAGTGAAGTAGGAATATTTGAAACAAATGAACTGAAAAATATGTCGCATTGAAATATGGCACAATACATATATAGACATAGTAAACATATACAAATTGAATCGACGCCCAAAAGGGAAAACATAACCGGAAGTTTGCTGAACAGGACGACATAAAATGTTTTGGTATAGAGGGCTATACCGGTAATGGTAATGGTATAATTTATGAAAGCTATATGGTTGTACGTGGAATATACAAACGCCTCATTAAATTGGCGTGCAGCAGCACTTTGTGAATGCAGTCATGTTTCACTCTCGAAATTCTGTGGTCCAGGGATTTGAACTGAGGGGTTGCCTAGCAACTAGAAGGGGGTGGGTTTATGCGTCAATGATAATCATCTCCCTCACAAATCCACCATCCCTTTGTTCATGGTTTTACTCTTGTTGAACAGATTTACTAAAATATTAAACGATTTTTTTTCACCACATTACAATAGCAATAGAAAAAACTAGAAAAGCGTACAGAAACTAAAAATCCGCAAGGGAGAGAAACTTGGAAAAGTGAGGACATATAAATGAAATGATATAATGTGTTCTTATCAGAATCATGTAACGAGAAATGGCATTGAATCTGTTAGCCCAGACATCTAACAAGCGGAAACTGAGACGACGATGTGAATTGAATCGAATATTGATACAACCTTGGGACGAACAAGTATATTTTGACTTTTACAGTTGGTTTAAGTGTAATTCTTCGAACCTAATAGGAAGTTGGATGCATCGCTCTTACGCATAAGATGTTATCTTTTACGCATGTGTAATCATTAATAGGGATGAGTAGGAGATAAACTCACGAATTCTCTGGAACTCGACGTATCTTTCAATGAGTAAGAAAGTTTTTACGAACTCATAATATAAAAAAAAACGATGCCCACGATTTAATTTCATTAAAAAATCTTCCAATTGTATAACGATGGATTAATTAATTCTACCTACAAATTATAATTCAGTATTGAATTTTAAAAAAATAATCACTAGAGCATCATAATTAATGAAGATAATATAATTCTAATTAGTAAATATAACGTTACTATATGGGATTAGTTACTCTTAATGAACAATTAGTGAGACGAGCTATTGGCTAGACAGAATCGAGTGGCTGTTTATAAGGCCTTGTATGCGCGGCAATCCACTCTCACTGTTTTATACTCTCGCTTTTGTTCCGTTACCTACGTCACGACGTCGACGATCGATGCGACGTCTCGATGACGTCACTATGGGGCGTCTAGGGGGTATACTGTGAGGGAGGCTGTGAAACTAGAGAGGGTCGAGATCCCTTGTTCTGTGGGGAGAACATAGGGAATGAGGAAAGAGGTACGTAGGACAAAATAGATATGTAAATAGAGAACTTTTATAGGTCGATCATATTATGTAAACGCAGACTGTTATGATTTATATTGGTTTTGATTAAGAGAAAATATACTTTTAGATTAAAGTATATTATAAGAATAGAAATTCGTGCAAAAATAAAAACATAATTTAATATATCTCTTGAACCGTTTGTTACTGTGTATTATTTTTATACATATGCTGGCAGTGTAAATAAATGTATCCAAGCTTATAGTGCTTATGATGAAATAGTAGGACTTGTAATCCAGATAAGTGAATAAATAATCAAATAATATGTTCAAGATCCATAGAATTATTTAATATTATATATCCGTTTAATCGACGACAACGGTGTCATGAAAAGAACTATATTAAAATACTTATTAAAAAGTATAGGACGGATGAGAGTGAAGTAATTGTTGCAAGCAATAATCACATATATTTTCCCTATAATGCAATATCTGTACCTCATGACCAAGCATAACTAGCCTTGAACCCAGTGATCAGGATATCAGAGAACGCGGAAGTGTACAACTTCTATCTGCCAGTCTAGCAATACAAACCACTCGGTTATTTGGAGGCCGACATTGCAAGGAAAGAAGGAAGGAAGGCAAGATCGAGGGTATGAAAGGCGTGAGGAATGGCCAATTCTTATTGAGGAAACATAATGAAATTGTGTTTTAACATGATGCTTGGAAGGAATTAACAAATACCTGGCACCTCCACTGATATTTAAAAATTGAAATATAGAAGGTTGAGAATTCAAGAAGGTAGATAAACTTGTTATTACATGTAGTCATCCTTCAACACTACATAAAAAAACTTCCTACCATGACCTTTGAACTAATATGACAATTATTATGGTGATGAAGTATAATATACAAATGTTCAGATAGGCCTTTGGCCTATACATAGGAAGTTATTTCACTTTATGTCATTTACCACTATATATTTGAATTTCAGTGTACGAATATACGATGGAGTGAATTAAACTTTAACGTAAGCAATAAAAAACGGTGTATCTTTCAATTATACATCACAGGGTTAATATACTCACAAAGAATCATATAATTGTCATTTACTTAACATACTATTTTCTTCTAGGATAAAATATTTTTAATATGAATATACAATTTTTAGATATGAAAATGCAACAATGAAATGGTAAAACAAGGTTTCAAACCGTTTTAACTCCTTCTCTCTGGTCAAAATAAATGTCCGAACCTGGCAAAGTCTCACACCAAAACATGTTCTTATATCTTCTCAACTGTTTAGAATTTAGCGCGAACTCTGTGTGCGCATATCCACGGACAATGACAATCAACGTAAGAGATTTGCATTGAATAGATATACGTCTTCAACGGTGTATGAATGAATAATTTCTCTCTCATCTCGATATCGAAATGATTGTTACTGCTCGGATAGCCACCGCTGGCTTGTTTGTATGAAATACCGGTTATAGTGTTTTTGCCGAGAGCGGTTTTATTATAGAGTGTATTAAGTATATTGAAATCTTCCAACGGTTTCCACGTGTGTCATTCGCGAAGATACAGAATTAGATTAAGACGTTATAGCCGGGTGTTACTTGCAGCGAAACACTTGGTAAAGAATGAGTTTTGGTTTCAAAAATCGTGAGATAATGAAAATCATATTTTGAGCTTCGGTATATGTATATGTCGTTATTAACATTGATCAAAAATTTTGTGCTATCATATGCCATACTGAAAAAAAAAATACTAAAATGACATATTTTCTTTTACTTCGATGCACACCCAAAATCCATGTTGAACGAAAAATAGACTGAATTAGGCCTAATAAGGGGAACATTCAGAAAAATAGTTTTATGGAATTGATTAATTTATACTTCAAACTGTACCTATGAAGATATATAATTTGTACACTCAAAATTCATCCATATTTTTTCCAACTAGGACTATATTCAATACTTTTGATAAAACATTTAGTATAGTAGTAAATGCTACATTTTACTTGTTTAAATTTAGCAACCATGATTCTACGTGCGAAACGTCCTACACGTTGCAAAACCGTTAAGGAAGCTCTCCGCGAATACGAAGGCATCAATTCGAAAACACCACCAAAGCAAAAACGGTTAAGAAATGAAACGTTGAATTGAGATCATCGTACGTTTTAAATAAACTAAAAGTCATCATAAATTAAACCTAACTGGAGCACGGGAGAGGTTCATTGATACGTGATTATGCGCGACAATTTGGCGCTGAATTTTTAACGGAAATATTTTAATCGTGTTATTTCGTGGCTGTTGTCACAGAGGAATGCACCACTCATATACCGTGGTGATGAAATGGAATCGTTAGTTTTATTTTGGCAGAACATACGTTTATTTTGTCATCAGATATCGTATTCGCATTTCTCAATGAAAACATGTGTGTATGTGCCATAATAAATGGATATATAAATGTATATATATATATATATATATATATATATATATATATATATATAACATACATCATGAATATATATATATAACATACATCATGAATTCAATTTATCGAAACAACATAGGAATAAAAATGCAATATTCATATTGCTCCATTTGAATTAAGATCAATTGACTTTATCCGAGTTGGCTATTAGTAGATGAAATATTAATTTATGATGCTAAAAAACAATTCCTTTTTTACGACACTTGTTTTCCTGTTCCTGTTGTTGTTATCTCTGCAACATGCATTATGCACAGGTTGCACTTACCATTCCATTGTAATAAAAGATTGTTAATATACATAGAATATACATAAGATGTACTTCATAAATTTTCATGTAATTTAATTTCATGATAAGCGTAATAACTAATAAGAGATTTTCCAGTACAATTAAAATAACAACAAACAAAATATAACAGGAAACTACAATAAATTGAATATTTATAGAAATAAAAAAATATCTTTTAGGCAATTATATGAATATTTCATTATTAATCAAATATGCTATTGCACATTTATTGAAAATATAAGCAATGAAACGTCACATATTTGAAAACAATATAAATGTAAACAATGATGAAGTAACAAAACTTGTGTAATTCATACTTTGAATAACTTGAAAAAACTTCAGTTATTAATTTCGTATTATAATAATGCAAATAGTTTACCGTTTCTCAGGTTCTATAATTTTATGTTTGTTCTGTTGGCAAAGGTTCTTTTGTACAAACTCTTACTTTCAGACAGCGACCAATGAAAGGAAAGCAATAATTCTAATATACGGTTTATTTGTGTGGCTATTTACAAGCTCAAGGTTGTGAAATGGAATTTATTGCTTTTCTTCCTCAAAAGACATGTGCATTATTCCATTTTGAAGACGACGACAATTGGGTGATAACAATCGGGTATAACAAATACCACTTGTGTGTTGTTTCACAGTAAACGCTTTACATTTTTACATTCTCTACGTATATATATTTTTTATGTAGGCCTATGCTATATGTAGCACCATATGAAAATATTGTGGATATCTAATAAAATTTGATCATTTTCGTTTTATGATGAATAGATCGAACGGCTTGACCGGACTTTTTTTTATAATTTTTCAATCTCAAATGTTATACTTTTTCTCATTTCCATATCATCAAAGACGTATACAAATACATGTATCATACTACATACTCCTCATACTCCTCATACTAACTTAGGGTTACATAACTGAACTATTTATAATAATTATTCATATTCCTTGTTTTTCTTCAGTTTTCCTTCAAAATTTTAACGACTGAATAATTTATTACGACTCATTTGATTTTGCTGTTTCACATTAGATATTCAGTAGAATCAGTATTAACTTGGAGTGTGGGTGTGAGTGCATGTATAAGTATAACACATCCAGAACAGTGGTACACCCTCACCCGAAACTATCGAGAACCACACTGAAGCAATTGCATTAATCACTAAGAACATGAGATCCTTAATTGATCGCTAATTTCATACTCGAGTTTTAGAATGTCATCAGGCAGACTCGCTTCAATAGAAAAGGATTGATCCAGTTTATAGATGATGGCGTGTTACCAACATTTGTTTTCATACTAAAATGCATCGACTATATTACATATTTGGATTATTTGTAATTATATGATTGGTTTTGATAAAATATTCGCATAATTGACCAAATAAATGGCCAAATTGGGTAATTGTATCAAAACCTGGCACTTCCACCAAAAACAATCAAATTACTGAATTCTCATGTATATTCCAGTAAACCAATCAGAATGAGGGTTTGAACGTATTTATATTATCAATTTGAACTACTAGACTGATTAACCTATCCATGCATTCCCAGTAGAACAAAAACCAATGGTATAGTGCAAAATTATGATAAGTGAATCAAGTAAACTTCAAGTACTGTATTTTAAAATCTCTTTGTATTCCACGATAATTACGTCGGTTTAATTGTCGCTAATTATTGATTCGAATGTCCACTTGAATGAAATGAGAGGATGTGATTAGTTAATTGACTGCTTGTCTACGCGCCTGCGCGTCGCGAGTCTCATAACGCTCAAGGCCAGATCGGCGAATCGATGGACGCGGCCGTCGCCCTCTTCAACGACGTCGGAGAGCGTCGAGATGCTATTTACAGAAGACGCCAAGGTGCGCCAAGGTCGCACTGAGTATAATCAACAAGTACCTAATTACGACACTTAACTAACCAAATGATTACATTCTTATACACAGTATAAACACAAATTGGGTTTTCGGGCATGGTTCAAAATAAAAAAAAGTTGGAAAAACTAGGTGATTGACAATGTTTTTGGAAACTTTTTTTAATAACATCGAAACTTGATACAAAATCATTGTTCCCCAATTAAGACTATGGATCAAAGATGAGATCGTTTGAACGGTATTGAAAACGATTGAAAACTACAATATTATTAAAAAATGTATAAATAATGAATATGTTGATAATAAAATATCAGAATCAGTGACGGCACAATATGTAATGCTTCCTCCGACCAAATATATAGGTACATAATGAAATACTATAACATCAAAATAAAAATTTGTCACGTAATTACGAACGTCTGTGAATGTACGATGCTCGAACTAAATCTGCTCATCGTTGAGTTATATATAGGCCTATATACCGGACCGGAAGGAGTAGTTTATATATATGCATATTTTCAAGGCCCTGGATTATGTAACGTACGCTAATACATCTAGCACACTTTTTTATATATGTGTATAAAATGAAATGACGCAAATTCGGTTTGAATCTTCTGTAAATATATATATAGTGATGATTTTTGTTGATTCAATATTCTAATCACAAACCGTGATGTACGCTTTGAGGAAGTGAGTTTAACGACAAGGCCATCTCATATGTGAGCACGGTCTTCCAAAAAGTAAAATAACCTTCCTGTCGAAATGATCTCTGTATTTGTGGGTGCATGAGCACTAGTGGACCAGGGCGGAAGTGGGCAGCGAACGAAGGTCTACGCTTAGACCATTTCAATAGCTCAATTCACCCACGGGTAGAAAGAATTTCAAATCTATTCAATTTACAATCAAAATAAATACTATTCAACTTGTGAATAATTGTCTTGGCCAAATTTTTCTCCCATACAAAATAAAAGCTTGTATTGTTTCGCTATTAGAACTCGAGGTAACACCGCCCGCGATTGCATAAAGTGTATGATATATTAGATATGAACAGGCAGAGGGCCTTTTGTGAAGATATCATAAAAAAGAAAGCTAGATATGTTATGTTGGAGTATATAGTAATGCTTTTATACTTTTTTATAGCCCAGTAGGAAAGATGTTTCTTTGTCTGTCTATATCTGTGTAGGTCATGGTCGTAGTCCCTTTTTTTAGGGGGTTTAGGGTGCACGGGGTGTGGGGTTTACACGATTTCCTGACCCAATATCGTCCTTGTTAAAAACACCCCCGAAACCCCTAAAAGAGAAAACTACCCTCTACCTGCTTTCACAATGTGTGTAGTGAGTAAAAACATTCTTTACAACGATGTATATATAATATAACTATATTATAATACAACTACCTGTTTTGTTATTCTCTATCTTCTAAATGCTCCTGCGGCTTTTTAGTCACATGGTTCTTCCTATACCGTCACTTTCACCAATAGAACTGGTATATGGAAGCTGAACCGGGTCACCCATATTTTGTCATGTTATTACATCTTGTATATCGAAACATTCGAGATGTTACAATCAGCTCAAGTTCAATGTATCAGACTATCGTGCCTAATACACCCGTATAATAATCCGGTACACTATATAATTATAAGGTAGGGGCGTATTTCATTTCGTTAGGAATTATTTGGTATTATATATCTAAAGTTGCGAAAATCGGTGTAAACGGCGAGACTTGGGCAATCTACTGTATAGAAAGGGAAAGTACGTTATTACGATTGTCGACCAAGTCCAGTAGAATGCACTGTGTGCAGTACCCGTCACGCAAAACACGAAATCGCTAAATTAGGAACCCACGTTGCGTCATCGGCGACTATTAGCGAATCTTTATTAACATAATAGGTCGAATAATTCGATCAATCACTCAACTCGAAGCGTTAGTGGTTTGGTAATTACAAATGATCTACAAGAAACGATCGAGATTTCAAGATTTATAACTAAAACTTATAATGTATTTTTTACGCTCGAGTGAGAAAATAGTAATGGTGTTGGTACATTTGTACAGCGTGATATTCACCGTCTTGAAGTAATACGTAACATTGATTGGTATGTGTGAAATGTTGATTTAAATTGGATATTGCTGAGCAACAATATTAAGAAATAATTTAATGTTATCAATATGTAGACTGTAAACACAAAACATAATGAGTTGTATGAGTTAAAAGTAAGATGCAGTTATCTACGTCAATATATTTTAATCATCATTACAGAGCGTCGTTAAACCGTATATAAATTAAAAAATCAGATATGTCTATAAAATTAGAAATTATATGTCTGTGTTGGCCTACTATATAGAAACATAAATATTATTACACCAATATAAGTACCAGGTATGTCTACTGGAGCCTACTACATGAATACTGGTAATAAGGGCCTGTTTATAGGTATACTATTATTTGGTGACGAATCGTTAACGCTATTGACTATCACTACAGTGCGTCGTTAAATCCATTATAAAATAAAAATAAATAACGCCTTAACTGACTTAAGTGTACCAGTTTGTTGCCTTGTTTCCCAACACAATTACTAAATGTCTTACTGATAGAAGATTGAGATTGTAGATAACATTATCATCAATATTAAAATAAATAATCATTTAATAATTGATCTGGATAAAAGGAAGCACCTAATGTAGTTCTCATGCGTCAGTTTTAAAATAGAAAAAGCCGGTTAAAACTGCAAGAACTACTTACAATATCGCCTCATAAGTGACTTCTTGTAAGCTTTGCCGCTTAGTCCACCAAGTAAAATCCTTCCCTGGCCATCCGAGTCGTCCGAATCGGAGCAATAATCCCGACATGACGGGCTTAACGGCGGCGAAACACATTTCCCGCGTCCAGAATTCAAACTGAGATCCAACGGTACGCAACTATTACCATCCATCATCATCATGTTTACAACAATTACAATCACGTTGTCTCACAGCACATTAGGAAAACACACGTGTAACAATGACACTTCACGCGAATCCATTATTACTATCACAACAATGGAATTAACAACACTCAACTATTGACGAGATAATTCTGGTAAATTTTCACGTATGAGATTTTTCACCAAAATAAAAATATAGTTTTTATTTGGTGAGAATAAATTATTTATTTATATAGGTTCACACTTGATTTGAAAAAAAATCGCACTGAAAGTTTTTTTAAAATTCTTGTCCGTGATAAAAATAATCTAGTCGTTGTCAGTGATGAAAATCGTATGGCCGTGTGTCTATCTATGTATAGCTCAACCACGCGTTTAACCATCCACAATGCTACTAAAGCCGCGAGAGTGTCCTACTGACTCACATAGAAAGAGCGCGAGCGTTCGTACATGTTCGGCTGGTTCCGTTTCGTGTCGTATCCTCACCCAACTCGTATTGTTAGAATAACACAACAATCAAGCCGTATGACAGAACATCTTCATTTCTACTACCACTCGGAAGAGAGATATAAATCGCTTATTTATGAGTTTGATAAATGTTATGTCAGTGCGATATTAAGGATCATCACTGATTGTTGGATATGATCGGTGAGAATCAAGATCGGCATTTCACGAATTTCCGGTAAAAAAAATTGGCATATTTGGTGATATGAATGTAAAATATGTGTGGAATAAACGAAATACATCGAAATCTCAATGACAGGCATATTATTTGAGTAATCTCATCAATTATGGGAATAATGACAAGATATTTTTTTTAATGTCGAGTTGCAAATTAAAAATTGTTTGTTACCACTTTTTACTTTACGGTGTCATGGAAGTGGAAATGTGTAATAGAAGTAGGCCTAATAGTCTTTATCATAATATAATATTGAGCTAGAGAAACGCCATAGTAGTGTCGTTATGAAATGAGCGCTGACCTACAAATATTGTTTTATTTGACATATTTGACTAGAAAATGGCTGAACCTGGAAAATGGGACTTTAGTACAATTCGTATAAATAGAAAATAGAATATTTAATAATTTTATAATAACATCGAAACTTGAAACAAAATCGCTGTTTCAAAAAAATTATGAAAATATAAAATCAGAGGCATACAGCGCAAAAATTGTTGTTTCTGATTTCTATCACGTTCTATTCAACTGATGATAAGACTTATAGTTTTGGTCAGATATTTTAGATGTGATCAACAAATTTCAACTTATACCTCAATTAAAATATGAAGCAAAGCATTTCAGAAAATCATTCTAGATTTTCATATTTCTAATCTCATCTCATAATGCGTTTCCCTAGTTTGAATATAAATACACTTTTATGTATGAAAATAGTGTTGGTAAGATGGGTAGAAGTAGTTTTTGTGAAATAGAAGAAAGTTAACTGTAAAATCAGATATACAAGGTCACTAAATACTGTTTCGTTTTCAACTAAAATTTATGTTTTTATTGGGGGGTAGGAAACCCTTTCTACAACAACACATAACGGAATACGCAAGCCCAAGAAAGGGGATTTAGAGCCCGTGAATTCGACCCTGACCTAGATCAGACTACTACCAAGTTTCCATTTTCCTGGATATCGAGAAGATTCACAGAAAATGCAAGAAAGTTCTTGAAAGAACTTCAAAGTTCTATCAAAAGTGTTTCTGTATGGAGTTAGTACTGATATTTAAATGTGACACTTCATTCTATCAATTGTCTAATCATACCAAGATGTCTTTGATACAATTATAAGATGCGTAATTATTTTATTTCGTCACGTTCAATTATAGCTTGACCATATAAAGACATTTTACTCTAGATTTTCCTATACTTTCCATGTTTAACATGTACACTTTCCTTGTTCCTGCTCCGGTAAATTCTTCTCATTCATTCATTCATTCATTCAATGATTGTAAACTAGTAAGTGAAGTTATCATAGAGTCAGTATATATTTGATATCGCTCATGCATAATACTTACGAATGGTTTCACTGGCCTCATTCAATTACTGTTAACTGTAAATCACTACTATATATTTCTACGTCAGACAGTAGCTTAACTAATCTGTCACAATAATTGCTCATACCATTTATTATAGTTTATTTGCACTTTCAGACTGATGAATTCCATACCGTGAGCGTGATCAATTTATTTCTTAATTACTGCTTTGATAAATTATACATCTCTTTTATAATTAAAGTTCAATTTTTTTTGTTCTCCTTTGTTTGAAGCGATTAAATTATTAAAAATAATTAATTATCATTGTTCTTCTCGTGTTTGTTGACATTCAATGATTTTCTTCGCATTTTCCAGCAGTTAAGGATACACATACAATTTTGGTTATTATTCGATCAAATGTGAGTTACTTGAACAATTAATCACGGCATCAATATTTCGATGCAGTTCGATATTTCGGTACGATATCTCTACTTATCCACTACAATCACGGGCTATATTGAGATGAGATATTTCAGAAGTGTCATATAAGCCTAATATAAATCAATACATTCGATTTTATAGCATTGATACATTTCACGCTTCCAATAACTCAACAGTTTATCCTCTATCAAATCCAGAATAGTATGAGAAGGGTATGGTAAAATATATATACAAATTCATTTTGCGGCATCAGTATAATTAGTTAACTCAACGAACACATCTTTCCATACGATCAAAATTAATTCTGAATTAAATCAAGTGAGGATGAAGAGTTTGTACTTTGTACTTCTTTCGCCGAAACCAAATTGGAACCTATAAAAATAACCTCAGGAACCATACAGGGTATCAATGAGTTTCTAAAAAATTTGAATCAAGAAATAAAATAATCGTCCACCGGTGAGATTTTACAAACTTTTAAAAGAGTATGCGATTGATATTGTGTTTTTAGGTCAAATAACCGTCATCTTATTTCCTAGTTTACGTTACCTGGCTGTTAAAAACACTAGGAACCACCTTAAATCCACACTTAACGGTATAGTTCACTATACAAGGGAAGGACAGCAGACAATAGAAAGCCTTCGATAGAATATGGCAAAGAAAAAAAATGGCAAAGAATTTCAAGCATATTTTGATGGCAAAAAAGTCTACCTGTTCGTGAAAACAGTCGTTTTTACAACTAGAATCTGACACTAACGAGACAAAAAACCTTTTTAAATCCTCTAGGTGGAGGTATGGTATGAAACGTGACATGAGAGCTTTCAGTTAATTATTAATAATGCCTTACAGGAAGTTGAAACCATTCTTTCTCTACTCTCAAAATCAAATATGATTCTTATATTCTAACCTTTGCTAAGTTGTTGCAATTAATTGCCCACAATTCGAATACATTTTGAAAAGTAAATAATCTATTCCATATTTTTGAAAATGATTCAATTCTATCTGTTGGTATATTCACAGCATATATATATAACTAATTTCAACGAAACCTCTCACAAGCATATATTACCACAATCAATCTTTAAAATGTATCTAAATTATATTCAATCATCAGACCATACGGAATCTGTTATCTCAATTGCAAGGTAATGGAAGCCTACTTCATAACCATCATCGAACAAAAATAATAAAATTCATGACTGAATATTTTGTCGTGTTATCTAATTTTTTTTAAAAAAACGAATCACAAAAGAAACCACTTGTACTTTAAACACACTTTAATATGATTGGTAGTTTCCAGAATTGCTATTTGTTGTGATTTATCCTTTCGTGAAAAGTATAATTATAGACCATACAGACTATATGTATAAGTTATGTTGCGTGCTTTCGCATCATAAGACTTTCGATTATTTGTATATATTTTATATCATACAAGCGCTCAGTCATAAGCATGCATGCACACTGATAACAAAAAAATACCATAGAACGACAACAAAAAAAAACGTTAAGCGATTGTCAATCGATCGATTAAGGAATTCTATGACCTCGCTCTTATTCGACTCTACGTAGCTGACCACTTATTGTGATTTATGCTCATTATATCGTGAGTCTAGTTTTTTTACTATCGACAATACAGGTAGAAATTGATGTAGAGATTGAGTGTACATAAATCTATGAAATACAATCAAATCAAATACTAAGAGGAGTAGGGGACAGAAGACTTTTCATTGTATTTTTTTTTCTCATCAAAATAAATTTTATGATAATTATTCATATGATTTTTTTATAATTAAAATATCATGTGTTTTATATATAAGATAATATTTCTAAATTTTGAATCTCATTTGAATCACTATGATTTACTTCTAATTTACTCTCATATTTATTTGCCAACACTTTTAAAAATAACAAATAATGATAATAATGACATTGGAACGATAATTCAATAGGATTACCCCCCAAAAAAGCTGAATTGATGAAAAAGATATCTAGCATTTTCGTCAATATATAATTAAAAAACAAATAAAATTGCACCGGAGTACGAACTAAATATAAGTTATAACGCAGTGTGTCTCAAGATAAGCATAGTAATTGTATAAGTGTATGTATAATTACGATATTCTCTCTCCAATGTAATACTACATTGCATTCCCTAAATCAGCGTCTTCATATACTCACAACATCTTTCAAATATCGTGCCGAGCTTACCTGAAAACAAAACAAAAGGCTTTATTAGCACAAAATACATCAATTACATTTGTTTACACAGATCATGAAAACGAAGCAATTAATTCTGCAAATAAAACAAGGATAAAGTAGTTATGTCGGAAAATGAGCGAGGTATTGCACGAATATTGTGATTAGTATATTATACTCTAAACTTATTACTGAATCAACGACAGATGTAGTTGCCATGCGCAGTTTTGGACGTCATTCATCTATTAAATTAGGTATATCATCCTTTTCATAATATAGAATCTAAATCGTCTGACGCGGAAGGGTGAGTATGAAATATAGAACCAATCATAATTATCAATCATTATCTTCGCATTCCTCCATGTGATTTTCTAAAATGTACCTAATATTTAATTAATTGGCCTATCATGAAACGTATATTTAATCCACAAAAACTATTATACATGCTATTTGATTGTGCATTCGTTGTGGCAATGACACCCTCCAGCTAATCGTATAGCATTATATTGTAATAGCCGATAAATACGAATGGTTGGCACAAAGTTCAACCCTTTCAATCCCATCTGCAGGATTAACACGCTATTAAACGCATGAATACAATCACAATTACATTTACATGTAACTATATAGGCCTATATATACACCTGATTATCTGCTATAAAGTCCACTGCAAAAATGAATAACACTCACTGGGACCAAAGACGGATAGACATTCGAAATATTCAAGTAGTATATGTATGAATAAAGTATTTTTATATTTTAGATACGATATTTAGAAGACTACTCATCGATGCTGGTACAGAGGATGCATTGTTATTTTTTCATTATATATAAATGATGGTCTCAGTGTAATTACCAGTAGGCCTATCAATTGAAACATATTTCATTATATCGAAGCGGCCGATTGTTCTATATTGGTACATTACCAATACATCTTATTGCTTATTCAGAATTCTCATTATTTATTGCTATATTTCTCATTGCTACATTGCCAATAAGCAGTATTAAATATGATCACTTCTTAACTCTAGAATTCTATGGTATTCCTTATGAATGCGTTTAGTGCTTCCTTATAGCATTGTTGTATCTCTTTAGTCTATGATTATAGCCTTAGGCCTACTCTTCAATTTTTTCAATAACATCTTGATAAGGCAAAGGATGAATTAGTAAGGCATCTCTTGGTGTTTTTTTCTAATAGGTCCACATTTTTACACCAATATAAATAAATATGTATATACTATTTCGTATTAGTAACAATGATCTCTGACACCAAGACTGCATTGTCCGTGAGACATGCATATATGATAGGATGGATATTATTATCAATGAAAAATACTCATCGAGGAATCGAACCCCGGACGTCTTGCTTGCTACGCAACTGATCTTTCCATATGAACCAATGCGGCTCTGATCACATGCTGTTCGTTTTCGAACAGGAAGGTAAGCACTTCAATATATATATATATATATATATATATATATATATATATATATATATATATATATATATATATATATATATATATATATATATATATATATTCTCAAGAATAGAAAATATGTCACGTACGTAGTTATATTATTCACGGTCAACAAATTATTATAGTACTTTTTTTTTTAGCTGATTGCAGTGATAAATGAAGGTAGACCCACAGGTGACAAATACACACTATCTATGCGTATATGACGATAATTCGAAGAGTAACGAACTTCGTGCAATGACTGTACGTCAGGGGACCGAGGGTCCTAATCATCATTTAACTACAGCACATCATGTAAACAGGAAATCCATGACAAAAAACTTAAATACAGTATTTATATATCATGTTAATGACCTAGGTAATGAGGAGTGAATTATCATTGTACAATTGAAAGTACTTTCCATGTAGTGGTGGTAAGATACGAAACTGATCATCGCCAATCGTATCGGTAACAAACGATTGGATGTTTCTTGGCTGTGGTTTAGTATCAGCCGATTGTAAAACATAGGATTTAACTACGTATTGTAAATCGTTGTCGAAACTTATTCACGATGACCAATAAACTGATTGTAAAATACTTCATCGACAAGGTAATAAACTTTAGAAGAATGGGATGTATTTTGATTATCTCGATATTTTTAGTTTAGTATTCACAGTTTCTAAAATAAGTAAATTAGAACTTGGAAAAGTTTATCTTTGGAGTGTCCCGTCTGGACTATACCTTGTCCTCTACGTAGCCTTAATTGGGAAACTATGACTTTGATTAAGATTCTGATGTTGATAAAAAAAATCTAAAAAAATATCCGTGAGAGAATGCAAACAATAAAAACAGTTTGTGACTCCAACTTGACAAGTTGATCAAGTTGATATTTGTTTGGTATTCATTTGCTTCATTTCGTATGTACAATGTCATAAAATTATCAAGGAAGGGGAACACTCCTTAAATAACCTCTGTGCTGATAAGGGCGTTAAGCCAACAATAATAATTAGCATGGACAATGGCAATGTCAATTCTGTACATGGGAGATAAATGTGAACGATGTGATGATGATATTCGACCCCACCATCAGCTGGGTTATACGGGGGTACGAATGAGCAGGTGATTATGAAACTATGAAGTGATGATAGGTGAGAGGACGTTTACAAAAACCCATGCCTTATACGGGACTCGAACCCACGCCCAACGGTAACTTCAGTTTCTGAAGCGTGTCTCAGCTGACTGAGCTAACGAGGGTGGCTCATGACAATTGCATTTATGCGTCGAAGTGTTATATACAGGGTAAATGTATGTTCAATAGTCAGTTTAGAAAACTACAAAACTCGACGTTATAAGTCAAGTAGACACACATAAAAGATAACCATGCAATATAATTAGTGCTACATTGCACTCTGCTCTTTTTCTTTCTTTCACACTCTCTCTCTATGTATATAGTACAGTAAACAGTAAACCGTGGATAGTAATAAATTGGAGATTGAAAGTAAGAAAATATTATTTTTAATATCGATTTGGGCCTCCTCTGTATAACAACTAGTTAGTATTGAACCTACACAACTTGATACTTCTCGACTGTTGCAAGGCACTAATTAAAACTAGTGACAATTTATCAATTCTAATAGTAATTATGTACAATTTTACGTTTCTAATTTTAGGTTTTAAAACAGATTTGAGATACTATTGTCAGTCCTATGTCTGTTCATGCTGACCACATACCAGTAATAGTTGGATAAACATAAACACTAACATAATTACATATTTTCAAATGAATTCATCCCAATTTCACGCATTATTGCCGCACAAGTTCTATATCTATCAAAGACCACAAAAACACTCTCGCTATTTCTCGTTTCTATGTCATCTCACTCTCCCATCGCTAGCATATCTATCTTTCTCTCTCCCATTGAACTCCCATCTTTCTCTCTCTCTCTCTCTCTCTCGTGTTGTGATCTGGAAAGATTCACCAAGTCGCTGTATAAAAAGATCATAATAATGATGCTCATGTTTATAGGCTCGCAAGTTTTCACCGCTTTCAGAATGAAACAGAGCGAATTATGGAAATCGAATCAAAACGCATGACCTTCGCCCACACTGAACAATTCCAAGAAAAATTATATTATAAATTATGAATGAAATCAATTGACATAGGAATGAGGTATAAGCTAATATGCCAGGAATATTCACTTATAATATAACAAATTTGGTGGTTTCGCGATCGTAAAAAATGACTGAATTAAAACGATATATCTTAGGTAGTACCTCATCTTGAAGAACCGTTTCCAACTGCGCTCTGAAAGAGACAAAGTATTATAAAATATTGTTTTAATTTCTCTGTATTCTGACGATTACCGGTTTTATTGTTACAATAGGTTTGTTTTATTATACTATTCAAGTATTCATATGATTTCGCCCGTGCGATCAATCAATAAGCGATTATTAGTCATGCATACATGGAATCACTTATTGTTTTAGGTTATTAAGAAGTATTTTGTTTACCTTTCCTCTGAACATATAGGCTAGTTGATGACTGGAAATTAAACTTGATAACCCATTTTTGTATTGTATATATGTATATATATTTTTGTTGACTTATATTTTTATAATGTTATTGTTGTAAAGTCATGTTATGTCATGGAATACACAAAAACAAAAGTGCATTTGAAACTCCGAGAATTAAACTGCATTTTATGAATACTGCACAAACTATAAATCACTCGCAATACCGGTAGGAGTTTATATGCATTGTTATATCATACAGCGTGCTCTTCAATATTACGTCGTATTTTACTAATTGCTTCAAATTAAAAGTTGAAATTAACGGAAGCTACGAATGTTTTATAATATAATAATTCACGGTCAACATTTAATTGAGCATGAAAGCAACACAGTCGAATGATGGATTTTTTGTTATGTTACAGGCACCTTTAAACTCGGTACTAAATCTGCATTTCAAAGGAAAAATATGTATGAAATCGGGAAATTTATTCATACGATCCATGATTTCACAATCTTGTTTATCTAGTGTGATACACCTTTCATACTACCCCTATATGTTTTCGCTACAAGAATTGATAATAGGCCCACGTCTCCATTAATTTTTTGTTTAATAATGCTATTTTGATTAATTACCATACGAAAATGATACTTTTGAAGAAAAAGATCCATTAGTACGGTACTTGAATATATTACTATCCAAAAGACCTATCTGACTTTACTCGACCCTCACACCAAAAACAGGAAAGTAACGTGTATTTTTTCTCTGATTAGAATAATCATCTATTTATTTTATTGATTAACTACGCAAAATGTGGATATATTTCAATAAGATTTTTGACAGATATAATCGTATTTATTCGTATGATTTCACTAGACTGTTCGAAAACACAGACTACCTTACGAGCTTTCTTTAAATCCCTAAAACGGTATTGATTAGAAATCTATTCTTGATTACGTGATTTTCCTCAAATATCGCTTTTTAAACTCTCGTTGTGGTTAAATTTTGCAAACGTGTCCCCGTCTTGCACACAACCACGGTTCCACATTTTCCAGCCACATGCTTTACAAATACATGACACGAGTTAATGCATGCTTCACTCTAATTTGATTAATTGTTTTGTTTAATTCAAGTAATGTCGCCTGTTATGACAATTCACCACACAGGTCTTATAATAAGTACAGCGCGCCACATAACATGCATTAATTCGTTTCCGACTACTAGTGTTTAAGTGTCTGGGAACGGCCCCACGAAAACAATAAGACAATATACATGTAATTTCCTATGCCCTTGATGCCAGCCATTATGTGGGAGAGATATAATTACATTTTATCTGGTTCCTTAAAACGTAATTCCTTTTCCGGTTATTCGAATGAAAAAAGTCTAATTTAAAAACATGAAAGACAAGAAAAATTTTATACATAATATTAACCTTGAATTTTTAAAAATTAATGATAAACATTAATTTTATTATGTTATATGAATTCTAATAATTAATTATGCAGATAAGATTTTTTTCAATTCATGAATACTCGATTTTTTAAATATGTTATCGTGAAAAGGACGTCACGCTCAGTGTGTGAATGAACGCATAATCGCAGAAAAATAAGAACGGAGACAAGAAAAACCGCATAAAATTCATCGAAACTAATTCAATTATTCATACGAAGTTTGTTTGTCTGGGGAATAGTTCGATTGATCATTGATATTTATGCATCATGTTGTCATTGATCACCTTTAAGGGACGGATGTCCGTACGTCGAAACACTTTCTCTGTCCGCTACGCTTTTTCTACTATTATACAATTACATAATTTCCTTACAGCTAAAAATGGTATAAGAAACAAAAAAATCGTGCGACCCAGATTGTCTTAAATAAGCAATGAAACGTAAGAATTGACCTAGATATTGAAGTGAATAAAAAAAAGTGAAGTGAATAAAAATGTACTACTTGTGTACAGTAAGGTTGTTAATCACTAATCAGGTAGATATAGATATTGTTTTTCCTATTATTATAATTATTATTATAAAACCTATCGCTGGGTGAAGATAATAGATAATAAACACATATTAGGTGATGATTTATGATCGCAAATCAGGTCAATTGGAATTATCAAAATAATGTGTGCCAAGAATTATTATCATGATGAATTACAAAGATTATACTATACATTATTTTGAGTTCTTTTCAAAACTCATATCGCCAATCGTTGCTATTTGAATTTTTTTTCGTCTTGGAAAGGAATGCACAGGTTCTTATGCTGACGAACGCATGTCACACTATCCCGAGCATACTTTATTCCGGTATATGCTCTTCAGGTGCTCCGTGATCATTCCTGATGAAGGAATGAGTCGTGACATGATAATGAGTAACCATTCGAGTATTCACTTCTATGACTGAGGGAAACCCGAACCACAAATAGGATGGTTTCCATATTGAAAAAATTTGACTGAAAAAACTTTGGGAAAAATCCAAACATGTATTTCACAGTCGCACAAGTTATACATATCTCTTTATTATTCTATATAATCAGCAATGTTCAAGTGATAAAAGTTGAATTTTATTTATACATCGAATATAACTTCCATGCGACAAATTACATTTTGCGAAATCTTATTTAAATTCGCTTTCTTCAAAATAAAGTTCAGAAGTTCATTCATATATAAATATTAAAGAAAATTAAAGATAATAAACGAAGTAATTTAAAAACATGACATTATGTAGGTCTATTTGAGCTTATCGTATTGCCCAGTATATACATGTTACAATACAATCAGAATAGATTATGATTTAATGTTTTAATGTTCGCTTCAATTATAATACCTTGTACACCATAATGTAGTCTCGATTATTGATTATGTCTGAACGGGTCTATGTAATTAGCATAAATCTAAAGCTGGCAACCTTGACATCTGGTACGTACTGATCGTGTTGTACAGACACGTACTTTCGCTTTCATACTCCCTCGAAATGTAAGTAGACCATTGTGCGCATGCGTCGATCACAGGACATCCGTGTGACGTCATTTCAACCTGACTGCCATTTTACAGCTCCCACCCAATTTGCATACCAATTCACAACTTACTATACTCTAAAAGAGCTGTTCATCTGAGACATGGTATAAATATTTTCATGTCTTGTGTGATCTTTGATTAAATGGAAAAATGTTTTTATGGAACTTGATAAAGGAATAAAAAAAAAAAAATATGATTATATAGAAAATTACTTTTACTTAGGTTTATTAAGTTAGTTCTGATAAACATTCAATGGAAGAAAAAACAAATTTCAAATTATATATGAAATTGTCCATGCAAATTGACGTGAATTCTGTTAATTTGAGTGAACAGATTTGGTAACAGATTATAAATTAAACTAACAAATCAATACTGGTACCACAACATTTGGTAAAGTAGAACATTTTATTGAAAATTAAATATTAAATATTGAATATAGAAATTGTTGAATATTACAAATCTGAATAAGATAGATACCTAATTGTAAGAACACTTGTTATCATCACACTTGACTGGTCAGGTGGAAGAGTGGTAACTGTATACCGAACCTCGTCATTTTTGTTTTCTTCAAAAGAAACTGAATAAGCACTTTTATAACTACCATTATTTCAATTTGATTGATCGAGTTAGGTATAGCGTATTTTATTGTGTTCGCATAAACTAAAATTACAATACAACGGAAATTAAAATGTTCAAACGAAGTGTAATTATCTAAGAAAGTAATAACATATCAACTCTTTAAATATCCCCAATATTATGAGTTCCTAAATATTCTATATCCTAGGACAATTTATTTTCAACTTCAGTTATTCTTATTTTTACCTTGGTATATACATGTTTTCCTGTGTATACCTTTGAATTGATAATTAACAATAATATTATGATAACCATACAGTAATTAACATATGTCATGTGAGTATAATTATTTTCGTCAATTGAAATCCTTCCCACCTTCACTATCATAGTCACGTGCCCTTGTCGTAATGGCAGGCTTTTGAACCGGAAGTAGTTGATTGTTCGGACCAGACATTTAGCCCAAGTGTTGTAACTTGTAATAGGTTAATTCGCACGCGAACAAAAACATAATACCTTCAGTGTGTGATAACACAATATGTGTGTGTCTGTTGTCCAATAGATAAGGAACGTCAGGTAGTAGGTCGTTGCATGATTCTAGTACTATATAAAAAAACACTGCGATTGCGATTATGACCTAAATTTTCGGAAATAAATACTGAGACTTTTAAACAAACATTGACAAAGCAATTACAAATAATGCATAAATCTGTCAAGTTTACAATGTGAATGCATTGTAGTAATTTTCAAGTAAAATTTCAATTGTAGGCCTATACACTAATATAGCATACCAGTTTGTATTTGGAAAAAATGAGAGAATTCACATACTAAATATTTATGAAAATGTATAGAAGCGATGCAAATGTGAAACTTCTGATTTTTTTTGATAATTTACATAAATATTAAATATTTATGGTAAAAATTCCGGACGTAATAGTAATCAAACTGACGAAATTATTAATTATACTTTTGAAGCACTCAATAGGAAATTATTGTATGCATACATTTTGACAATTATAACTATAAAACAACCATAAACGCTCATAAATTAACTCATTGTATAAATAATGAAACCGTTAGGCCTCACGTAAGACTACTTATTGCCGAATAAAAAACAAACAGTTAATATAGTAAATCTATTAATAAATAAGTTTCAGTGATACATAAAAAAGCGCGCCAACGTGCCCATTTTTTCCTAGCAAAACTCAGTGGGAGACGCAGCCGATGGTACAACGTCGGTCGTGTGGCATCAGTCAACATCAACCATGACACTTGCAAATGACGCGACAACTACGCGCCCCCCCCCCCCTCCCCCACCAAAAAAACTTAGATATCACATCCGACACGTGTCCATCGCAAGACCTACGCGGGTTATAAGCTCATTATCCATACTCGAGATGAACATTTTTCTATTGCATTTTTTTAAAAATAGAAGTAAGTGAAAAGAGATGTACGAACAACAATTAGCCTTCACTAGGATGAACACGTGGCTGACAGACTTTTCGTGAAATTAATTCAAAACGAAAAACTAACAGTTTCGTTGGTAATTAATACTATTTCAACAAAAGTAATAATTTAACAGTTGTTGTGAGATTCGTAACACAGAAAACTAGCAGTGACTAGAACCATGCACAAGTAGGACTAGGCCTACTTCCTTATTTATATACTAAATTAGCCAAGCAGAAAAATATAATATTTACATTTTTACTACAATTTTATACTTTCCCACGACAATACACAAAATAAGCACATTGATTGATAAAATATAGAATCTAGCTCACTGAATCCAGTTAACAATACAGTTAACAAGACATAACAATATGTAGCATATTGATCGTTTCAATTCATTAGAAAATTATAACTTTTACCTATTTTCTGAAAAATGGGCAACTTTTTGAAGAAAAATTGGAATTATTTTATTTTAAATTATTTCAAAAACGATGCAATCATGATGCGATTTTTATCATCCATAATTATAATAATATAATTCATTATTGTATCTATAATATTCTATATTCATAATTGTGGAATTTATAATAGGTTATAACATACCAGCAATAAATCTTATATACAGGCCTAGACCTATTAATTATTAGGTGTAACGCCTTACAGCATGCAAGACTTATACAAATGTTATGAAATAATTAATCAGTATCACTATCTCGAAATGTGATCGGAAAGATAAGAAATTAAAGCCAACCCAGATATTATAGTTATAGATAGCTATTCGATTGTCAGAACTCGTGTTTGTAATCTGTTATTTCCTGACCGAGATGGAAAACGACACAAAACTAGAAAATGTATATTGACGAAAACTCTTCATTACGAATGTATAACGAATATATTGGAACTTTTCAATGATATTCCTTCAAACATATGGGGTGAGAGGTACTTGAAACACGATAATTCAGCGAACCACAATATTTCGGCAAAGTATGCTTATCTGCAGAAATATCAGAATAAAAGCTATTAAAAATAATTATGGAGAATTTCATGAAAGAGGGCAATTACAAAGTACAACCGTCTCATCCAAAGACAGAACATGACTGATGGACTGGATAATGGGCGTACATCAATTATTATCATGAATTATAAATACATTCGTAACGTACAAAATAGATGATAGCACACAATAATTCTTAGCCAATTTAATTTTGTATCACCAAGCCAACCATCTAGTGATTTCCTTTCATTTTTTCACAGAATAGGGTTCTGCCTCTGTTTTACAAGACTTAGGCCTACATGTAAACAATTGATAATATCTGTATTTGCATTTATTAGCATTTCATGTTTATACTATTTTCCATGTATGACAACATAATATTTTATCTACAAAGGTTTTTGAAAATATATACTACCACTGCTGCTATAAGGTCATATCCCCGTATAACCTAGCTGTTGGTGGGGTCGTTAAGCCAACAATAATCATATAAGGTTAGGTGGACGAGCAGATGCTCATGTATCTGTACCTCACCGTTTTATTATAGTTCCAAATTATTGTCCTATTGTTAAATTCTAATGTAAATTGTATTCTCTGTATTTTCTGTTATGTAACCCCAAAAATAAGTAAAGTCTAATAATAATAATGTATTACTGGACAACCTTCAATGATATTATTCAATATTCGCAGTAGAGAAGTCTCTACACATCGCAGTTGATTTAGTTTGTTTTAACTATGACAATCACAATGCTCTTCAATTATGACTTCACTCATCTGACTTGAGTTGTGTGCATTGGATTAAAAGAGCTGTAACACAGCGCAAGTTGGATTAATGACTATTCATAGGATGTGAAGTAGGTTAACTTAATTATCTAGACCCAAATAAAACGTATTTAAATAATTTCAGTTTTACGTTACAGCTAGACCAATGTTTAAACTAAATTAAATCACAACTATGAATAACTTACAATACGACATTATTCATGAATGAACTCGACTTGTATAGGGTGTTTAATTATAAGGTGTAGACTTCCATCTAAAACAATGCTATATGTGTGTCTCAATTATTATGGTTCTCATTACATACATTACTTGGTAGAAGATACATGCGTACATTTTCATGTAACGTAATGAGAAAAGATTCCTGGTTGTGTATGTTCTGTTTGACCATTGTTTTATGATTGATGACCCTTAATTGATCCGGTTAGCATGCAAAAAATGCATTCATTTACATAGACCTATAATTCTCATTTTTAGTAATTTGAATATCTACAATATGAATTAAAACCTACGTGTCTATACATACACAAACATTAAACCCACGAGAATATAATTATGAAATATGTTACTTCTGTCAGTAATTTAGTATAAGTTATAGCAAAATACACCGATCAAATAATTACTTATTTATAAAATATATTTATGAAACATTTTGGTAATAACAATGAGATCAGATGAGAACTTTCAAATGACAATTATAATGGCAATAAGAAATTTGGGTAAAAATTTAACAAATATGGCCTAAATGTCTAAGCTAATTCTAAACATCAACGACGTCCTTGTTTTGATTTTAACCCCTATTTTGTCTAATACTCTCCTTCTTAATAACCCTCGTAACTCATTTCCTTATGACATCTCTACATCCCAGTAGTTCCGATCCACCGTCTCGACCTATCCCTCATAATCAACGATCGTGTGTTTCTTGCCGTCTAGCCCAAGTAGAACACGCTACCCGATCTGCGGCTAACATCAGTAGTCGAGGAGCTCATATGTCAACAGTAACACATGTTGGTGTGTTTATTTCTGGAGCTCTCCCCTCGAGAGCTTGTTTACATCCCCCCTGGCCCCCACCGCATCACGTGACACAAAGGCAAGTGGATTAGGAGGTTGTTAATGAGAGGAGGAAGAAGGCGAATGCATTGAGCCGTGTTTAACACTGATCTTGTTTGCTTAACGACCCCATCAAAAGCTAGATTATTTGGGAAAATACTGATATAAGGAAGGAAAATTATGTTTATAGACGTTGTTCGGATGTGAAAATGGTGGGAAATGTTTTTCCTTATTATTGCGTCAAAGCACATTACTAACATACCATAACACGATCACATCAGATATTTTAAAATCAGTCGTCAGTTTTCAAAACATTTCTTTGTTCTCTGTAATGTACCAAAGTTATGGAAATTAATATCTGAAGCCCAATTCACAGATTGTGATTTTATTCCTGTAATTAGAAACCAATAATAATCGATCATTTTTATTCTCAGTCATTACTTTGAATTATGGATATTTGTTCGATGAAACCACACGAACCTTTTATATTTTCTTACTCCGGATCATTAATAATAGCCATATCAATTTAGTAGTATCGTCCTGAAAAAACATCCAGTAACTGAATTACAAATCAATATCCAGAACAATCATTGACATTAGAAAATGGGCTATTAGAATATTAATAGACACTCCGAGTATGATGAGTCACCATCATAGAAAAAAGTAAGCCGTGAAGCTTTGTTATATATGTTACAGGCAAGCAGGAAAGTCAAATCGTATTATGGAAGTGGTTAAAACTAAGAAGTAAAGTAAAGGCTTATATAAGCTTAGACTGAACTCAAATGTCCAACAAAAACGTTGACCAACTGAAGCTCTATAATAGACTACTACAATTCTGCATGTGCTGAATCGTCATTCGGGAGACCGGGTTTCGATTCCTGCCGTGGTTGATCATCTTGACTGAGGTTTCTCGATGGAACCCCTCAGTCGTTGGAGTGAATGCCAGAATGGTTCCTTAATATTGGGTCACTACAATCTCTTTAATACACTAAAGAGGGGTATTACACAGGGGCTACCACACACTGGTTTACAAACTATACAATCTAATTGAATGAACAGAACTGCAGGCATGACAAAGAAAACAGTTTTATGTGCTGTAATGCTATGCACACTTTAGAAACAAGTTACTTATAGGTTCTATTCAACTACGAAAAATTGATGAATATTATCAAATCAATTGGATAACAGTGATTGGATATTCACGAATTTACAGTTTCCTTCAAAGTTTCAGAGTTCACAGTTTCCTAATTCAATGTATTACTCTAATTTGATCTATTTTATCAATTATTTTACTGCAATAACTTGAGGCTATATCAATCGTGGTGGAGGAAGAAACACAATATGTGGATACAAACCAAATATGCTCTGAAGTTTCAACTGATTTTCTCTGTGTTATTATTAGAAAAATACGTTACGAATCTTCATCTTCTTAAATTAATTTTGTATCAACTTAGCGATCTGCATACAACACATATACGTGCCATCTGTTATCATTATAACGGCTAGTTCTTAGTGCTAGAATTGAATGCATATATGAATTTGAATATATTTTTATGCATGATATGCATGTATCTCTATTTTGACCAAACTTGCCTAGTCCGTTAAACTGTGAGGTAAGTTAAATTTCTGTTAAACAAAGTGTTAATAATTATTCTGATATATTGTCTTCAATATTGACAAGAACTGCGTTACTCATTTCAAATATTCCAATATCAATATCCTCTCAAGTGTACTGCTATTCCCGACTGGGTTGTATAGACAATATCAAAACTTCTCAAGATTTCAATATCCATCCAAACCCAAAGTTAACCAACTAGTTATACGAACAAAACAGAACTCTGAAACCTCACTAAGCACACACACACAAACACATATCTACACGATTTCGTTATACCGCACTTCATACCATCAAAATATCCTCACAAACAGATTTCAACAGATGGATGTGTAGGCCAACAATATCTCGCAATCCACCATCAACTAGCGGCTATATATTTCAATTCACAGCTCTTATTATTAATACAATATAAACTATAAAGGACCAAATATTAGGTTGTCATACAACTAACTTTAAATATATATATATATATATATCATTATTATTCAGAAGCCTATAATAAAAATATCGTTACTAATTATAGGTATATACCTCGTATTATTAGCCAATGAATGGGCTCATCAGATGAATATCAAAGCGAAGTTTAATGATAGGCTCGGTCCTGGTTTGGCGGGGGTTGGGTGGGGGGCGGGGGAGGGGGGATCTTCGATGATGATCATCATGCTGAGAGCATAACACAGCAGTGACAGAGAGCGTTGCATCACAGCAGATCGCAACTCGACGCGCTGATGCCGACCCACTTTACGTTGGTGCCAAACAAAAGTAAAAGTGTAATATATAATCGAATAAGGCATACTACACAGGGCTATCCAACTGTGTCATCAATAATGAACGAATGTATTAAGAGAATTAGGTGTAGGCAGTTGTGATTTGATGCGGATAGCCGGTTGAACACGAATATAATTTTGGATAGAATTATGGGATACCCCTACCATTTTTTTTTCGTACTTCTATTTTATTCACTAGTATTTCTTTAAACAGTCATACAAAAATGAGATCAACCAATGAAGTTCTCAAAATAAATAATAATTGTCAATTTAATCAATATAAGAAAAAAAAACTATATTTCATCAATACCCGGGTATACCTAATAAATATTGACAAACGACACTTCGAAATTCGTCTTCACTTCCAAATTACAATGCTTTATAAAAGTCTCAAAATAGAAAAATATCAAGAAACTTACATACATTATTTAGTTTTCGTTTACTATTTCCATAAAATATTTTTCTTTGAAAAGTCGAAACAATTTTCGACAATTACAATACTAAATACAAATCGTGAATACCCAATCCTGACTTTACATAATTTACACAGTAAAAAAAACGTGCACTTGTGATTTATATAATGACTAAACCGTATTACATCTTTGGACAGCCCACGATTACATTTAACTAGGACGCGCTCATACCGCAAGCCATACGAATTAATCCATCGATTCTACAAACAACTTCTTTCCTATGACAAAACTTATCGCATTTAAATGTATAGAATGAGAATTTAAATTGGGTGAAGGTTATTAATTACAATATAAGAAAACGTGTCATGTATATAGCATACAAATCACAATATCCTATTAGCGAGAAAAAACATTATAGACCATTACAGGAAATCCAGTATAATAGATTAGAACAGAAAATCGATCTTAAATGGCGTATTTCCCGAAGTTATAAACTCTATCATATATTATCTTATCACAAGTGTAAAAGATAATATTGTTCAATTGTTTTTGATAAGACGGTATTGTTTAATGGGTTAGTGACCTAATTGGAGGACCACCGATTGGGGTCAGCTGCATTCAATGCATTCTACAAACGGTCAGAAGGTCATGTGTTACCTGCATCATTAATCGTACCAATTAAATAGTCATATAATAAGATAGATAATATTGTGTCGTTAGGTGTAAATACCTGGAACAAGTTATTTATATATACCCGTATACTGGTGATGATGCGGCGAATTATCCTGGCACCTCCACCGAAATGTGATTTATAGTGTATATAATTGGGAGTTGAGAATAAAATAATTCAGATATTACAGCATTTGATTTCGATAGAGGCAGGCATACTCTGTTCATTTCCTAGCGGAACTAGATCCACTCACCAAAACATGAAGATAATTCAAAAAATGGATAAAAAATATTAAAAATGCAAATTATTTTAGTATTTAAGATAAAATTGGGTTGGTTTAACATCGCATTTGTGGTGTCATGTACCAACGGTTCATCTTGTAGTCATTAGCCTTTATTTGAATTTAACGAATTTGAGTAAAGATTTTGATGTTGATAATAATCAACAGTTACAGATGCCTATAACCGTATAAATAAATCAAGCTCTCATAGAATCTCATTATTTTAAAGGAGTCTTCCGAGTAACTCGAATCTACTGCCTCGGTATTCAGTACTAATGAATATCAGGATATGCAATTGTTCTACTAATGATGGGTTTTATGCGTTAGGTAAATGATTCACCACGAACACGTAAGATTAGATGAGGTAGTGCTTGAGTCACACGTATGGTCAATGTGCCGGAGAAGTATGAGTAGACTGACCGATTCATTATCGCGATTTAACATTTTAATATACTTTTAAATTGACTAGTTTTGTCATAACACTTTATTACGAAAACATCGGTTATCTGTATAGCAGTACTTTCAGATGTAAACATGGATAAGCTGAACATTATAAGAAAATGTCACTTTTTACTGAGGGTAAATATAACGTTGATAAGGAAAGGAAATGTACTAATGAAATTACAGTAGTTAGCAATTCCTTCCTATACCTATTATTGTATGTGTATTGTGTGGTATCACCACTCTTATCAATGTGTTAACATTACAAAAAATAATTAATGAATTGAGATTTTGGCTTGATCTGTTTTACTACATGAGAAACTGAGTAGCGTTTATGTAACCACCAAAAACCAAGACTTGTTGAATGAACGTACTTGAAGACTACTTTTGACTTCTACGGAATTTACCCCAGTTGCTTCGTTAATTTTTTTCTATTATCTAATAATTCGATTGAAAAATTGAAAATTCAAATAATTCAACTTTTATTTTTATTAGGCGTATCTAGATTATGCTGTAGGCTATGAGGGGAAATGGGCTATTCACCAAATCTAGGGCTCGACGCCTGCCAGTACCAATTGTATTGAATTGTTTATTCCATCTTCAGAACTACTTACATAACATAGTTTGAGATATACATTTATTTTAAATATGTTTGTGAATTGTTTTGAGTATCTGTAATCTTTCAATTCACGCTGGTGTAATATCCCCAGAAATCGAAGTTGGAACGCTCATTCATAAACGTGAAACAATACATCATTTTCCTCAGATAAAAAACCTTCTTACACATAAACCTGATTAATATTCACATGAAATTGTAAACACACACACACATATATACATCTTTTCTAGCTAAATTCTCGTGTAATTTATTTCCCCACTCATGCCCAATACGGTGGTATAAACGCTATGGGATGGCGTAATAGCGAACAAGTCTAGCGTCCCGTATCCGAGTTGCCCGAAGCCATCCTTTACGCGTTCCAGTCCTCCTTGACATAACCCGACACAAAACCAGGTCGACGCAATGCACAAACACAATCTCGTATACACAGGTTGCGGATGGAGAAGGGGAAGTTTAAGAAATATTGTTTTTTATTATTTGATAAATGACGTATTGATGACGCACATTAATGTAGTTCAGATACTTGAGGGCCTTGTCTTGATTTTATTTTTTAAACTCCCTGATTTTATAATAAAAATAATATTGAATCACAGTTTAACAATGATTGGCAGTTGCGAAAATGGAAATTCCACGTTAGTTTCTCATAATTTTAATAAAATATTCTGATACTTGATAATATATTGTATGTAAAACATTATTTGCCAAATAGCTTGGCTAACAGTTTCTTTCAGTTTCCGTTAATATACAATACAACATATAGGCATGTACAGAAGCGTATGCTTATAAAGAAATTGTATTACATATTGTCATTTGACAAAAGATGAATTTACTGGAGATATAGGCCAATGCAATTAAAATGTATAGAATGTTCTAGACAAAATTAATTACTTATTCAACAGGAAAAAATTGAATAGAATTTCGGATTGAAATTAAGCTAGTCTTATGAGTTTTCTTATGGAACTCATCTGCACTATATATAATAGTATATATACTTTATATACAATACACTATAGTATGTATTCTATGGACTATAAGAGAAACAATGACAATGGTTTTGATCATAATTAATTAGTATACACTTATTGTACACAATTCTTCTCCACGAGACATCATGATCCATTTCAACAAAATATTAAAACCAAAACAAAATACCGAATTCAAAATAGAAGAAAAAATAAAAATATATATGATTCGGCTATACTATAATAATTGTTTTAATATAAAATGATTGAATATTATATAACGAACGTGTAATTCTGTTCACTTCGTTATCTGTTATGGGATGTCTCTTTGTATATGTAACAATGTGAAGATATGGAAATAAAACAATTATCTATCTTATCTGTCGTACAGTGGCCAATAAACCACTATTAAATAATCTTAAATACATATATGTATAGAGAAACTTTTTACCATATTGTCAACAAGTTTGAATCTTGACTCCTGAAAGGAAGGGGAAAGTCACTAATACATAATACACAGTAACATTCGACCTGTATTGTATTAAGACAATTGTCATAGGTTACGTACGTACAGCCACTTAAATTTGTTTGTTCAAACATTGTACACTATATACTTTAGATAGCTGACTATATACCTGTAGTTAGTTTAGGATGTAAATTTGAGTAATCAAAGTTACGTAAGAGGATGGATGGTTCTTGAAGAGTTTATAAGGCATTAATTATATTATTTGTGTTTGTAAAAGGAAATAGTTAACAAAGTTATGATGCGATTTTGGTTCCCTGCTTCCTCTATACCGAGACGTGGGAAGTGACTATATAATATGGAATAACGGTAGTTTATCGTTATACACTTATAATGTGGAAGAAGGATTAAGAAATTATATTTTTACTTGCTCAATTGATTCTCTTGAAAATGATAGTTCAAGCGCTTATAACAGGCAGGAGTAAGAAGAGTTGCCTCAAGTTTGTAGTGTTCTGAAAAATTTACCCTTGTCGTTGGTGCCCCTTCCAAACTTTATCAACTAATTATTATCCTTATAGACAGTGTGCGGAATAAACGATTTTTGTCTCAAGTTTTTGTAGATGATAACAATAATAATAATCATCATCATGATCAGGAACACTGTAATATAGAGAATAATTCAAATTATTATTTTCCCACCTATCACAAGAGTAGGCCTATATGTAGTCACGGTCCAGTCAATCTGCTACAATTCAACAATTACAAATACAGATTGTAGAAATCGAACAATCGTTTTTCCCCAATGTCACGAACACAGGGAGATGCTGTATTACTATCAACGTTCTCATGTAGACAATATGTTTACCGGTATTTGTCATCTAGTGTGAATGGCTACAAAATACAATTACGAAACAACGAAGTAAACAAAAAAACAAAACCCATGAATCTTGGAATCAGAAAGAAGTTTCAAAGAGAAGGAAGAAGAAAGAAATGGGAATCTAATTAATACCCAACGTGTTTTTACTGGATTTGAAAGAAGAACGTGGAATTACAACATACGCAAATGAATGTACACAGCTCTCTGGCAACAATGTTTAATTACTAAATAACAATCGAAACTGGCAGTTTTTCACTAGTACCAAGCTACGCGAATTATTTTTAAACTATACTCCAAGTCAATTGCATGGTATAAGAAATATGTCCGAGCTCCGAATAGAGAATGTGACCAAGCTTGTTAGAATTAAGTGACATAGTAATTTAGTTCGTACTTCATTAGGCACGTGATTTGGTAACATGATTGCCAAATTTATTTCCGGTTATTTTAACACTTCAAAGTGGTAAATTAGCCCCTCCGAACGAACGTCCGAACGTGCCCCGTCCAAACGATCCTATATATATAACCTTATTTGGGAATCAATAACTTTATGCCTAGTTACTGATGTTAATGATGTTAATGCTTTCAATATTTATGTATAAATAAATAGGCATACATACATATATATGCCTATTTATTAATACATAGGCCTGTACATTGAAAGCACAGCTAGAATAAAATTGGAACACAAAATATAATCTATTCTTTATCCCAATTTGTAATTATATAATGCATATAATAATTTCAGAGTGCAAGATCCAGAAATTTGATGAAAATGAAATTGTATTTGTCTAGACGCCTCATCAACTCATCATTTAACTTTAGGCATAAAATCACTATTAAAACGCTTGGTTAGAACACTAAATCGACCGGAACGCAAAATGTCAGGGATGAATTATCAGCTACTCTGCATATAATACACGATCAAATACATGGGAAGTTGAAAAGAAAATGAATATAAGAAAATGTATGCCTAATTTAATTCAAAATTAAATTTTCACGTTCAGTATGTGATTGATTGTAGTTTAATCCTAAAAACATTTCAATTCAACCCCGTAACTTCCGTACGACAAAGACAGGTGGAAGGATGTCAACATGTCCACCACAAAATCTAATACACCTGAAAATTCACGATTAATAAACATTCTTTGAATTTAAATGATTACAAAATTCTCACGATAAAGAAAGTGCTTCTATACTTCTTTTAACCTTGTACTAGTTTTTACCTCGCAAACGCAGCGGCTTCGAAAATGTTATATACAGGTTTGGGCATCACATTCACTTGCTCCGTTGCCAATAATAATACCATAAGGTACGTGAGAAAGAGAGGTGAGATAAAGGTACGATACAAGTGGGACAAAGAGATAAAATAGATAATACCTATTCGCAGGACCTTGTCCTAGAATTATACTGTGTCAATATGGCGCCAAAACCGTATAAGGATAGTACCAGCAATAATAATAGTGACGGGAGTGGGGAAAATATCGTATATGTGTCAGCCTATTTCACGCTTTAATCATGTCAGTTATTAGAGAATTGAGCACAGGATTGAAGATGTGTGTTGCGTAAGATGAATTCCCGAATATATATCATGAGTAATTGCTAGTTTAATTATAAGGAAGTGGTTAAGAAATTGGCACATATGCATAATAATATATGAGATGTACTGTGATGAAATTTTGAGTATAGCTGTGGTAGAATATTTAGAATGCAGTTTGTTGTCTGGCTCTATTTTGTAATAGTGGGATGGTTATCGCTCATTAGTGAAGACATGTAATGTAATGTACAAGATGGCCGCATACACACGCATGTCTGTTTCATACTCACATGGTGCTATATTAGCAAATGTACAAATATACATTGTTCAATGTGGATATGCATTTTTTGGTGAGTTTATCAATATTTGTGTATGCTTTACTTCTACATTACACTTCTGAAATACACTTGAAGTTTGTGTATTAAAAAATCCAAAATGGCACACATTTCGCTAGATCCTAATATCGCTATAGCACACACTAGTTCGGCTAAATTGTTGGAAGGTAGTTTTGATATATATTCAAGTTTTTTTCGTCAGTTATATTTTCGAAAGGTTTCACGAGAAAAAATTGAGCAATGTACAGTGTACATGTCATTTATAGAGGTTAAACAAGGTAACTCGTTTTAAAAGAAATCCTAATCTTTTATCAGTATAAATTTAATTGAAGCTTTTCACATACATTCATTCATGCTTGATTGATGATATTTTAAGACATGCACGTTGGTATCCACTACAGATATATACCTTACATTGGAATTATTTGAACTATTCGAATTATTTCAACTGTAATATTCTTCATGTGGTATTCGTAATCCTTGCATAGTTAAATACCCGAATCACATATGCAGGTCTGTGCCTATTGACCGCAATACAATTCATTGACATTGACTGTCCTAATTTTTGGTGGTCGCTATCACATATTTAAGTAAGCTATAGAATAACTTAGGTCAGGATTGCAAATAATTGCCAAAGAAAAGTGGTAAATTTGCCAAAAAAACTACCTCTTCTAGTTATATACGTCAGCAACATAAATGATATTTTGTTGTGTGACTTTTTAAGACCTATCATTGTGTTCATGCCAGAGGGACACCAAGTCAATTATGCGAAAGTGAAAACAAAGTGAAGAAAAATTCAAACAGTAGACTATTCGACTCCGATACAAGAATGCAAGATACACAAAATTAATTAATCAATTAATTAATATATAGGCATATATATATATATATATATATATATATATATATATATATATATATATATATATATATATATATATATATATATATATATATATATATATATATATATATATATATATATATATATATATATTATAGAGGAAGTATACGACGCTTTAATGAATAGGGTTTAGTCAATATTTCATCTTTGTTTTGTTCAATAACATGAACTTTAGTTTGGTGTAAAACAAGCTATACCAGCTAGCTTACGCTCTCATTTCATGTTAATAAGTTTTTCCTACTCTTTGTCAAATTATTTTTGAAGCTGACTTCTATATTGAGATTGATATTAATTAGTTTTTTGAAATGTAATTACGATTTTGTCGGAGAATAAAATGAATAACCAAATGCACACGAAGCATTATCTTTGGTCAATGCACGATGTCTCCCCATCATAAAGATAATATTATTTTGTCAATTTTTTTTTCAATTTTGAAAAGTGATATTCTTATCAAATCATTGTACACATTCATTATTATCGATTAGAAGATTATCTGTGAATTATTGCTTTTTGTGTTATCTTTTAAACGTCAAATCTGCCAAGCTATAGAACAATGTAAAACATATCTATTTATGGATGAAGGTAACGATTTCAAGCTACAGTTCAGATTAGCTTCATCAGAAGAGTTAATTATGAAATGAACATACAAGCTACATTCGAAAAAAGTGTTTTTTATACTTCCGAGTTTCAATACATAGTAACTTATATAATAAATTCACCTCCAGCCGTTCGTAGCTCAGACCACTAAGGAACCGCTTTAGGAACTGAAGTCACCGTTTGGTGTGGTTTCAAGTTCCTCTTAAGATATAGTTTTTTGTAACTTTCTGTCACATATGATCACTTCATAGTTTCATTATCACCTGTTCATTCGTACCTCCAATTAACCTAGCTGCTGGCGGGGTCATTAAGCAAACAATAATAATCATCATCAAATCCAAAGTCTTCATTTTTACTAAAAAATGTCCTAATCTTCAACAATAAATAAAACGGAAGCAAAAGAGATTTTGATTGCACAAATGAGGATGCTGATTCTATTTCACACAAAATGATAAGAACTGATTGTTTTGACAATAAGGTAAAGAAAAAAATTACTTCTCAGTACAACCATGAACTCTAGATGATATAATGTATCAAGATGGTACACAAACACAGTTCGAGATCTATTGTTAATAATGTGCAATTTTGTATTTGTTCTATTTTGTCTTATTTTTCATCTGGTTCGGGGCTATTATTTGCCAGTGTTCAATATGCTGCGCTCATATGATGCTGATATTAGCCTTGAACAAGTTCGCTGCACCTCCAGTAGCCGATAATGCGCATGTCCTGCCTCAGCCAATCACAGTGTTTCGTTCAAGTACATCGTGGAGCAACAGGAATAAATAGACAAGTTTCACTTGCAATCATTAAATTGAAAGAAGAAAAGAAGATAAAAACAATATCTGGTGTTATCAGTTTTGGTAATTATGTCTGTTTACGACTTGATCAATATGATATTTGAAAAAAAAAGTTATACTGCTTCGATATCGAGGAATAATATGACATATTAAACGTATGAATTTCAAATTCATGGTTATCTGAGTACCTATAGTGTATTTTAATCAAGTATTTACAATTTTACATAAGCATGAATTTCCACATGTGACAATCACACTTATTTTTTCTTCAAGTTGATGTCAATTGAGAGATGTGTCTGAACTAGATTTGTCGTCCAATAGTCCATTATTATAGGGCTGGTCTGTTTTATGGTAAGTCATATTTTGACAATTGCAAAAAGAAGAAACGAAGTGGACCCAGCATGGAACCTTCCGGTACGCCCAATTGAGCCCACATGAAATTATTGGACGAGCAAGATAATGACACCAAATCGTATACAAATCGTAACTGCACGCTCATGAAGAAAATTGATATATGAAATTATCTTTTGAGTTGTCTGCTACCCTTCAGGTGCTATGTATATTCCACATGATATGTATAACTGCAAGACTACTGCTCTAAATCAATTACTTATAAATGCGTGAGATGAACGAGAACTGAAGTGGTCTAAAAAGAGCGCGAAATACATAGTATTGAATAATGAATAAATATTACGGACAGAGTCGTTTTCATATTCACTGAACTGTATATACTAAAATAATGACGAATAATAGTGTCGGATGGATGAGACGCTAGGATTTGAAACTATGGTCTACAGAAGACGAAGAGAATCCCGTTTAAATGAACGTAAAATACATTCTACAATATTTAAATACACACGATTGTTAGGTATGTTTCATTAATTTGATCACAGAAAGATTGAAGAGTACCTAGGTAAATTGGTGACTTCCTTAAAAACACACACACATATTATCACAAGTGTATAATTTTAAAGATATTAGACAACATCCTCAGTTAAGTTAACAAAAAAAAGTAAAAGTCATGTGCATCCCAATGACAGTATTTATGGGTTGTTGTCCCCAAGGAAATAATTTAATTTTCATGATGAAATTAACGAATCTTTATTAAATATGAGAATGGGTTTTTCTCGGCACGCCATGCAGGTTTGGTGAGGAACGGTGTGTAGAAGAAGTCGAGGCGCGAGAGAATGGAAGTGATGTAGCTGACCGAGCCAAGGACAACATCTTGTTAGCATTATGCCAACAAAACAGGATAAATGAATTGCCATTTCAAACGAACTCAAAGCAGAGACTGAATGTGTTTTTTAAGAGTGTTATACGGGCAAATTTGAACTGCATATTATAATATGATCATTTCAATGGTATTTTCAGTAAGAAAATCTGTCACATCAAATATGGAATATCATTAAGCTCAAAACTATTATTTACATAATTTGTAATTGCACATTCTTTTGATTTGAAGTTTTTTCAGAAATATATATTTTGTGGGAAAACAAACAAGCAGGTACATTATAAGTATATGTTAAAATTGTAATAATAAAACATGAGTGGTCTTCCTGTTGGAATATACTAATTGTGGGGAAAACTGGACAGCTATTTATATCGTTGAAATTGTTTCCTTAACGACCCCACCAACTGCTAGATTATTTGGGGTTCCAAATGATCGTATGATGACGAAAGCCCAAAACCCAAAAACCGATTTAGTATGTAGAACCTG
The DNA here is from genome assembly GCA_907164805.1 of Brachyptera putata. Classification (NCBI taxonomy): domain Eukaryota; kingdom Metazoa; phylum Arthropoda; class Insecta; order Plecoptera; family Taeniopterygidae; genus Brachyptera; species Brachyptera putata. Next base: position 20,490,001 of record OU015466.1, read on the forward strand.
AACTCACGCGTACAACTACAGAAGGCGGAATGGCAAGAATTCCCCTTCATTAGAATTTCGATATATCACACACACACACACGAAAGTAGGCCCTTATCATCAAAAAACTGATGTTCCGCTAAATCGACTCCAATGGACTCTTAAGAGCGCCAATCCCGCCAAGAGATATACTGAATCGGGACCGGTTGTGGTTGGTTGTGCGATGAATTATTGCGGCGAGACAATGGAGATGGAAACCAAGTTAGCAATGAAAACTAGGCTGTAGAGGGAACAAATAGTTTGCTTCATGATGATAGTAGACGATATTTAAAAAGTCTGTCGCAAATAAATTTAATCAGGGAAATTGGATATGATAAAATAAAACCATCCGCGAAGGGATTCGGAAAGTGAATATGAATTTACGAGACTCATGTGGAAATATCTTCTATGGTTGATATGATATATTTACTGCTATTGATATGTGATATACATTTTCCGTTACATGATTTTCATTTGAAATAGTTCTCTCAATTAAAATCGATTGCATGACTCTTGTATGTAATATTGTATATGAGAGAAAAATAATTACAAGAGAAGAAAGAAAATGGAGAAGAAATACATAACTTAGTTTTTCCTGATAGTGTAGAATGTGACATTATTACATACAATTTTATAAATCTAATTTTTGTAATGACAATTATTTCCCTGTTGGAATAATTTTCAAAATAATTGAGATTAGAGAGATATTTTGCTTAAAATATCATCATTTATCATTTTATTGACCACTATGGAATTGAGAAAATGTCAAATTATAGAAAAACAACCGTGTGTTTTTCTACTATTTCAATTTCCCATTAATTTTCAACTACTTCCACAATGTCAACATGACTGCTCATCCATTATCCATTTCCTTCTCGCATCACAATAAAAGGTTTGTGGTCAGCTTACATAATATACACGTATTATTCTTTTCTTATCCGGCATAAATATTTTCGGGAACTACAACCAACCATTCTATCCTATAATTACGGTTTTGAATAGGTCACGGATCGTGCAGAACATGCACAAGGCACGGAAATAGTATCTATACTTGTAACCACGAATGAAGAAGGCGGGAACAACCCATGCGCTAATGGTGTGGGATAGGGGAGACGGTCGCTCGGAAACCTTCTTTCGTTGTTACAAGTATACTGATCGTTATGATTTCATCAAATAAATATACGTGACGTATATCGTGCCTCACGAGTAGAACAATTTTAGAGGACATGGTCAACGAAAACGAAGGTAGTCGCAGTTGTTATGTAATAATTGGTTTGCCTAAAGCTCTACATATAAGAAGAAGAAACAGTTCATCAGAACAGTTTATGAGCATTATATATTTTTCATCCATGGAAGAGAGTCGTTTACGAACAAAATAATTGTGAAATCTCAAATAATTATATTATCTCGTTGCAAATATGAATACTTGGCACTTTTGAAAGATGCAGTTGCGTTCATCGTAAAAAATCGCTGTGGAAAATAATACCCTGGAAATGATACAGCTCTAAAAATATAACGATGATAATTGAGTATCCCGCATTTCCCATTATCGAGTCTCGGATTTTGAAAATGTCCTTTCGCTTATCATCACGTCATCGTTTCATTATCACCCGCTCATTCGTACCCCCGTATAAATTGGCTGTTTAGGCAGTGGGATTTTTGAGCAGCATTAGAAAAAAATCATTCTTTCTTCAGTATAAAAATGGAAATATTGAGATGTGTTCATAATTTGTCCATTTTCGAATGATTAATTTATGTTTCCACCTTGATAATATTTGTACTTCAAATGTGGAACATGTAAGTCTAGAAATAAATGATAAAATGTTGAAGCTTGTAATACGTTAAATACCTCTCTAGCATTACGTCAAAGTAATCGGCCAATAGGGGTGATAAGAAGCAAAGCGTGTTTTTGTGTGTGAACCTACTGGAGTTATTTGTATTTGTTCGTTTACTATTGTCAACGACCAACACCCAAACGATGGGTTTATGGTTCATGGCATTCAAATCCACGCCCAAATTAACTACCCACATTTTATACTCTTTTGACTTGCAATTTGTCTTCTGTTTCACAGCATTTTACACTCTCATCAAGTAGTACAAAATATCAAGTTATCACGTTTTACAAATTATAATAATGAACATTTCCTGTTAGTTTAAAAATCTATCTTATTGAAAAAAAAATTGAATTTCATTTTTCATTTTGATCTGGTTTGTTTTTCAACCACAAATTTCATATTCATATTTCATATTCCAAGTATCAAACTTATAGTAACACAGTAGTATCCACTGGAGTGTGAAATATGGCGATGAGATTATTTCCCGTAAAATTATTATTAAATTTCCTAGAAATGAAACCACCGAAGGAAACAAGAAAAACCATAATAGCTATGAAAGGAAAATTGATAAAATATTCGTTTGTTCAAATATGTATAGACCATAGGACACAACAACACATTTTTCAAGACCCTTTGTTTATCCATCATAGTTACCATCTCTTTTCCTTAGTAACATGACTATTTTTAATTTACATTCATTTATTTCTTTTGTACATCCCTTAAATTGAATCAACTAACAAAACAACGGTATGAGAAAAACGTCTTTGCTAGTCACAGTGGCTATTCTACATCCAACATCCTATAATATTCTTAGACCGGAAGTTGGTCACACATCGACGCCTGCGCGTCAGGTATTCTGACTGTTCTGAGGGACGACGAGTTCCGGGTCGGTGGTTTGACACAGGAAACTAGGGAAGTCAAAAGTCTCCAGATCGGGCAACAGACCGTGGATTTGGGGGTGGAAAGCGATAGACGGGCGAGTATAAGTAGGTGCTTGGTCATCATATTATTCTTGGTAGAATTTATACAAGTGGTAAGAATTGTAACGAACTTGAAGGCGGTTTCCTCCAGGTGGTTTTAGATTCACTGTAATAGACCAATTGGTAAGATAGTAGTTTACTTTGACAGGTAGACATTTTGAAATGACTCGTCTTTAAACTCGTCTTCTACGGATAAAAAAAAGTAGGCCTATTTTAATTTATCCTAAAAAATTATAAATTACAAAACTATATAAAAATTAAATGAAAGTGTTATAATATATATTGAACCGTACATATTATCGTACATTTGAACATATAATACTTTGAAAGTATATTCTAAATAATCTTTTTTTTCAACTGCAGGCTTCACAGCAAATTCTCAAATGAGGCTCAAAAATGTTCATTAATTCATCATTAATCAGTCATGAAGATTTTTGAAAATCTGATTTCTGAATTCATGGAAATCTGCTATATTAATGAGATTTTTTTGAGTTTGAAATGAATATCAAGCTGAGAAAAATTAAACACCACTTTGACACGAAGACAATGTTGTTTTTGTTCATACTTGAACTCAGTGGTCCAGAAAATTGACTATTCCGACTATTTACTAAATATTATACAGAGATGGGTTAGAGATTTGATATTCCATGCCGTTCGAAAGTCATTAATTGAAAAACTGTTATACCATAAATCGACTTCCATGCGCTCTTCAACAGTAGGAAGTAGAGTGAAATTCGGAATCTGTATAATAAGAGTGCAAGTAACACCAGATAAAAATATCGTTGATTATATAGTTATAGGGTAACGATCCTACAGATGTTCTGTTCCTCCACGAAAAGTTTCGACCAGTACATAATACATATCATTAGCCAGACAACACGTAGTATATGTATACGTGTATATATAGACAATATTCTAACGGGTAAAACACTTTATAAAGAAAAAACTCTTTTTATCCATTCAGTTGGCATGCGTGCGTTCCGCGGACGACGAAGTATGCATCCACCGGAAAGACACTATACTCAACCACTCTCAACAACATCCTTTCCCTCTTCTTTTTTCTCACCGTTGTCTTTCACAAATGATAGCATTTCAAGGCCATAAGATGAAGAAAACGATACAATTGTTCTGTTTAATGGATGAGCAAAGTCATAAAGTATATCAAGTTTAATTTTTTTTTTCAATTATGTACGCTTATCAAGGACATATATATGTACTATTTTGATGTATTTTAATACTTCACTGAAATTTTCAGCATTCCATGTGAACCCTAAGATTATTTATAAAATTGTATGAAATATTTTCAAGACCAAAAAATGTGTATAACTATATCCTTTAGTTATTAGTTCAGTTAGTTCGTAATTAGTTAGTTTTTACTAGTTGGTTAATTTACTAGTAACTAGCTTCTAGTTAGTTCAGTCCATTACTATGAAAAGCAACAGTTTTGACCATAACGTGCAATCTGACAAGTCTTTGATGTGATCCAATCAATTACGAAGGACATTCTCCATTTGGACAAACTTGCCCTCCAGTCATCTCATATAGTTAATGACGAACCTTCTGCTGCTACTAATTAGTAATCACGAATAATATTCTACTTAACACGCATTGCCGGGTATTTGGGACAATATATATGATTATCATTGTATACATCTGTATCAAAACAAACATTCACTGATTTCCAATTAGACTAGAATGTCTAAAAGTAACCTGAATGAAAGAAATAGAATGGAGTAAAAACCGAGAGTGATTGGAAATGCTCTCGGATTTCTGTAGAACCTACTTGACTGATTGTAAGCTTGGGATTGTATAATATGTGTCTTTTTCTTGATGCTGTGTCTTTATTACTGTTTTCAACAACGAAACAGAAAGGGGAAATGAAGAGGTAGAAAAAAAGACTTCTTGAGATACAAGTGAAAAGAAAACTACCCTTCGAGACATTTTCCTACTCTATTTCATTTGGCTTTATGCAGATTTAGTTACCAAAACTTTTACTTTTACTTTAAAGAAAATATGAAGTCAGTAAACGAAGAGGTAAGGGTATACTTATCTGGGAGAAACAACAATAAAAAACGTTCTAAGTAGATAAAAATCATTATAACTATTATTCTGAAATAAAATTTATATATTTTTATCAAAACTTCGAATATGGCGACAAAAAATACAGTATAGCATATTTCATATACACCTAAACCAATTCAACCAATAATTCCCCAACACTATCCTTCCAATTTGAATAATTAACATATCTTTCATTATTAGTGTAGTAATTTTTTCAAGCTCAAACTTCTGGTTTAGACAAGTATGAACGGATACAGGTGGCATCAACCGCGAACTACTAATATTTGGTAATAAATAAAATCATAGAACTTACAAAAGTATGCCCGCCTGCCAACAGTTTGAAAAAGAAGAATAATGCTACCAAAAAATCATCGCCAAATCCTTTGTCTCTATACCGGGTAAGAATCGAATCACGATCATTATCTCTCCTGAAACTGTACTGTATAAATAATACGTACATAATAATGTAAACCGAGCGTAGAATATTAATTGATAACCGTATAATATTATGGCAAAGAATACGGAATATATTAATTCATCACGGATCAATGATTCCAGCCTGTTGACGAACGCTGCAAAACTTACTTGACGGCAAACACTCATTTGATACGCAAAAAACTTGTTCTAAAAATGACAAAAAGAATTGAGAGGAATTCTCTTGGAATTGAGTTAGTATACTGCGTAGATGCTATTATTGTTTCTGAATTAATCAATATGCAATTATAATTGTCTCAGTTTCGATGATAAAAGACAAGAAAGGACACGCGAATACAGAAAATTGTTTCACTTGGCGCAAAGAAGCAATGAACTTCAAAAATGAAAATTAAGATTAACATTTCAATATTCTCACGGCTGTCAAATACAGATATTTTGATAATAAAAGAACAGAATAAAATGGAAAATACTGTTTATTAATCTACCAAGCTCGAGTGTGTTATTAACTCTTTTCAACTACCTTTTCGTAAGTAATTTGTCTCTTTTGTCTGCTAGTCTTTTGTGTGATGATTGTTTTCAACGTTTCCATCCCACTGTCTCTTATATATAATATAATATATAAAATATACAGTATATTCTAACTTGCACTTGTATACATATATTGTTTGACGACTAAGTTGTCTGAGTTTTTTGCTTGACCGTCTTCTTCGACTTCTCCTCACCTTGGAGAGGTCGAAGCCTTCCCGATCCAACTGGCCTTGATTGTGTACAAGACAACTAAGTCTCCCGAGGGCCGTGGTGGAGACTCGAGGAGTGGTGAGAGGCTAGGGGAGAGCAACCTCTTCCGGGCCTGCTGCTGCTACTGCTTATACTTACAACTAGAAATGCCTTTATTTAGCCACTGAATCGATTGATATAGGCATATGTATATATATATAGGAGAGGGTGTGCACGGAAGGAAAATAGTATAATTATTCATTACATTAAGAAGATTAAAGTTTTGACCATGAACCGGTGACTTTGCAAGCACTCAAAATAATATCACCCTCATTTTCATTGATAAGTAGATATATTCAGAGTGTGCCATTTCTTCAAATTTTATTATTTCACTTTTATGTTTCATCGTGAAACGACATCGCAGCTCTGACTGTCACGTTACGTGAGTACTGACCACTAAATCTAATCAATACAAAAAGCCAATGCTGGTAAAACTGAATTTTTATATCAAGATTATATTCTCGAAGCTGAACATTGTATATAGATACTTTGTATTTTACATAGAAAACGCCGTATTGCACAGAAATATTGAAATATTCTCTAATTTAATAGTACATAATATAAAATAAGAAATCATGTGATACCTTAAAAAACACACCATTCTCCAAGAGAAGTAGAACGGTAGAACATAAGTGATTAATTTTCGAAAAACGATGATGAAATGCAAATTGAATTCGTTAAAATTCCTTTGAATTACAGATGTTCCCTCAAAGCTATTTTCAAGTCTACCTATGAAAACAACCTTGTCTTTACTTCACCTTCACTACTCTCACCACCACCCTATCCTGTCTATTTCTGTCCCTATAAATATACTCTTGCCCATTAGTCTAGTGCGCTGATAAGGTCACGAAACAAGTAAAAACAAAGAATAAGTGTCGAAAAAAGTTTTTTTTTAAATTTCATTTGGCACTTTCACCTGTTGACTAGGAGTAGGAAAATCTTAAATGACTGTTCATGATATGTTATTCAAAAGAACAGATATAATTATCTCAACAGATTTCATGTAATTTGCTATTAATAGAGAAACACTCGAAACATGTATTTTTATTTCGTTTCAACAGTGAGGTTATATGGGGGTACGACCGAGAGTTTAATAACGCGATGAATCTATTCTATAGGTGTCAAGACATTCTTCGAAAACTCACAGCGGGACTCGAACCCGCGCTCTCCTGGCGTCAGATTTCAAAGAAGTGCCTTAATATACATTTTTTCGTGCTGGTGATTTAATTCGATTAATTATCAGAATATAATTTAATATATACTTATTATATATCCCATTCATAACAGTAGACCCAATCATTTTTCTTTTACGATAAAGATTTCAAGTCTGTAGTCCACACAGTTTGTTATTATTCACTGGTGAATATTTTGGCCAGTTGATTGGTTTCAACCCGTATATATTTGTGATTTTATATAATATTTTGATATTTTGTTCATTAACTCAGGATCTTCGCCACCAATTCTTGAATTTTCAAGAAAAAAAAAGTAAGAAAAGAAAGCAAAGAAAAGAAAAAATAATAATATGTTTTCATATTTATTTTACTTTCAATCGTATATTAAATTATACTGGAATAATCTAATGAATGTATGCGTCGCTGTCAGGCACAATGCCTGAAATAACATTAGAGAATAAATTAATTGCCGTTGCGGTTAATCAATTACGAGAAAAGTAGACAATACAAAAGCTACGACTGTATGCTTGGAACAGTCACTATTTTATACGAGACAATATAGCGTAACGCGAACGTAGCAGATAAAATGTGAGACGATGCGTGAAACTGCAGTTCACTGCATGCTTCACCAGTGCAGTTAAATGTAAATTATTGCAATTTTAATGATCATTTTTAATTAGGTTATCTAGTTAGATGATGACATCGATAGATTGTGAAGACTTGACACGTTCAAGTACTCATCATTTTTATGTGATTTAGGGAAACTTCTCAATCTTGTACTTGAATCTTGAAATGTGATTTAAAACTTGATCACGTTAACGATGTTATCAGCATTTATTTAAACAGTCTGATTGATTAATCATTTTTCAATATTTATTCAATCATATATTTTGTGAAATATTGAAATTAATGTAAATTGAATATTGGGAAAGTGAAGAGAAGTCGGAGGACCAAATGAAAGAATATGAGGAGTAATATACGTGTTTACGAATAGGTGTAGAAGAGAAATAATTGTTGTAAAGCGAGAAGTACGAGCAATAGTAGAGGTTGAAGAAGAAAGTGAATACGATGGAGAAGGGGATGTAACAGTACTGACCAGCCGTCATCGTACACTCAAGAGGCCATACACTCCCCGTCCCTGACCTGACTCTTGGAATAACGTGGAAAAAAAATAATGGTGCTTAATGACCCAACCAACAGCTAGGTGCAGTTATATGATATTTATTATTACATTGAAAATCCTATTCCGTTTTAATTACAGAAAGAAAAAAAATCATATTGTCCTACAACGCTTTTAAAATAATTACATTCAGACTTAGTCATGAACTTGAACTTTGAACTGATTTAGTCGGGTTAATTATACCCACACAACATGGTGGTCTTATTTATAATTACCAATATTCTACAGCAGTACAGCTAGACAACTAACCATATGTTAAACTTGTCTCCAATATGTTTCTGACGATTGTCACCTCACAAGTCGAGTTAGTGAGAAATAAAATAACAAATATACATGCATTTGAGGAATTCGTCAACTCACTTAGTCAGCTTTGTGACAGCATCCATGAAGATGATTAACGTGACCGTGCCGATGGATTCCTATCCCCCCGCCCCACACCCCTCTCGGCAAGTCACACTCGAAGGTGACAAATGGCCGCGCCGCCCCGCTGGCTCAGTCAACTATCGCTAGCGGTAGAAACTGAAGGCATTGGGCGTGGGTACGAGTCCCGCCTAAGGCATGGGTTTTTGTAAAGTCCTTTCACCTATCATCACTTCATCGTTTCATGATCACCCGCTCATTCGTACCCCCGTATAACCTAGCTGTTGGTGGGTTGTTGAGCAGTAATATACGTCCTACAGTCGCGTATCTTACCACAAGAGAGTGATCGTCGTGGATAATACATTTAACGTGAGTATCGTGCGTAGAGAGATGGGTGAATGATGACATGTGTCAAGCAGGAAGGTGGTAGTCGTGATGCCTTTGTTTGTCTACCTGTTATAAACAGTTACATTGTGTTCGTGATTAAAGAGGAGGAGGCTGATGATGAGAAAGATGAATGGCAATTGAGAATAACTGATAAGAGAGATATTGATGGAGATTCAATCGTTGCTTCATGTTGGTAACACCATCTTTTCTTCTAGTATTCGACCAAAAACTAATTGTAACTTGGCAATTTCTCGAAACAATTACTGCGATGAATGACGATATTGATGACTTTTGATAAAACGTTCAGATTAAAGAACAGAAATTATTTATTAATTAATTGATGTAAACCTTAACTCCGCCATTGTTTGTGTTCTCATCAAAAATAGAGACAATCGAATTGAATTGAATTCATTTTTCGATTTTCATCATTTTGAGAGCTTCTTGAAAATTGTAGATATTTTTCAACACCAAATATTCATTTCGTTAATGAATGAATGTTGGACAGATTTAATCACATGTAATACTTATATTTATGAATAAATATAATACATTCATATTGTTTGGTCTACATAAATATTTAAAAAAAAAATCTTTTCGCAGGTTTCTCGGTGATTTTTTTTTATAATTTGGGGATTTTGTACGACAGAATATTATGATATTTTGGATTAGAAATTTGATTTTAGAATAAGAAAAATATTCTGATGAGAATGAAAACCATACTCATACATTTAAACATATGATCTACAGAATAAAATGACTGGAATTAATGAATAGTAGGAAAATTTGTCGATAATTCGATGGTGTGATCGATTCGTACAATCGATTAGAGATTTGATTCGCATTTTTAAAAAGAATGAAGTTTTATATAATAATAAAATCTATAATAGCGGTCATTGCCATATCGATAGGCGAAACGATAACCATTTGAACTTGGAAGTTTTTTTCTGCCAAGTATGAGTAAAAACGTAGTCACAACTTACAAACTATTACTAGTATAACATACGCATACAGATATCTGTAATGTAGTCAATGGCGTAATAGGTCAAATGGGGTTTCAATTATATAATTAGCGTGTATATATCAGGTACCATTTTGAAATATACTATTTTTAATTCGAAAGAGTATAGTGTTCACACTAATTATTGTGTACTATATAGTGGTAGTAGTATCAGTGGTAGTAGTAACTTTATTGTAGTGTTGGCAAATCAATAAGGAAATAGTAGAGACCGATTATGATTAAAGATGAAGCCTTCAATAATTTACTGATAATATAAACAATAGACCGATTTCGATCTAATTGATCATGGGGTTAAAGTTTAGATCAAAAATATTAATTGTAGTCAACTCATAGCTATGAATCTATAGCCATATAATAAAGAACTAGTTCATTTTTATATGCTATTAGGTTTTAGGCTATATGGCTTAACTGATTAGAAATTGTTTCATGTATTACTATATCTATAAAATATGATAATATTATCAACAACCAATATCATTTAATTCAATACATTCTACTACAAACTGTATTTAATCATACAACGACTCCATTTGTTTCAAGCAAGTACAGACATGAATATCGATCTATGAATAAATATAAATATATATATAAAAATATATATATATATATATATATATATATATATATATATATATATATATATATATATATATATATACATATATAGGGCTTATATATATATATATAAGTTATTCATATATATGATATTATTACCGTGAATTGTTGAGAGCACGTTCTTTTAAAAAGGTGAGATTATCCTCAGAAAGTTTTTCAATTATTCATTTCATTTATCCATTTTTCAAATTAATTTGTCAATATTACAATTTTTTTCAAAATCCAGTGGATATAAAAAATACTACGTCATAGTTGAAGGCAAATTTGGGACAAATCACTTTTTCATCACTTTGACATTTGTGAAATGATAAATATTGATGGGCCAAACGTTGAAGCGTGATAATGATGACCAGTCAAGAGAGCAATTGACCTGGTTCTATTCTGCCCCTCACATGTCACGATCGCGGGGGTGGGTGTGGCGGGATGGGGGGAGGGGCAGGGGGTAGTCATGGTAACTAATCCGGATCAAGCACTGACCATTGGAGGTGATAAATCATCGCTCGATGGCAGTTTACACAGTGTGAAAATGAAAATCGGTATGAAAAACCAAGTAAAATCGAAAATATGATTTGATCATAATCATCTGTTTATCAGAGACTTTTATATGTAAATACAACACTCATCAGATGAATCGGTTGTCAAAAAAGGAAATACATTTATGGTTGTTCAAGTTTTTAATATACGGTAGAGTTGTGAATGACGAAATCTAAAATGAATAATGATGATAATAATGGATGAATAATATATTTAAAAAAGAAGATAATAAGTGACTAAAAAAAGTGCATGATTGTTTGCATATATCATAAAGATAAAACATGAACATGTACGGTGTATGACTCCACTGTTTGACCGCAGGCGCCCTTTCCCCTGCATTATGACCTACTACCCTTGACTCAGTTAACAGAATAATTCGCAATCATATATAAATGCGTGGGTGTCTCAACTGCATTAATCTATCATATCTGTACATTCTAATATCTTATAAGCAGCGATTCAATAGATAAGAAGATATAATATCTACTTACAACCACACTGATGATGTACAGAAGAGAGAAGTCCATTGTTTTACAACTTGGCTTACCTATAACAAAAAGAAAGAGTACAGATATTAGCATACTGAATATATTGCTTCATTAGTTATTGATTGCATGTGAAAATGACCGTGAACTCAAGAGTGATGTGGAACCAATGGCGCATAAATAACGGCCCTTCCACCTGGGTAATTCACTCTCAAAAGAAACGGGAATTTCCATTTCCATGCATCGATGTATTATAGGTAATCGACTTAATAAAGTAGAAAAATATCGGAAGAAAACAAAATAACCATAAAAAAGTACGATGTATTTATGATGTAGAAGTCATAAAAATGTGTAAATATAGATCAGGAGTTTGTAAGCAGGCACGAATATAGATGTGAAAGATTTTTCGTTTGTGATATAACTTATATGAATGATTATGGAGACATTCAATTTGTAATATTCGATTTCAATTATTTTAACGTTTCTTTTCGAGTGTTTGTGATATTACTTTCGAATGATCAGTGATTTCAATATTTTCAAATACAACATTTTTCATACTTTTAACAGTAACAAAAGAATAATAATGGAATCTTCCACATACTTGTTATAGATTTATATTACTTCTTTAGCATTGTAACAATAAGAGATCATACCACACGAATTGAATGGTATACATTCGCGTAGGTAACGGAATATCGGCGTTTTCTCTGAATATGTCTGGCTTTATTACAATTCAACAATTATTACAAAAACTGATATTAGAATTAATTGATTTCCGGTCTAAGAATAATAAAAATGATGTAATTTAACTTGACCACAAGTAAATATAAAATGGAGGGATGGGGTTCTTATAGACCAATGTATACGTCCACACAATCATCTTATCACATTATCAATTGTGTGTAATGATTAAATAACCCTCATTCAAAACTTATTCAAAGTTAATTTCACTATCTATTTTTAATTTAGTGTATTCTTGATCATATAACCTAAGTGGTGAATATTTCACTTTGAAATGTTTCATTAATTAATTTCTAAAAGGAAACGCGTGGGTTGGGTCCGCCTGAAACGCTGCGAGCAATCGAATAGCAGTCGTCCTTCGATATTATACAGAGACAGAAAACGTGTTACCGGTACATTTATTTCGGTAACAGTAAAACAAGATGGCGTCAAATCAAGACGTTTTTATTTTACATATTTTTGCCATTAAAACTTCTTTCTGTAGGACTGTGTGGAGTATGTTGAGGAAATGGCACACCATGGGAATATTATGAGGAAAGAGTAACTCGGCTATATGGTAAGTGACAAGGATGAACTAAGACAAAGGAAGAAATAGATCGAAAATAATATAAATGAATAAGTTGGTTGGCTTGGAGAGATTTTCGCTATTTTGTTTTTCATTTCGATGCAGATATCTTATACTCCTTGATTTTGCAATTCCAGCGAAAAATCAATGTAGACTGAATGTGAAACGATATTTATATTTGACACGTTCATCAACACTTCAACCTTGTGTAATGTCACACCTCTTTTATTATATATTCAGGATCATTTATAGATATTTTGAAAATGGGCAAAATATTTGCCTCGATTTAAATCTCACAACTTATCATCCACTCAGTCCAATCAACGCAGATGAATAAAATGAAGATTTTCATAGACGACAATGAAGAGATTTTAAATGTTATTTTTAATGTTATGTCACTAAAAAGATTTGTAATAAACCTTACCATAAAAATCCTCATCAAACTCTTTCAATTGATTTTTTATATCCAATACATTACAATTCTATTTTCCATCCTTTCCAGTCAGACTGTTCAGCCCTTTTTAGGAAACGTTCCTATAGAAGGGTTACTCGCCTAACTCACTTAGAGGTCTACCAATCTAGAAACACGAAGAAGGCGTTCATAACCACAAACCCCTTATTCGGATAGAGATTTGTTTCCAACTCCTCGTCTACCCATTACCCAATTAATCAGCCATTCGATCTGGTAGGAGGCAGGTGATGCAGAAACTGAGTGGTCACTTCAACTGGACATCAGAGGAAGAGAGAAGAGGATAATAAGTGCGAGCTCAACATTATTAACAGCGGCCCTGGCTCAAGACGTTGACACGTTGTTCATGGAATGCAGCCTCTTTAGCCTTGATAACCACATCTACACACATACACACCTCTAGCCCCTTCCTTCCTCTTAGCTGGCAACCAGCAGAAGACATTATTGCCATAACCAGACATGCTATGCGACAAATCGACCAATCTTAACATGTCTACCCTGCTCCTTATGAAGGAGTATTTAATGTAATTATTCATTTATTTATGTATTCAATTTATTTTCATTCAACTATTCATTCATAATACTCCCCTTTCAATTATGGTGAATTTATATCTACATAATGCCTATCAGATACTTTTAAAACCATCCTTCAATTATTGTTGGGCTTTTATATCAAGTTACCAAACTTTATATTAGTAACATTATTATTGTAAGTGCACTATAGTAAGAGTTTGTCAATAATCACAGCATATAGAAATAAGAAAATGCTCCAAGTCTGGATGTCAATATAGTGAAAATGATGGGTCTGTATATGTTATCATCGTTCAGACCGAAGTAAAGTCGGAAGTAATTTAGAGTCCCACATAATACATGGTTTTATAGCGGCACATTCGTACCACCAAATGTCATAGCTGGTCGCTAAGCCAACAGTTATTCTATAATAAACCTCTTAAAAAAATTAAAGATCTTGTGTATCATCCTGAATGAGATACGTCCTGACCTCTGACCTTCTATCGGCAAAATTTTAATACTCCACTGATGTAAAGCCAGATAGTTAATTGAGTCATTTATATCCTTTAATGGAAGGTACTAACTACAACATATAACAAACAGAAATATCACATTTATATTTGTTAATTGAAGGATTTTATTGTATTATGAGTTTTCAGGACGAGGTTAACGACAAGAAAATCCACTGCATATTTCAAAGCTGATTATGATTGTTGTTAGATTTCCTACTCCAACAACAGCTGATTGAGCAACGGAGGGAGGCACTTTTCAAAGTTTTGAACGATCAAAGTTGCAGTTAGATTATGCAATGATCGCATTTGCAAATTACTATATTACTATTTAGTTGTGAGAAGACATTCGTCTTTCGTGGATACAAATATACGAAAGAGTGAGAAAAATCTGTTATCTATAGATCATGATGTATACTTATATGCCTACTTGTCTCAATTAATGAAGTTCTATAAAGAAACAACTTGATGTTCCTAACAATTCAATGTCATAAAAATCTATTTCCTCAAAGAGCATACCAAACGATGTAGGCATGCAATATAAAGTATACGATACCGTATACTTTCCATAAAATTATTGAATCAAATTATTTTCTTCGACAACTCCGCTTCGTTGTAGGTGCAAACAAATGTATGTAATATTAATGATACAATACAATGTTGACAGATTAGAAATGCCAAAAAAAAAATCGTAGAATTTTATTAGGGGTTTGTTTCGCACCATAGAAATGCACCGTTATGTGAAGAAAAGAAGAAGGAAGAAGAAGAGAAACTCAACTGAATGGACATTTCAACTTGGGTAGACCAAATGGGTTAAACATGTCAGCATTTAGGAGATTTACAACGTCTGTATATTTACATAAACAGCAAATAGGGTTGTTTTTGCGTGCACCCTTCTAAGAATGTTTACAGTTAACATGTAACATTATCATAACGGCGAAGGTCACGCAGGCACGCAGCTCTGCGCACAACAATAGGAGTCGAAGAAGGAGAAAAATGAAAGTTACTTTCCAATCTTTATAAAAGGGATGTTTTCGTTTTCAATTTCCTACATACTTCGTATACTGATAACAAAAGTTAACAAAAGTATGAGGGAAATAACAAGCTACCCTTGATGTTATACTTATAGAGAGTAAACGTCAACCTGACCTCTTGTCAAAATTACATATCCTTTACCAAAAAATGTCAAAATCCATCTGAAAAAAAAGGTGCGACATATTAATCAATATAGCCGTTACTTTCTCCGCTCTTCTATCTATGGGTGACCAATTCGTGGTCAATGTCACTAGCTTATGTCTTAACCTGGACATACCTGAAATATTTAACTGTCTTGATATGATGTCATATGTGGATCATTTTCCTCGTGAGAATATATACAATATCAGAAATTACTAATGATAATATATTTGGGAAAATACTGAGAAAAATACCCCACGGTCAGGTTTAAAATTGTGTATAAATTAAATAATCATGGTTTTCGTACGGAAAGTTGGTAGGAATATGTCTACTGACCTTTCTCAAAAATACACATATAATATATATATATATATATATATATATTATTGAATTATATAAAACGTCCATATAATCAATTTTCAAATAAACGTATGTAGCCCTGGGCTTGTCATTGTTACATTCAGTCACTACTGTTCGAATGTTTGAAATATGGTATTATAATATTTCAGTATTCGAATGGTGGTAGGGCCTACGGAAGGAAATTCGTTGTGAAAACGCGTGAGTGATGGATTGACATGGCAATGAAGATTGAAGAGAAAAGCATAGTGCGTGGTCCATCATATGATTATAAACCTCAGAAGGCAAGGCTGTGCGATGGAAAATCACTACAAATTGAACTGTCAAAAAGTCAGTTGAACTTTGTAGAATATTAACTGATTTCCGTAGTTTGGTGTTTTTCTAGAGCTACGAAGAGAGCATATCTACAATATGCATTCATTTTTATTCACTTTAGGGTTCACAAGTTACAATAACCGACCTACAAAATACATTCTTCCCTACGTTAAAGATCATGTGGTAGTCCTATATTGACTGGATATGAGCTACACGCGTGCATCAGTCACTCGTGCTCGCGATGAAACATATGTCGTTTTCCTTGCAAGTACACTAATACAGCTTAGCAGTATTACACGAATATCTCGTTAGTTACTTCGTAACTTCACACACTAGTAATATATGGCGCTATAACAGGGTAATACAACTATCATAAAACGACGGGATCCGGGTTCGAGTCCACTCGGTTTAACTTTCTTGATCAACTAATTTTTTCACACTCATATACTATAGGATACATGGAACACGACGTAAGAAGCTATGCGCTACTTATATGAAAATGAGAAAAATTGAAAATATTCAATTTTTATACTTTATTTGTATTTTTTATTAAAAAACGTAATTATTTAGAATAAATAATCATTTATGTGGATTACAATGAGATTCATATAAAAGTAAGATGATTAATAAACGGGAAAAATATACACAAATCTGGATTGAACGAAGGTAGATATATAATGAAATGAAAATAATAATGTAATGATTCTCATTCAAATCCATTTTTAAAAAATAAATATTATTCGTATCTCTTCTCAATGAGAATTACATTGAGTAGGAGGTTACCTCGTATTAACAGTTCAGGACAGTAACAAATTCATTCACCTCATGTTAAGAACACTAATTCTAAACAATAGAAATAAAACTGTTCAATCTATCTCTATCCTTCTCTGTGCCGTTCTCCCTTCTTCTCTTCATCTGTGAATCTAGACACGTGATATTCGTCTTTATAACTGTCTACCACGCGTTCACAATATCAAGCAAGACTATAGAGAGAAAAGAGATGAAACGAAGATAGAGAGAGAGAGAGAGAGAAGAGTCCAACCACCTGGCTATGATAACAATCAGGGTTCATGTCACCCTTGAACCCGACCAGAATATAGTGGTGATCCTATCGCATGTCATTCTCATGGAGGTGTCACTAGCAGTAAACAAGAACTAGTCAATCGTGAAATTTGCTAAATTGAATTTGGCTTTTACCAGAAACCTGGAGAAAATGAAAAATAAAAATGTGTAGAACTTGAAGAACAATAGAAATTAATCGAGTACAGAGGTGAAAATTTAAAGTGAACGGTTTGTGATTGACAAATTATTAATTTCTTGTGTTTTTTCTGGAACAAAAATACTAAATATATAAAAATTCACAGATAGTGAAAATGAAATCCCAGAATTATATTTTTTTCAATACCTATTTGGAAAAAAGTGTTTTTTACATAGTTTTGATTCATTGTTATTTTTACATAAATATTACCCAAACATCATCAAAACCTCTATTACTTTTGTCAAAAGAGCGACACTATGATTAATAAATGTTCAAAGATCATACACAATTCATAGACTAGAAATCATAAAATTTTATGCTACCTCAATCGTATAAATGTCGGGCTCAGGTGCCCACCCCCCACAGGTCATGTGGGCTTTATCTTTGCCCCCATGTGATCATATATAATATGTGGTGCATGATTAACTACGATACTAATCTCGCTCTGTAACCTATGGCAACCAGAGTACAAGTGTACCGGATGCCGGGACAAGGAAGATGAACGACTACGGAATGCTGAAGAGGGCGCAGTAAATACTTATGTACGAAGAGATAGTCATCGATGGGTGGTCCAATGCGAAAACCTCAATATCAAACACGCCCAAGAAGATCAAGGTGTTTGGGGGAGAAGAGAGAGGAGGGCAAGAGACTGAGAACTTCGAGTTCAAGGATGAAAAAAGACAAAAAGAATTATCACAAGTGTAGGAGGGTGAATTGGAAACTAAAGTGTATGACATTATTTAAATAGTTTCTACCCATCAGGTAGAGTTGGAAAAGTAAATCAGGGTGATTTCAGTGATACCAATATATTGAGCAAAAGGCTATTTAAACTAATTGCTCATTCAAAATAAGGATTTTTAAACAATGCAAATGATCAGCTGTGAATAGATGAGATTGTAAAATAATTATAAATGAAATTAAAATAGAAGATATCGGTATAATCCCGGACAAGAGTACTAGGTAAGACTTTAAATTATTGGAGGTTAAACTATATTCTGGCTCGAGAGAGAGTTGATGAATATATTTATTTAATTTTTGCACCGTACAATAAAAAATGGAGTTGTTATTCAAAATCGAAGCAGTACTAAACACATTGAGTAAAGCAAATTTCTATAATAATAATGTGTGGTTATTGATACTCCAAGATCATTCTGGTACATGATATTTCCATCTGAAAATTTTATTTAGGATATGTTTTTGAATATAAAAGAAACATACGGAAAACGTAATACAAGTTGGTCAAAGAAGTTATGCGTTCTACTTCTACCACAAAAGATTTCAAATGCATGAGCACCCTACACACATGGAATATATCATATAATATACATTTCAAAACGGAAATTGAGAGGTTAACATTCCAAAAAGCATCAAACGATTTATTTGAATTGTGACATACTCAACTATCACGATTCTAACAGTTGTGTAGGAACACCGCGCACGATCAAGAAAACAAAAGAGTGATAAACCGGACATTTAGACCATATGAGAGAATAGTGACAAGTACAAGCGCAACACAAGTAAATGTTGTGAACTCTTTCCTCTCAAGAATAGGTAGTTTATTCACAATAACCAATTTCACATTCTTTGGAGGACAAAGAGAACATTTGGGCATCCCAGAGAAAGATGGCAGATGGCTGTACTACTAGAGAAAGTTGAAAAAATAAAGCGAATTGGAAGGAAGTTGCAGATGGATAATGGCGAGAAGATAAAGACTATAGAGGAATTATAGTTGGACAAAAAGGAAAGATAATAAAGAAACAAGAAGACTTGGAACTGACAGGCACTTGTCCTCTTCGAACTAAGAGGACAAGCACAATTAAAAGTTAGAATGCCCAAAAATTAATTGGATCAGGATATTGGAATGAAAATGAAATTTTCCGGAGAGCCTTGATTTTAAGCAGAATATAAAGTTCCCCCTGTATATATATAAACTAAGTTCTATTCTCTATTAGTTCCTTATAATATTGACTTATTATGAGCTTCCAAGTTTATCAATTCAACATTCTCACGTTTCTAAGAATATCTTTATTAAATTAACGATTTGAAGTTTGGATACTGAAACTCACCCTGAATTCGAATAAACGGTTTGATGCTTTTGATAATGTTAGCTCCACAATTTCCTGTTTCGAAATGTATAACCTATTACATACTTTAGTCGTGGACGACATTTCTATTTCCTGACAGAGGCATCCTAAACGGAAATATTGAAGTTGGTAACATAAAATCTCCATGATATTATCGTAAAATACAGCTGTTGCCTGTTGCATCATTTTTTTGTTATAAGTAACTATATCATACTATCGTCAAATAATATCTATATACACTGAAGAGATTTGAAAGTAGTGGATACATAGGGATTCTGAACTACTGTTCTTTAGCTGTTGTGCCTACAATGACGATTGGGAATTCGCTTTTTGAGATTCTTAAACAGTTCCTGTGTACCTTACTGAATGAGTGACATTATAATGGAACAATGTGGAATCGGAACAACAGCTACTATTTAGACATCCGTAAATGCCACGAGAAATTCTATTCAACTTATTCTGTGAAAAGTTCCACAGATGTGAATTGCAAGTGACTGCAAGCGACTGCATTTATAATTAATTTTCTCTTTAAATTAGTTTTGTAATTATTCGCTAGATAAGTTCAGTCATCTGTATCAGCTTTCGTAACTTATCGCCGGTTAGGAGTTCAGTTCGGTTATTGTATCAATAAAAATAGATTATCTCGAAAATATTATTGTAAGCAATGATGGACAACACATTGAGGGAATGTCATATATCTTCTTATTATCTCAGACTAAGCATCGGTGTAATACAGCTACCAATTGAACTGCTTTGAAGAATTATTTGAAAAATATCAATTAATGATGTTTTTTAAGAAATGAAGATAAATCTTTGTCACTATTATGTATATGTAACTATTGTCTATAAATGACCAGGACTACAATAGATAAATAGTCATAGTATCATATTACGTGAAATATCTGCTTCATTACATATATTTACTCACGGAGGAGTTACTTGTTGCAGTCGACTTGGACACTAATTGCATATTTTAATTCTGACCCGTACAAAATATTTCTCACTCTATGTGATATAGAGATACATGAGAAATACAGATAATTCTGTTTATACAATTATTGATAGTAATTATTTCATTATAGCTAGCAATATAAATAATTTGTCGTCAACCAGTCTTGCAGATATTTTTATTATATCAGTTCGTAGTATAAGCATTATATACTTTGATGATAGATGCAAAAAAGTACAGTTTTCTACCATATGCTCCGTCAAGCAATATAAGAAGTAGTGGGGTAGGACAATAAATAGGTGAAACCTTCAGAACAACTGTTTCGTTATCATATAATTATGTCTCCAATACAATTTGTCTTTTAAAACATAATTATTTTTCTATAAACATCATAGTGATTGAACATTTAAAAACACTTAACGACAGTAAATGTGAATTATAATTATTATTGCATCGCTGTTTGCCTCGGGTGTAGTCATAATACTTTTTACAACACGAAAATATTTAATTTGTATGCCAAATCAAGTATCAAGATTCGTGTCCATCTTGTCACGGAGATATAATGTCATCAACTATGACCCCACACAATAGCTCGTATCTTGCAATCTTGGTTGGTGACACAATCTAATCAACAATTGGCACAATCTTATTGAGGGCAATCTAAGCGATCTGATCACCTTGACACCGAACCGCTACTGCAATGGCTACTTCAGAGAGAGAGAGAGAGAGAGAGAAAGAGAGAGAGATACAAGAGTGTGAAAGAAAGAGAGACAGACAGATGACGGTGCAGATGCGGTAAGAACCTGTTGCAGTGACGGTGGCAACACAAAGTAGGAAGGTGAGAGTGAAAGGTGATGGGGAATTACAAGTATAAACTGACGGAAATTGAAAGATTTAAGAAAAATGTTATTGGAAATATTTAAACGATGACAGTGCTTACACCCAATGAAAAAAGGGTCGTTTCAATGGAACTAGACTGGGGTGCTCTTGTCTGATATAAATAATATTATGTCTTCTTCTGTGAACCTGCGCGTACTGATTTACCAGAATATTATAAATGAATTGATGATTATAACATTGCTTTTATAGAATTAATTAATTACCTAATCAGAATAATTGCTCAGATTGCTGAAAATATTGTCCAAATATATTGTTGTATTCATATTTCTGGAATATTGAGAAAACATTGTTTGAGGAACGTTGCCGCATGCAACTCACAATGTAGACATATTGATAAAGCACTTACAGATGTGTTTCTCGATCTACTCTACTTCCAATTAGATGCTAATATTCAATCATTTAAAAATTTAATATTTAATTATATATTGGTGGAAGTGCCATGGAATAATTTTGAGAAATAATTTTGGTGGAGGTGCCATAAAAATATTTTTTTCAATCTGAAGATATATTCTACACTAATAGACCAATACGTCTCACCATTAACAGATAGTTTCTTGATAATAGTCTTAGGCACTAACGTAATTTATCTCGTCAAATTAAACAAGTTGCATACTTTGCGTAGTAGTCCTATCATACGTTAAGTATGCATGTAACGTACTTTGATTTAATGCATCACGATATACTTGTCTTATTTCATTAATATTTACTTCAGAAGTGATACAAAAAAATAAGATGGAAGTTAGAACTTTAAGAAAAACTCATTTGAAATAAATTCAGGTGAGATGGCATAAAAAGGTTTCATACCCTGATATCAAATTTTACTTCTTTCAATATGGATTTCAAATGTCACGAAAAATCTATAAAAAGAAGCGAAATTAAAATCCACATTGAAAATTCAAACGTTGGCAGCGACTAGCACTTATCACTAACACGCGGCAGTTCCGTCGCGTAATGCGTGACGCGCGTAAGAAAGTGGCGTGACAGTATCTCCATCACGCAATGCGAGTTAACATGGCATGTAGAGCGTACACACTGTGCGAGCACGCATGAGTTTTACCGGCTTAGTCGTCACGTAAGTCACAGCCTAATGTCCTTCTCGATTAGATGGGGATAGAAAACAAAAGATAGAGTGAAATTGTTCAATGCGCTTTTCTACTATTAAAATGAAAGTATTATTTATATTGGTTTTTGAACTCCTCTGCTATGTAGGATTAATTGATAATTATGTTCAATTAGACAACAATTAAACACGATAATTATTAATTTATTGTAATTTATTACACGCAGGTATATAGCTTGATTACTTAAAAGAGTAAATATACTGAATAAATACAGTTTTATCATAATAATCAGGCCATGACCGAATTAATAAATAACGATTCGATAGAATGGAAAATTAATATTTAAAATTGATATCGCAGAGTATAATGAGTAGGTCCAGATCAAGATAGAAAGATTCAGAAGTACGGCATGCGAACAGAAACTGTTATTATAAAAACGAGAAGATAACGCCTTCAATAAGATGATCAAAATTTCCTCTTATTCATTATTGCTCATTTTCCATAAACATATGGGCCAATAGTTGACTATCTACAGATTGTTGAAAATGTGTTATTAAAATAATTAATTATTTGCTTTTGGTAAAGGAGGACCTGAAATCACCCATTTTCATGCCCCGTCCGAACGATCCTACCTTGTTTGATCCTACATTGTTAACAATCCTAATTTAAAACAGGGTACAACAACTTTCATGTCAAGTTCACATACTGAATAGAAAAAATCGTTTTTCCAAACGATTATCATGAAATCTATTGAAACTTCCAAGCTATAGGCCCTATATACAAAAATACTTCTCATATATTCTTCGTAAATATTTGAACATAAATAGTATTCCCGTGTATTATAACCATTTGTGTGTGTACGTTGACCGTTTTTTCTGTAGATGACCCTGATGACATCGCGTTGTCAAAGACTCAAAGTGAAAGTAGGATGGGCTGAGCTGCGACGTAGAAGTTGGGATAGGACAAGGACCGGGCGCCTCCACAACAAATAGCGTGACGTCAGATGGCTCCAATTACCTTCAACTGCACAGGGGCTATGGCCTATACAGGTATTCGGAGTAAATAGGTTTGGTCTGCTTGGAAGTGGATGGACATAGTTTTGCTATTCACGTTCTATGCACGCAACGAGAATATGACTGTATAAAATAATAATAGGCAAATTCCTTTACTTGAAAAAGTACATAGCTGAGAAATATTTGGATGGTAAAATACGAAAACACAATATAAGCTTACTTATGGATGAAGCCGAAGAGTGAAAACATTTATTCAGTTGAAATAATTCAACAAATCATGAGTGAGAAATGAAGCGAACAAAAACCAGGCACCTCCACTTGTATACAAGTCAGTTCCGATCCCGTTGTAATAATAACAAACCAAAATACACAATATCTAGTCAAATGCTTTGAAATGCAAAACCTAAAGTGAGACGCAAATTATCATGCCAAAAATCAGAACACGAACGAATAAAAACAAACAAAACAAAAGAGTTCAAACCAACACTTGTAATTGAGTATTCATACGTTATTCAGTTCATTCAGTTCGGAAAAAGTTCAAGATTAAAATAATCTATGAATATATCAGGACTACAACAACGGCTGTATGGAGTATTAGGGAATTGGCTATGCGTTCATATAGCAGACATCAGTCAATTTGATCCAAGTAATAAATCATCCAATATTGTCATCAATAACATAGCGGTAACCTTATTTTATTCTCGAGAGGTTCTGAGGGTAGGACCGACGTCGAGGGAGCTTGTTGATAGTGTGTAGCAAGCTATGGGGACGTATGGACGCGCTACGGGGATCGAACCGAGGTCACCCGCCCCAGGCATAAGAGTCAGCTCAGTCAGGTCAGTGTCCAGCCTTGGCATTTCCCCCTCTCTCTCTGTCTCTATCTCTCTCTCACTCACTCTTCCCTACCCTTCCTTCGTCGAGAGTGTTGCGGCATGTTACCATGGGGATGGCCAACGACGACGCTCGGGTTGGACTTGCGTATGGGCGTCGGTACGCCCGCTTTTACTCGCGCATGCGTTCTGAACAAGGTCAGGTCAGAGGGAGAAAGTTTCACTTTTTAATGTTGGTAAGAGCAATTACTCGACAGTAAAGAAGTTTCGAATTTTTTATGTTGAAGTTCAAAGAAAGACATTCTTAATTAATCTGTATTCATAAAGCAATATGGAGATACAGTTTTTTAAATTATGGTATGAAAAAAATTGCAATGGTTTTTCAGCTTCTCTGCTTCCTAATACGGCTGATCTATGGTCAAAAATATATCGTTGTCAGAGTAAAACTTGGAACCAAACCGTCCAAAATAGTAATTTACTCTTATTGATTTACTCTAATTCATTCTCTTGTACTCTTATATACATGCATACTCTTATAAATTACTTTTCTATTTATACTCTTATAGAAGTCTTGAATTTGGTTTAAACATTTTAATTTGTGTGTACATGTTTTCCGCCTCTGCATCCCCTAACCAAGTTTCTAAAATTTCCCGTTCAGGAAATCTCCTGGTTATGTTTTCTCCTGTACGGCCACGTCAAACAAATAACACAAACGAATTAATATTAGGACCTACTCTAAATAAGGACTTGTACCATCAATCATGATGAGCCGAAAGTGCTATTTTCCTGACGCTATGCGCATGCGTATCGATGAAGGTCGGGTCACGGCGTCGTTTTCACTCTCAAATAACGTCGAGGCCGATATCATCTCTCTCACTCGCTCCCAACCCGGTTGGCGAGAGTGTAGAGCGCCTGCCAGACAAACAAGGGTCTTACCCACCCCTATATGACCTAGATCAACGAAAACCACTCGTAGGCCCTCTCCTCGTCTATGACCCAGACTGTTTGCTCGGATACATTAATAATATATGTCTGGGAGAACGAAATTAATGTAGAGTAGATGTATATAAATATAAAAAATATGAATAGTTCCAGTAGTCTCAATCATGTAACGAGTTATACATGTTTTACGAATATTATTATGAGTTTGTAATGATGAATGGGATTTCACTGAAAATTGGAAGGCAGATATCTTGAATGAAGAAGGAAGGGCTAATTTTACGATTGAACATTTAAAACATGATCATGACTGTCCTAATAGAAAATACAGATTCTATATGTTTTGAAATATAAACAATACATATTATTAATATTATTATTATTATCATCAATTATTATTTTCATTGGAAGAATATTACATTATTATTATGGAATCGTTCAAGGCTGAGTGAAACGCTTTCAAGTAAATTCCTCGTACAATAGTTTTTTTCCATCGTGAACAGTTTGAGATATATTAAAATTTCACGATAGTTGTAGTACTATTATGCGACCCTTTTGAGACAGCTTTGAAAAATATAACATTAAGGAGAGTCGTATGCATCTTTGTTAAAAGCTTAGACGCCTCGAGTCCTAGATTATCTTTACAGTTGAGTGAGAAATGAGAAATAAACAAAAAAGCAAATATATATTTACATCATATAATATTATCATGTACCATAAAATATAACGAGAATTTGTATATCTGACAGGGTTTCCTACCGTAGCAAATGTGCAATGTTTCCTAGGAAAGATGTATAATGTCTTGAAACGCAAACCAGACTAATAAAACATGCAAGGCTGTTCAAATCTGTTTTCTCCAAAAATAAAAAATATTTCACACGGCATTTGTAAGATAATTTAGAAATTATTTACTCCATTTGTGTTCCTATATATATTTAATATTTAAATAGAGCTAATTTATACTCTTGGAGAAAATACGAACATTTACTCGCGTATTAATACGACATTTACTTTGTAAAACATGTTCTCTGAGATAAGAACCGAGTTTTTATTTTCTTCTTGTGTGGTTTAGAAAGCAAGAGTGAAAGTTGTAAGGGTAGAGACGACGCTATCTGTCTCCCCCCTCCCCTTTCCTCTCACTACCCCAATCCGGCGTCGCCCCGTCAGTTGACCTAGATCGTCTCTATACACAAAAACATACCCTTTCATCAGCAATGGCCTCGACGTTTTGGCAACTAAAAGTTTTAACCCAGACGAATGTGCATTAAAACGTCTACAGTCTACATTATACAATTCGATCAAAATCCGACTTTTTTATTGCTTTTCTGCATGATTCTAGAACCTATTATATTTATCACATTATTATAGAATCAGAACTACATAATGCACGTTAAAAGGTTGGTAATGGTACGAATTTTGAATATTCCATATTTTATTTGATATTCCATGATTTTACATCATCGTAAAGGTTCATGCGTATTACAATTTGCAATAACTTTTATACTTGTATATCGTTTTGGAATTATAAATATATATTTATTTTCCGTAAATCTCTAAATCTATGTAATATAAATAGATACCTATTCTCCTAATTATCACTACTCTATGACTCTATTCTCTATTTCTCTCATTCTCTGCTCTACACCCCAGCAAAAGCCTCTTCTTGCACTCTATGTATGTTTAAACTAAAATACTTCATCATTAAAATAAATTATCACATTTTAATTGGAGATTCATTAACGACAATGGAAATAACAAATATGTAAATGGAGTGAATAATAATTTTGTATCATCAATACATCATTTCAGATATGTTTTTGGTGAATTATGATTCAACCATACAGACCTATACTATCAGTGTGATACAATAATTTCTAAATAATTTCGAATTAATTCAATGAAAAATCAGCAAACACTTGAATTTATATCCAAATAAAAGACCGTGTAAGAATAGTGTATCCCGAATATAATACAAACAAATAGCATATCACTTCTTTCGTTAAAAAAATTATATACATAGGCAGTGCGTATTTCTCTTCATAAAAGTATAATAAACTATTTCTACCGAGACTGACAAAAGACTTTCTTGTATAATAAAACAATTTCAATGACGTCACGGTATATTCATTGTTGTCATTGAACGTATACTGCTGGTTGCATAGAAGGTAGGGGTCATGAAAACACCCCATTATAATAGCATAGTTGCTGTACGTATATTTGTATAGAGTAGAGAGAGCTAGAGAGTGAGAGAGAGGGAGAGAGAGAGAGCACAGGGTTGGGTCGGGGTTCAAGGCTCCAGACAGGTTCCCGGGGTTTGACCCCGTGTCAGGTGCATGAGGGGTCGTATTGTGGAAGGGAAGCGGGGGTAGTTGGCGGGTTGGGTGGGGAGTGGGTTGCAATTGCCAGATGCAACCAGCATAACTATAAGCCCAACTAATCAACAGCACCCCTAATAGCATTTGAGCAGCTTTATACCATATGACAACGATAATTTACAGTTTCTAGGGAAATTTTTCCAAGTTTTTTTTCACATATAACGAAGATGATTTTTTTAACCTATCTGGACTTATTGTGAACTAAGTCTATACGACTAAGCTGAGGAAGGAGATCGTTACACATGTTTCTACTTATTTCTGCTATATGTGAACATCAGCTATGTACGCATGCGCGAGCATTTGCATGTTTTTTTTCATATTGATAATTACGATTTTATGGCCGTCAATAAATGGATATTTTCTAATAACGTAATTTACCCTACACGTTCATGTACAAATTAGGTTACATCCTTGTTGGAAGCTTGTCCTTGTTGTAATGATGGTTTTAAAATCGTGGAAACTATTCAGAAAAAAATATATAGGCCTATATATAATTTTCAACTACAAAACAAACAATAAACAACATTAACACATAATCACAGACGATAGATATAATATCTAATAGAATAGATACCGGTATTAGGTAGTATATCTATTGTTATGACAGAATAATAATAATACATACTCTTTTAGCGATTCCGGTAATAAAATAAAATAATATTAATAACATCCTGAACTTGAATTCGATTTAAAATATTCATTGATATTTATTGATATTATTGATAAAATATTTATTCATCACTCAATGCGATTCAATCTCACCATGTATATATGAACAAAAGATAAAATATCGAAAATAAAATGTCGATAGTGAAACAAGAGAAAAAATCAAGAAACAATCTGCATTCCAGAAAAATGATACAAACCAAAATATGAAAATTTTCAATTCTTATGTGAGTATATTCAATATCAATACCAAATAGAAATCAATGAAACTTTTGTCACATCGGTCACCCGTCTACGCGACAAGAGTGCCTCGTTTTCCTCTTGTCTCACTGACGACATGATCAATAACAACGAACATCGACCTCGTTTGTTTTACGTCACACCTAATCGTCATCGTTTACATTTGGACAATAGCGCAAGTTTCTGACTGGCCTTCGTTTCTGTCATTTAGATTAAAAGTAACCACCAAATAGCAGTGTTTTACATGGTATGTGAAATATCCGGCGTAATCGCGTTAGTAGACACCTCACTTGTTAATGATCAGGGTGTCTGAACTGGACTAGGCTAACGACTTACTCACGGCCATAATAACCTCAAACTATATGAACAATACAAACAATTAATTTTATTTAAACTTCAGTATACTCACTTCTTTGAAAGATAATATTTAACCAATTTCTATTCAAAAATAATTATACTAGCATCGAAAACTTGAATGCATTGAAATATAGTATTTAACCAATTGCTATTCAAAACTAATTACACGACCATCGAAAACTTCAGTGCATAGTAGTCTACACTGAATACAATACCGAGCATGTAAAAATGGAGGGCTATAGAAAAGAAGTGTTTGAAATATTGAAGAAAAATTAAATCAATAATAATCAAGTAATTATGAGGAATTATTAATTTTAATCATATGGTAATGTACAAGCATATTAATAAGATCTCATATATCGGACTAATTATGAGAGGAATTTACATAAAATAATTATATTATTGTAGAAATGGAAATGGTAATTCAAAACAATTATGTTTGAACGCGATCGGATACCATTCTGGTCACTTATCAATATTTGTAAAATATATTAATAACGATCAACATTGGATGATAAATTATGAATGAAACTGAGTTATTACAATATTCAAAGCAATTTACAAATCATTATTTTAATTAAATATTTTATCGGTTTATTCCATTGATATTGTTTGTTGAACTTCACCTCATTCTTGTTTATACTGGTAAACATCAATGAATGAAAATAATACATTCAAATGGTATGTAAGTATTTGTTACTTCCTTACGACTAACGTACGCCCATTAATAATTAAGAGCAAGCAAAATTGAAGTGATAATTCACTCAGTCTTCATTGATAACATTAATTTAAAATATTTCAGATATAATAACGTGAATATAGAGAAACATCGATCTAATAACAAATTGTAAGAGATTTTTTTATCATAAAACTTATGTCTCATGATTTTCATTTCTAATTAGCATGAGAATTAATATCGTTATAGCTGTATTCGAATAACAATTTTTGTGCATCATTTTAATCATGATACTCATTAGATTTGTTTTGGATGTAAAATGGATGTGAATAATTGTTAAAGAGCATAATATTATATTAAATCCATTCCTGCCAACGGTTCAAAGTGAAAATTTTCCATTATATGGTTCAACAGGACGAATTGAATATAGAATCATTCAATATTTTGTTATAGTAAACATAAATGTATTCATCAACAAAGATGAAGTATCAGTTAATTACCATATGCATAAGAGATATAACAGTATGTAGTTAGTTACCTGATGTCAGATCACAAGTTAAAGTATGTTGCAAAAGGGTCGTGAGAATCAGGACTAGGACTATAACATATATGTATTATATACTTGTGTAATTATGATAATATATAAAAAACTACAACACCAAGGAATGATAAAGTGGCATTGTAGTGTGGTAAAAACGCACTTCATAACTGGAAAATGCATCAAAGTTAAATTTGAACACTATCACTTTAACAACAATATACCCTAATACGGTATTACGCGCTATCAAATAAACTGAAGATTTCAATCGTTTATGTACATAAGAAGCCACCGTAATCATTTTATAGCTGCAGTTTACATAGTATAATGCATTATTTATTGTTTATATACATAAATAGTAATCGCTATATTTAGCCATTCATGTATGTGTAATCATCAAAGTCATGGAATAATACTCTAAAGATAACTTTTCTAAAAAAAAGTATTAAAAATGACAACAAGATTTAAATAGCCTTCTGACAATCCTATTTCAACAAAATATTTTGAAAATAAGTGACAGAACAATTCAAATCTTCTTAAATCAGCATTCGAAATTGCAATATTAATTGTTGTATATTCGGTTGAACAATAATTTATGATGGTTGAAACAATAAAACAGTAACGGCTAAACATAAAAGTAGTCGAATATCAGTGTAGTTGCACCTAGACCATAAAACCAAATACACGTCGATTAATATCGTGCCTAATGCCATAACCTTGTCAGTTTTAACTGCATGTCAAGCGTCTAATGTTATACACCGGTTAGACAAAGAAACCACGCAGCCGAAAAACTGGCATGCACAATTCAAATTGCTGTTGCCAAAAAAACAAGTGGGAATATATAACTGAATGGTTAAGTCGTCAAAGGGTATACTTTTGTTATAGACCTACAGCTCGATAATAGAAATACTACATTTTTCCATATTCAGATAAGCTTTTCGGTTCTCGCACGGCAGTTTAGCCAACTTTTCAATTTTTTTTTTTTTTTTCAAAAACCATCCAGTTCAGTGTCCCTCACAACCTCAATGTATACAAAAATATTGTACCAATGCGAAAAAAGTCACAATATATAATGCCATTGGTTAAAACGAGCCAGTTTATTTTTGTATCTATATTGAATGTTTACATTTACTGATACTGATAAATACTGATTTTTATATTTAATTCTCACTAAATAATATTTCCTTTGATTAAATGTAATAAATACTGAATCAGCCAATCACAGACGAGAAAAAAATCGTAATGAACAACCAAATGACGTATTGGGATTATCGTCACGTAAATCATTGTACGATGACTTTGTTCAATCCATTTCTTTTCAAGGTCTTCAATTAAATGGAGGGGTGGCTACTTCGATTAAATATACCAATGTTGAAGATTCTAAGGTTTGCTATTGACCTGACAGTGACATATAAATTGTAATAACAGAGTAAACATGCATCCACATAACGTATTATGTAGATGTAGAAAAGGGGCGTCATATTTTAACAAGCGCATGCGTCAAAAGGAGATCAATCAAAAGTTGTGACGTCATTCACCCTGACCTCGGTAACGTGATAGATGCACGGTCATCCACACCAAAACCATTCAAACTGACTAGCAGCCTGCCTGATAACACATCACTCATTATCTATGTACTTTGATGGTAGTTAAAAACATACCATCCTTTCAGATATTTCATGAAGAAAAACCTTTTAATATTTTCTTTGATGTGGAGCTCTGCGTAGATCCACGGACGTTTAATTAACATTTTAAATGAAAAATAGATTTGAAGATTACGAAATACTTTTAAAAGAGATTTTTTTATCAAAGACAATGTTTTTATATACAGTTACATGCAAAGGTATTAAATCATAAGCCTTTAATTGATTCTGTTTATTAAATAACGATGAAATATGAATAATTAATAGACATAAGTATTATAAAAAAATGTTGGTAATAATTTTGTAATCTAGTTGAAAATAAAAGAAGAAAGTAGAGCCTTTTCCACAATGACTTGTGGGTTATTGACATAGGTCAGGATTATTGATTTATTGTCCGTTTTCCTATGAAAACACACACCTCATCAGTGTCAGTCTGACATGAATGATTGACATTGAAATTTTTAAAATACTACGTCTCACTCCACTCCACCTTACTAGCAGAGAGCAAAACTATACAAATTGATCAGAGTCAATAACCAAGAAAATTGATGGAGTGCATGCTATAGAAGAGTCATTTCAAAGCAATGGCGCAATGAATTGTGATCATTTCGTATACATGGTTATCTAATTAACATTCTGTAACTCGGCTAAAAGAATTAATTTTTCCTCGACACAAATGCTTTCATTTTTCATTTTCTCTGATCCCTGCGCTCATTGGCCGCCTCACGTGGCTCATTTAGCCAAGGCACTGCTTTAAAAACTGAAGTCAAGTCAGGCGTGAGTTCAAGTCTCGCATAAGAAATGGGTATCCGCTCATTCGAACCGTCAATTAATCTAGCTATTAGTAAGGTCACTTAGGTCAACAATAATCATAATAATCAGAACTTATTTGTTGATTATTTTCAATTTGTTTAATGCGTTACATTACAAATAATTATTGACTTCGGAGTGGTAAATCACTCCAGTGGGGCACCGGCCATCGATGCTACCTTCTCACTTAGCATTGATAATGGGAAACGGAAAGACTGAATGTCTGTTTAGTTTTCGATGAAGTTGATTGAAACGAAAAAGAAGAATGGGTAATAGAAATATCACGGTACATGACGAAAGAAAACAAATTTCAGATCGGATTTCTTATAACTGAGAAAACGGCATGAATATCGTCGTGAGATGTATCCAAGAATATCGAAAATACTCAATGAAAAAACACAACGTCGTCGTACTTTTCAATTTCCCACTGGTTTATTTTTGAGATTCAAAATATTTTCTCCAGAATGTTTCTACAGATGGAAAATCGATGGAGGTGACATTCGTCGAAAAAGAAGTTGACAGGTTTTCCGTTTGATGCGCTGCCTACACAACAAATTTCACAAATATCAACATTTTTCTCGAATGTGAAATTGAATCTGACAAATGAACAAAAAAGTTAAAAAATAATGTAACGTAAAACGTTGGCTTATACTCATCATATAATACTCATCTTATACGTATATAAAATGAAAAATATTGAATAATTCTGGCAATATTGTGTATTTTCTTGCTAAGTGTTGCATAACGCTAAATTATATACCACTTGCTACATTCTTAAAACAATTATCAGGCTCAGCTTTTAAATGTAAATTGGAAGAATTTTTAATATATAAATGTTATTATACTGAAAACTCTTTTCTAACAGAAACTATTCAAAATTATATCAAGAAACCAGAATTTCATAATTTTAAACCAGAGTTAGATTCAGAAATTAAATTTAGAAACCATTATAAGGAACATTTCAATAGAAATTAATATTAATTATCTTATAATAGTAGATCATGATATGTCAAATAATTTACTATGTAGAATTAAATAACTGACAATAAAGCATATTATTATCATTATTATTATAACCAACCCTACCACGAGCTGTATATACACAGAGAAAAATAACGCAAATGCAATTCACTCTTCATCAAATATTCTACACAAACATCATGCGTGGTACAGATTCGGGAAGCTCCTTGAGGGACTCCTTGAACTCTCAAATCTTACACATCCTTGAATGACTTCTTGCTGATCAATTCGTATTCATGACGTAGATTATCTCGTAATTGTTCGCGTAACAAGAGATGCAATTTATCATCACTTTGCTTGAGGGCCATGGGATTTGTTGGATGAAAAACAATAATAATTACAATAAATTATAGGTTTCTAACAAATACAAGCAGATAATCAACTTGATAGTTGATACATAAAACCAGTAGAATCATTATTTGTTAATTTTTTATTAAATTCCTGAAACTAAATACCAATCTATGACGCGTAATTATAAACGCTACTTGTGAAATTAATTAGCTGTAAACGCGATTGACTAAAGTTATAAAAGTGGTGTTCTAAATTCCTTAAAGGAAGCAACCCTTTTTATGAAAAATAAATAAATATCTCTATTTCCCCTATCTTCGGCATGTAATATTGAATGTCAAATGAACACTAATGAATTAGCCCACTTGTTCATTTTTAATGGAATTCACCTGCTACCACACGAGAGCACGGTTTGGCCGACCCCCCCCCCCCCCCCCGCACGCATCTCACATACTCGCGCATTATAACACATGGTCGACATTCTTAAACAACCCAATAAACATTTTTAACAGTAAATCCTGATGTGGAATTGTTTTGTCAAAGCTCTGAGCCGACAAGATGTTAAGGATGCGCAGAGATAAGGCGGTTTGGGGAGGGGAGGGTGGTGGAGGGGGGATGACGACAGCTGGCAGACTAATGGAGCGGCAAGTGTTTGGGGAGGGTGCACTCGAGGGTGAAAAGCAAACGGGTGCATTATTAGAACTTCTGTATGTATTAATTACTGTAGGTGTAGTGGTTAAGTATAATAAGTACACTTCTGCATTTGAAATAAACTATAACCAAATTTGGTTTATTTCTTCTTGAAAGTAGATGAAAGAACAAATTATTATAAAAATGAAGAAATTTGAAATTCATTCTGTTGTGTAATCTACCTGAAATGAAAAGAATATACCTCGAAAGACAAAAATAGCATTCGTTCATAAAAAGATAGTATCTTTCTTTCATAACTTCTCAAGTCATGATACTCCATTATAAGATAATATTTGTGCAGTAGACTTTGAGAAATGTATTATTAGAACAGCGCGGTATGTTTTCACGGCAAGACCGGACATCAAACGACAAACAAAAAACAACCCTCATATCTTGTAAGATCAACGTCTTCCTTCCGACCTCTTGAATTCCTCTGCCACGTTCCTACATTAGACTCCTCTTGGAGCTGTCGATCACACTTAGAAACAAGTCCGCAATATTTTTTGAATTGTGACATGCATCATTCACAGTGCAAGGTACATAAGGAGAGAACTAAAGTAAAAAGTGAAAGAAATTAATCTTGAAGGAAAGATACAATAGCAATATCCAACTCTTTCACAAAATTGCTTATTCAATAATATATACAATGTAATTTCTCTGTATATTTACTGAAATGTCAGGTGGTTGTACAATATAAAATAGGTGTACAATTTTGATGAAAAATAAGAGAATATATGTTGTGTGGAGAACACATTATGTAGTTTGATACTGAATGAAGAAAAGAAAAATCAAATAATTGTTTACATATTTTCGAACGTCGTTCGAATAAAATTGCCAATCATTATCGTGTCAATTCTTTTTGAATTTCTCATTGGCAAAGTGAAATTCATCACACAGTTCACAATGAACAATAATGTACGACCAGGTAGGATCGTTTGGACGGGCAAAATGATGTCAATCTTATAACTCTAGAGGAAACAATTATAATAATATAATGAGAACATTTTTGCCACCATTACTTTTAAATTGTTCTTCGTTTAGTTCTTAACTCATTCACTATAATTTTTACGATGTGTTGAACGAGCTATATTATATCTGACTATACATTTGGGGTGATAAGATCGCCCTTGTGGTGCCCCGTTTATACGATCCTGAACCCTCTGCCTTTATAGGGAAACAATGGCTTGAGTCAAGTATTCGATGTAAATAAAGGAAAATAGAATGATTAATGTACCATTTTTGACCGTACCTAATGATAATTAAACTCTCCATTTGTGGTGTGTATATTTGCTACAGTTTCCTCATGGTGTATGACTAAGACACTATGAGTAACTTCGCACAACAGGTGGATGGTAACACTTGGCGATCGTGATGCATCTAATAGCATGTTGCACAGATGAGTGCACGAAACAACAATCTAGGCGAGATACAGACACGACGATAAATCTGAAAAAACGCTGCAAGTGGCGTTGTGAGATGACAAAAGAGAAAAATGTCGGTCATATTTGATTCCACGGAACCGACTTTAGTGATATCAACTGAATCTTGGTAAAATCATGGACCAATATTATCGTTGTACTCCGTACAAATTTAATCAATAATTAGAAAAGGTTTCAATTTTACATAGGCCTACTAGTTCATTTTGATAATGTGATTTTTTGTGACTACACGTATGGCAAACGGAAAACTAATCAACTACCGGTACACGTTTTCGGGTAACACGTTCCGATTGACGTCACAATTTCGAGCTGTATGTCTATATAGGTTCGAAGATTTGAAGACATTTAAGAAGAATGAGTTCGATTTTTTTTTAAAATAATAATTTCCAAAATGGAGGCGCCTGAAGTTGAACCATGTCAGTTGTATTACTTGATCCATTTCCCATAAGACATACCTATTTTGAACCTTTTTCTCGTTTACTTGAAAGAAAAAAATATAACAAAGCATGTGTGATATGCCGTGTAAGAGAGAAAGAAGACGTATAACTGAACGCCCTAAACATCAGTATTGGTAGTAGTAGTTTTTATCGTGACATCAGCCCTGTCTATTGCAGCCGTGGCGCTAAAACTGATTTACTACCACCACACATACACATGTGCAACCCACATGTAATGTCAGGTGCATTCGAACTGCATTATTCCATCATTCCACACTTGCTACTCACTCAATAGTAATTATTTCTTGTTGCATAAATGAAATATGAAACGCGAGATGAAGACTTTGGTGAAAAACGAATTATTATTTTCAGTTTATTCATTTTTTATGCGTAAACATGAGTGGTAGTTATAGAGCGAATGTTCGTGTTGACCTTAAAAATGCACTAATTATAGATTGAATGAACAAATTGATTCTCAAAACTACTTTATATCCCCGAATACAAGAGATTGTATCACGGTAACCAAACTTAAGATGCTAAATTTTAATGAAAACTATCAAAAACTTGGTTGAGTATAAACTTGTGAACTCTGATTGTAGGCCTATACGATCTTCAATCAGAAATTTCAAAAATCCTCTTCACTACCTCACGCTATTTTAGTTTAAATAGATTCAAGGTTGGCCTATCATGGGATTGTTCCCGAGTTTGCTTAGGGAAGATAAATACTATAGTTCACTCCTGTTCACTAATATACCTCTCCTCTATCGAGCGATGCAACCGGAAGACAAGGAATATGATTTACAGTCATTATGGATAATACACGTGACTAGTGGATCTCATAAACCTAGATTGCACAAATAGATAATTGCAATATATTCCCAGTACTAATTAAACTTGGATTTAATATATTATATTTGCACGATTAAATCGCAACATGCAAATATATTAACCAATTTTGTACGTAAAGTTACAAAATATAATACATTTACAAGTTTTACAATTTAATGATACATATATGTATAATTATGAAACAATTGTAATACATTTCTTAATAACGTATTCCTAATATCAAATCTCAACTTACTTATTCTTCATCACTTATTTATAATCAGTTGATTATTCAGTCATCAATTAATTATAAATGAATAGGCCATGACAAAATTAATTATACTAGAACATCATTGGGAGATGAAGTGTTTTCGATATTAATAACAACAGAATAATACATAATGAAGCAGTGTTCTGCCAAAGTTATAAATTAGTTTGAAACTATAAGAGTAAAATCGCTACCTTCCTGGTCGTTTCCTGAATTATTAATAGAACGTGGAATCACATATCTGTGGTGGAATATAAAGCTACCAAGCAGGGCTACACCTATATAATGAACTAGTTCATAAAATACCCAAGATATGATGTCCAACAAATTCAAGGGTACGTGTTCTAATTTTAAACATTTCGCGCTTGCAGACAGACAGACAAAAACTCACAAGTAACGCACGCGAAAAGATTTATTTGCATTGCTAAATGGTATTTGTAAAACGTGATTTATTCTGTTTTATCTACCAAATCTCAATGTTGAAAATTAAAACAAAACTTTTTTCGACAACTCGTCAAAGGAAGGCAAATTCTTTATAACATAAACATCCTGTTTTTATTCGTGTTTTGACGCACAAGTTTGAAAATTTAAATCTATTTTCGAGAATGGATTTTTGTTTTCTAAAACATGCGGTATTTTGTTTACCGATAAATCTGGCAGTATATTCAGTTTTTAAGGGTAGTAAAACGACGGGGATGACTTTTGCCTCGCTCTTGCGATAACTCATCGTCTTTCATCCCCCTCTATAATAGTCTATAATGACACAGGAAATCCTAGACACTTGTGCAGCGCACTTTAACACGTGTAATCATGATCTCAGATGTGGGGTAGAATTACACGAATAGGCCTACCACTTTTATGGTATTCACTATTCAAAACTGGGAGATATCAGAGACTCAGAGATATCATTCATATCTACGAAATATCACGTATTTGATTTTTTATATGATCATCGAAAACTGAGCACAAAGTCATTGTTGCTTAATTGTATGGCTTATGAAGACAAGGTAGGATCGTTCGGATGAGCCACCACAATGGTCATCTTACCAACTGAATGAAGATGAATAGTTCTAATGTCTAAGGTCTAAGGTACATTTTTGTTAATCTGATGAATTCATGAATTCGATAAAATCACATCTCCCATGCAACGTTAATTCATATAGGTTGTTTATAGAGAATACATAATATAAATTCAGAAATATATATATATATATATATATATATATATATATATATATATATATATATATATATATATATATATATATATATAGGCCTATATAATATTTATTATTGAATATTTCTTATTTCATATTTGGTAACACATCATTAATATAAGTAGGTCTATGATAGGGAAGTGAATACTCGAAAATAATGATCAGGCCCAACAAATGTATAATTATATAATTATCATGATATAAAACATTCATCATTAATCATAATCAGGATGGACTTTGACATGTAGGCCCAACGTTGTACATTCGTTTTGAAGGTGGTACAATGATTGTGTTTCAACTTTTCATGTAAATATGGAAGAATTATTATAAAATGAGGTATAGACCTATAGACCTATGTGAGAAAAGGTGTGTCACTGACATATGTTATTAGTATAGAACACGGAAGAATGAAAGCGAAAGCGAGCTGTTACTATGATAATAGAAGAATCTACTATTAATCTTATCAGTTTTTAGTAATATGCTGATAGATAGCACATACAATAGATAATGTTTATCAACGAAAGTTTGTTAAACAAAAGTAGTTGATCATTAATTTTCAGCTCATTGGTTCAAACTGAAGCTTATTTTTGGAGTTTAGGGAAATTTTTGTAAAAGTATTAAAAGAATGCCATGTCTCAAATGCATGCCAGAGGATGATCAACTTTTCTGTAACGATACCACTTGTAAACTGAATACAAATAATAAAAACATTCGTGTTTAAATGCAGCGTAATACAAAATAATTTGATGCTCATAAGAGCTAGTAATGAATAAGTATAATTTTTCAATTGTTCGGAGGTATATTTAAGATATCTAAACACTTGACCTATCTATTTCACATTATGATTCGGAGGTATTTTCTTGTCCCGGATCGACACATTGGTGGAGGTGCCGGGTTTCACACGGAGACGTTTAAAAGGCAATCAAGTAAATCTGTTTGTATCATGATATAACAATACTAGTTAACCTCGCCCTACAATACAACAACAGGCTTTCTCTTGATGCCCAAACACATAACTATGGCAAGATTGCTGAGACAAAATAGCTAGGAATTGCACCTGCTTTCAAATATCGCTAGAGATTGCATTTTACCAGTTTTCTGTTTAAAACCCAGTTAAAGTACATTCAGGTTCTACTGGTTTAAAATTAAGAATTCACATAAAATAAATGAGATATATTTTTGTGAAAAATGCAATTTGATTTAAATTCACTTTCGATTTGTTGTGATATATTGAAAAATCGCCTCATAAAGCA
Organism: Brachyptera putata; assembly: GCA_907164805.1. NCBI lineage: Eukaryota > Metazoa > Arthropoda > Insecta > Plecoptera > Taeniopterygidae > Brachyptera > Brachyptera putata. The sequence goes on from OU015466.1 coordinate 20,530,279, forward strand.
TGTCTTCCCTGTAGGTACGAGTGAAATGAATTTGATCGAATTTTCAGTTCTATTGTGGAACACATTTGAGTTTTGAGCAAAATATTCCATATCTTTATAATACATCCCAAATGGATATGCCAAATGATATGCACGAAAACTGTTCAAATAATATAAATTAATTTTCACTTGTTTTCAGCTAAAAAAAAAACGCGTGAATCGATTGTAAATTATATGCAATTTGTTAAACTTCATACCCAGTGCATGACTTCGTCGGGGTTGTTCACCCTATAACTAGCTGATAACCACTCCTTTGTTGCTGCGCGCTATTAACTAAATGTAGTCCTATCTTTTCAGTTGATTAGCTAGTAAAAGGTGTATTTGCTTGTATCCACGACGGATAAAGTTGCGAACCACCCGTAAGCTAGTGGTATCGAATAGGGAAAACGGTCGATCGAAAACTTCTACTTTCGTGTCAAGTATATTATAGACGATGAGGTAATACAACTGGGATACCCGGTCAAGGACCACCGGAAACGAAGTTATGCAGCCACTATCACGTGACGAAATTTCCTTTACACGGCCAATTATGGTAAAGGAACTCCAGATTCACTTGCTTTATTTACCACCCGGTGGGTGAGTAATAGTGGTGGGGGGGGGGGGCAGCCGTTTTTATCACAATTACGTATGGGTTGTAACTTTTAACGAATAATCAAGATTAACTATTTACTTATGGTTACTTCCTCCATGATATGATACTATTTGAAGAGTTTCTCAATTTAAGGGGGTGCATGCACGGTGCTTATAAAAATAGAGAAATTCATCTTTAATATTTTTCTCTTCATCACGAACAAGTGTATTTGAATGAAAAAGTATATCAAACCCAAGATAATGTTATGCTCTTTAATTATTATGACATTCTATTTTTGTTAGTTCAACCAGTTTTAATATAATACGTCAATAAATATCAAGAACGTGATAAAATGTATTGACGTATTATCTTAAAACTGATTGAATTCACAGACATAGAATGTCATATTAAGTAAAGAGCATAAAATTATTTTGGGTTTGATATACATTTTATTCAAATACACTTGTTCATAATAGAGAAAAAAATAATGTCTCTATTTTTATAAGCACCGTGCATGCACCGCCTTACTGAACTCATCGATTACTTTCCTATACAAGTAAACGCTTGAGATTGCAAATTGTTCTCCGTTGACAGTGATACAATAAATTAATACACGAATAATAAATTAGAGGTTTATTGTGTCGTTCTTCTACAGCAATATAGTTCCTTCACCAAATGATAATTCTACTAATCACCTACAAATACAATATTTTCATTTTTAATAATGGGACTATCCTTTCACGTAGAGTTCAGAAGATTTCTAGAGATCAGAATATTTATAAACTAAATCAAATCCTTCTTCTAAACTGAACATAACTACAAATTATTAAACACAACGAATTCGGTTATTCTATTTTAATTGGTGGACATTCAAAAAGGTATAAGACGGTGGTAGGACTACGACATCGTAAATGCTTATACAACAGCAAAGCTTATAAAATATCACTTTTACTGGCACTGAAGTATACTTGGTTTATTAGGGAATGACCAAACAATTAATTGAAAACAACGCCAGATTTGTCGTTTTTTCTCTGTAAATAACTATAAAAACGTCTCCCACAGTAAGCGCATTAAATTATTCGACCGTCTCAATGACACAAACGAGAACAATTACTCTTATCCACATTGGCCAACGGATGGCATATAAGTCCGTCCTCAAATTTAGGTCAACAATACTCTAAACTAGGGCAAATTTACTTTCGCTGTCGGAAAAAAGTACAGTACCTAGTCAAGGCTAAGCCACGCGTGTATATATACATAAACATTGCGTTAGTTGTAAAGCTATATATTTATATACGGAACTATATAATTACGTTTAGAAATTATTCTTGAAATATGTAATAGATTGGTAAGTATATAAAAATAAAGCGGACTACGAAACTGGGCTAGAACCTCACTAAACATCTGTTTTGAACATGATAATTCATTTTTAACAAACTATAAGATTCGTTAGAAAAGTAGAGTATCGACATTAATTTTCAGTCAAGGCAATCATACATAGACCTAAATTCAAAATATCTTGATGAATAGACGGTTATCTTTTCAGTTAAAAAGTGAAGTAGTATACTGAAATTATACGTTCACGAAAATTTAATTAGACATGGCCATTAACGTTAAGTAATACTAGGAAGGCACTACGGTAATAAGCAATTACCATGTAATTTCCTTCGATAATACATTAATTGGAGTTGTAATACTTCCACTAACACAATATATATTATAGAGACTGTACCTATGATCGTTGTTATACCTATGAGTGTTGAAAACACTTTATTTTTCAATTAGTTACATTTTCTTAATCTATTACCATTCTTTCAATTATTCTATCTGTTGATCAATTATTCTGTGTCAGTCATGGCAGCCATATTGTATGTGAGTGGCAGAGTTTTTAATAAAGACACATACTTACAAATAAATAAATGAATAATAAAATGTTTACTATTATTTTTACTCTTGCAGAGAGATTCACAATTACGGATAAGCGGCGGGGCGTGAGTACTGTAGGCCTACCAGTAAAATAAGTACAGTATCTCAACAAAATTAAACTACAATTGGGTTACATTAATTTTTTTCATAATGAAGTGTAAATGTGTGTCTATATATAATAGAAAAGTGAAAAACCAAGTCTACATTCAAAAGTAATACGGTATGACGGAAAATTGAAAATATATATATATATATATATATATATATATATATATATATATATATATATATATATATATATATATATATTCCTACATATATTAATAATTCAAAAATGAAAGAATCATCATCTGCTTCACCGTTGCTAATCATTAGCATGAATTTAAATAATATCTATATTGACAAAAGCAAACATGAACTGAAGAATGGAACTAATGATCAACGCGTATTGAGACGGTATACGAGGGGGTTGTAAGAGTGAGGGGTCGATTCATGTAACGTTGACAACCAACTGTCACCTCAAGATATGAGCTACATTGATCCAGCATCTTTAGTCTTGGCTGCAAACACAATACAACTTCATAGAACTCAACCAATGTCATTCCATTTTTAGAATTAAAATCTTAACAAAATAATCAAAACCGGATGGTTCAGTTTCACATATATAGTATATGCAGTAAAATAAAATGTCACATTATGGGTTTGACCAAAACGGGTTCTTTCTTTTAGACGTGAAAAGGTTCGAGACAGACAATTGTCAATGGCGAATGATGTTATAACACGTCAAGGATTATACATCTGATATTAGGTTATAGCCTTCAAAAGATATTATTATAGAGGTGAAAGAAATGCAATTACTGCGGTTACAAGTAATGAGAATGAAACCGGTTTTTGTGTTAAAAACTACACACAACTCATTTACATTCTTATATTGAATCAGTATTTATTTTATATGCTTTCGGTATGTAATTCCATTAAACTATCGCTTATATAGCCTTTTTCAAGATGAGTTGGAATAATGTATGAAACAAGGTGTGTACGAAAGCAAATTATCATTAATTTAACGACGTAAATATAATTAACATATCCAACAGATATGCATTTATGAGTTGCGTGCATTTGCACAGGATACTTTCTTGTGGTATGTATAAAAACAAAGTTATTAGACAATGAATTGCTTGGATTATTTTAATCATGTTGAGTGAAACTGAAATGAGACTTTGTGATGAGCTGCTGATTAGGTATTAATCGAGTATTAATACTTCATAAATCATAACATTACAGCCATGGTATATATGATTTCATTGAAAACTAGCACTAAAGAGAAAATTATCCATTGTTTATAAAATATGGGTATATAAATTATCAGTTTCTCTCACACTATATAAAACATGAAGTTTTAAATAAAATACGACTCATTTGTAAAAAAGATAATACAAATTGGTGATCTTTTGTATAACAGAATAATATATTATTGTATATAGCCCTATCCAATCCGTTCCTAATTTCACGGTGATTTACGAAAACACTTTCCCATATAACAATCTATAACGAAACGAATAGATTTTATAATGATGGAATGAATTGATTGAATTGAGTGAAAAGCTTCCTACACATGTCAACCTTTTATCAATCTGATTTGAAAACAGAAATATACCTCTTGATTGATTATTATATATATGACAGCGATCAGATCTGGAGATCATAAGGAGGGAGAATTGTGCGAATTCATGCGGATAGGATGAAGAAGTTGGGAGACTGAAGTTGAAGAAATTAGTTGTATTGATATTTCAAAATATATATCGAACTGTAGAACATTCAAGTCGACATTTCAATGGCCAAGTTTTCAATCATAGAGTTGAAGGAAATGAACTGAAAATATACGACAAATTGTCAAGTAATTTCACCTTTAAAAACTGAAGCATAACACGGGGATGTTTCATCATCATTACGTGCAATATTTGTAATGTACTGTAAGTATTTTTAAATACCAGATTAAAAAGTACAGGTAGACCCTAATGAGTTCTTCGAAACTAGTATATGAAATAGTTTTTTGGTAAACATAAAGAAACACACTGCATAATTATACCTCCAGTAGAAACACAGATATTTTCAATACCATCACAACATAACTCATATTATCAACATATCTACATGACTACATTAAAAAATATGCTTTTAGATGTACAAACCTGTGAAAATTATGGGAGATAAATTACCAAGTTATTATGCAATGCATACTTGAACTTTTTGTACAGTTATAAAAATATCTGTGTTTCCATAAAATAAAAATTATTATAACTTATTAACGACCCACCAACAGCTAGGTTATACGGGGGTAAGAATGAGCGGGTGATTATTAAAGTGTGAAGTGTAAGGACGTTTACAAAAACTCATGCCTTGTAGGAGACTCGAACCCACACCCAACGGTAACTTCAGTTTCTGAAGCGGTGCCTAAGCTGACCAAGCTACCGTGGGCGGCAAAAAAAAAGGAAAATAAAAATTCATATTTCTGATAATTTCAAAACATGATGAGAAACACTAATATTTCGCTAAAATGGCTGAGATTAGCGAATAAACGAAACTGATAATAACACGTGACACTGAGAAGTAATCGAATCAATTATAAACATTTGTTGAAAGGAAGACGTAATACAAAAAGTTTGTGTTTTTACAAGAATTTAACTGCAAGATGAAATGTGTCTTCTGGTAAAAAGTACAATAAAACAATAATGGCTGCCATTCCACCTAAACTCGACATAAATCTTAGGTAAAATCGGACCAAACCAAACAATTGAATAGACTCACTGGTTTTATTTTACTTTATTTTAGTTTATATATCAGTAGCTGATCTCTGGTGTATAACCATTTCTAGTAAACTGGAATGTTGGGAAGGATATGATCGTAGCCTGATATCAAAGAATATAAAACTTCAATCAGGATGATCGACAACAACGGGAATCGAACCCAAGTATCCTGAATGACATTTCTAGCGCCTGTTTAAATGGCACTCAAGAGATTGACCATTGACTCATCTCTAACCAAACAATGAAATATAAACTCACTGCTAGGTATAATTATAGTACAAGTTAGTGTCCACTGTCGACCGACACGGCGCCTCTACGGCTTACTTCCAGATCACCAAGTACACGGGGAGTTAGATGAAGGTTCCGATCGCCCGTCTTCCCTAAGCGACAGCACTTGTACACGGGTGGTTAACGCCTTCGTCAGTCATGGATAGTAAACTATCATATACACACAATCAGGTTAACAGCTATCGCATTCAGCCGACCAGGAGTGTTTAATAGTGTCACTGTTTAACGACGCATCGGCAACGAGCTGTCACACCGAAAGACTCATCGTACGTGTGTAACCGTTGAATAGAGATATATGGGGGAAATGATTAAATTGTAGGTAATACAATTCGAACTGTATAGGCCTAACACAGGCTAATTAATTATTGTAGTTGACATGATAATGTTTTGATTAAATCATTGACTCGAAAATGTTTATATTAGATAAAATTGATGAATTAAATCCAGATGATTTATATATGGGGTGACAATGTATGTATATTTTAATTGAAAATACTGTTCTCTTAATACGATAATGAAGATAATATTTTCAACCCATATATATATATATATATATATATATATATATATATATATATATATATATATATATATATATATATATATATATATATATATATATATATATATATATATATATATATATATATATATATATATATATATAATATTTATATTGTGAAAAAGACATAATGGGACATAATCTATAAATATAAAAAAGTATGTAACATTTCGATGAAAAATCTAATATGATGATTAATTTATATTTACCACCACTAGACTAACGTGAGTCGTAAGTAACCACAATTTGATCAATCATATCCTGCTGGGTACATTTTGTAACTCTGACTCAAAACGCTGAATAGAATACCCTGGAGATGGATAAGAAAAACTAGAAGCACAATAGTCCGGAAAATCAATGAATGATATTTTATTACGTATGACCTGAGAGAAGGAGCAGAATATATTCATGTGTAAATTTCCATAGAAAATAATAATACAGTTGTGTCTGGACACCCACACAATTTCAGTTGTGTCTGGATAATTTCAGTCGTATCCATGAGATGAAAGCTAGTATTTATTTCATACATTTGAATTATTAAATATTAATTATTATTTTATCACAGGCCTATTACATCAATCAATACAATAATCATATGCCACAATTAGTTTTTCTTCTTCTTTTATACATGTTTTATTTTATCAATTTTCAATTAAATATGAATTTAGAAAAAAATGTCAATTGAGTAATTTTTTCTGACAATTAATTTTTCGAATAGTTCATTTTCCGGGCAGGATTTTTTAGTAAGCCCTACTTCGTTTATGGAGCCGTTTATTTTTCGGGCAGTTGATCAGTCAGCCTAAATTAGGTACACAGAATGGTATTTCTCTTTCAGTCTTTCTTCTTAATCACGTTTGGCGCATTGAATCAATTCATTTTGTGTTAATTCATAGATTCATCTTCATATTTGTTTATAAATAGAACTTCCGGTAAAATAATATTGACGTCAAAATGTATCTAGTAAAGATGGATCTAAAGAAACCACTACAGCACAAAAGAAAACAAAATGATAGAATAATGGAAGTGAAGCTATTATTTACATAATATTTTAATTATACTGAGAAAAAATGAGTCTATAAACAAGAAACTTGGTCTTTCGTAACACATCGTAAACTTGCAACGTGTGCACATTCTTGAAATCAATCAACTTTGCATCCTCTCGCACTCTTTATTTAAAAAAAAAAAAAAAAAATCCAAGTATTTTTAATAGCCTACATGTGGAAAACATTAACTACACCCGTTGGTATTTAATTATGTATAATAATGTAAAACTACGGCTCCCCCCAGAGTGAAAACTAGGACTTTCCTCATTTTGTATACTTTTATTCGAGAAAGTACCAACAGTTCGATACGGAATCCTTTTCTGTGAATGAGTATTATATTCTGAATTCAAATATTGTACGAATGTCTCCGAATTCCCCGCCATTTATACAATACATGGAAGGCAGTGGTTTGACCGGAAATGTGTACGGTAGACTCGTGGAGCGTGGCCCAACACTGATCTCTACGTCTCAATGTGACTACTTCATAATTTAATGAGTAGTCTTTTTCTAAAATTCGTTATAACTCGCTTTTCAACTTGAATGCTATCAAGTATATTGATATTTTAGAATCTGTAGTACTGAATTAAAGAAAATTAAATTCGACATTTTAATGGCTGCCGAGTTTTCAATCATAAGAGGTTTCGAAGATCCACTTTCAATTTCTTTCTGATGGTTGCCTTGATAATGGATTTCGAAATGTTTTTTCAGTTATACATCCAGATTTTCTGCTCCGTTTAAAAATGTGTTTCAATTTCGATGTAGTCCCTAATGAACAACATACTGAACGAGTACAGCTTATGCCAACCGATTGTCTTGTATACGTCACAGTTTAACAATACCAGACACATTACATCCAATCCATCTTCCTAGCCTTGGAGTATTGCGATGAGCGGAAAGAAGGTGGGGGAAGTGGGGAGTGATGGTGGGAAGAGTGCGAAAAAACTCCATGGCTGGCCGTCGAACTCTAGTTGCTTGGCAACCGTCCCAAGGCCAACAAGCTAATATTATAATACACCATCAAACCGTGTAAATATAGCAGGCTGTGCATATGACGTCAGTACTCACTACAGGGCTGCCAATAGCATCAATTTCGGAGATTAGTCAATGGGAAAGGTATAAGGATATCGTGATATGATGCATTTTTCTGAACGGAAGTTGAATTTTCGGAGATGAAATAATATTTGCAGGAAATCGATCATCTTTTGGCAAGAATTTAGGAAATGGAAAACAAATCCAAATAGAGTAAAAGGCAATTCAACACTGAATTTGGCTGAAAATAGCTGATCTCCCTAAAGCAGTGAACTTATTTAAAATTTAAATTATCCAAATTTATCCATTATAAATGTACTATAAAAATATAGGCTTTGGTAGGCCTATAGATACAGATATAGATATAATATATAATATAGATAGGCCTATAGATGCCTAGTATTTTATGTCGGCACATAATTGTTCACAAGCCTCGCTATACGATAGTTTATTTTACTAACTAACGATGGTCAATACCAGATTCCAAAAAAATGCCAACAAAATGAGTTGGATGAAAATGATAGGACTGTGTACTCTGATGACTGTAAAATAATTGTTTTGAATTGTGTAACAAGGAACAAAAAAAATGTTTCAAGCACACACACAAAAATAGAATAAGTAATGCCAAATATTGAAACATAATTTTACCAAGCAAATAGATTGCTGGCCTAATGAACGTCTTATCAATCCTGACCTTGTCTTGTTCAATGCAAACACATATTATGATGGTCTATTTGCACACAGCACACAACGAGTAAATAAAGCCAGAGAATTCAGGGTTAGAATAACAAACCAGACAAGGAAAAAAGTATATATATCTCTCTCTCTCTCATGTCTCTCGGGATAGGCTGTTTTTAATATAAAAAAGCTACAAGGAAAACCTTTTAGATTTGTCGAATGTTATTTCTTTTTATATAATCTTAGCCAACTACTAGTCGCGGATTATTTGCCGCACTTCCTCATTCGCTACTCGAGTCTGGTATAATACGAGAGTTGCCTGCCCACACATAGATACACCTTGAGTCGCGAGAATCACGTAGGTTTCGTTTCACTGTCTGATCTTACGCTTGAACTGTGACGCTCGACATTTTCACTTGTCTATCTTGAATGCGTTATCAATGCACAATATATTTGCAGTATGCTAAGAGAGAATGGAATTGTAAGTCGGTATTTAAATGGGCGTAGTTTCACCACTATGCTACATACAGGGAATTAATTCTTCAAAACTAATATACATATCTTTTCATTTTATAAATCTCAATGGATATATACATTATCTATTACTATTACTGATACTTTTAAATTTTGAGTCGACGTTAGATATGAACTGTATGGTGGGACTGAAAAATAAACGTAAAGTTTATGATATAAAGAGAATCTAACAATTTTTCATTTGGTGTCCAATCATCACTTTGGACATCCATCGTAAAATACGAACTAGCAATCCTCATCCCCACGATATTTTTACATTGAATCGCTTCTGTTTAAAACATGTGTCTGTTCTCGTATCTCTCAGACAACGACTCTATCGCTATTTAACACAATAAAGTTGTAAAAAAATGCATTTCCTCTTCATTTTTAAAAGACAATCGAAATTATCACAACAAAGACATTCTAAACAATGACTTTTTGAAACTGCATTGAAACAGTTAAAAATATATATCTGCATCTCGTCTGCAACACATGTAATAGTCTATTGTGAATAGAGTCTGGTGGGTTCGTCTTATCGTTGATCTAAAACTTGCCCAAAGTGCAATGTGGCTGTGAACTCTGTGAAGGTTCAGAATGCATTTTTATCCAATGCACTCGCTTGCATTTGTGTAAGTAATGTATGTCTGGTTCTGTTGTCTGGTACGATACTGATCAAATAATCAAAGTCAATAACAATGTGTATCAAGTCTATTGATAGTATATGGTAAAACCACGATCTTAGATAAACAATGTCGTACAGTGTAATATTCCTCATTGCTGCTGCCTCAAATACATATAAAAGTAATATTATTTGAAATTAATCTAGTAAAATAGAAAAACTATTTTCACTTTTATGATGAATGGAGCAATTTTTGAAAAGAGTTATAACTACAATAAGATTGATAATTAAAAGAAGAAATATACAAAATACGGTTTTTTAAATATGAGTCAAGTTTATTTGGTCAGTATATTTTTTAGTGAATATCACGACTTTGAGAATAACTAATATTTATAAATGAAGTCCATAAGAATAATAGAAGCACGACAAAGTTATCATAAATTTATTAATTGGTGTTATCACAATCATTGCATGAAGTTCATGCGAGAATATTCTAAATAAATAAGGATTTTAGATACGAAATTAATAACATAGCTGGAAAATGATATTAGTTTTCCTTGTATTTCGTAGTAGATGTGAATTGATATTAGCCATTACATTTTCTAACCCAAACACTTTTATTTCTATATTACGCTCATATCTGATGAAGATTATTTCGTTATTAGGCTACAATAAATAGCTTTTTTATTTTATAGCCACATTTAACTAATAATTGGAAAATTATTTCACAACATAACGTTATTTCTTATATCTCCTCACGCATTACTCTATACGCATTTCATATGTTATTACATCACATTTTATAGAAAAAAAGTTCATGATACAACAACTATACTAGATAACTATCTTGCTGACTTTATGTCTACGTATTTTGCTTACAAGTTACAGGAATTTCGCAAGTACTTTCGATTTTCCTCGACAAAATGATCGTTTCCTCTCTCCTAATTCCTTTCTTACACAGGTACGAGAGGAAGCTCTTTGTACAATGACTTAACTTGTACGTACATATTATTGTACTCGTCCTGTAATCCGTTTTCCTACTTTTGTATGTGAGGTTAGAGACCTAAAAATGAAGAATAATTATGTGTACATAGTGTGGTGACTTCTTTTTTGTTCGTAATAACTATTATACTTAAAACTAATGTAACAAACTTAAATGAGTATTTACGTAAGACAGTTCGTCTCGGATGTCCGTTTTACATCTAATAGAAGTTTAAACTTTGTTATAATTGTTTATAGCTTCCGTTTTAAAGTTGAGAAATCATCAAGTTATAATTTAGAGCCTCATGATCCCTGGGATATTTTGTATGTTATTTGTTTACGTAATGCACGTATGCTGGGTTTCTTGGGAGTTGCATTTCGGTGTACTTGCCAATTTCCCTTCGACTCGTGTTTACTGACGTGCACTCATAGATTATATATACATACAGTCATCCATTAAATGCAAAAATAAACTCCATACTTCCAGTCATGCTCAACGAGGAGCGTAGGCTAGAACGCCGTAGCCAAAAGCGAAAGTTGGAACATGGAGGAAAAGTGGAAAGAGAGAGAAAGATGTCTTGGAATGATGTGACAAGAAAATGACTAGTAGATGTTTGAGGAAAGTATAACATTGCAATCACATTCGTATCCAGGAATTGCATTTTCGTAATCAGTTATTGCATTATTTGGGGGAACATAATAACCAGAAATCCCTTTCATCTAAATGATGCATAGATAGTATAAATGAATTGGAAAATGAAAATAATTCCTTTTCAAAAAATATAAATCCTTTCGAAGTAAATCATTTCGAGTTACATTTTTTTTTCATCGACAAGTATAACATTTCGAGACTATAAACGCACAAAATGAAATAATTGTCAATAAGGGTGGATAATAATCACCAGTGGTACAAAATATGACAAGTGTTGGATTAAAAGTAATTAACTCAGGTAATTTTCTATGTGATATGTTAAATCATTTACTATGTGAATAAATCTTGGATATAATGAATATCGAAACAAAAAAATTATGCTTTGGTAGGCCTATAATTAAGAAGAATTCACATCTACACCAAAGTGAAGGAATTTGAAAGGCATATACTTATTCTGTTTTCGAGTCAAAATAATGTTTCATATGAATCTTTGAGACTATAACATAACTGTAGTGGGGAACAGTTAAAGATATAAGAAGTAAAATCATTTGTGAAATTAATAGAGCAAAGAAGTTTGAAATATATATTTATAAATCTAGTATGAGATTGAAAATTTTATCTTTGAAAGTACTATTGTTTTTATTCATAATAAAATAATAGTAATGTTTTATCATCGACGGCTACTTGAAATAAAAAAAGTACATGCTGACAAAAAGTCCGATTGAAACGCGATGTTAACGCCACCTAGCACTGACTTCAGGAGTCCATTCACACTCACACTCACTTTCACACTAGCTCGCTACAGCGCCACCAGTCGGAAAAAATCGATGGCGGTATAACTTGAAATTCAATATACTCTGTTTTTTTAAACCCTTTGTTGATGTTATATGATGTTATAGAATATTTGAATTCACTACCCCCAGCTATCAACGTTTACATTAGTTTCATTCATTTTTCCAATTATTATTAGTAGGCCTACTGTCTCTTTTTTTATATTATCATCAATTATTTTCATTTCATTTCAATCACTTCATTACTCAGGTTATTTAGTTAAGTTTCATTCTATTTTGTTCATTGCATTTTATATTGATTATTATCTTGTTTATTATTGGAGTCAGGGATAAATAAAGGTGTATCTAGTTAGTACTCGATATCTGATCGATTAGTTCAGGTACAAAATAATCAACCTCGCCTGGTAATAATGACCAGGAATAGTGATGAAATAATGACCTGGTACATATCTTCCAGTCATCTCAAAATATTTTAATCTAGAATTAAAATTTCAATTCATATAAAATCCACGCACATTTAGACATTTAGACCACTAAATGTATTATAGACTATGCATAGAGGTAATGTGTATGCATATTGTCTCCTAGTTGTAGTGCGTATAATATATGTATTTTTTCTTTAGGATACATTTCAATATACCTTGTTTGACCACTTTATGTGACCACAATCGTACAGCATATTGTGAGAAAAATAGTCAACATGCATGTATTTAGAATATAGTTTTGAACCACAAGAAACGATTGATATTTTTAACAGATTTACCAATATGGCAGCCAAAAGATTTAACAAATCAACAATTGGCTTGAAATAGTTTTAAAAAAGAAGCTGAAAAAGATCCATTATCAGATCCATTTTTTTATATTTATCAAGGAAAACTAATGGATCCAGACATTATCAAACCCTACTTCAACATTGGCATGCCTCGGTTTTGTATAAAATCGCTTACCAAAACAGTCACGACTCATGAGGTAGGAGTGCCTCTCTGCTCAATCTTATGGCCTATGGGCCATGACAGTCATTTTTAGTTTAGATGATGTCTCTCAAACATTTTGTTTTAATCAAATCAGTAAGTTTGAATTGATTTACATATTTTCAATGCTATTCAAAGCCCATTGTCAATTTTTAAAACTTTTTGGCTGCAATTATTATTGAATCTGTTGAAAAACTCGTTTATTCAGTGAATATTAAAACTAAATCTAAAATGCATGCATTTGCCTTTTGGCTGTAAAGCTAATCAGTGCGTGGATTTAGAGGTAAGCTGCTGGTTTTCTCTACAAAACATTGCCTACCACAGGTAATATAACCTGTAACCTGCATGAACGAGATATAAGAATAAATCATTCTTCAGCAAATTCACTATTCAATTACGGTATTAAACTGCATCACATTTTCTAAACTACTCGAGGCAGTTTGAACTTCGAAACCATGTATTTATATTGCATCGGTTGTATCATAGAATGAAGAACTACCTTATAAAAATAAATTCTTGAAATAAAATCTTCTTAAATAGCTACCCTGTAAACCTTCTATATTCTATGGTTGTACTGAACCCAATATGACAAAAATAAATATGGAAGGTGCTTATTGGCAGTTGTTCTATAATTTCTGAGGGTTAAATAACTGACGGGCTCCCGGTCACACATAGGTGCATTTTCAAATGAGATAATTCGATCTAGGGTCCAGTTTTTTTTTTAGACGTCCAAGTTTTCCCATGATTTTTTTTTGTTTCGAACTTCCTATTCCAGAGTCCCAAGAAATTTTCTAGAGATCATCACATGTCGCGGTTTTAAAACCGGAAGAAACATAGGCCTACATTATAGCTAGATAGGCCCTAATGTCAAACGTTAAAATTCTTCTTATAGGTTATTCATTCTGAATTTGAATTAAAAAAACTGCAATTGACATTACAAAAGTTATTGCTACTGACATTAGCACAAACTTTCGTTGTTTTTCTATCCCGTTCAAAGACAAAGCATTGCATGCCTTGCACATTACGAACTATTGATATCATCTCCACAATTAGAACGGTAATCATGATTCTCGATGCCGGTGATCATCCGATAGAGTTGAACACTACCGCCTGATCGATTGCACATCGCCGCAAGGCACCTAACTGAATGGATGAACGAACAAACAAGCGAACCTTGCAATTTAGCAGTGTCTGAGCGAACTTTGTATTATAAATTGTACGTATGGGAACTTCATACCTGGGTATAAAGTTGGTTGCAATTACAATATAGAAAAAATTATATAAATGATTTCATATGACCACAGGAACACTCAAAACATAACTAGAAGATTCCAAATTCCAAAACAATTCCCTGCAGAGGCAGGGAATTGCCTGCCTCCAGAGCTCCCACTTCAACTTGGCGTGGAATGATTTGGACTTCGAACCACAAGTCAAAAGCATTGTCCTGAATTTTCCTGTTTTGAATATGGTCAACCTATTTAGTCCTACCTTTAATGTCTGGATCCTGGCACTCGGTCTTCACTACTCGGTTGCCCAAGAACTGCACTGCGTTCGCAGACGCAGTTGTCGGTACCTGGACAGTCGCTGGGGCGGCTAGTTTCTCTGTAAATGCAAAAAATTCCGATTGAAATGGAGAATACACTTTTAATATTTATAAGTGATTCCCAAAAGGTCAAAGTCAAACATGATGGCCTGATAGGACACGGATGGTCGACAAAAATACTTGAATACGGTTGAATATGAACGAACGACTCAGATGAATATTAAAACATCAAAAGCATTTTATGTAGAAACAAATTTGTTAGAATACATAAATATTCATTCCCAATGAATACAAATAAATACATGGAAAAGAATGCAAAAATTTTTTTTAGGATTCCACAGGACCTGTACCAACTGTAATGTAATGTTCCTTACCGACCCCACCAATAGCTAGGTTATACGGGGGTACAAATGAGCGGATGATAATGAAACGATGAAGAGATGATAGATGAAAGGACGTTTAAGAAAACCCATGCCTTATGCGGGACTCGAACCCATGCCCAACGGTGACTTCAGTTACTACCGCTAGCGATAATTGACTTAGCCACCGGGGCGGCTACTAGCTGTAATGACTAAATTCAAAATAGTTGAATAACATCAAATGATTAATAATCAATAATCATTTTGAATGAATGCAAATAAAATGAAATGAAATTATAGCACACTGTAAACATATATTTATTTATATATATATTTTTCTTATAATCAATCATCAGTTCAAAACTGGTCCCAAATTGAGGAATGAATTATTTCAGTCATTATTCATTATTTTGACATTTTTTCAATACATTCCATTACCAGAATGACACACCATTCATGATATTCATTTTTATAGTGTCATTATGAGGATCATGATGACATTTTCTGTTCTTTTCAATTTCTTTTTATCATCAAAGATGAATTTCCTAGAATTAATTAATTATTTTATATGATTAATTATTCACTTCAATATATATTTCAATAACATCAAAAATTGATATAAAATCATTGTTTCCCAATTTTATCAAGGCTATAGATGAAAGATATGATCGTTTGAACGGGAAAGAAGCATACTACGAAGCCTGATATGAGTGATTTTCTAATATAATCAATTATTTCACTCTAATACATTAATGAAAAAAAGTTTATAATATAGTGTTCAAGTTTCCGTTATATTGAAATTATTTTGAATAACAAAATCCCTTGCCGTTCACGATTAGTGAGTGACAACATTTTCAGATGACCATACCATTTTTATATTCATTGTTTGTCCATGTGAACGGCATCATTGCAGTTGACTGAATGTGCGTCGACTTTGCATCTGCCGGCTAAGTGTTTGTATTATGTGTTGGTCAACTGAGTGTCAATGAAACGCATCGGTCATATCAGAAATATAATTTAGTTACGAACTGAGTATTTCATTGAAATATCTTTTCAGAATACCGGTACATTAAATTGCTGTCATCAGTAGTTTTATTTGTTACAAATAACTTGGAAAACAAGGCGAATATTTAAAATACAGCGTACGAAGTTTAAATACAGCGTTATTTATTCTATGTGATTCAATACAATTTCTTAACATCCACTTGATGGGTAAGACGATACATCAACCCCTAAAATGATCATGTATTCCTTCTTGAATCAATTTGATACAAAGTATTATAGCATAGCACCTGGATATAGTGACCAAAACAAATAAAAAAGCCTGACACATAACAAGAAGTTTGTTTGCATTACTGACCTTGAATCCATCGTTTAAGTATACTTTGCACTGAGTCTTGAACTGGCAACATGCTAATTATTATCAACACAAGTAGAATCAATTCAATTTAATTGTTTTTGTTTGCTCAACGACCCCACCAACAGCTAGGTTATACGGGAATTCGATTTAAAATTGACTTTATTGAGCCAGAAGATGTTATCACAACAGCACATGTGCTACTAATGCTTGAAAGGTATGTTTGCTGATTTGGAAAGGGGTGATAGGGGGTGAGTGGAAGGGGTGAAATGAAAGGTTCTGATTGGCTGGTACATGACTAGACAGGTAGACAGATCCAGTGATAATACAGGATGTTTGATCTGCAATTGCAGTCAAAAATAGCCCTAACAGGAAAAACCCAGAAGAAGGCTCATTGTTTCCTCTCATATGTCTGTAGAGGGGTTAATATCAAGATGATAATTTCTTTTAGGATACATGTGAAGACCTGTCACAATTTGATATAAGTAACAATATAATACAAAAATAATAAAAAATGAAAAAGTAATAGAAAAAATTCAAGCTATAGACCTTAAAAATATTACAATAAATATGCTTACCAGCCCTACTGTTGGATTATAAAAAATGGTTAGGCCTCAATGATAAAATAAATATGCCTCCTATTGTTTTCTTCTTTTGCAAAAAGAATACAAAATGAATATCAACGAGTATCCAGAAATGATACCTCCTAAGATATCTCTGGTAAGAATATCACCATGAAAAATATCCTTATAAATAAATCCTTGAAAAAATACCACTGGACAACAAATTCTTATTATCTAGCGCTCTTTAAAAATATACCATTGACCGAATTGACGGCACTAATAAGGAAAGATTACTCTCATATAAGATGTAGACCATGGGATCAACATTTTTCTTCTAAAATGATGTGAATTTTTAATAAAGTAATGTGAGAATGAAAAAGTCCCATTCAAGTACAAATGAAGCCAAATTGATTATATTTTAGTGAAAACACATAATTGAATAATGTTATTTAATATCATTAGGCCTACATTCAAAATTTGAATTTGAATTCAATTTCCTGTCATTTATTTTTGAATGAAAACTTATCCAACTTCAAATAAAATGTACATGTAGTGGAGCCATGATTTAACAATAATACCATTATGTAATGGCATGGCTGTAAAACATGTAAACTATGTTTATGGTTGCCTATAACATCCCGGCTCACCGAACCTAAGTTCGTTGGACGAAATGACCACAACCTCAAGATAAACCTACCAAGACATAACACCAACATAGGCCTATATCATTTCTTGGTAGATCCATTCGTCTCAGGAACGGTATTTACCAAGAAAAAATGTTACCAAATGAAGACGTTACCAAATCCTCTGCTTTCAATACTACGGTATTTTATCAAATCTATAGTGCAACATTCCATGATGACACTTTGCGACTCTTTTTGTTTTACACTTATTGTTCTACTCAGATTTGTATAAACTGTATTTAAACTTGAAATCGACATTATTAAAATAAGGACTTGAAATTAAAAAATAAACTGCCACCCGACCAATGGTCCAAAGCTGTAATATATGAACAATAAATACAGTAATACAAATAAATAATAAAATAATTCAAGATGACAAATAATACCAGCATGTTGATGTTTATTGTCACTTGGGCAATAATTTGAAAGTGCTATTAGAAAAGTTTTAAAAAATAGATAATGCCTTTTACGTATGTTGGTCAACTGCGCAATCCTCAATAGTAGACGAAAAAAGCTCAACAGTTGAAAAAATATGTACAAAAATTTGTCCACCAACTATTCACATTTTGTCGACTATGGGTACCATCAATTTTGATTGTGACCATTCTGTAGGATTGTACATCCATCTACCAAGATTCCGTAAATACTACAGTATCAAGTGAAAATTATCTTGCTATAACATTTCAGTTAATATACCATTTGATGGTATAATTATGTTTCTTCATTTCACTTCATACATTTTCTTTATTTTATAAAAATGAGATGTTATTTAATGAATGGTATGTTTTTGTTCCACGCATCTCATGACATTGAGTTTAAAAAAAAAATCATTTCAAATTTAAAAGTCAATTTGAAATTTCATGGGAGGTAGGTCTATTCATTTAGGAAAGAATTTTTTCTGATTTCTCCGATCAAATCGTGAAGACTTGGGTATTTTTGAACGTATTTTTCAACTCTATTCTGACGAATCTAATAAGAATATTTTGTCTGGGGGATATTTCACTCGTAAGTAGGCCTACATATTTCTTTTAAATTTATTGATAAGGTTTCAAAGTTATTAACAGAAATCAAAATTCAGAAGTTCTTGTAATGGATATTTATATTTTAATCAATTTGTGTTTTCAATTTTATGTTATCATTATACTAGAAACTCTCTCAATGCTATCAACTAACCTGCTAATAATGGATTTGCGGCAGCGATGTTGAACTTTCTCATAGCTGCGGCCGATGACCTCATCTCCAGCAGCAATGCGCTCTTACTCATCGGTATCGTACTACTAGTGACAGCCGCGACCCCACCGCTCGTCACGATATTGTTATTGTTTTCCTCCTTTTCGTCAAAGTCGGTGAAGAAGTTGTCGAGCTCAAACGGCGTGTCACCGAGCTGTTTGAACAGGTCCTCGTCTTCCTCGTCTAGACCGGCTACGAGACCTGTCAGGTCTGATTGAGAGAGCTCGCCGAGGCCTGGCGATCCAGCCTGATCCTGTTGACCGCCTGCACCTTCCTGAAGCCACAAAAACAATCATTTTACTAAAATAAGATCTCATGTGAACAATTACATTATATTTGTCAAATAGAACAAAAGAATTAAAAAGAATATTTTGGTAGTATCTCAGGTTCTGTTCTCAGCTGAAATATTACGTTACGTATCTTTATATTTTGTGTTTTGACTGATACTGAATATAATTTTTTGTTATTCTTCTTTGTTGTTCGTCATCTAGAATGTGAGTTCTATAGTAATACTAGGGTTATTCTACGATGTAAGAACGTATATCTATTTTCGTTCACATCACATCAATAATCAATAGTAATATATATATTTTTTAATAACATCGAAACTTGATACAAAATCATTGTTCCCCAATTAAGGCTAATGGATATATATCGATAATTTTCCTCCAGTTCTATAATCGTATCGGAATATTGTAGGCCTACTGTGCGGTTATTTTCAATTCATTTCGTCATACAAGTCTTGAATTGAATGTGATACAAGTCTTTCAGCCTATCATATATTGATGTTGGAAAGAAAAAGACTTTTCAGTATATATGCACATATTGATGGAACATAATACTATACCGTAGGTCTACTTGATAACTAAATAAGTACAGTAATAATTCTACTGTAATATCATTATTAAATGTGATAATGTTATATGCTATGGATTTTGTTTAATTTTGATTGTTTGTATTCAATTGTAATTATATTTGATTCTACAGAATGTAAAATATATAGATCAATAATATACAATGAACTATTGTCAAGAAGCAACTGGCTCAAGGTAAGCTGCTGTTCTTGCATCATCTACCAGTACTCCTACTAACCAAACACTGTGACAGGTCGACCATTTTCCCATCGTTATCTGGACACCATAGCAGATCGTCATCTATGTACGGCATGCTATTGGTGAACGCTTGCCCGGCCGTCAGCACGGGCTGCTGGCGATACAGCTGCGTGTCCGCCATCATCGGAGTTCCGCTGGGCAGCGGCGATACTACGTGATCCGTCCCACTGACCACTGACACTCGAGTAAAGACCTAGACAATGAATGAACACACGTAAGTACAATGAATCCTCCTGTTTCAATTTGAACTACGTATTAGTGAATACTGTCCAAGAATCCAGTAAACGAAAATGTACTTGAAAAATATTAATGTACATTAATGTTAATGTGATTATGAATTGATATCACTGATTCATAATTACAACACAATGATAACCCAATATTTAAATAATCAGCAAAAGATTTTGATTTAATAAAAACTTTATTCATACTATTTTGATAATATAATTTGTGAATTTAGACAAATTGATTGTATTTTTATGAATTTGGCATTCTAATAATTCTATAGGAATATATTACATTACAAATTTATATGATAACATATTTTCAAAGTGACAAAATATTCAACAAAAGCAATAAACTAAGTTTTTATTGTTTGTAATAAGTAAAAACTATGCAGCCTATCCTTTTGAAATTCACTAATATTTTATTTTTCTCACAATGATGAATTAACGAACAATATGCTGCCTAGTTATATTTACAAATCTTATCACCAAGTTCATCCCCCAAAACGAAACTACCGGTAGCCTATGTATAGTTTACCAAGTTGACATTAATATAACAAAATTGATGAAATTAAGTGTTAAACAATAGAAGATTGCATCTCGAAAGCATGTAATAAATTAGTATAATTGTAAAAATGAAAACAACAATTTATATTGATTTTAATGAAATCAATTTTTTTAATTTATCATTTTCATGTCATGGAAAAGGTAGGGAAGTCCCCACCGAAATATTGATCAACAATCAAAATAACTTGAGGCATATTTTAATGAAATGTTTTATTCACGTTTTGTGAATGTTACAATATTATATAAATAATTGAAAGCCACTATTTGGTAATATGCCAAGTAGTACTGAGAAAGGGAGGGAAATTACTAATGATTTATAAATTGAAATACAGAAGTCCAAAAAGGACTATGCGTTATTCTTACCTTGCAATATCACGGTACTTCTGAAACCTGATCCAAAACATGAACAACGGTTCTGATCAACTTTCTGGAAACAAAGAAACAAACATAAAATTAATTTTCTGTCTTCAAATATTTTAGTTTCATAAATTTGACATATCAAATGTGTTTTTGTGATACGTCGATGTTGGCACTCCTGGAAACTGTCTACATTCAAGATGGTGTCAACTGAATGTAAACAAAAACAAGTCGGTGGTGTGTGATAGTGTGTAAGATTTGCCCGACAGGCCCAATAACAATTTTGATTAGTCATCATTATATTTCAATTATGGAAGATAAGGACGAAACTCTAGATCCCAGCTCAACTAAATTTGATCCTTTGAAAGTGTTGTATTCCAGTAATGTATGTCTTCCCGATCCGACAGCTGAGTCCTTAGCGAGCATTGAGCAATATAATTTGGATCCCAGAACAGAAAATTTTGACTCTATGAAAGCATTATACTCTGCGGAAGTATTAGTTCCAGTGCCAAATGCACCAGTGATGGATAATTTAAATAAATACTTGTCCGCATCCAAACAACCTAAACCAAAACCAAAATTGGAGGTTAAGGACGACAGCGCACAGAATAAACCTGGACCATCGAATTTTTCGGGAGATACTGAAACGCCTGCTCGCCGATTTCTACCACATCAACGTAAGATACTTGAATTAATTAACCTTCACGATTATTTTATAATAATATGCTAAATTGTAAGTCATATGAAATTATGAGCATGGTTGCATGATTGATTATGGAATGGTAATGTTTCATGTTTTCTCGCAAGTGCAATAGATGGCGCTGAATACAAAGACTGACGCGCACAAGCGGTAGTTCTTTGAACTACTGTGAAAGTAGGAAAACTTGATTTTTTACAGTGTTGAGGGATGAGCAGGAATTGCGTGATCTTTTACGTCCATAGGGAAAATACATTTTAAAAAATCAGTCAACCCCTTACAATAACGGTACCCATTTATGCAGCTTTCCTAGGCTAATATATATAGGCTTATCAGCTAATCACATGATATATAAGACGACGACCACTTCTGATGTCAAAAATATGTGAATTTAAATGTCAATTAGAAATTTACTTTTTGTCATTGTCTGAATGAAAAACTGAAACAAGTCCTGAAACAAGTACCGAGTGTCGGTTTTGTATTTTGATTCTACATGAAATGACATCTCAATATTAGATAATCAGTTGAACAATAATTGAAAAAATTAGTAAAAAACATGACCCAAGTTGAATTTAAGTACAATGGTATGAGTTTCAACAATTTAACATAATTCACAGCCGCATAGCAGATCAGCTGATGTGTAGATAGATAGATGTATAGATATATAGATCCCTACACGCGCTAATAAAAATGTTATTACATCCTCATTAGATAAGAAAAAATAACAGATATAATTTATTATCCATGCTACAATTTGCAATAAGCCGATAATTGTTTTTTGTCTACAATCTGTCTGCCTAGACAACAATCACAGCGACGCTTTTTGCCTATTGACATACGACTTTGCATCACACTTCCTCATTATTGTGCTAGCAATGGCTGCAGGTCATTCAGCCCAGTGAACAATTCATGTATGATACATCGACGGAATTGAGCATTTATGGTCAGTAATCCAATAAGCATTCAGCATCAATCTCAAAGTGATTGATTAATGTTTTCTATCATATAAAAGGAAAATAAGCATAAACAAAATCACCAAAAAATCATAATTTGGGAAAACGATTGTGGGCTCTATCTTAATATATATTATTTTCACTTCATTTCTCATCAGCTTCACCGTAATAAATGTATACATAGAACGTTTGTATTTATTTATTTTTTAACATTAAGGTTGGATCTTTTCCTGTCCCCAGTACCACATGTACAGATACTTTTAGATGAGTGTTCTGATAAACGAAATCGGCTATTACAGTTAGTTGCGATAGACTCTCGTGTTCATGTAATTTTCAGGAACTGATAATTAAATTTTTCACTATCAGTTTTTCCTCATCATCTGTGCTGTTTAATCTGTCAAGCATCAAATCAGGAAGAGATAGCAAACATATCGTCATCTGTTATTGTTAAAATGTTGTAGTAGGCCGATAAGGTAGACCTACAAATACGCAACGCGGTACCATATGTATACTGAGCAGTCAATCAGCATTATAACTTTTTGTTTGTCAGTCAGTGAAGGCATTACCTTTTGATACGACGTCAAGTCGGGCGTGGGTTCGAGTCCCGCATAAAGCATGTTTTTTGTAAATAAGTATCAGTGCTCGTTCGTACCCCAAAATAACCTAGCTGTTGCAGGGGTTGTTGATCTAACGATAATTATCTTATCTTGGTACAAATGTAAATGACCTCACCGTTGAGGTGCTGTTAATAACGACTAAATGTTATTCATTTTGATAACATATCTTCAGTATCAATTTTAAAATATAATTTAAAAATTCGTTTTTTAACGAGATCTTTAGACCTATAGGCCTATATATATACAGTATATTGTGATTTGAGATTATATGAAAATTAAAGCAATTTGTAGATATAAACATGCAGCGAACTATTAATGTAACCAGAGTTAGAACGCATATTTAGAAATAAATAAAAGAAACTGTTTTGAGATGTTGAGTGTTTGAGGTTTTCTAATGTGGGATCGTAGCCCCAAATAACCTAGCTGTTGGTGGGGTCGCTAAGCAGACAATAATTATCATTCAAGGTGGCGTTTAATTGCGGTGGGTAGCATAGCTAGAAGGGAGCTAGAAGGGAGAACTGCTTAATAGACTTTGCTAAGAACTAGTACTATTACCTTATATAATTTTATTTTCAACAAAATTTTGTGATTTTTCTCACATGACCAACCAAATGACTAACAAATTAATGACATACTCTAACGGTACGGTAATTTGGTGTGGAGTTATTTTTTTATAAATATTCTTGAGCATTCGACTTCTATTCTTTGGTGCGTGAACCCTGAACGCTGTCAATTTTTATAATTTATCGTGTGTTATACAATACATTACAAATAATTAAATTCGGCAGATACATTATATAAACTAACGTGTTGACCCGGGAAATCATATAGGCCTGTTATTTCTGGCATGCAACATTTTAATAATGTGTTGATTTTAGCGTTTGCGAGCGAAAACAGAGCCGCTCTCGGCTCTCTGGTAATAAAGAAGGTGTAAAAAGTTGAGCATGTAAAGTAGAAAATATAATAAATAACTCAAGTTCGCTCACACCTTGCCACCAATGAGTGGGGCTTAAATGTATGTGTAAGCTAGCTCTCTCTATATATAGGGTCATTATCATATTTTGGTTTTGAATTTTGAATCGAATCTTTTTCAAGAGATAATTTAGTTTCAATTGTACCTGAATTCGATTATGCAAATTTTATTTCTCAATTTTATGAAAGTGCTTCTTTTTTTGCATGTTGTTATTTCAAGTACATAGGCCTACAAATAACACATTCAAGCATTCAAACCGCATAGCTGCATATTTCGATAATAGGCTGTTATGTGTCAATTTAGTGTCAGTTTTTTTGTAAGAGATTTCCATACAAAATGTTGAATTACTGCATTAATCATTTTACGTAATATTTTTTGTATGCATTATCATTAATCATTTTTTCTATAGAGTCAACATGTAGGTCCAAGTATATATATTAAAGTTCTATTATTATTGAATTGCGTATATTTTGAAACTTTCAAGTGCATATTTGCACAGCATCAATCCGTCTTTGCATAACACCAACCACCAGTCTCCTATGTCCCGCGTTACTTAGCACCTTCATCTCTCGTGAATACAAGTTTATAATAAGTTATACAATATCAAGAAAACGGTATTGTAATGGCAGGTGATGTCAGGTGATGTCACTCTCTACAGAACAATCACAAACTTTGTTGGTCCTCCAGTTCGCTAAATTAACGTGGTACCGGAACGGTTCGCAAGTTGATTGTTATACTTGAAATAAGTACTTCAATAAGTTTGTCATATATAATTTTCATTTATATATATATAAACAGCTAAAAGCACACTTATTGTACTGTGTGGAACTTTGAAATGCAGGACGTGGGTTTAGTAGCCTGTCTTTTCTTTAACGTCGAAAACTTGACAGGAAGTAATTGTTTTCTATAGTTATGTACTTATGTAGGATAGTTCGGACGAGAAACCACTCAGGATATGCTAGTATATATTTCATATTATACTTAGTATTTCTTCCGTCTAGTTAGTTTTAATGTACCTGATTATTAAGTATAATAATATGATTAAAACGTAATCATTTGTCGTAGGTAGTTCAAGACATGTGTTCAAAATATATGTCTAAAAATGAATTATTTATCTAAATCGACTCCAGTACGCTCCTGTCACAAGTAATTAGCCAGTATACAATAATCAAATCTGTTCAAACCATTTGAATATAGGCCCTATATTTTATAGCTATTTTATAATATTTTATAATAGCTTTTATAATATATTAGTATTCGTATATAATAATCGTGTGAAAGCAGATGTATTCAAAGTTGATATGTAATACATTTAAATTATAATCCTAAACTCTTATCTAGATAGGTTCCTAATTATCCCTTGATAGAAAGAGGTGGTGCCAAAAAACGCCCCCCAATTTTAGCAATTACTACTTGATAAACAGTGAACTAATTAAAACCTGAACACGCCGGCGTTGAATTACATTCATCAGTAAGACGCGCTTGCACCCCCCCCCCCTCCCCCCTCTCCTGAAAGGGAACACTTGAGAACATTGAAATGAATTAGCTGCAAAACAAATATAACTCTCTGTGGTTGTACCAGTTTCAAAGAATCCTTATTTTATACTTTAGTTTCGACTGCGTATTTTTTATTTCATATACTTAAATATTTTAGTACTTTTTTGCATTTGTCGTATTAAAAACCTATTCTCATTGTTTTTTTATAATTGACTATACGGATATACGGAATACGGTCGTCTATTGTTCATTTCGAGGATCAATCACTTTTCAGGACGAGGTTTACGATTAGAATCACAATTACGTCGTTCTAAAACATTAAGTGCTTCAAGCTGCATTGAATTTATCCACAATTTTACAATTTTCTTTACAATTGAAGTTTTCACAAATATATAGATGGGAGACGACCTTCTGTCTTCTTCCTTCTTCACAAGTATATACAAAATGCTTTTATGTGCCGTAATTCTTAATTCTCCAATTATTATCATCACACTTTTTTTTATTCCAACTAACAAAGTATCTATATTTTTACATTTTCATTTTTTCATCTTATGATAATTCATTATTTCTATTGTCACACCGACTCCAAGTGACAATTGTTTTGACCCCACAGTGTTGAATGAAATTTTCTCTCATGTTGGCATGTTTTACTGATTTGAGTGCACGTAGTTCTATCGATCTGACAATGACGTGAATTGAGCTGCATGGTATGAATTGTTCTCCACGGATCCGAGTTCGAGGCTCCGTGAGTGTGACAGTGTGACTTCAGTTGATGACAGAGCGTTCACCTCATTGTCCTCAAGTGCAGTGTATGGTAGAAGCGTAGCCGGTAATGCCCAACAGGCAACGAACATGCCATGTTCTCATCATTGTGAATGATTACAAATACTAATAAATATGAATATTAAAAATATAAATCAACGAATTCAGGTGAATATTTAGTTTCCGATGAAAACTGCTTGTTCAACAAATTATTAAAGAAAACTCATTTTGGATTTGAGTGGGCATAAAATTTAGATTCGCATTTAGATTGCTTGAAATTGCACACTTATAATTCTTTATTCAACTGGTGTATTTCTCTTCAGGAGTTATCTTATGGCCCGTGCCAGTCCTTATCAATAAAGATCCAAAGTACATTAAGTACACATTATTTATAACTTGACAATACTCTTGAAAGTACATGTTTTAATCGGATCAACAGGTTTGGAATAGTTCGC
Organism: Brachyptera putata; assembly: GCA_907164805.1. Taxonomy (NCBI): domain Eukaryota; kingdom Metazoa; phylum Arthropoda; class Insecta; order Plecoptera; family Taeniopterygidae; genus Brachyptera; species Brachyptera putata. Next base: position 20,557,698 of record OU015466.1, read on the forward strand.
GTATTTTCAAGGCTATTTTGAGAATTATATGCAGTTTTGGGAAACATTTTAGGTTATATGTAATTTCTTAAAATCATCATTCGACTAGTTGTAACTTGTAAATAAACTTGTTGTATATATGACCTAGAACGTATAATGTCACATCATACAATTGAGGTGTACAAACCTCTAACATTTGAATCACAACTAAATATAGTAATGCAAGTAAAAAGAAATGTGTTCGATGTCAAAATGTATTTCTGAAGAATGTCAGCCAAAGTATTGTATATTCCAACGTTTAAAATAATGTATTATTCAAATCAGTGGGTCAACATAAAATATGTTACAATTTTTGGAAAATCTGCGCTCACCAGGAAAAAAAAACATTCTTTATTGTCACTCTTCCAATTTGCAACTGTCCAATACATACACATCGAAAGAGAAAAAACTCTTTCAAAGTTGGGGGAAGGGGGAGACGACTGGGTTTTAATATGTAGGATCATGTCTCCTAAGGATACTACACGATAATGTTGTGCTCGTGTAGATTCAGTGATAACATCAACTGCTCAACTTTGAAACACGATCCGAGTTCAAAGTCACGTTTTTCGATTCGGTATGAATTTCGTTTTTGAGCAAGCCCGGCGGAAGGAGAGGTAAATGCTAAGGTCATACTTTGTTTAAAAATATTCTCAATTTGTGCCTGAATCACTAAAGAAACAAATAAAATGTAATTCTACAAAATCAAGTCGAATATTTTGGCTCAGACAGGTGACTTACTGCTTTGAAATTCAAAATCAGGCGAGTGCGGGTTCGAGTCCTGCTGTAGACGTGGATTTGTTTGCCATGGGGCATCATTTAGTTGTGGATTAATTTTCTTAGTAACTTAACTTTACTTCAATTTTCAATGTTGTACCTGACTGAACCAAAAATAAGGCTGGATGTTACATTATGGTTCACAAAATATTTTTTCAAAAAAAACAAATAATAAACGAAGATTCATCATTGAAAGTCTTATTCGTCACAGTTCAAATTCAACACACCAACTTCTGAACCGAGTTTACATTTTATGCGTCAGCTGAAAACAAGTATTTTTGATACTGGAACATTGAGAGGACCACCGACGTTAAAATACCACTCAATCCACTCATCTTAACGTTTTAATGGCATTTTTATGTAGTGTTATATTCTTATAGTGTATTAATCTGTTCTTTGTACGATGAAGCAGTCGGTCTCGGTTTGTGATAGAATAGCAGTAGAAACGAGTGGTCATTCACCTTCAAGAGACGATTTCTAGTATACGAGTTGCATTGAAGAGGTCAAAATACGACATTTCTCAACAAAATTGCTTCGATTGCAACTAGAAATTATTTTATTCATTATTGCCAATTAATAAGTTCCGTGCCAGGTGGAATTTAGGCTCACTTCCGCCTGAAAATTAGCTTAAGAATGCGCCGAAATTAATTATGCACATTTTAAATATGATGTAATTGATATAAATTGAAGATATAATAGTTGTTGGTATTAAAAAAATGTCTACGTTCACTAAGAAAATGCTGTTGGCACACTGATTGGAGGCAAAGTCCTGCAAACTCAACTGGGGTTTTGAATCGTACTAGGTGTTAATTGAAAATTATCGAATCGATAAAATAACCAATCATTATAAAGTCATTTAACGAGATGAAAATTCATCCTGACTAGGTTTTCCCCTCGGTCGTTGAAGTGATGATTGAGAGATAAGAAACAAAAAATCTTTTAAAATCTTTCAATGACAAGTCTTTAACGCAAATTTTTATAATGAATCGAGATAATAGACATGGAATTATTCTGAATAAATCTTCAATAATATGAATATTCATCAAAATGTAAATATTTTTTCATTCCGAAGAGTATAGAATATTGTGTTGAACTTTCGGTCTTGTATATAATGGGTGACTTAGAGAAGATTCTAAAGATATAAGAAACTGTCAATAAGACGATATTTCATGTGTTTCCTTCTAGTTGACTGAAGTTATCAAATATTTCCGCTCATTTAATAATCTTCCAATCTGTGGTGCATAGTAGGCCTATACGGATATTCACTTTTCTATCTATTACGTCAATCTTATTATAACACCTCTTTAGTCTGATTAGTGAGTATAATATATACCTAACGAACCGGTTTATCGAGTAAATTATCATAAAAGTTTACTTGTTGAAGGTTTACTCTAAGTCATTCTACTGAAACATTGTATTGATTATTGTTAGGTTGTTGTTCATGAAATTAATTTAATTTGATTATTTATTTTTTCAAGTTTGTGCATTATTGCCAATAATTCTTCGTAGTGCACGTTACGCCCTTAGTGTAACAATCTCCATTAAGAGGCGTTACTCTTTCTGAGCTCTAATTCCACTAATCTGTGCGGTGAGAGAATGGCATCAAAAGACGAGTCGTCATTAAGGTTAATCTCAATTAGAGTTTTAAATAGTTAAATGGTTTACTTTCGGTTTTTATGATCGTTGATTATCGTACCTTGGTGTTCAGCTAATACAACTATAGTTTGTTTTTTCATGATATATTTCTATTATCGACATCAAAAACTGGCCACAGGTCTCAATCAAGAATAAGGATGACAATGTATAGAATTGTTCGGACAGTGGTCGAAATTATACCACCTTATGAGAAAAAAAATATTGTAATGTAACTAATCTAACAAACTGTAAACTAACAATTGTTCCAAGGTGGTGAACAATTCAATCATTTAAATTGGTGCTAAAGAAAATGAATCAGCTGTCAAATATTAAAGAACATCCTCACCATGAAACTTGATTTTAATGGAAAATTACAATATGTATGTCCCTAATTCTAGAGAAAACTAGAAATCATCTCAATTTCAGAAATTATAATTTATTTATTTGTCCTCCAGGACCCTGCATTTTTTCCGAATCGTGACGTAGGCATTACTCGATTCTGTTCATGTTTCTATACAGAATCAGTAATGACTACGTCATGACTCATGGTCTCTGGAGGACAAAAAAAAAAATCTGAAATTGAGATGATGATTTCTAGTATTCTCTCAAATTATAGAAATGAATATCGTCATCATTCATTAAAATCTAGTTTCAGGATTGTGATGTTCTTTAATAATTTAGTGACACATTAATCCGTGTACAAAGTGTCGGTGTCGTAATGTGTTCATCTTTGTGTGACATATTCTACATAAAAACAGTTTGAAGTGTGAACGCGCTACACAACCATCACGTTTCCAACGAAAGTAAGCGCGCCAGATTTATAATTTCTAATAATGAAAAAACAATCTGCTATGGTATACGACTATAGAGTTTTTATTGCTTGATTTACCACCATGGTCTTCTATTTCCCACGACCCACTTAAATATAGATCCATCATCAAACGGTGTATCAAACTTGCACAAAATTTTTGCACAAGATATAGTGATCATGCTGGAAATTTATTGAAAAAACAAGACAGTTTCACTTTTCATACAAGTCAAGTAGATCTATGGTATTTAGTATGTATTCAAAACCAATTAAATATGATTGTAATTGTAGAGAATAAAGTAGTCATTAGCAATAGGCTTTCGCCTCGAGTATCATACACGTATCAAAGACTTTTGTTTATAATTATAGCTATACAATACAGGATACCTGGTACCAAACACCGGAAGACTTTTTGTTATGTTATAATCAAATTGAGGCGTACGTATTTTGTTATCAATTTAATGTAAATGCTGTAGATATGTTGCAGAGTAAACGTTGAATTTTGAATACCATATCATCTCTGAATTCAATAATAAATTGGCATTGAAGAGTAAGTCGACTAATCTCGCGTTGTATTTTCAAGACAATAATTAAACGCATGTTTGTAAATTTTATCATAGTTTTAAAGTGAATGCTTAAAATATCAAATTCAATGGCAGACTCATATATCGCGAAGAAACTCTTTATAAAAGAATACAAAAACGATTATGTTAGCTAATTCTGTGGATACTGAACAATTTTAAAATAAATTTTGTATTGAGGTAAAGGACTCTTGATCTTCTGATTTCTTTGATTCTTTTTCCCTCTTTCCTTCCAAGTCTCCATTTCTTCTACTTAGGTTCGGATTCACAAATAATAAATTAGTGGATTATCCCATATTTATTAAATGAACATGCTTCACCCTTAGTTAGAATAACAATTAAATTTTTGTCCATTAAAACGCTGGGAATTATTATATTTATTCGTAAATTATAATTATAATTCTTGACAATTATCTGTGTACATTTCTTGTTTCAATTTATTTATCTTCATTTTTTCATTCCGTTGTATTAACACTTACATTAAATTCGTAACACTTATCTTTTTTCAAATTTATAACAAACCTTACTTCAATTACGCTCGTTAAAAATTTAAATATACAGTTTAATTTAATTACCATTTCACCCAGAATCAAAAGTCTTCTTAATTTCTATAATACATGTTTTAATGACTCATTATAACTCGACTATTTTCCGTTGTTTAACTCTGAAACGAAGAGTAAGAACTACTTTCACATCTTTCAATAGATTATACTGCTTGTAATACGGCAGTACGCTATACCTGTATATGCCTAATGTTACAGGCTGTCTAGTTTTCACTTTAGCCATACACTTTCGCTTGGTGATGACAACGACTTTCCTTTGGCGATTACTTTCATTCAGGCTGAGAAAAGTGGTGGTATCAAAGAAATTAGTCTATATGCGTTCGTTCCACTTGCACTTTTCTTAGAAAACCACAACTAGTCTGACGTGAAGTTATTCTCATTTAAATGCATCCTGTAATAATATATACAATCATATAACACACGTGAAAATTATTATTATTTATATTTACTCTATTTTATAGAATATTCCTTTTTCCAAACATATGTAATTGAGTGGTTCGGTATTCCCGATCTTATTCATGTTTATAATTTATTTTCTTCTGGGTTGTAAGATCGACCTTGCGCTTTTCCTTTCGTAAGATTCTTACTTGTCGTTATCCTCAGCAGTAATTGGGAACCAATGTTGAGAAAGCAGTATGGGGCTAATTTGTTCACTAAATAGCCTTCTTTAGTGACTGGGACTGCACATGACTCCGCAAACCATATAAAGTCTTGTGGTCAGGATAGTCGACCAAGGAGGAAATAAATTTGTCAGTTCGTGCAAAAGTATTGCCATTGGTCTACATTAGCCAAAGAGGTTATAAAGTATCTATGTGTGCGATCGAGTATCGCGTAACGCATTTCGAAAAACTTATACCCAATAGTGAAACTGTCACATACGGACATTATTTTTTGACCCTTTTTCATTCGTCAGATTTTTTTTATTTGAAACATTTCAAGGCGCTGTTAAAAACAGCAATGCAAAATGAGCACTATACAAAAATGAAAACGTATGATCTTACTCTGAAATGGAATCAGAATAAAAAAGAAATATCATTTATTGCATCAAATATTATTTTTAATTTTATGATAATAAATTGAAAATGATCCTGAAGTGTTATAGACCTATACCTTATATCTTTCTCTTTAATTCTTTCTACACTACATTGTCTTTTAACATGTTAAAAAACAAAAATAATAATGTATTCAAAAAATGCATTTTTTGTAATGTGCATGCCTGCCTCTATAGTGGCACTACGAAAGGCAACAATTTCCACTGAATAATGCATGATATTTATATTTACGTCTCACACAGGTAAAGGCCAATGACCAAACAAGTCTCCAAAGACTTTTAATAATATAGTAAACCAGCTATACAAGTCACTAGCCCCGACTTTTTAATACTGGACACACGAATATTCAAACCCACTCACTCGTATACAGTCTTATACATTATTATTAACTTTTATAAGACAGTAAAACTAAAAAGTGCTTTCAACTTTCATTTCTATCTCCTGTCACCATCTGGACTGACTTACAGCTGTATTGATAAGTGCATGACTGTAGCTATAAGTGAGTAAAAATAAATATCACACTTGATATTATTGGTCAATCAGGTTGCTTTCAAGTCTCGAATTAAACATCAATTAAAATATGTCGATACACACGCCCACTTACGTCACGAAACAAATTTGACCACTTGAATAGGGTGGCCACTTGTGAAATTTGTAAACCCGGGCAGTTAAACCATAGAAAATAAAAGGGAGCAATTTATTGTATAGAGGGGAGGAAGATCATCCCTCTTACAGTCTTGAATATTTTGTACTTTGTCCCATATCAAGAAAATTCATTCAATAAAATATATATGGCCTACTGGTATATATACTAACATTTTAAATGATATTGCGTTCTTATAGTTCCTCTCCAAGTGATGTGAAACCTGAAACCTGTTGAAAACGTGTTTATGAGCCAAAAACAGAAAGATCATTTATCTTCAATCGAACAAAAAAAAATCAAAAGACAGAAATGTAGCTTTAGGAAATTGAGACCCCCACAATAATAAAATACGCATAAAATAGGATAGATAACGAACTAAAAAATTATTTGTATTCCAGTGGTATCAATAACAGTTATATAGAACCAAACAATTATTTGTATTCGAGTGATATCAATAACAGTTATATAGTATATATCATAAATGTCCATGTCGCTGTCACTTTCCTTGTGTAGACAACACCACCACTCTTCAGTTAAACTGTAGAAACCATTAGGGCTGATTACTTGTTTTTTCATCATTCATTATGATTTTGTTCATGTGATATTTGTCTATTTCAGAACCGGTGCGAGGTGTAAGACCCAAACGAGCCGACAGGAACGTTCTGTCGAGAATGCGAGACACGAAAGAAGGCCCTTTATCTGTGCTCAAAGACTGTATGGAGAGGAGAATCAGAATCAAGGTAATTTGATTACAAACTGAATCGGCACATGTAGCTCAGCTGGTAACTCGCTTGCTTCGTGTGACCCAGGGAATGAGGTTGAATCGGACCTCTGATCGATCCCCGCCACAGTCCATTCTACACAGATTTTCCGTCGTTTTCCACTGTATAGCCTAGGCTCATGGCGGGGTGGTTCATCATATTTTAGGGCTAAGACCACTTCTATCTCACTATACAATTCCTATCACCAAGAAATGTAGTATATGAACAAAAATGACAGAAATCCCAGAATATCATCTAAACATTGTTTTTTAACTGTGAAAACACTGACCTCCTCCCCCAAACACACACAAAATATTTTTTTAAATATAAACTATGCAATGGTTTAATGAAAGTGTAGTTTGGCTTAGGGACTGAATTACTTTCATTGGAATATCTCAAACTAGCAGTTAAATATTGATAGGCCTATACTTGTTCAAGCAATCACAACAATGACAACGCCCTTAATTATTTGCTATTTTCTCACATTTTATATATTAATAATCAACTTTTGTTGACTCCTACTCAGCTTTTCGATATAATTGTTGAGTCATTCGTTTCAGTTTCTTTTTATAGCTTATGTAGTATGTAGATCAATCGGACTTTTACTTTCCCTGATAAATACAAATATGTTATCACTTTCATATAATAAACGAGTCATCAAATAGATGGCATCGGTAATAAACGTATTGTATATGCATTCATTGTTCCGTATTGGTAGGTCGGACTTGCCATTCAATTTTTCCAACAAGTTTCTTCTGAGTGAAAACTATTTGCTTCACTTCTATGAAACAGAAGTTCCAAAGTTACGTTGTTTTTCACCAACTTGCCCCTGCTGGGTAAACGTTTGACATTTGTCCTCGTTGATTAATATGCAATAGCGAATTCTTCTTTGATCAATTGATTCTTGAATAAAAACTTTAACCAAAGTTTTCAATTTGGGACTACATGGTTATACCTATTAATTACTGGACAATTTTACAACTTGCTAAAAAGAATATCCATACGACCATTCATACAAATACACAGTTTGGATGCGTCACACGGTAGTTCCACAATATTTTAAAATAAAAATCTTCAAGTTCAATCAATATTGAACTTCCTTAAAATGAAGTTGATATTTCTTCCACTATATATATATATTAATTTTAAGCATATTCGCTGGGTGGATTTTGTTTAGTATATTAATTCATTTCAATCACTGAAGGTTTAGTGGCCGATTTCAGTGTTTTATACATTTTAATACGCCTCCCTTTTTTATACGCCAAAAAAACACACACAATATACTTCAAACTAAAAACACATGAAAACAAAACCCTAACTTCACAGATCTATAAAGACTGGAGTACGGAGACTCATCTCATGATAATTAATTCGTATTTTGTATGAATACGGCGGTGTTCTAATGTAAAGAGCGTGGTCTCATTCCCATGCCCTTGCTGCTGAATAAATTGCCATTTACAATGTCAAACAAATCTTGCTGGGGTTATCTTGACCTTTATCACGTGAATACTATTTGTACTGGGGACGTGGCTGAAGGTTGAGGACTCGCGAGCGACAATGGTAAGTGTATGGTGCGACATGCAGATATAGACTTCATTTTGATAGTTGTCGATGTGAAAGTTTTACAGAAAGGTTCTTGAATTGACTCCTTAACTGGTAGCTTCGTGTGACAAAAGAGTTGACACTGGATTTTTTTTTATTCATGTGTACATAGTGACAGAGGCAGAAGTTATAATATGTAATTATTCACAATTAGAATCTTAACGTGAAGATGACCTTAAAATGTAGTGGTTTATAATTTATGATGATAATTTGCGAAATTTCAATTTATGTGTACATCTTTTAATAATCTCGACTTGACCCCAACGTGTGGGTGAGAATCACGGTCAAATTTGACATATTTCACAGCACCACATGCAAGCTGGTTGCGATCCATTCAACTGGCGAATTTCATTCTTGCATCCAACAGGTCAAAACCCAAGGTATATAACGGCAATTATACAAGTTTTATCATCTTGACTCAACCCCAACTTGAGGGCGATTATCACGGTCAAATTTGACATATTTCACAGCACGATACAAGCTTCATAGTTTCGTGAATTGCAAACAATTGTTCATAAGGTTGCTGTTTTGGCGTAGGCGTTTGTGTTAACCGGTACATTGCCGCGTGGGTTGTACGGCAAGCGGCGTATCAGAGGAGAGTGGGTCAAGTTTGGAGTGAAATCGCGCATATCACGCAGCAAGTTTGATCTTCAAAACGGAGCGGGTGAAAGCCCTGTGCGATCGTGACCTAGCGGGTGGTCAGTCAGCAGTGAACAACAATCCAGTTGTATTCATTGTCCGAACCAAAATACTCGACAGAACTTGGGTATCAGTCTCTTACCGCGACAACCTCTTAATATTCGATAGAAAAAGTTGCAGATACGCTGGTAGTGTTGAAAAGTAGAACTTTGTTTTTAATAACATCGCAACTTGATACAAAATTATTGTTCCCCAATTAAGGCTATGAATGAAAGATGAGAAAATTTGATTGGGGCACCACAAGGGCGATCTTACCACCCCAAAAGTACCACCAACGAAAGTAGGCCCTACCACCAAAAGTAGAACTATGGTGAAAAGTCACAAAATGAAGCGCACGCATATTTTCAGAAATGACGTTGATTACAATATTATATTGTTGACTTGGTTATGTGTAATTTTGCGTCGGCCATATTTCATTTTAGAAGCGCATTCTGCTGTTACTTTTCGTGTCGAAAATGTCCTAGACCATGGCTAGCTCCAAGGACGAACTAGTACTTTGATTTGGTAATGTTTACTAAAGAATATAGTTACTATGGCAATGTAATATTAAAACAAAGTCATTTATGTGAATTCTTTCACAAAAAAATTGAGAAATATCGATAACACTTCGCCCAAAATAATGCGAACAATGTGAATATAATACGCCAAAAAAAACTGAATAAATCTTATATTATTTAAATAATTTAAAATAAATAATATAAGTATAAATTAAAATAAATAATAATTTAAAACTTCTCAAATTCATATTTTAAAGCATATGGGGTATATTTTTGAAACGCGACCGACCTCGTATACCACGTCTAAGTGATACGTTCAATTTGGAACAAGTTCAATTCGTGAGGCAACATATAGATAAGGTACCTAAAGTTGTGAAACGATTTTCACGGTATGAAGAAAATATTGTTCACTGATATATGAAATCTGATCGCAACAAACATCTGAAAAACCGTCAATAGATTTTAGAGGTTACTATGTAACAGATGTTATTCAAGGCGCATTTCAGTGACAGGTTAGGTCATTGTTGACGTCATTATTAGCTACCAAAACACACATTTCAAAGAAGACCTTCGCACGTATTTGAAGTGAACTCCGAGGGACGTCTATGGGCGAGTCTGCAAACTGTTGTGGTAAACTACTGTAATCAGGCCGCAACCCACCTTGGATCAACCTTTCGTACAACAACTGCATTAGTCAGGTGTTGACTTTGACTAAATTGTTATCTGTGTGTTGAAAACTGGTGATAGTTTGTTATTGGGTAACGATGCACTGTAATAATGACTAATATCTAGTTAGGTCGGTAACTGATGGACTAGCTGATGACGAGAAGATATGAAATGTTGTTTACGAGGTATTTTCGAGAGTGGGAAGGGAACGATCGTGGCTCCTTGACAATCCTAGTATTCACTTCAACGACAGAGGGAAACCTCGAAAAAACTGTGTCATTGTGATCGGGCATGGCAGGTATCAAACCCCGGTCTTCTTGATGACGGTTCAGCAAACCATAGCCAGGCAATTTTTACAATTTTTTAATGATATATATTATATCTAACTCGAGGGGTTATCAACTCCTGAAATCCGGTGTACACTTGCCATGAAATCCCATTGAAATCCCCTTGAAATCCCCTTGAAATCCGTATGAAATCTCTTAAAATCCCCTGAAATTTCTAGAAATCTCTGAAATCACCTAAAACCAGGTGTACACCAAATTTGCGAGTAGTAAACCCCTCGATCTAACTATTTCTTTGGGGCTCAAACGATCCCAAGCGTTCATCCTTTGCCTTTATAGCTTCAGTATCAAGTTTTCGATGTTGATAAAATAAAACTGGTGGAGGTGCCGGTTTCCTCGACGTACGATCTTCATCGATTGAGTGATGAGATCGCGAGCTTGAACGAAAAGTGAAAATCCATTTTTCTGTTCGTCTGAGACCTGTTGAATCATATGTGCAATGTCCTGAGGTTGACTAATTTTCCAGGTAGAAAAAAACTTTACTTTTAGTTCAAGCTGTACTTACTTCATCACTCTTCGTAACAAACTAATAGCTATGTCCTATCGTCCTACATGTTGATATTTTATCAGATTATTACTTAGTTATAGGTAAGGGATAGTTCATTTCAAAGCGTTAACCATCACTCAGGAGCCCAAGTTCCGATTCCCGCCTGTCACCCATTCTGGTTGAGGTTTTTCTTAATTCCCTCAGTCATTTAAGTGCACAGTGAAATAGTTCTCTACTATCAGACCACTACCAATTACTTTCTGTTTTTGCATGATAAGTACTATAGACTTATACAGGAGTTGGGCATCGCTTGCACGATGCGTGAAAGAGAACAATTTCAATTTTTGGAATTGTGAAAATAAAAAAATAAAAATCTCAATATGAATACATTATATATAAATTGTGATCCAACTTACCAACTCGTTGACACAATTGATGTTATAATTACACTGTTACTCATCACCAGTATCAGCATTAAAAGCCAAAAAGCCAAGATATTCGACAGACACCCAGCCAGATGATGCACAACCAACAACGTAGAAATGTGATTTGACTCGGCGGAAGTAAACATTTTTTTTATCAATCCTTATCGATAAAAAAACTGACGTGTTTTTTTTTGGTTTTCCATCATAATGAAAGAGTAGATCGACATTGTTTTTCAATCAATGATTTGTTAATTATTATGGCATCATATTCTGGTTCACGCCAAGGTCTGTGTGTTAGAAGTTGTAATACCGACCTTGCCAGATAATGAGGAGCCTCACCTCCACTACTGACTGCCAAGGTGGTCTGACCCTCATAAATCCCATACAGATAAGAATGGCTTTGCTAAAATAAAAACAGAGTTGCTTTCGGCGATTAGGAAACGACAAAAAATGTTTACAAGAGAATGCTGTTATTAAAATCGAACTTATCTATAGGTCTGGTCTGAATCTATCAGGTTAATAAGAACGATATTGACTGGGGTCGTGGTTGGTTATAATAGTTTACAATAATAGAACTGATACAAATTATATGTTATAATTCTGATTTAATCATTAAGTGTTTTATAAAAATTACTTTCTCTTCCATTAATATAATTATTTACTGTTTATAACCTTAATGTTTTAATATGAAAGTAGTCATAAACTAAAAATAAATTCAACACGAAAATATTTTTGGATTTAAATTAATATACTTACTATAGGCCTACTTATGTAAGAGTGCTTTAAAATATTCCACTTGAGACCTATGTTTCTTTAATGTGGAAACGATAAAATGTCACAAATTAATTGCCGATTCTTTAGATATATTTGATTACCGTATAAGTAAACTGGTAAATCACTCGACAAGTGTGTATAAATGTGTATAAATTACAGCCCAATTATTGATACTAATTAAGAAACAAGCTTATAAAACTATACGTAATAAAATATATCTATAATCTTAATTTCTCTTGATAGAGCCAAATGAAAACGAAAATGAGATTTAATTGAATTGAATGGCTGAAAGAAATGAAAGTGGATTTAGTATTATAGTAGAGCAAACACATGGTACAGGTTTAGAAACTGAAACTTGATGTAGAGAAAACACCTTATTCATTGGATTTAATTCAAATACTTATATATACACTTGACTGTGTATAGTCTTGAATTATGCATGACAATGGCATGAAAATCTCATCAACACATAATATGTATATACTTGCTTTTTGTATAGTATGCTTTCATTTTCTATTTTTATCTACATTGTTCTCGAGGAATTTATCATTAATTACGAATAAGGTTACTGGCTTTTATCAACAGTATGAGTTTAATTATAAAATGCCGAAAAGTTTCATTCTTCGTGAAATGAAAATGTTAACGTTGTATCGCTTTGATGAGCTCAGATGAGCTCAAAACGATTGCATACAAAAATCTGGCTCTGAAAGAAACTTTTTATTCAAATGAATAAAGATTCTGTCGGCAATCACAGCTGACAAATGGACACAGAATGATAAAATACAAATAATTATTAATTACAATTACAATAGAAAAAAAGACGATAGAACGATGTTTCAACAAGTTGATAGTAAAATACACGTGTTATAATATCTTATGTGGTTATTTCGAAGTCCCATAAAAAAAATCATGAATGGTATTGACCCGATATTAGCCAATACATTACCCATTTTGCTACTAAGGTGTGGGCTACATTTTTAGATTTGTTGATACCTTCGTTTCGCCTATGAAACCAACGCAGATATCGTACAAACGAACACATTTTGACTGTGTCTTCGCGTACACTCAAATTGTTCAACTTCTTAATTTTAATTTCTTGTATTGTTCCAGGTTTTCACGCGCCACATGACCGGGGTCAGAGGTTACTGCGTGGCCTTTGTCGTGGCATTCGATAAACACTGGAATCTCGCGCTAGAAGATGTCACTGAAGTATGGACAAGAAAGAAAATAAGGAAGATGAAGGTACCAGCACTTGGTACGTTAAAACTCCACTGAACTTTGCATGTGGTCACTTTTACACGTTTTATTTTGCCGTTCAAAACTATTCAAATTCAGAACTGTTAGTAAGATTGATTCAAAAAATATTTTCTGAATGAATAAAATCAATAAATAGATAAATATCGTTACAGCCGTTACGAACAAAAACGATCTATTATTGTACTATCTAGAATTGTTACTGATTACTACGCTCATTTATCTGCCATACTTGTAAAGAATAATCTATGTCGAAGCGCGCAAAAGCTTGAAATAAAAGTAAGGAAACAAATAAGTAAATATATAAAAGTGAAATGATCTTGTGGCCTGATCTCGTAGGGTGTGTAATAAGTACAAAATGAATGTAAAATCCAAATGGTTCAGTCTCAGAATGAAACAAAAAGTTTGGAGTTACCTTCAGAATTGATTGTAAATTGCATTTTTCTCATCGGCGATAGCCTTTAGGAAGTATGTTATTTCCAATACGTGTGCTAAATAAATCGATGACATTGACTTGAAGTATATTATTGATTTTTATTATTTTCACTAAAAGGTCATAAACATAATTAATAAAGAAAAGTGTGTTCGTGGTTTGTGTACAAGAATTATTAACAAATTGAGTTTCAAATTTTATGGAATATTCCATAAGAGGTCATACATAACCATAATTAATTTTAAAAAAAATACATGGATTGTATACATAGTTATTACACGTTTTGTGTAAAAGAGTTATTTACAAATTATGTTTTAAACATTATGAAAATGGTACATTTTTCATTTTTTTAAAATACCGAAGTAACATACCTATACATGTTTACGCTTTACGCATCACGGTCGAATGTCTAATTAATGGGATCAATTTTCTTGTCAAGATTCTTTCTACTTCTAGTGAACAATGAAACAAATTGACAGCGGGGGAGCCTCAAAGTATAAAACAAAGGGCCGATTACAATGAAAAAAAACAAGAAAAAAATCATTCCTCTTGAATTAGGAGAAGGTTTTTGAACCTGTGTAGTTTTTTTTTGTCTTCAATCATGTGTTTTCCTCACGAATCTACAGAAAATGAGAAATTACTTTCTCTGTTGTAAAACTGCACGGTGAGAACTATGTTTGTTCTCTCACTCTATCTCTATAGCTCTGTCTCGCTCGTTGGAGACTTGAGCTTCCTGGGTGAGTGGCCGACCTCAGTCGCTACCATACTGCATGTAGCCACAACGTGAACGTCATGATCGATGGTGCTAGCTGTACGAACAACGAGATTTGTTCGACTGATCGATCGAATTTTAGAATATTAAACTATGTGATTTGGTTATTATTTTTTGAGATATAAGTGATGCAAGTTGTAAGTACTTGAATTGTACGTTTTTTTAGGAGAGTAACTAATTGAAATACATTGAGATATTTATTAAAAACTTCAGTATGTATGAACTAAAGAATAGAATTTATTGAAGAATGTATTTATCTCTCTTTTCGAAAAAAGAAATATGTACTTTTTAGAGATGAAAATAGTACAAAAATCGAAATGATATAAAAATTTCATGTTCACCTTGAAATACTTGGATATAATGTAGCAAATTATGGATAAAATTCAAATTGACACACATTTTTAAAAATAAATATTTTTGTGGTTATATAAAATATTTCCCCTACACTAACCAATGTTTTATTAAGAGTCTATGGGAGTCGATATAACGGAATATCAGTTTTTGGGCTATAACTTTTTAACGGTATGAGATATCGAAATTCTAAAAACGAGGTAACAAATATATTTTTAATACCTTCAAGATGGTGTAAGTAATAACTAGTTATCTTAAATCGCCCGATTGTCAGGCGTAAACGCTTAAAAATACACGTTTTTTAAGCGTATACACCTTACAATTATGCGATGCGAGATAATTAGTACTATTATTACTTACACCGCATGAAAGGTATTTAAAATATCTGTATCTCCTCGATTTCATAATTTCGATATCTCACACCGTTCAAAAGTTATCATCAAAAACATGATATTCAAAAACCTATAGGCCTATGTCATATCAAAAACCTGAATCCCATGGACTCTTAACGTTATTTATCAAGGAAATCATAAAACTATATCAATTTAAATATTTTGATGAAAACCTTGTCAATTCGCCTCCAGTTATTCAATTTTGGCCTCTACGCTGTCACGCGGCATATGCGGGGTTTTCACGTAAAAACAGAATAGCATACTTTTTAGTCAACAAGATAACCATTACCTCTACAAGGAAGGTCTTCGTAATTAGTTTACATGACAATGATATAACTTATTAAAAAAATCTCTTCAACTACCTACGTAGTTCGTCACTTTTGTAACCTTGTTGTCCAGTGCTACTTTGTAACAGGACGAACGCCCGTTTTCTCCTATGATGTCATATTGACGATTGATAGTTTCAAGCTGGGATACTAATGACTAATCCACGGCCCTGAGTTCGAGACCTGTCAATGTCACACACGTCAAGGACAGCGATCGGTCACGTGATGGGGGCTATGGGGGTAGGAGACGTGCGTTTGTTAGTCCATTTGGACGTAGCGACAACTTTGTACTTGGATTGATTGATTATAGTGTTTGCTTGATGACCCCACCATCAGCTAGGTTATATAGGGGTACGGATGAAGCAAGGATATATGAATGATATTGACAAAAACCGGCGGCCGACTTAAGTGAACGTTAGCTGACGGCCAAAAGGGCGGCCTTTGTACTTGGTTGTTGATTATTGTTGATTATTTTAGTTTTATTGTGGCTTACACAATGTAAGAAAAATTACTATACGTGTTTTCAAAACATCTCTTACATATTTTGTTCCATTTTTACTTGTGAAATTTTCTATGAAATCAAATTATATAATCACTGTAGAAGACTTTGAAACACGTCGAAACTTCTTTCAAGTAACAAACGGGAGAAGTATGGATAACGAAGACACAGTGATTGTTTTATAAAACTTGGGTGACTATTATCTGCTTCTTGCAATAATGAGTGGCATATCTATCTCGAGAGAGAAGTCTGTATGCTCATCTACATCTAATTCCATCAATTCCACATTATCGTCTCGCGTTATACCATGATATCGATAGAATGCATGGTTCTGGCAATTTGACCTACAAATTATGACGTGTTTTGACTGAGATATGCACAGATTGTAGATACATTATAAAAGTTACAATCAGATGAAGTGTACCTAGCTGTACTTGTACCCTACCTCAACATGACCTTTTCAGTCACATCGTATCTTCCTAGACAAGTGATATGGGTTTATCTATCGTACGGTAAAACTTTGACTAAACTTCGACTATGACCAACCTTAGGTCTAGGGACCTATTAAGCAAATGACAAACTATTTTATATTCTGAATTTAAATGTATTGTAGTTGAACATGATAAATTATGTGAGAAAACTTCACTCACTGTTCACTAGTTTGGTTTTCCAAACCGGAAAAAGTTGAATTCGTAATTTCACGTTGATTTTTCAAAATTACAAAGCATACATTTTTTGTCTTATACTTTATCTTATCTACATGTTTAAAAATCGTTTCGCTTCAATTATAATGTTGAAATGTGGCCCTGCTAAACTGTAGAACATTGCTATAGAAAATGAAGTCAAGTCGGGTTCGATTCCTGCATAAGGTATGGCATCATCACCCGCTCATTCGTATCCCCAAATAACCTAGCTGTTGGTTGAGTCGTTACACAAACATCACAATCATCATAAATCTGTTGGATTCGTGCTCGAGTGTTAACTGCAGTTTTTTGCATATTGTATTTCGATGCACATCTCAAGGTCGGTGGGAGGGAGGGGAGGGGAGGTTTGACATTGACATCACATCACACATGTATCTACTGTGGTGTGTGCCTGCCGTCTAGAGCTATGTGCCGGGTGCATACGCGCTGACTACCGGCCTGCTAACCATGACCTACTGCCGGCTAACCCGCTGTGACCCCGCCACCGTACTCGCACAACTCTTAAAACAAATATTATTTATTCCTGATGCCGATGATTGTTTACTTAACTACTTTATTAACAGCTAGGATTTTTAGGGTTAGGGTACGAATGATAGACGAATGGTGACTATGACGATGATGATGATGTAATGACTTCGTAGTTTATTTCCAACACATCCTTTTATTCATTTACTACACTACGATAGTGATTTTCACCTGCTGAATAAATCATTCAACAGTCCCATTATTTTGGGGGTACGAATGGGCGTATTAATTATGATTGAATAAATGAAGGAACTCGAACACACGGCCTACTTGACTTCAGTTTCTGAAGCCGTAGCTTATTTGGCTGAGTCAAAGGGGTGGCTACTGGAATAGTTGATAATTTTTCAATTTGTTCTATCTATATTTTGCTTTTACTCACTTATTTTATTGTAGTCACTATCATGGTCACTGTTATAACAATTACAATAATTTAAAACTAATGGTTTGCCTTTTTTTACATAATCAACGATTAGTGACTGATATTATTCATAATAATGGCACACTTTGGCGGAGTCGTTGGCAATTTAAAACCACTGATAATATTCGATTTTTAGCCCACTAGGTAATTGCTTAGGGCGTTTTGTTCTCAGAGGGGAGATATTCTACAAGTATTTAGAAAACAAAACTACATAAAAACTACATAAAAACTACATAAAAATCCTCACTTCATAGTTTCACGATCACCTGATCATTCATACCCCCCTGTTCAACGTAGCTCTTGGTGTGGTCTTTAAAGGGAATTAACCACTGACTAGATTTTAATGAATAATGACGATATTTACTTCCCAATTCCAGAGAAAACCAGAAATCACCTTCTCAATTCCAGTAATTGAAATTATTTTTGGTCTTCCAAAAGCAATGAGTCATGACGTAGGCATTACCGATTCTGTTTAGAAACATAAACAGAATCGAGTTAAGTCTACGTCACAACTCATAAAAAGGGCCGGGTCCTATAGTGGACAAGTAAATTAATTGTAATTTCTGTAATAGAAATGATGATTCCTGGTGTTTTCTAAAATCAGGGAAATAAATGTTGTTAGTATTCATTAGAATCTAGTTTCAGTGTTGTGACGTCCTTTAAGCAAATAACGAATATCATCTATTTGTTGTTGGCAGGTCCACAAGAGAAGATTCCGCGTCTGACATGGGATGGCCGACCAAGGCCTCAACCTCCTCGTGTTGTGGTCAGAAAATCAACGAAGAAGAGCGAAGTTTGTGAACGCCATATCCCTCAGTTGATGATCCGTGGTGAACAAATCGCGATCATTGCAGTACTGGGATATTAATTGATGCGATCAATTAACTAACTGATGAATATGTGATGCTACATGGTATAGATATTGACCGTCACTATCGAGTTGGTTTTAGTTTGTATTTACAATTTTTTTACGCAATTGCTAGGAGATGAATTCCATATTATGTAATATTTATTTTGTGTGTATAGTCATATTGTTAATGATAAAGGTAACCATTTATTTTTTGAAAAATATCGTGTAATTTGTACTGTATTTATTTTGGAATCCCTTCCACATTCCTACTTTCTATATTTCTCCGTAATATAATATAGGCCTATACTAATTTACATAGAGAGAGAGAGAGAGAGAGAGAGAGAGAGAGAGAGAGAGAGAGAGAGAGAAATTATCATTCGTTATTCAACTTTTGAAGTCAAATGATAATAATGAAAAAAAACGTGTATGTAATTATAAAATCGTAATAAGCCAAATATTGCAATTGAATATAGTGTGAAACGAAGTTTGAACGTCGCATCATGGACTTCTATAGTCACATTTTAGTCATGTATGTAAAACTGGTACTTTTCTGTTACTGTCAGTTCTATACGACTGCATGAATAAAATTCACTATTGTCTACAAATCCTATAAGCGATTGTACATTAATCGTGGTATGACAATGACAATTAATAAGTCATCAAGTTTGATTGTAAAAAGTATCGACGCTTTAATATTCATTCATAAGTGTATAATAGAGGAGAAATAGGGATACCAAACGACTGCCGTCTCTTGCACTGTAGTGCACAAAACTGCACTTGCACAAAACGGAAGTGTTTTTGTTGTTCGCGTTTCACATGTCAAAAAAAAAGAACTAATTTTTATTCAACTAGTAATGTCGTTACCCAACAGACACATCAATTAGAGCTGCATAACGAAGGCACAGTCACTTGAGTAGTCAATATAGTAAAATCAATACGTGTATACAATAAGAATGTATATAGCTTTCGAGTAAATTTTAAATAAATATCTCGCTTATCTTACAACGCTTTTGATGCGTTTTCGTAGATTTTATTACAGAGGGATGTGTGTTCCGTCAATTGTAACGTCAAGTTAGTTTCTATGATTAGTTGCGAATGTGCGAATGATAATAAATTAGTATTATAATTTCAATCTCTAAAGTTGAAGATTATGTTGATAAATTCAATATTTACTATATGAGCGTAATCTAGTTTCATCTTTATTTTACTTCTACTTTCAACTGATTTTTTTAATATGTCTCAATTTATTTTATTTGAATAACTATAATATATTTCTATTTTTAATCTTGAGACAATTTTTTGGTTTTATCGTATGTTTTTATTTGTTCACCGATAGTGATATCTATCTCTCTTAGAGGGGAGACGATAAGTTTTCGTAGTATATCATACTCTTTATACATTTCCCAACATCTTAACTTTTTATTGGTAACATTTAGAACGGTGAATCATAAAATGTAATGTAAGCCCACTGTAATGAATAAAAGAGAATAATTGCGTTGGCATACTCGGCATGCCATAGATGCTACCTATTGAACCAAACCTGGTGGAAGTGCCGGGAAAAAATACGTACCATAACATTGTTTTGTATCACCAATATATATCGCCTATTTCGATCATATATTCTCAGATTGGAAAATATAAAAATGATCAAAGAAAACATGAAAGTATAAAGATATTTTTCAGATTTTTCCCCCGTTAAATACTGAATGTGGTCGTTACTCGTTTCTTATAGACCTGCTTTTACGTAAAGTGTATAACTAAAAACAAAATCTATCTGATACAATCTAGAAAACGGTAATTCTAGTCTAAAAAGAAACATCCAATTAAAACCCTTAGTATCAATTAAGCCAGTTTGAAGTTTGAATAACGTGTAAGAAGTTCAGAAGGAAAGAAGGAAACGATCAATATAAAGATTGACGAGTCCTTTCCTGAACTGAAACGGGTTATTACTCATACCTTAATTTATTAGTTCATTATTTAAAGTTTTTTTAATTGATTACTCTTTTTGGGGTTATTCATTTTGTGGATCACCTCTCTATGGTGCCCCGTCTGAGCGATCCTACCTGAACGATATTAAGTCAAGTTTGAAAACGGGAATCAATGCTCAAGTGCATCTAGATCTCTGGCACCGTGACTGAATGCATCACAAGTCAATCCTTGATCTTGTATCATTCATCTTCATCTCTCATTGAAGAGAGAGTTTTCACTGACTTCCATCTCTCAACACGACGATCCGTGATGGACCATTGTTGGTGAAAGTCAAACTCTTTGGAACGTTCACTTGTTTCTGAACTGTTTCATATAGAGCAATGATTTCACTCGGCACATCTTACTCGCGGTGACTAAATTACTGAAACATTACACTTTCAGAACCACCCGCTGTGACTGTCATCTTTTTATCATCGATGAATTCGTAACTTAATTTTTTGTCTTCACGATGTCATTTTTATAATCCATTTCGAATTGTGATGTGAATAGCAGTAGGAAAGTTGAAAACATCGTCAAATCATATAGAAACAAAAAAACAATATAAATCAGTTTGAATTATTATTGTTCAAAGATAATCAATGGTAAGGTAGGCCTACTTGTAATCAAATCGAATCGTATTTGTATTTGTACATCTTTGTTTTGTAATTAGAAATTAATTTCCACTACATAAACGGTGGGAATAATATTCATTGCTAGCTTCATATTTATCACTACACTTCGAACTGGACGAATTATTTAATATTACATTCAACACGTAATAATAAAAAAAAAGTACACTCAATTTAGTCTTTTGAAATTTGCAAGATAAGTATCAACTTTTACTTTTACTTTATGCATTTAGTTATCACAAGAATAGAACCAGTGTTTAGAATATAAACGATGAGTAAAACTTATTTCTACCGCCTCTGATTATAACAGCAAATTTGAATAGAATCATGATTTGTGGTTATAGGCGTAGCTTAAAATATGTACTTGAAATATGCATTATCGCTTTTCGTGGTTAAATTGCAAGCCCTGATTACAGATATCCATAAATTAAATTTGCATACAAGTATGATAAAATTATATAACCAATCATGGTTAACTAACAATACCCTGTTGACAAGCGAATGATAAGACGGATAATTTTTGTCAAATAGTCGGCCTTAGTCATATCGAGTTTATTATAGGCCCTATAAATATTATTTTATTCTATGAACATTTTCTCAATGGGTTTGAACTTTGAAATCTTTACATATTTCGAGACTAAAATTGGTCTACTTAACTCGTAAGGCTGCAATGTAATTAGTTGAGCAGTCAATACATATTTGCACAACAGCGTTTTCGTAGTTTGTACGTATAGACTACCAGTATATATACCCATAGATCTAATGAATACAATCACTTCTATTTCTATACAAGGGCTATACACACCTCTAGATCTAAATATAGTTCGAATAAATTTCCAATACAATGAAAAAAACATCCAATCAACTATTTCCAATACTCTCGTCACGTATTTTCCATCTTTTTACGCACCCCTCATCACGTGACACGCCAGCGTAATTTTCCTCACGGGTATATAATTAAACAATTATTATTCACGCAGCCCGCGTTACGAGGCTACGCTTCTAATTACAATTACCACAGTTATGGTACGTATATCATGGTCAAGCAATCAGGCTGCAGCACGATACACTTCGTCACAAAGTCGGTGTCACGCAAATATCTGCATCACACGATAATACGGGTGGCATTTAGACAGACCTTGAGTAGTCGATTGATCGATTCTCGTTATAATAGGTTGATTGCACTTTTTATAGTATATAGTAAAACGCCGTGAGCCACGGAAATAATTGTCTTTAATCTATAATTATTATTAAAATATTTATTATATAAATAGCTCACAATGAAAGTGTAGTTATCCGTGAATATGTAGTTGGTGACGATAATTTGTTTTGTTCAAGATCGCACTAGCAGTTGGGTTATTTGGGGGTTTGAATGAGAGCTGTTTACAAGAGACATAATGCCTTTTGCGAGAATCGGATCCACATACGGCAGTGTCTGACTGAAAAAGTACGTTTTTTTGGCATAAATCATGACGGTTTGACGCACTGAATTGCTCGAGTTTGATCACCTTCAGATCAGGAATGCGTAATTTGGGCCTAGATTAAATTGGTGTTCGTTTGAAATCGTCCTCGACTGTCAAATGTATGTTCATTTCAAGAACGCTTGTAATTGTCGCAAATTATAATTAAAACTTGAAAGTAAATTATACCTAAAAGTAAGTACCCTACACTACACGCGAATTGTGTTCTATAAGTATAGCCATGAATTAAATAACAAAAGAGCACAAATGAGAAATTAATATAATGCCGTTTATGAATTATGTCAGCCCTAGTATAGATAATGTTAGAATTAATTAATGAAGTGAAGAAATGAAGTATTTGGAATTCTTTCATTCGAGAATATTAAAAATCAAAAAAGACAAATATTATGCCACATTTTTGCAGTACAGAGAATAAATTGTTCCTCATTCACACGTATGTGTAGTAGGCCTACAAACATTCGTAATTAGGTCATACCGTCTATGGTCATACATAAATTTGTTCATACTATCCTATGACTAGCTGATAGTTAATAACGCCATTATTTTCCATTAATTTCCATTGAAAACATCCATTCAGACCAAGAAAAACACTATTATACAATAGCATGCATTTTAAATTTCAACACAAACTTCGATACCGGTACTTTTGCAGATTTTCAGTATTTTTTCTAAAACGTTTCGGCTCCTCCACTAATAACTCAATAGATTTCTCCAGCAATTCATTGCTGAGCCATTCAAGAGTAAAATCTTAGTTAAATATGTGTATTTTGCTGATGATTGTTCTCATCTCTTGACACAAAGTGATCGTTCCCCATAGAGGCTGAGGTAAATCGTTTGTACGAGGTACCACATCACCTGATCATACCACCTCAATAAAAAAGAAGAGACACTTTTTTTAAATTAAAGGTAATCAAAGGTACAGAAATAACATGTGACCAAGAGTGATAACAAGTTAATCCGCTAACTATTGCCTAATCTGCTAACCATTGCCTAATTCACTAACTATCAATTCGTAAAACTGGGCCCAAAACCCAGTTTATTTTATTATTATTTTATAATAAAATAAAAATATAAAAGTAGAACAAACGTTCATCAAATGGACCACTTACCCTTTCAATGTCAGTATAACGTATCGCGTCGACCCTGCGAACAATGACAACACTTATTAGACATACTAATTATTCAATATTAAATTTAATTGTAGGAAACAGAGGATGATGGTAATGAAGCTATAATGTATGAAATAAGAGTAGGTCAATTAGTTCGTATAGCTAATGTCCATTCTCTAAGGTCGCGGTTAGTAAGAGCATTCCCTATAGCATGCCCGTACTTATCGGTTCTGCAATCGAAGTCATACAAACTTACAATGTTCTGTGGAATGTTCGATCGTGAATTACTCAGATAATAAAACAAGTATCGACTAGAAATAGAAATAAATTATCGATTAATATTCATAGTCAAAAAAAGCTATACGACTTCATTTTATATGAGTATATGTGTACTAATTTGTTTGAGAATATGTGTGCCTAATTCAGATTAAGTTTTATGTTCTGGTGACCAACTCGGGAAAGACGATTTCTATGGAAATATTCTCAATAGATAAGTTAATTACACAACATGATTTCCATGTGATTTTCATTGGAAATTACTAGGCCTATATTGTATTTTTTCTCGTTTGTAGAACGCTTATTATGCAGCCATTGAACAGTTGGCAAGAATAAAGTGTAGTTATTAATCGTATGGACACACGACGAATATTATTTCTAGAATCAGCATGAGACAATAGCCATGTTTGAACATTTCAAGTGTGTTATTGTTCAATTATGCATTAACTTTTCACCGTCTTGACGAATTAAATATGTTAATCAATTATAATGTTTGGAAGAATTATTATCTTTATTGCCTCGTGCTTTGTATTGCCTTCAAGTAAGGGGGGGGGGGGGGATGAATATTCAAATATATCAATAACATAACCGAAGATTGAGTTGATTTTTTCATTCCATTACATTTGATATTTTCATATACCTACATATTTCTTTCACCAAATTAACCAAATTAGGCATTTCAATTCATTTGTTCGCTTTAATTTACTGAAATATCAGCCATATATGCTTACTCGTTTTGACTGATTTTCTATTC
This sequence comes from Brachyptera putata, assembly GCA_907164805.1. NCBI lineage: Eukaryota > Metazoa > Arthropoda > Insecta > Plecoptera > Taeniopterygidae > Brachyptera > Brachyptera putata. The sequence goes on from OU015466.1 coordinate 20,582,768, forward strand.
CAATTTTTATATTATATATATGAATATTCTTGTCATGCAATAATTTCACTAATTATCTATGATAAATTCAACTTTTAAGTAAAAAGTATGAAAAATTGGAGGTATGAGCAGCCCTTCAATAAAAATAGTGGAAAACAACTTGGAACACAAATGAATCATGGATCCTACAGTCATGAAGATGAATATCAAGTTTAGAGATTTTTTGAGATAAGAGAAAGGAAATTGAAAAACGAAATAGTCGTGGACAGTTGAGTAATTAACTAGTAAATCTCAAATTCGTTAAGATTTGCTAATCGCATTCCAATGCACTACAATTTACAGCTTCACATTATATGTCGTTATTATTGAATGAGATGCCACTGACCGATAGCATGCTGCTAATTCTATAATAAATAATTAATTATTTAGATTATAATCTATGAATGTGGCCGTAATAACATAACGTGTATACGCCACAATACGTGGCAATGGTCTGTTCACAAGTTGTATTATGGTAGCTAATTGATCGCTTAGCGTGTTAACAACTCAAATAATTTCTTCCTTTCCTATTACCACAATATTATATTTATCGTGATTGAATCTCTGGCCACCGCGAAATACTTAGCAATAAATACCAAAGAGTTTAACCGAGAAGAAATGAAATATTATCGATAATCTGATCTCAAAGTGCAGTTACAACTTTTGTTCAACTTTGGTCTTTGGAATGTGGTTATGGTTGCCAGAAACTTGATAAAATATTTTAGTTTTTTTTCATGTTATTAGTAGTTTGGCTTTGGGTCTTATGATGTTGTAGAAATATATGTGACTGATTCACATCTTTCACGCGGTTAGGTTGTACATCAACTTTATAGATTCATAAGTTTATAGAACTCAAGGATTCAAATCATATTAATCTAACACGAAAACTATGACATACCTACATTATATTTTCGAATATAATTGAAAATATATATAATTGAAGGGTCTTATTGAAACGTAAATTTATACATTTATAAAAATAGATATGCTTCAAATTTTCAAATCAACTTTTTCGTTCTTGTCTCTATACTTACACCTACACCTACTTCGTAGTTTACCTACACCTACCTTTAACTACTTCATATTTATGGGTGATATACTTTCACGAATTTCTACCCAAATATTTTCAATCATAATATTTTCATTTTCATTATTAAAACACTGTGTACCAGATGTGTTTGTGCGATATAATTGCTGCATCATAGAATGAAGTACACTTCACATGCAAGCTTTTCACTGCAGTCAATGTTTTGTCACATTTTTTGTGAACATTTATGACTTGCTTATTCGCATCCCCAAATAACCTAGCTATTATGAGGTCGTTGATCAAATAATTATCAATATCAATTAGGGAAATAACCACGCAAGATGAGATAGTTTCAAAATATGAAATCAAGTGAAATAGTTTGCAATAGTCTTGAAATTTTATAATTTTATATGGACGTATGGTCTATAACAAACTAATACAGAACTCTCTCGTTTTTGGTACCCGTCCCTACATTTGTATTGGTTCCAAATGACCATCGTCCACTAACTACTAACACTAACTCTCGGAAAATCACAAGTACACACGGAAAAAATAAGTCAAAATATCTGTCTAATCTAAAATCATAAATCCACAAAGAATCAACATCATTCCTAGATATTCTAATAAAAAAATCAACAATAGGTATCAATTGTGAAGACCTTATCGCTGCTCGTTTGCTAGTATCTGCAATATACATGCGATTCATCTTGTCCACATGGTCTGGACTCGGAGGCCGTTGCCCCCCGTACAACTTGGCCGGGGTACACCATGCAACGCACGAGCGCTCTGCAAATATTTCACTAATTCACCCACCACCACGCTTGCATCAACTTCATACAACGCGAGTGAAAAAACGTCAAGTTAAAAGTAAAAATTGCATCTTTGTAGATTTGAATTCAAATCGGTGCTTTTTAAATATGGTGTCAAAAATCAAACAAAGAAAATAGAGGTTGTTTTATTTTTTGTCAAGCTTAGTTTCTGGTTAATCTGGAGTTAATTGAGGTACAGTGACTTTGTGTAAAGTTTCGATGATGATGAAAAATTGATTTTAGCAAAACAATTTCGTATGCAATTTCGTATGCAATTGATAGAGGAGAATGGAATTTTTTGAGTATGTTTGAAACTTGATATAAAAAAACATTTGTTTTTTTCTGATAGAACGTTCATACAAAGTCGTTTTGGATATGCATTTCGAAATAATATTACCATATTAAGGTATTTGTACCATATCAAGGTAACCGAGCTGTTCGAAATGGTATTGTGGGATTTTTATTGGCTACAAGATTTGGAAAAATTTCGGTACTTTATTAGAGTTAAATTCAATATTCAGATTTGTGTAACCCAAGTGTGTTGAAAATATCGAATTTTTTTACTTCTTCATCTGTACATTAGTGATGAAAAAAACTATTATTTGTATAGATTATTCTTTAGTAAAGCTTTACCACCGCGTGTAATGCCACCATTTGTTAATTAATGATAACCAAAATTGCTAACATAATTCAAATAAATTGTATTCGGTTCCGAGGAAAAAGGTAGTGTAGCCACTATCTTGAATCATTATTCTTAACGAGATGAAAATAAATGCAGGATTAAAAAAGTTATACATTTATTATATATCTATTTGATTCACTGAACAAATGTATAAAGATTCACAAAAAAAATGTCATTTTCATTCGGTTGGACTTACATCCCAAATTGACCTCTGATACTTCACGAACCTCGCCAACTTTCACCTGCACAACATTTCACGGCGAATAATAATAATATATTCATCAAAAATGTAATAATATAGATAATGTAATAATTAAAAATACTTTAAATGATATAAATAGTATAAACAAATGACAAAATCGTACATTATCGAGCCATGATATATAATTATGTAAACTATACAGCTTGTGAGTAACTTCGGTCTATCTCCAGGCTCCGATTGACTGAATTTCAGCATTAGTTTTACAATTGATCTAAAACATAAATTATCAAAATAGAATATAACATAGTACACGCTAACACTGTATTCATGATAAGACCGATTATCTTGAGCTTAAGCTAAAATTTCATTCTTATATTCATTATATTTTCTTGATTTTTTTTTTAATCAATTAGATAATTTCAATATTTATTCAAATTTTCGTATTGGAACTATATTTTACATTCAACATTCACACCTAGAAAAAATAGGTTGAATTTGTACTATTGATGGAAGGTGACTAATGAGAACGTGGTAGTTATAATGAGTTCATATGATCACTATGTGCTTCTATTTTCCTTCTGAAATCATAAAATGAGTTGAAATATTAAAAATGAATTTCCATGTTTACAATACATTCAGTGAGAGATTTCTCATCTCTTCAGTGCCTTAACCGGAATTTCCAAGAATTTGCAATGAAACCTTTAAAAAAAGAGGAGTGGCGTAACGACGTTAGTATCACAACACGGATAATAAAGTACAAGTTATTCTGTTTTGTCTGGTGAAGACCTTGGTTCGTATCTCGACCCTGGAGATCAATGCAAGCTGGTGTCTAATTACAAGAGTATTACCGCTTCTAACACAACGGACATAGGACAAGAAGCTGTGACAACGCGACATCCACTCAAAAGGCTTTCGAATGACGAAATATACCAAGCTATAGGCTCAGAAAACACATTTATGTTACTACTTGCTAATGAATCGACATTTTGACTCATTTGTTTAACCTTGAAAACGTGAGTATGCCGGACAAACTAAATGATACACAATGTCGTATTGAGAAATCAAGTAAGTTGGTTGATATACTAACGTTGTTTAGTTAATTTATTTAACCTTTAGTTAAGTTGTTATTAGATTTGTATATTTGACCTACCTATATGAATGTTTTCATTTACTGTTAATGCTTACATATGAGATCTTCAACTTTCATTTCGGGTCATTATGCCCTATGTATCTAGAATTTTAGATATAAAATTATATATTACATTCAGGTAAGCCCCCTCATGTATGTGTATAAATTTGGACAAGCATTTGCGCTAGATCATTTATATCATTGTAGAAGGCCCTGGTTTACGCCCAAAATTGAATAATTCAGTATGGTAGGAAATGGAAGAAATTTCGACCATTCCGAAAAAACACGGCACCTCCACCATAATGACACAATAACATACAGAAGTCAGAAATGACTGCATAAAATATCCACTAGATTCGGTATACATTGATAAAAACTCTTACGACTTCGATATTACACACTATGAATTTCATCAAATACTATACAACGAGGTTTTTATCCCATTCTAGGTAAATTCGTTGTTTAATTGATATTACAGTACTCATGATTTTCTTGCAATAACTTTAATGTTTTCAACATTCTACCTTGACTAAGTGTTCAGGTTTTATACTGCCCGTGCAAAAGATACTTTTGAATGGTGAATTGAAACAATAACGTATTTTTTTAAAGGTCTTGATGTATTAGCGAAACCGACATTGACTGCGTTAGGAGACAGACCGTATAAAAGAAAAAGTGTTGATAAAGACTTTTACGACTTTTAGAGGTTTTCTTCCGCAACTGCAACTGATTTGACATAGAATTCGAAATAAGTCGACAAAAAATAATAAGCTGGTATAGGCTTAATACGTAATACTACAAAATCTTAGTATTCCAACAGACGAACACATATATAAATATATATTTTACCCACATAAATATATATATATATATATATATATATATATATATATATATATGTACGTATGTGCCCGATAGTATATATGTATGTGTGTGTCAACGTAATTTTAAATTGTCCCTAACCCAATTGTGTGCACAGTTATAGATATAAAAAGCCTTTGTTTTTTTTGCTATTCCGATAATACATACGTAGAACGGTTCATTGTTTATAATATCTATTCATTATTCATAGTCTAGTTCTAACTAACAGTACACGTTTAGACAGTAACAATATATTCACGATTATCTTACTGCTTTCAATTAACCGAGTGTTGATGACTCAAGTAAAAGCATAGGCGATAAGTGTTTCATAATAGCCAAACAAAACTAACGCTAAAATTGTGTGTGGGCCTATATCAATGGAAAGTAATCAAGTAAACAAATCACCGTATCCAATTCTGAAATCAAGGTGAGGGTGAGGAGCATGTTAGGGTGCATTATATATATATATATATATATATATATATATATATATATATATATATATATATATATATATATATATATATGAAATAATGTAATAGAATAGAATTGAATATAGAGGGTATTTATACGGGCCTAATGGTAATCACAAGTGGAAATAGGTAATTGGGTAATTAGCCAAGTGCTTGTACTCGGATGTCCCGTGTGTGTACCGATAATGAATGATGCGTTTATCAGCAGAGCAAGAAGAACTCACAGGTAAACAAACTTTGAGCTGGTCCCTCCGCGCCACACACTTCTCCCTACATTGCCTAAATACAGTTAAAATCACGTGAGAGAAAACACGGTATTTTTATCTTCGACCAAGTTCAAGAACCGCTCGCTCGTATATAGAAAGATCTCACATTCATACGCGAAATATGCGAGAAAAAAATATTTGCGATATAATAATGCGGGAAAGTATTTATTATGAATACTATTTATAAGATCATTTTAGATATTTTCTATGGATTATAAATTTTGAGGATGATGTAATTCGAGACAAAAAAAAGTGAAATTCTCATAGTTTATATATAAGTATAACAGCTCATCACAATTCAATATAAGTGGACCTACATTAGGTTTACAAGAATATTGTTGTGATCCTTCGTCCTTATTTTTGAGGTTGATGTATATATGTCCAGTTTTGGATGTTTTAATCTGAATCTTAATACAATACATACGGTTCATATTTGCACAACTATACTACAAGACGAGGTTTTACGAAATTTTGATAACCTAATCAATTATTCAAAATATGTATTAGTCCGCATGCCAATATTATTTCAATTCGTAATCAATGGATTACCGCTTTTTTATATTTGTTTAAAATAAAACGTGAGTTCTAAAGGTGGAAATTCAAATCAGTATGTCCATGTGTAAGTTATATAACATATTTATAGACTAAATGAGTGTTTACTTAAATTTTGGTGGCAGGAAGTTCGTATAGAGAGAAGTGTTTTGAAATTTGTAGATCTTGAAAAGATTCGTGTAGGCCTATATAAAAAGTGAGTACTGTTCAACACGCGCAATATCTCAAGGAAAGGATGATTTGTAAAAACATTCACAATGTCGCATTTCGTATCCATGTTGAGATTCAACCATCTCAAAATAGAAGACCTTAACACTAAATGTTTTTAATGAAGACGACACTTACTCCGACCTTAAACCACTTCAATTATCACCTAAGTATTTGATTTGACGTACGGTAATAACGTATTAGCCCCCTAAATAAATACGTATAGGCCTACATTGTATATTGATATGCAAGTATGAATGTCGCTGGTTTAAATCATAGGCTATATTCGTCTTTATAAATGAACATTTGCGAGCAAATAAAATGTATTTATCCAGAATTTAAATTTAATTTTAAATTTAAATTTAAATAAAACGAACTCATATTTTCCCGCTCATTATTTCATATACTGTGCGTGGGGTACGTACGCACTCGTTTTTTTTTCTATCTACTAGTTCCAGTATATTGTCCGTACATTTTCTTCGTGATACATTTCAATATCGTTTGATCGACTATTTTATATGGCCGTAAGCGGACCATCAAATATACATAGGCCTATCTTCGGAGATTTTTTTTACCAACCTCATTTGTAATTGTTATACTTCAATGGGTTATTAAAAATTATGAAATTATGTTCCTTGAATCTCACCTTGATAGTTATTCATATAATCCTTGATGGAAGAAAATAATCCCAAAATTCCGACTGCTAATCCACTGTGGTTTTGATGACAATACTGGATGAAATTATTTTCCGATTCACCTCACTTATATAAATACATTGTTGTGTAACAATCAAGAACTCGATAAATCACCAATATTGTAAAAAAAAAAAGAGAATAAAATAACACCAATAATTACAAGTATATTGAAAAATCACAGACACACGAAACTGTTTAATAATATCATAGTGAATAAAACACTGAAATCACATACACCAGGTTAAGAATACAAAACTTTGTTTTAAATATAAATATATCAAGTATAAAAATGTAAAATTATACGAAAATGGTAATACTTTTCCGTTGCACAATAAACCAAAATTATCCACAACTGTTACCCGACGAAATTATAGCCGAAGAACTACAATAAAAAATTGTTTAATCACACTAACAAAAAATATCCATTGGTAATAAGTCACCATTAATCCACAATTTGGGGTATTGGGGGCACACAGAATCCAAAACACGAGGGGACCCCACAAACGTTCCGTAATCGCTACGTAAATGTCACGTCGTTAAAAAGCACGCGGTCTTTTCTCACTCTCCCGCGAACACGTTGCTTGTGAAGTGACGATACAGAAATGAAGTTGAAGTTTCACTTTTCCCAACACACCGAGGCATAAGGCCACAAGGCTCAACACACTGTTGTCTGTGGCAGCGTTACGCTAACGGGAGGGGGGATGGAGGAGGGGGGACAGATATCACTTCATAAGAAGGCCATTACACCTTCCCCTCTTTTGGCCTCAATATTATCAAGTGCAAATCTTGCTCTCTCGCTCTTACTTATATTACAATATTATCATTATAATAACAACTGAAAATCTAGTCTCTCTCTCTATCCCTCTCTCTCTCTCTCTCTCTTTCTAATAGTCTCTCACATACCCCACTCTTTTTTAATCTATTACTTGAATTTCACTCTCGTTACTAACTAGCAAAGCAGACGCGTTTTTACTTTTCACACTTTATAATGTCATGCTTTAGGCTTTTTACTTTTACATTTTATTAATTTATTAATTAAAAAGTTCAATTATCGCGTTAAGTAAGAAGTTATCTGACTTAATCGTTGTAATTATGATGACGGATACAGAGTGCACAACTATTTTCTTACCACAATTAAATATTAGTCGGAAACAATAATTACCGTACTTGACTTTCATACATAGAACATTTTTTTCCAAATTGAATGAAGTTGGTTTCATACCAAAAAAGTAGTAATTTTTAAGGTTAGCCTGAAACCTAAATAAAGTGGTAGTACTTCAAGATTACATTCCACATTGTAATTATAAATTTTGAATATAATTATTATCATAATGGAAAACATTTAACAAATAATTGTTCAAGTAATAATTACCACTTACTCCGATTATGCGGTCATTAGTAGGACCTATAAGGTCAGACTTATTTAGACTGTTAGAGGGTTAAAAAAAGATAATTATTAAACTTGGAAATGATACAATAAATATAAATATTTCATTACATTATAGTTTCAGAGGTTTGTACAAATAAAGAGCATCAATATGTGAAACGAAAAAGTGTTACCAATAACACGGTATTTGAAAAAAACAAGAACCAACCAGACGAGATCAATGAGGGAAAAAGTTATGAGTCAACTATTCCTTACTTCCTCAAAATGTATAACCTGAAGGAAATAGAAGTAATCGAACTTTTTGTGGGAGCGGGGGGACATTTTTTTTTTTTGTGACTTTTGTAAACGTTTTTCAGACGTAACTTTTTGAAATTTCGAATCGAAATGTCAGCACTTAAACACTCCGTTAGAATTTTGTATGTATGTATACGTATGTATGTATGTATGCTTTATTCAACATTTTGAGACATCTTTTGTGTAACTAACGTTTCACTATATCATTTTTTAATTTTTTAATCACTAAATCTCATTATTTTATTCAATCATATTCCAAATTTTACATCTTTTCTATTCAATCAGTTCTCTTTTTATGTGCTAATATGTAATACTTTCAATCAATTCATCTCTATTAATCTATGTGTTTTTCATATTGGTTGTTATCCTGTTTTCTAATGTAGTCACAGGAACCAATTAAGGTTTTTTCATCTCACTTCAAGAACCCTAAAATCATGTCCTTTACATCAGTTTTGATCTGGATGAAAGAAATCACATGACATAACGAAATCCTCCATTCGATCACTGTATCGATATCGTATCGAACTCAATCTAATCTCCAGATACGAATCTGGCCGTAGATAAACTGACAAGGTCCTTGCGCCTTGAGAAAAAAATGGCGCAAAGTCACCCAGTTATTCGCGACTAGGCGGGGAGCATCGTCCTACGGTTTTCACGTACATCCGTGGGGGCCATCGCCCGCCGTCGAGCAACAGAGTGCTCTCTCTCTCTCTCTCTCTCTCTCTCTCTCTCTCTCTCTCTCTCTCTCTCTCTCTCTCTCTCTCTCTCTCTCTCTCTCGCTCTCTATCTCTCACACACCCTCAGTACCTCATCGTTCTTTCTCACTTGCACCGCATCAGTCAAGATACCTCGTCGTTAGATGATAGCGGACACAGAGAGTGGAGCTTTTTTAGAGCAAGGACCGCACAAAAAGACGTGCACATCGAGAGTGGAGAGGACATTGATCGCAAACGGGCTTTACTTCATTCGTACCATTTTAAGGAGTTTATAACAATAATTCTATCTAGGGACTTACAGCACCATTTTAAAAATGTTTTAAAAATTTGATTTCAAATGTTTGTTCACTAAAATTGTGTAACAGTTCTAATTTATGCATATTTCTTGATATATTAATAGAAGAATTTATACTTGACGGTATATTGATGCCAGCTATCCCACAAAAATACTATCCGAAGTGTTTACGTAGGTTGGAGAGGCTGGAATGACATAACATAAAATGTTATCAAATTCACAGAGAAAAATGTAACAAAATTCACATGGAAGTGTTTAAATATGTTTCAGTTTCTTACATAAATTTATGGTGAGATGAAAAGAATACATTTTTTAAAATCGGAAACTTGTTTGGAGTGATGATTTTTTTCCTATATCCTTATATTTTCTTACATTTCCACAAAAATGTTGAGGCTGCTTCGCTTTCGACAAATCAGATTATAAAACCTAGAAAAGGACCTATAGTTGCATACATAGTTGCATCGATGACTAAATATCAGAGAAGGCACCAAACTTATCGAAAATTTCAGAAACTTTTGAAGACATTGTCATCATAGATAATTCATTTAGATTTTGTCATTTAGATACTTATGATGAATATAAGAATACTATCGGGCAGCACAAACGTCATGTGAATATTCCTTTAAAAAAATCGACGTCCATTCGCACGAGTTTTTTGAGATAACATGTAAATACCAAATATTAAAAATCATTCCATACGAACATTCCTCGAACAAAAATCATCCTCGATTTTTCATCGTTTTGAATTTATGAAACTTGACAAATAGTAATTGTCCCACAATCAGTTACGAGTGAGGATAAAAATTTGATATTGCTCTAACGGTGCACCATATACTCGATCTTATCTCTCCAAAGGAAATCGTTAATTATATATTGTAGTTCATTTTCAAAAATGTAAATAGTAGGCCCAAACTCATGAGTACCTGATATAACGAAGAATTCAAACATATTGTGTTTTAGGTAAATTGACTCTTCTATCTTCTCACTGTACTCCATCCTCTCTTTCTACCATTCTTCCAACTTTATTCGAAACATCTATCTCTCATAAACGGTTATTCCTCTAAGACAATTCCTCCCTCGTGCAGCTTTCTTCTGTATCGAAACATTCTCCGACTACACGCGGCTACAGATATTTATCAGTCTGGATATCTGCCAATAATTGTCAGATGCATTGCCCTAGATTGTAGATATGTGCAGCACACAGGCAGTGTTGAGATAGGACGGAAGAGATCGATTACTCGAACACATGTTCGATTAGTAAATTCATATAGTTCACATGTGCGATTAGTCGATTCATGCTGCACTTCCCGTCGCACGCGGATGTTGATGGGGGGGAGGGGATTGGGGAGTATTCCCTTCGGAGAGATAAACTAGACCGAGTGGAGTATTATATATAATAAAATGTAGATGAAATAGCGGAAGGGTAAAATGGAAGTTTGTTTTCACAGGTGATTATAATTAATTGTTAATGTTATAAGGAAGTTGACATTCGAGACAAATCATAATAAAAACACTTGTGGTGAATAAATCAGTGTATGTAATTTAACTTGAAGGGGTAGAAATGTAGACGACACGATAAAGATAATAACACATTACAGTAATTCAAGTTAGACGAGTGGATCAGTCGCTAGCGCGCCGAATCGTCATTCAGGAGACAGAGGTTTTTTCGTTTTATGAACTAGTAATAAATCACATGAATATTACGTACTTCATGAATTAATCGATTTCTATCCTACACCAGACAATTAAAGCTTGGAACCAACAAGAGAACATTAGGTACCGGTATTGATAAAGAGAAATAGCTGATTAAGTAGTATAACTAAGCAAAACTAGTAGTAATTTCAACTACACTTAGCTTGATTCCAAAAAATCCTGGCACTTCCACCAAACCATGGGTACAAAACTGTGATTTGTCCACCCAAACACTTATAGCCGTCAAAACTTGAATCATTCTCGAATGATTTAAAAGCGAAATAACGTCATATCAAGTAAACATAATTCTACCTTGGAATTTAGTCGAGCAGTTACGCTAAATCAAAACATATTCTTAATCACGTCACCCTCATTTCAATTACATCAACTTATAAAATCGTGTCTTCAAAATTATTTCAGAGTATTTTGCCAATTCCTCTGTAGGCTACGTTGAAAGGAATTACCGAGATGTGAATATGTGTATACGCAAGATCTTGACATACTTCCAAAATACCGTCTGCCATGTCGAGTATGCTAAGCCTTTTACCGGGTTGCGAAATACAATACAGACGAATTCAAGTACGGACTAACCAGTAATAACATATCGCTGCGAAGACAGTGTAAATCAATCTACTTGGAGCAGGCTGAGAACTGGTGAGATCATTAATCCAGTTAATATATTGATCAATCAAATATTCCCATAAAATATAAATATAAATTAATGAATATTATAATAGCTGAGACCGGACGATCAGTCATTAGCTTGCTAAACCATCATTCAGAAGATCGGGGTTCGATTCGATTTTTCGTAGTTTCCCTCTATTTTAAAGTGAACACTGGGGTTGTTTCTCAAAGCCACGACAGCTTACTCCTCACTGTCTAAGACACCTGATAACCTCCATCAAATACCTTTCATCTTTTCTTCCTATCATCTCACCAACACCGATATTAAATCATCGCTAGAGTAGGCCCTACATCGTTATAATCCCCGACCTGAATAAATAATTGAAAAAAAAAAAAAAAAAAAAAATTTGAAAGAGGACTTGGGCCTGACTAAGCCAAGACGACACGTTTTGCCATAGATGTATGCACTTTCCTAACTTAATTAGAAAACATATTTGAGAAAAAAAAAAAAAAAATGAAATATATAATAATTGGTGAATGTATTATTTTGATATTTTGTAATATGATAATAATTTTCCATTTAATATTGACAGACATGTCAAGTGATAGATAAAAAATAAATATAAATGAAATATCAAAACTAATAAATCCATCATTTTAAAACTTTTTAATATGATAATAATTTTCCATTTCGTAGTTACAGATAATGTTTTGACGTGAACCGTCTGTGTGGTTGTTTTAGCGTGGTACCTCGAGGTATGTACTCGGTGCGTGCTAGCTGACGAAACCAGTCGGAAAGAATGAACAAGCAGTTCACCATGCTACGAACAGTGAGTCAAGGGCGAGAAGGAAGTGTGCAGCGATCCAGGTCATTGTCGTCGACTCTCTGCATGGACCAATATCATTACGAGACACGTCATTTCTTCCCTAGACAATGGTCGAGTAGAACTTTTTTACGGGAGGATGGCAACTCGAGTCATAAAAGGTCATTTATAACCATTGGGAGGGGGGGGGGGGGGGACGCAAACTATACGATAGCCATACAAGTAGAAATTTGCAATCGTTTCTCTTCTCCAAATATCTCTTGGTTTCGGAAGTCTGTAGTCATTCAATTCATTCGCGAGTTAGTACATAAAATTACGTTTATCTGAGCTACTCACTAGTGTAAAATTAAAGGGTAAAGACAACCCCCGTCTTCCCCCCAATTCGGTCACCCTTTAGACCTATAGACAACACACAGCGTTTTACCCTGCAACATTACCATTATCTTTCATGATGTGAAGAATTATTTTATATAATAACGGCATACCTTTGGGTTCTGCGAATAGCGATAGGGCGAAGTTGAAATTCAGTCAGCAAAAGAAGTGACAGAAAACAGCTGAAAATATCATTTCCCACCTTAAATAACCATTTTTGCTTGAGGTTGAGGTGCTTGAAAATATAGGCCTATGTATTACAAATGAGAGGTTGTACATAGTGTCTTGAAATTTAAATTATACAATTGAATTGAAAGGTTTAATTATAAGACAACCGTGAACGTGTTTACTTAAATTTCTTTGAAAACCAACCAAACAACGTAGATTTCGCATTAGATTTATAAAAAATATGTATTACAAAAAGATTATTTTCCCAACCGCTGAAAAAAATTTCGCTACTACGAATTCCACTTGATATTTCGGACTTGTGATTTCGTAGAATGGAGGGGGGAAACGATTTAATACTAATTGTCTGAATTAATTAGTATAAATACATAGTAATGCTCCAAAGTCCCTGCCTATCATTATAATAGATTGTCGAAGGATCAAAACGCTAGACCGGTAATGTTAACTGAAGGGAGAGACAGTCGATCGGAACCTCCACTACAGCACGTGGCAAAAGTGTTATAATGTAAAACATCACAAGATGGTGTAAACAAAAATAAGAGTTCAAGGTAGAGATGTTGTGTGTCTGAATATGTTGTTATTATTGCAAGTACGGACATTGCACACGAAATTATTCATTTAGTGAGTAATATAATTTATGATGAAATTATTTAATTTATAGAACTGTTGGTTAAAATATTTATGAATCTCTATTTTATAAAAGGCCAAGTGCAGGAATTACTAACGTGAGAGCAGCTGTAACTGGCAGTTTAAGGTTACAGTACATCCAAGAGATCGTAATAAAGAAGATAAAATTGGTAATACAACAAATATGTTTACTTATTAATGAAGGGAGTGTTTCATGCTATTGCAATTCAATGCTATTTTTGATTTTGAAATTTTCATTTTCTTACATATACATCACATCTCTGGACGAAAGACATTGCAAGAAGCTTACCAAGTCACTATTAATCAGTTCTAGTGAATTAATACAAATCAAATAATAACAATAGAAACCATGCAACATGCATTGGAAAAATATTTGAAGTAAAATAATTATTTATACGCGTAAAGCTCTTCACAAACTATTTTCAATCCCTTCCATGTGGCCTAAGTCTTGCATAATCACAGACAAATAATTTTGATTCATTAGAGCATTAGAGCATACTTCTTTATGATTAGAGTAGACTCTAAATGAAGTGGGCCTACTGAATTTAAAGAAAACAAATATGGAAAATTACACATCTAGAATTTAAGATATAATGAAGTTAAATGTGACAAATTTATAAAATTATATTTTATAAAATCGAAAATAAGATATTTTCGTTGGATCTTTAAAATTTCAGAAGAAATTGCAATTATATTTTCTCATGTTTGTCTCATATTTCTTATTCACATCAAAGCTATCAAAACCTATCAGTCACATTTGATTCAGTTTTTAGATATCACCTATTAAAACCAGACAATCTTTTCTTCAAAAACTTCATATAACGAAACGAACGACAATTGCAAAAGCTGTGAATGTAATTTTCCATTGCCTCATGGTCGCGCAGCTAAGAATTATTCGTATGAAACTGAATTGTCAGCCAAGGCCAATAATCCTAATCCACCAAGTATTTCAATCCTGATGTCATTACGTATACGTTGTACACAGGTTTTAATCACTCGACCTTACATAAGTCTATCAAGGTATACTAATACAAACAAACAACTGCACTGTGTTGAACACGATGTTATTATTGTTTGTTTGCTTAACGACCCCACCAACAGCTAGGTTGTACGGGCGACACGATGTTAATATCCGATAATGTGTTGAGAATATATTAGAACATAATTATGAGATTAATGTGAATGAATAACAAGATTAACTGATTATTAGTACTAGAAAGACCAATAACAGATGTAAGGAATTCAATAATCAATATCAATATTCAATATTCAATAATCAATATTCGGGTGTATTGGTATGTCTTTATGAGTTATTGTTATTTTCGTAATTCTTAATTAGGTGACGAATTTTGTTTAACAAACAAAAATGCTATTGGTATCGACGTAGGTATACCGATGAATTTATGAATACTTCCGGGAGCAAATATTTAATGTTCCCCTAAAAACGCACTGGAATACCTGCAGTTGCCCCCTTCCAATAAAAAATTAAATAGATAGCTAAAAAACTAGACACAATATGAAAAATAATAATACTATATTTCTCTAATATTTGTCAGCTGGCATTGACCATTTATGGTAATTTTTGTATAGTTATTCATTAAGTGACTCGACGAAAAATTAAATTGGAAAACATTCAGAATATGTACATTACATTTAACTCGTACACTCATTATAAAGCACAGTGATTGACGCGTTTTCCTACCTTCGAAAGAGAATTGATAAATGTAAAAAATTAAGAATTGGGAATTGAAAAATTAAAAAATTCAATAAAATTTACTGAACAATAACCTTCAATTAAACAAACAAAGGGCAATAAAATAAATGGACACTACTGAATTCGTTGATGTGAATATAAATATTCCTTAAAACTGAGAGCTTCAAATGCCAGAAAAAAAATAAACCCTTTGTGTAACGCAACCTTAACTCATGTGGATGTAGTCGCATGTCCAAAAATCAGCACCAATAGATTGTCTCAACATCTTTTCCATCTCCCAGTAGCTATGAATTATAGGCTAGGGAATTATCAACTTCTTTATATACAAAATTATTCATTTCAAATATCAAATAATAATACTCGCCGTTACGAAAACAAAACGCTGCCCTCCGTAGCTCAGTCAACTAAGGCACCTTTTTAGAAGCTGCAATGACCGTTGTAAATGGGTTTGAGTTCCGCATAAGGTATGGGTTTGAGTTCCGCATAAGGTATGGGTTTTTGTAAACGTCCATCACTTCATAGTTTCATTATCACCTGCTCATTCGTACCCTAAATAACCTAACTGCAGATGGTGCCATCAAACATACAACAATCCCCACGTAGAATAAAACATTACATTTCGATGTAATAACCTGAACTACCCAACCCAACTCTATCAAAAAGCTGGTGGGAGGTAAAAAAAAAACGTAAAAAGCTATGGGTGCTGAATCTAGCTGGAACATAATACGCTTCCGACGTTAGCGCAATATCACAAAAAAGCCAGTCTATGATGCATAGTTAATGGCATGACTAAAAACTGCATCGAAACCACGTAAAGACGCATCCAAGGGAACAATGCATTTGTGATTGCATGATGAAAGTATTGTCTGCTACCTTATAGGTGGTATTCTACAGACTAGCGAACCGAAGGTTAATACTCAGCTATAAATAATAATCATAAGATTGAATTAAATCTTCAGTGTTGGTAGTAGATTTAATTACACAAATCGACCTTCGTTAACGATTATTGAACTAAAATAAACAATAATATGTAATGTTCTTATGATGACTCAAACCTTAGGAAGCTTGTAATTAAATATAAAGTTCACAAATATTTATGTTTTGTACCGATATAGAGGAGGTTATAGATACATTGTTGGTGTTAAAAATGGCGCGGATTTTAATTAGCATGTTCAATCTATCAAGTAGGCATTATGTTGAATTTTCCTCCTAAACTTCACACAAAAAATATCAACGAATTTCTAAATACAAGAATTAAGTAAAACAATATCAATGTCAGATTCAGTGTACTGCTTTTAGTTTTTTCATTTAGCTATAATATAACTTTTAATTCACTTTTAATAAAATAAAGATTCAACATTTGACATAAATTCAATGAATACATTTATAAATTACAAAACATAATAAAATGCAGTATTGAGACAAAAGTTGAAACTGTATTTATGCATAGCAGGCAGTAAAATACTTCCCACCCATGTACGTAATTTATGAATGTATTTGTCGCACTTGAACACATCCATGTTGCCAGATTGATTGGAGTCAGGAAGTAAAGAAGGATTGTGACAAGAAAAATCATCAATGCCATGTGTGACGCAGTCACAACATTGCACCGCTGCACTTCTCCAATGCAATTGCAACCAAGGTTATATGATGCACATGCAGTTGCACTTTTCTCCTATGCATCTGTCACGATACGTTCAAAGCTGTGTACTTGCCAACGCAACAAAATATAGACCTTGAATGGGAGTAAATATAGCGAGGAATTGCATTAACTTTTAGCGATAAATAAGAGTAAAAATGTATACAAAGAATGAAAGATAAAAGACAAATACGAACAGTCGACCTCGAGTGCGGAAATATGAAAACTTTGAGGATTTATCTACTGTTTTGCTTGAAAATAATACCGGTGTCAAGTAGTGGCAAAATCATTGAATAAAAGCATGATACCTTGACCATTAATCGTACTGTAAAATATAGAAAATTTATTTCTTAGTCATCTTTTAAATGTCCAGCCGAACACATCACTGTATAGTTCATAATTAAGTAAATCCATATTCATAAACCGTAAATAAACGAAAGTCCATATAATACTCAAATATACTATACTACAAATAATACTACAAATAATATTAAATACTCAAAATGAAAAATGCATAGGCCTATATCATAATTCTCCTGTTAAATAGTATGTTATTATTCTACACTCGAGTTTTCCCTCCAAATTGAATTTGATACAAGCATCCGTTATGAAGGATTTACTGAATTGGTGCTTGTCATTGAAAGTAACAACAAAATGCGGACTTAATTATTACTTGGTACATATTTAATAAATGATTATTAATATAGCGAAACTCCGTATCTAAATATCATGTTTATATTTGTCGAATTATAAAAATGACAGTGTTGTGAATCTTAATGCATGGCGAATATCTATAAGTACTTATGAAACGAGGTAGTAGAGTATGGCGATAAAATAATTCAACTTTCTGAATATGTCCAGCTAGAATAATACTATATTATTCCAATGATATCACACTAATTATTCACATTCATGATGTGCTCCATTTTCATCGCATGCATGATAATAAGTCAGGTTTAATGATATAAAAAATACAACAAATATAAAATAGTTAACTGTGAATTGTGACAATAGTGATTCCATTTCACTTTCGTACATAAAAAATGAAACTGAATTGTAATTATAAATTAAAGATAAAGAAATTAATTTTCAAATTATTCACTTCTTGATATAATTATAATTGAAATTATAATATATAAATCAGTTAGTTCTCACAATGGAAAGGAATTTATACCTTGGGAACCGAAATATTCAATTGAAAGAAAGTAAAAATACAGTGAAAAGTTTTTGGAATAAATATAAGAAACATTATATCCGAAAATTATGAATGAATATATGAGGTGATGGGTACCGAAACTATGACTAAAAAAACACGGTCCCAAAGTCTCAAAAATGTATTCAAAATATAATTGATATGAATAACATCAAATTTGACATTTTTTATCTTATCGAGAAATATATAAAATAACCAAAATGAACTACACTGCTAACTAGGAAAACGTAGCATATGCGTTGTAAGATGAGCGAGATATTTTATGTATTTTATCCATATCCTTATTGGATTTTGGTAGTACAGTCTTTATTATACATTCCGAAAATAATTTTGTTCCCGATACGATACACTAGACAATTAAAATGGGATTTGGACATCGTATCACAAGATCTCAAGTTCAAATAAAATTTCACGATTGACCTGTCCCAAATTTGAATTAATTAACCATACAAATATTTTTGAAATAATAGGATATAATTCATGTTCTTCACAATTTACCTTACAATCTTACTCAAACATCTTGAACACTGAAATTTCTTCATGGAACGAATGCTGCTTTCACAATGAAATGGTATTGGCACGATTTTATTATAACGTACTATTTACGTTTTTATCACTCATTATTACCAATTAAATAACATGTGCAATTAAATATATATCCAGTAAAACCAGAACGTAAATTAATTGAAATATGGGCCTACTTCATGAAAAAGATAGGTTTTAGAACACGACCAATACAGGTATAGGTTTGCAATATAGGTTCATTGGGTTGATAATAATTGTTTGGGATGTGTATACCCACCCTCTTATGTATACCCTTAAAACACAATTGCAATAAAATACAATAAGATTAACCACCAAAGCTGAAACTACTCAAAAGCTCAAAGCTCAAACGAATCGATAGTCCTGTTTTATTCGATCAATGGTTCAACAAAGTTATATCCGTGTACATATTTAATAGGATTTCTAGCAAATTATTTTATGATATTTAAAATGAATTAATATTATAAATTGGAAAACGATAAAATATTTAATGTTGCTCATATCGATTAAAATGCGATTCATCTCGCTTGGATGTGGGCGGAGCACCGCTATGGTGGTCTTTAACATTTCCCTTGGAAACTAATCGATGGTGAAAAAAATAATTAATTATATAATCTAAGATTTTGAAAATTATACTGCAAAAAAGTATAGAACCCAAGAGTCGCCTTTATAACTGTATCGAAGTATTGATGAATTTGAAACCGAAGTGCATATATCATCCGCTTATTCACCCCCCCAAATTACTTGGCTGTTGGTGGGGTTGTTAAGAATAAGAAAACATTATCAACAATCATCATTATAATTACCATTATTCTAAGGTCAATAAAAATATAGTTCTTAATTCTAATCAGATAACAAACCTACATTTATCAGTCAGGAACTCCAGGAAATGATGTTTTCGCATTGAATGGTAAAAGCATAAAACATAATAAGTAGAATTGTAAATCTATATAATTCAGTAAAGAAACAATCACTAGATTACATATTCATACCGAGTTCTAGGCCTATATGGAACATGTACCTACTCCCTTTATCTTCGCATCGGGTCACTGCCTCGAATTAACCTAATCGTTACACCAATCATAGTAGTAGTGAAATTAATTACATATATACACCATAGTACAATAAGTCTTCGAGAGAAAGTCTAGCTTTGAGTAGTGAGGGTGTTTTTCAAAGTAGAGCATCTTGCATACATTGTAGACGAGGGTCATAGGACAACGGAGCAAGGTGAGGGTCACGTTATCTATAACTGGCACGAACGAGCCATGATTTACTTTGTGACAACAATAGGTTTTCAAATTTAGATGTTCTGGTTTTAAAAAAAAATCTCGTTTGAAAGATGCTAAAAATAAATACTTTTACGTCAACTTAAGTGATGTTGGAAAATCTATACTGAGTTGGACTAATTCATTATTAGATGATGAAACAAGTCAAACAACTATATGAAAGTCGACTTATTGATGACTTACTCAACTTGATTTATTTGTTTAATGCAATTTTAGCTCCTTAATGAACAGAAATAAAAACATACCTTCAATTTAGATGATTCAATTTAGAATAATTCCATACTCTCGCAACGGAATGCATCTTACATTTCGTATGCAGCTTCACTAATTTGTTGTAAATATGGGTAATATATATATATATATATATATATATATATATATATATATATATATATATATATATATATATATATATATATATATACTTATTTATTTATATATATATATATATATATATATATATATATATATATATATATATATATATATATATATATATATATATATATATATATACGGTATATTAAGTTATTTATATGTATATATGTGGCGTGTGTACCTTAACCTTAATTTACAACCGAATCGACAGAGAATACAGTTCGACTCAGATAGAAGTAAGTCAATAGTGCTAAACACCCACACAATCGCACTTCCTACAGAAAGAAGTGGGAAGAAGAATCCCGTCGCGTGCTCAGAAAATGACATGAAGGTCAATTCAATTCACGAAAACTGACGGATATTACTGTTTGTTTAAACGAATAGTAATGATCCCACAAACAGTCGAGTTATTTAGGGGGTGCGAACGAGGGTCGGAATCAATCGTGGCCACTGCTGTATTTACTTCAACATCTGTAGGAAACACGAAAAGGGAAGAAAGTGAAGATATAATGTTTGACGAGTAGGAATCGAACCCCGAACTCCTTTGCGCTACCTTAAACTTAATACTTGATAATTATATTTGTCTGAATTAAGAGTGATTAAATATTACACATTACTATGATTCATGCGATGATATATTATTCGAAATGCTCATATATCAGTCAACATTTACTCATGTTGAAAAAAATCTAACGGTTTAAGGAATTTAAGGTATACGGTAAAAAAAAACAATGTCACTCATTTATCCGTCTTACTTGTCCCTTTTGTACACGTATTTTAGTTTCCAAGAGTCAAGTGAAAATTACACACTCCATTACCGTATTGTTTGTTATACCTTACTTATTGCAATAGATATAGTTATTATCGTCAATTACAGCTGATTATTATATGGTCGTATGCTATTGTTTGTAAAACACGTCCGGATGAGGCATCTGACTCAGTAGAATACCGTTAAAATCTGATGGTATACGTGGTATAGTTTCTTTATAAATATAGTTAGGTCATCACGAAAACTAAATAAATTTATATTTTACTATCTGAAAGAAGGCCTATGCCTGTACTAAAATTGCGAAAATGTATAGCGCTGTTATACTTGGTATAATTTGATTCAATTGTTCATCAAGGCAATTGATTGACTTTCATTTTTATTCAAATTAAAATAAATATATTTGATTCAACTAATTCAGTGTTATAAAAATAAATCAATGCTAAACTAAAAATAATAGTAATATTAATTTATACCATTTTCCAGTATACTGGAAAATCAATTCAAAATACTCAATGAGTTCAGAGAAATTGAAAATATTTCAAAAATCATTGCAAAACTTGAAACTTGCCTATTTCAATCTTCATGCTATAGTGCACTATCATGGTGAATTATAATTTTCTCAATTCTTGACCGTTTGATCATTGCTGAAGATGTATTTTGTACGAAATTGTTATACAATTTGAACGGATTTTAAATAAATCTGCAAAACTTATGTAAAAACGTGTCAATAATATGAAGATAACACTATAGGAAAGGGCAGCATACGCCTTGTGAAATGACCTATGTATAATTATTTATAGATCTATATGTGCAAATATGTGATACAAAGCTATACACGCATTGATTTTGAAACCATTTATGCACGATCTTACTGTTCTAATTATTGCATATTTTTTTCAAATCGCTCAAAGATTTAATTGGGTTTAGCTTTTCTATTGAACTGAAAAAAACCAACTTATAATTATTTACTATATAAAACGGCTGATCCGATTTATGTAAAATTTGGAATAATGTGAATACATCTTAGGCCCTATGTTCAAATTCCGTGGAAGTTTGAACATTCTCGATGTTTTTAAACATACCGAAATGTTTTTTTCTCTAAAACGGTGCACCCGATTGCGCCTTAAAACACAGTATATCTATACATTACAGTATATCTATTTAGATGTTGAAAGATGTGTACGCCAAGTTGCAACAAAATGTGTGCTTTCGTTTGACCTATGGCGCGAACAACAGAGATTTCTTTTTTTTTAGTAAGGTAAAATTAGGTTTTCGCTTCGCTCATCAGATAATATGGGATGAGTTTCAAATTCAAGTTCAAGTTTCACGTTCAAATAGACCTACATATTTTTTTGTTCAACTTCATTACTTACCGGTATCGAGCGTTTCTAGTAGAAAAGCCGGTACGCTGAAAAAACGAGAAAAACAACTAATTAATTTTTTTGGTTCCATGTATTATTATTTTTTTATTATTTTGGTTCTATTTTTCATTATTTTTATTTTTATTATTTTATTATTTATCATTTTTCATCATTTATTTGTATTATTATTATTTTTTATCGTTTTATTATTATCATTTCTTGGTTCTTGGTCTTCTTGGTTTCTTATTTCTTGGACCACATGGCTTGTGCTCTCACAAGCCCACACCAAATGAGAAAATCCTCTTTGACAATTTGGAATGATATATATATTATAAATCTTCAACTATGACACTAACATTATTAATAACATAGGCCTACTCATCTATAGTTACATACATTTAAAAAAGTTATGAAATGTGTAAATCTTTACATTCAATAAGGCCAGAACAGAGAATCAAACCAAAGACTGCCTTCTAACCTATATATTGCCTAATGCCTACTTATTCCAGAAGGCTACACTTGAAACTAGGACGAAATATCAAGCCAAAACTGAAAATCTTGTAACTCAACAAATAAAAACTTTCCATTTAGGTAATTAAATTGTATTAAATATATGTTCAACCAAAACAGGTTCAAAATATCTACGAAATGTATAAGACTGGATTTTCTAAAATCCTCAGTTAAGAGTTCAACAACTTATTGGCCTTTGATTGAGTTTAGAAAACTATTATTTTTATTATCTACATCGAAAACGTGGCACAGAGACTTTGTTTCCCATTTAACAAGGGTGTTAAGTAGGACAGTTAGAACGGGGCACTAGAAGGGCTATACCAGAGGAAGAAAATATTGAACCAATTCTAATTGAAACTGATTATCTCACAATATTTTCGGTCTAACTGACCGTCAAATGATTCAAAATTCTGTCGACCAATACATTATATTTTCATATAAAATACTCGACAGTTAGTGACTATATTTACTGTCCCAGAACGAATGACAATACGTAATATACGAAGACTATAAACGTGCGATCAAAAGCCAACGACATTTAAATGAGTGTTTAAATGCACATATAAATTATCAAAAAAAAAACACTTGTAAAAAAGCCAAACGTCAAGAAAAATGAAAGTGTGAGAAACGAGGTGATTTCGAGATTTAAATAAATTATAATTCTATAAGCTGTTGAAGTAATACAAAAAATCAGTGAAGCGAATAAAAACGTATTGTTCTTTAAATTCAATGGAAGCCACATATATTAGAGAGAAAACGTATTTTAGAGGAAATATTACAATTAAAAGATTATTTAAAAATCGAAAGACAGTTCTCAAACGACTATCATTTTTCCTATATGTTCAATTACGTCTCCGCTTGATCTCATTTATTAATATAAGCTACCAAATAACAAAACTTTAGTGCGTAAAAAAACAAAATATTATTGATGACGACCATTGGAGTGATATCGATATTTACTTCATGACTTCACCAAATACTAAAATGAGAAACATATTAACAATTCATCAGATCGAATATCAAATATGGAATTGAAGGTACAAAACGTCCAAGAAATACCTCTCTATATTATATACAAGTGAAACCTGGGACACTAGTGTGAGTAAAATTTCCCCGACTACAACAAGGCTCGAACCCGAGTTCTTTGATACAAGTCCAAAGAGCTATGACCGCTTAATTACTAGTGCTAACGACACTGAAGAGACTGCAGACCTAGGTTCGAGTCTTGGCTTCGTTAGTCGCACTAGGGAAATAACATTACGTCAGAACATAGCAATGACATAATCGTGGCATAAATGTGGTGTTTAATTGACATTTTCTCGTTTTATTAGGAATTACAATTTACATTCACGAAGAATTATAAATTACAATTGAATGATGCTCTCCAAACTTGAACAAATTAATAAGTCATATATACAAATTTCATTTCACGTCTTATTCGAGAAATATTAACACATGGAGTGTCTGTCAAATTCGTCAAGTCATACACTACATAACGCGTATTTAATTTTCTTGAACACCATTCCAGCCCGTGAAAAATGATGTTAAAACAAGAAAACAAGTTAGTTGTTGGAAATTGTTGCGGATTCAAGTTCGCTCAAATTATTCTTATAAATAGTTTTTCCTAGCAGTTGAAAATTATTACTACTTTATAATAAGTGCTTTACTGGTATGAGATTATTAAATGAACCGGCCTCCGCGTAAGTGATGCCGTGTCGAGGTGAAGAACCTATCTCATGACTCCCTCACTCTCCTCTTACCCCTCCTCCATCGTCTTCCTCCCACACAAAGACGTCTTTTTGTCTTCCGCGTCATCAACGGGGAAGAAAAAACTCCCCAAGGTACCATCCATATCCCCCTTTTATTAGGTTCTTTCATCCGAAAAAGACCACTAATTATAGGAACGTATCCTCTATTCCTTCCCCTCCCCCTCCCTTCTCATTTGACCTTACCATTTTTTTACAATCACACTTACATAAATTAGAAACGATGGAAACGCTATGGATACTTCGTGACTTGAAAAAATAGTATAGTTTCTGTTTTTCTGTAAAGTGCCTATAGGCCTACATCATACACAAAACTGATAAAGTATACGTAAATCAATTTTGAAAAATTTAGAAACTTGTAATTTGTTTATAATATATGTATATATAATATGTGAATAAAAAATATAGAAAATATATATATATAATATATTTATAATGCGTTTAAAAATTGAAGCTTCGAATATAACAATAATCTCTCCCTGTACACCTACACGTAGGGCCTACCAACACATACGTTCGTACGACTGACACGAACGTTCAACACAAATATCAAGGAAAACGCCATCGTTGTTGCTGTTAGCTCAGCGAAGAAATATGAAAATGTCAAAAAAGATTTTCTGGCTAATAACGTTTGAAGTGCTTGGGTTGAAACGTGACAAAACTTTTTCACGAACAATTGATTGAGACTCTATTTAATTCTCTATCGATAATTAAATATATTTATGACATCCATCCTCTACTGTTGAAAGAGCAAATGTAGTACAGTTTTTACCCATAAGCTCAGCTGAATGTAAATCGTCGCTAAGGTTAATTGACCAATATCATTGAACACGCCCACTTACGTCACTCGTGATCAAATTGGCACCAACTGATGAATACAAATTAGATATGTGCTTCTTGATTGAATTAGGTAAAAGCGAGAAGGGGTAATCAATAATAATAGGGGCTATGAGATTCTTCTCATCTAAAATGGTTAATTATATTAACCATTTCCAGAGAGGATCGATATCGAATATTGGATTCATATGGAAATTAGGCAATCCATCGGTTTCAGTAAAAAGACCGCAAACTCCACTAGATTTGATATCCTAGATATTGCTAACGGTTCTCTTGGGGATGTTCTATCTGTCTTCTATCTCGATCAGCACTATCCATGGCACGAAAAGATAAAGAAAGATGAGTCGTAAAAAATAGATTGTTGAGAACTAATATCGTGAATATATACGAGGTTTTATATAATGAAAATTACAGAATGACAGAGGAATAATAACATTAAAAACGTGAAAAAATACGAATTTACAAAAAAATCTAGAACCAGCGTGATTTTTTGAACTTAACACACTAAATCTAATTTCTATACATCAATTTCTATACATAGTATAGGCCTATAGAACTTTTTTATTCAATTACTTCTAGAATTATCAATAGAATAATTATCATGGTCAATGCAGGCCGAGAATTTGCAGGCCATTTTTATCAACCTGGCAGGCTTTATGGCCGTCTTGACTATCCCAAAAATAGGTATTGTTATCGTCATTGTTATTGTATATTATGTTATATAAATGTTTAATCAACTCATTGGTTTGAAACCTATCAGTTCATAAAATGTGTTTGAAATTCAAAACGATAATCGTCACAAGGACTAAATGATGCCTTATAGAGTATTCATTATTTTCTATTACACCAATAAAATACTCGATTTAATATTCACAATTTTGGTATCACGCATGTAACAAGTACTTCAGTTTATTACTGAGAGATGACGAACTATACTTGTTTGATTTTATTTTACCATAAAATTACTATCGAAGTATAATGTTGGCGCAATTCTAGCTCGTCGTCGTAAGGCAAAATGATGAATTTCCAGAAAAGAACAAAATTACTATTCATAAAAGAATATTCATTTAATAATGAAGATAATGAAGATTGTGAGTAAGAATTTGTACAAAGGTTTTAAATGGAAATGTACTTGAATAGCAGAACACATCTCGGTCATTTTCGGTCTTGAATTCGTGTTTCAACTTTAAATAAATCATGCAGTATCGACTAAAGCAATATTCAAACACGACCTAGTGCCTGTTTCCGGAAATGCAATTCTATACTTTCTCATCGAAGTCATAAATTAGACCACAATTTTGGTATATCTATAAATCCTTTCATCAAATTATCATCAGATTACGTAAAATATAATATTCATAAATTATGTGAAGATAGCATGTTTGTGCTTTGCCATAGGCCTACTATCTATATTTTTGTGTTTAACGACTATAAAAGTTGGTGGCAAACACACTAATATTGGAGCTATACTGAACCTATTACAGAAAAGTGCTGGGCCTATAGGCCTACATCACTTGAAAGGAGTTCAAATGGAAACAAACGCAATTATATAATATGAGGATACAATAATGTGTAATAACCAATATTAAGATCATAATCAACTAATAGTTAGTTGCTCGAATTTATGAAAAAAAATCCAATCAACTACTTTCTTTTCTTGATGACAAGATGATTAACAAGATATATTGTAAACATTGTCACTTCCAAGTAGCTTTCGCACAGTTTTTGTACAAAATCAAAAAAAAAAATCATTCTGCATGTCACATCAAAAAATATAGAAAAAAAGTTTCAAAAAATCAATAATTTTCTAGCAATATAAACAAATCAATATATAGGCCTACAAATTTATTGGCTCCTAAAAAATTCTTCCAACAAACAAGTGCATAAAAAATATAAATATAATAACATACACATAAATATTACAAATAAAAAAAATCGAGTAAATAAGACGCAGTTATGGCTAATGATATCAAGACTCGGGGAGAGAAAGTGAGTATTTAGCTTTTACTTTCTTGATGCAGTACGAAGTTGTTTCGGGTCGTGCGCGAAGTACCAGTAGAGACGCGGCGTGGAAGGGGAAAGCCAACATCGCATGCATGTGCATTCTAACTGATAAGTCATATTCGCGTTACAATTATAAATACCAACTATAGCTATATCTTGAGATGCAAGACAGGAGAGGAGGAGGAGGAGGCGGAGAGTATGTAATTGTACGGTGGGAGTTCAGTGTACAGCTAACAAACTACTTTCACCCATGGAAAGTAGCCAACCAGAAGAAAGTCTTTTCAATGTTCAAACATTGTTTTATTTTAAAGATATGAGGAGAAAAAAATAATATATACATATTACATATAATATATATATATATATATATATATATATATATATATATATATATATATATATATATATATATATATATATATATATATATATCATTATTGGGGACACTTCCCGTGCTCAGTCAAATAAGGCACCGCTTTAGAAACTAAAGTCACCATCGGACTCCTCGGGTTCGAGTCCCGCATAAGAAATGGATTTTTTTAAATGCGTCGTTTCACGTATCATCACAGTTAATCGAGCTATTCACATAATTTCATTTTAATCTGCTCATTCGTACCCCCATATAAACCTAGCTGTTGGAAAAAATTGTTTTTCATTTTGAGTATAACGGCGCACTGTATTGATTATCATGATCTATTGGCGTCGGTGAATGATGAATGAGACGAAGGGATGAAAATTGTTGTAGAATATTTTCTCGCTGACCAGGACAACATGAATTCACAAAATAAATAAGAAGGCAAATAATATACCGCGATGTGTATAAACGAAGAGTGTACTGATGTACCCTGGAATCTTTACGGAAAATTACAAACAACAAAGTATTACGACTTTATTTATTTATTTATTTATTTAAATTGTCTTTATAAGACAAAGGACTGACGATCGGATTATCGGTGAGAAAAACCCATACTCTAAATGTTTTTAATTTTTCAACTCTAGTGTCGAATACCAGAGAAAAGCTCATTATTACGCTTCATTCATAGGAATAAAAATGAGGACACTTTTCTGAAAAAGTCTATAATCTATACTGATTCAACTACATTTAGAATCTTTTCAAAAATATTCAATGGAATTCACCTAATTTTATTACTTTCATTGACAAGAAGACTGGATACCTGTAGTCAGACAAGTTTATGTTCACAACAATAAAATTGTAATCCTACTTAGCGCTTTCCTATTATCACAATACAATGGGCTAAAATGTACAAATAAAATGTTACA
The DNA here is from genome assembly GCA_907164805.1 of Brachyptera putata. Lineage (NCBI taxonomy): Eukaryota > Metazoa > Arthropoda > Insecta > Plecoptera > Taeniopterygidae > Brachyptera > Brachyptera putata. The sequence goes on from OU015466.1 coordinate 20,612,025, forward strand.
AATGTCTAATCTAGTGTACCGTTACTAAACTGGCTTAGATTCAAATACCCACGTAGAATTTACTTTGAAATGCGATGTCTTGTTAACTTCTATAACCTATGTAGGATATAACCGCGAAAAAAACAGGTAGCCACGATTGACCCGATTGATTGACAAAAAGAGTACCTAATGATGGTGACCCCGATTATTATTTATTTATATCAATCAAAAGTTGAATGCTATTAAGAATCGATTATCTTTCAAGAGGATTGAAGAAAATTCAAAGAATATATTTTTTAGAAAGTTCTAAGTAATTTCACAGTCATCCCTTAAAAACCTGAAAACTATGTCAAAAACTTGAAAACAAATTCAACTTTTTCAATATGATAAATTTATATATTTTAGAAAGTCTGATGAAGAAGTTGATTAATTTTAAAGTGAGTAAAAATGTGTTCATCTAGACTTCATCTAGAATTCTAGATGAACACGAAATTTTGTATAAAGTCTCCCTCTCTAGCTCAGTCAACTGAGGCACCGCTTCAGAAACTAAAGTCAACGTTGATCGTTGGTTCGAGTCCCGCATAAGGCATGGGTTTTTGTAAACGTCCTTTCACTTATCATCATCATTTCTTAGTTTCATAGTCACCTGCTCATTCTTATCCCCGTATAAAATACTGTTGGTGGGGTTGAACAAACAATAATCAATCAATCAGTTTCGTATAAAACATAAGACCTAAACGGCCTAAAATAGATTCATATTATCTTTATATTATCAACTGCTCCACTCTCCCAAATCAGCTAATCGTTATAGTGGGGTCGTAAACGTAGTCATTGTAGTGCCTATAGTGACGTCACATGTGACGATTACGTTGTTGTAAAGTGGTCAGTGGAGGTCGAAGATGTATATACTATAATCTAACTGTTAAGTTGCACATTACTGCAACTTGAACCGCACTAACCTTGGTCCAACCAATCATAATGAACTAGATAATGCTAGCTGTATGGATGACTCACACAATTCTAACTCATTATTGCAAGCAATTATTGCTTACATATTTGCAAACGTGTATGAAATTTGGTCGAGAAACAGGAAATGAACTATCAAAACAGACTGAGAAGAAGGATACATTTAATTTAATGCTTAGAGAAATGTTGGGATAATTAATTATTTGTTTGTCTGTTTACTTGTTTTAATGTTTACCAATGTGAATTACAGAGCAATTGCATGGTTCAAACATTACAACAATGCAACACATTGCGTCGTATATATTAGTTTCTCAATTGCCTTCAAGTTTATATGTTCATGAAGATGGAATCTTCAAGTTTGATACTATTAGATGGTCCTTCCTGACTCAAAATGAACGTGAATTTTCTAATAGCCTGACAGCCAATGATAAGAATTAAATAATAGATATTAATGTATGTTTAACGAACAAAAATATATCTCTGAATATTTTCTCTACCGAGCTTACATGCATAATATGGATTCCTGTACAACTATACTAACCACAGAATAAGTCTATTAATGAAAATATTAAAATCGTATTTTTAAAATGCCAATATTTTATAAAAAAACATATATCACTTTCTTTTTGAACTTATTTACGCCCAGTATTACAAAGTTCAGATAGGCTTATTCTAAGAGCTGATGGAACAAATAGCTCGTGTTATCGAAAGCAAATGGTGATAACATCATTTAACTGCCAGTTAGAGCCAACCTCATGTTTGTAATTCCGGCCCTGAAAATAATTTCAAAGAAGTTTCGCCATTCCCCAAAAATTCCATAAACTGCAAAGTGCAAGTGTAAATGGAAACTTGCAAAGTAATGCACCGCAAAGTTACGCCGCGTGCCTCGGCTAGTTTTACTGTTTTACCTGCAGTTTATTATGCCATTTGCTACCATGCAATTTATCAAAAAAAGAGCAGAGAAATAGGAGAGCAGTTTAAATTACTTCGGTACGAAAATAATCATTTGTGAATTACAAGTAAAACTATTCCATAATAATTCAATGATACAGGAAATCGACTAATTGCAATGTCTGGATCCCGTAAAAATAAGTTTTTTCCCTAGTAATTTCACCAATCTATAAATAGCATCAACATAAAAATCTATGTTTACATGGGGTTAACCACATAAGGACATTAAGCAATAATCTGTACCAAATCGGAACTAAAAATAAACAACCGGTGTTTTTCATCAATCTTCTAATCTCAAGGATTCTCTTAAAAATACATCTATTTACACAATTGCTACTTAGAAATGTCAATTCGGTTTTCGGCAATCTAAAGTACAAAACATCACGTGACACGAGCAGATAGCGCATGCGTGTAATGACATTATTTAGCTCTCTACACACTATAGTGAACAATTTGCAACTTGGTCTCGGTGGTACATTGAACTTGACAGTGTTTATAGCAAGCAAGATAGAAGAATTCAATCAGTTTAAAAAGTAGACGAGCCAAATAAATGAAATAATCGCATATCGCGAGCTCTCAGATCAGTGACGTAACATGACATGACGAATGGTTGGGTTAATAATATTTGTTCCGTGAGAGAAAGAAAGAACGACTAGACGTCGGAACCACGATTCTACTCAGCTGATTAAAAATACTATTTCATATCTTTGCGATCGAAGTTTGAAATCACAAATTACGTTAAATAAAAGCGTTTTTTATTATACTATTGATATTGAAAACTTGACCAATGTCATTGTTCCCCAATTGAGGACGAAAAAGTAAGATCGTTCGGACGGGAGGTGTCTTGACTCCCAAAAAATAAAATGAAAGATTGGAGGAAAATATTAGATTTTAATGTTCATTCAAGCTTGATCATATTATAGAAAAATAAAAGAAGATTGGATATTTTCAATCAGAAAAATAGATATTCTAAACTGAACTAATAAAATTTCCATTTTAAAATGCAGCAGTTTTTTCGAATATAGAACTTAGTGAACACTAACATAAAATCTTCAATGTAGCCATACAATCAAGCAATGTAGATTATTGGTTGCTTTGTGATGGTCACCATGGTCACCGAGCTTATAATCAACCAAACTTCATTATTCACTGCTATCTAAATATGTATTATGCTTTCCAACATATAGAGCCACCGTAAAATGTGATCGTTTACTTTTATCACATCCTATTCTACGCAACTGAATTTTTCTGCAAACATCCTTGGTCACGAAACATTACTGCGTTTTTATATACGTACGAAAATCTCAACCAAAAAAAACTAACAATAAGTGCAAGATCTTGAAGAGTGATCTCGAGTGTGAATTAGTTATGCCTATGCACGCCACTCAAGGTTACTGACCTCTATGGGAGTTGACCTCATTTGACCCCAAACACGGATCACACCCCTACGTATATACACGTTATCAATATTTTTAGACGTCATTTACATAGAGGCTGAGTTATACAAGTGCACCCCTCTCTACACCTTACGGTAAGATCGTCATCGCTGAACAATTGCCATTTTAATAATGCATTTTCAAGAAAAATAGTATTTATTTATTTATTCATTTTATCTTCGTCCAATGGAGGATTTACAAGATAATAATTAAAATAATGATAAAAAATGGAATGTAAATCATATGGACAGTCAGCTTTGAATACATAATTGTTATGAAAATAAATATGGTGTATGCTATTCTTTATTAAGCATCCACCAAGTCAATAATAATAAAAATCACGCAACATATTATATTCAGACAAGTTAAATATTTAGTAAGACACTAATATGAGATCTGAATTTGTTAAATTGATAATATTCATACTATAATATATAGATCTTCGGGTCTTATATAGATTATGTCTTCCAACACTGCAGATTGAATCAACAAAGAATTGAAATCAATTGATAAAAATAATTAAAATCAAAAATAATAATATGTCATATCAAAATGAAGGAAAAAATGAAGAGCTCTTTTCAAATCTCAGAATTATAATGAAAAAATAAAAAATAATTACATCTTTAAAACTAAAAATAAGTAAATCAATACGTGTAAGTTGAATTATAGATATCGTACTGATGGATTGGCAGTAGTGTTCCTGAGCTATGCAACCTGTCATATTAAGAACTAAAAATGTGCTGTCACCGCGGTAAAAATTACATTACTTTCTTATATATTGAACTACGCATTTAACGTACCGGTATAGTTGAAATGTCATTTTGACGACAATTTAGTGCATCTGACAGAGGAAAGTTAGATTAGTTAGTTAGAGGAGGCAACGAATGTATCAATTGCCATCTTCATGCTACTGATTTAGTTGTATGTAAGGGTTTACCGTATTTTTCACCTAGTTTTTCCAACATTTTCTCGGAATTTTCTTTTTTTTCTTTCATTTTAGATTTGTAATCTACTATTTTACCATTGATACATCAATAAATAACCAAAAACTTACACATTTCTGTGGGTGGGTTCCTCTGTAGGCCTATTATGAAATCGTATTATGAAATATGAAACACTTTTTTAAGAAAAAAATTGTCCATAATAATTTGAATAATCCTCTTATATATTTGTATGCTACTTTGTTTGAAGACGTACATAGGCCCCTACAATGTTTTATTTGCCAAAATTTCGAAAAGATTAGCCTACATTTATGACTACACAAAAATACTGATAAAAAGTATATTTCGCTCGGGTCATTCACCCTAAATAATACAGTGATGCTCTCTCATTGTTATCAGTAGGCCTTCAAATCAATAGGTTAACCATATCGCTATATAGGCCTAAATATTATATTAGAAGAGATAATAGACAATAGATTCTCTATATGACGTTATAATTTCTTTGATATAACCCATTTGCTAAGCTTAATCAACTCAGGGAAGTTAATATAAATTGTAATCATATAAGGACAGTGACCTCCGAAAAACACAATGAGTGAAAGGTTTTTATAATTGATGTTGAAAGTAACAATTTTAATTACTGTGTTGATCTTATATTATACATACATGAACGAGCAATTATTCTTCTATCATTTCTCACAATTATTACGAACACATATTAAGTAGTAAAAATATGTACATTCCAACATTATTTCACGCGCGGCATTAATGGAAAGTGACGTATAAATTCAATTTGAAGTTTGAATCAGGCTAGAGTCGAACCTGGCGCCACCGGGAGTATTGAACTCGCAAATCAGAGAGTAAAAAATATTGAATAGATATGTATTCTTCTTCCATTATAGACAAGTCTTTCATCAATTTTGAATTGAAAAAAGAAGCCCTTATAATATAAATTGTATATCTTTATGTTTGAAGATAAAATGTTCAAAACATATAGGCCATACATATTTTACTCCCATATAGTGTCAAATATTTACTTAATGAGTGTTGAATAACAGGGAATACGATAACAAACGAAATGTCTGTTCTCATGCAAGGGCAAATGATTGCAAGTTTTGTGAAGCATTGAAAAAAATATCAAAATATATTTTAATTAAAACTGTATCCTGATTCTATAACCAAACATAGAAAAGTTCAAATGTGTACTTCATTCAAAATTTCCTGAACTGTTATCAGCTTTAGCCTGAATTTTACAAAATAAAAACTTCAATCACTTAATCAAGATTCATATTTAGAAAGCATTTTCACGACGCCTAACTGAAGATTAGCTCTGGCCTAAACAGAGCAATATTAAACCTAGATTTCTTAGCTTAGAGCGCGATCAACAGTTGGTATTTTTTTAAATGTTAAAAATATATCCAGAAAAACAGATGCATAGTAATACAAATCAAATACAACAAATTCACTGCAAGAAAAATTGTTCAAAGTTTTTATTAAATTTCATCTGGAAATGAATTGAATTGTATAATGTAAAAATGGATTGAAGGAAAAAAATAAAATATTATATTTTTGGTACACCGTCCAAACGATCCCATCTTCCATCCAGCCTCAATGGGGGAACAACGATTTTGTACCAAGTTTCGATGTAATTTCAAGCAAGTAATTGGTACAAGCAAGAGGAGACCATGTGTCCAAAATAAGACCAAGAGAAGCCAGGAAGGACGTTGATAAATATTCTTTCGTCAACAGGACTATTGAAGACCGGAATAAGCCATGATGTATATAATTTTTTATGAATTTTCTTTTTCTTATGTTAGTGGTTTGTTGGTAGAGGTTTGAATGATCAATTAGTTTTTTCCTCATTATTATAATAAGGACATTTGCCACCTGTATGTAATTAAAAATTGCAAATTAAATACATATATGAATGAATGAATGAATGAATGACTAAATGTATGAATAAATAAAAACAGAAAAATACAAAAAAATAGCCACTTAGACAATCCACCGTAAGACGTTTGCACAAGTACGTCACCGAACTGTGTTGTGAGTTAGCCTAATTATATGTGATTATGCTACCTATTGTTCGTACATCCGACCGTCCGACGTTCATACATAGCGGGGGCAGACAAACACTCGATCGTCACTTCCGACATCCGACATCGCAGAACAATGAACGAACAACTGAACTATGACGTATGACCAAAACAACAGTCATTCATTCATTTGTTTGCGGCAGATTAACGGTACTAACGGCGGCCGGACACACGTTAACTGTCAACAAAACCAATCACCAGTACTGGTATTGCTAATTAGGAAGTTTTCTTTAAGAATACTTCATTAGTTTATAGATAATTATTTTCCGATAGATTGAACGAGATTTACAATAAGTACTACAGAATAATGGTATTTTTATATGGTTGAGTATACATGAAAAGCCTTTGGTTCTCATTTTATTCACGAAGTATCAGATTTTTTTTTTCATAAAATATAACTCGCCCACTTTTTTTAAGTGAATATTATTCACCCTGTTATTGACATCGTTCATTAAACTATAGGCAAACTAAGATGTAAGATGAGCGGTTTACGCATATTGATGTGAAGATTGAGTTTAACGGAAAACTATACACACACCTCGATTTCACATCACTAATGCACGGCTTTCCTGATCTAGCTTTTTGATGCTCATTTTTTAAAACGTTCAACTCTGTTTAATTGGTTTCAAGTTTTGATCTTATCAGTATCATTTTAATTGATCTGAAAAGCTACATTATAATTATTTTCTACAAAACGGTGATACAATTTATGTAAGATTTGGAATAATGTGTATCATTCGCATGTTTGAATTTTTACAAATTTTCTCCTCTGGAGGCTCATTCTGTAACTCTAAAACGAAACGAAATCAGGCCATCTTCGATTTTTCCGAACTATTTCGTATACTTCAACACGGTGTATCATATGGGCTCTGACACTTTCGTCACGCATACATTTCCTTTACTGTTATAGAATAAGGGCCCTGGGCCCTTATTCTTATGGGGTTTCAAAATGTCGAAGTAGTTTTTTTCAGAAGTCGTCCGACCGATTGCGCCTCAAAACTATACAATATCGAGTTGGATGATGACACATGTGCATGCCAAGTTTCAACAAACTTTGTACTTCGAGTACCCTACGGTGAAATCGAGTCTTCGCTTCGCCCATCCAATTCCGTGTATTTTACATGAAGCAATTTCTTATTTCAAATAATATCTTTGTTTTTTTCAAGTTTTATTGCATCTCATATATTTTTTATTTTTATTCTTGCTATATTTTATTTTTATCACAATGAAGCTAGAATTTGAACTCTATATCTACAAATTAGACTTCAAAGATATTCAATATGTAAGATAAGACAGAACATAAGTTGTGAAGTCACGATGCCAGTATATCGCCCGATCATTATATTGCCAATGGATTCGAATCAAAGCTAGGTCAACTTGTTAATCTCATGATCGTATTGAGTTAACAATGAAATCGCACAGGGTCTTGGCCCGGTTTTATTAGCCCTACTGACCATCCTTTTTCGATTATACAAGGCTCATCAGAATCGAATAGAGAACAATAAATAAGAATTCCTTACATATTATTATTTTCAAGACATACAAATATATTTCGACTTACAAACTAATTAATTGTTGTGAGGTCGTTGAAGCATTAAAAATTAGATATAAATCTTAATGTGAAAGCAATGCAATTTTTTTGATTCAATGATAAAATTGGGTACGCCTGTGCAAAAAAATGTCAGACAGTATATTCTTGAAAACCTTCATACGATTTTATTAATTGTATATGTTATTTTCGTGTTAGTTTTTGGGGTGGTAAGATCACCCTTGTGGTGCCCCATTCAAACGATCTCATCTTTCATCCATAGCCTTAATTGGGGAACAATGATTTTGGGTCAAGTTTTGATGTTATTAATTAGAAGAAGAGTTTTTACAGATAGTATCAGGAATCAGGATAATACATCAACCAAACATGGCGCTTCCACCACATTCAAATACCATCAAAGGTAATTTGTATTTCATTTGTCAGTATGTTGAAATTTCTTCAAATTTATCATATTGTTCCACAACAATAACTATCATTTTAAATAGGCCTATAAAAACTCACACTTTTCTTACCCCGCTTGGAATTGACCAATTACATAACTTCACGTAACAACCATCTTAATAATCTTTGGCTTGTAAACCCGCCTGTCACCGAGACTGATAAAAATAGCTAATATTGAGCTGAATCATATTAATACATCATAGTATGCAATGTAGAGGTCAATGACACTTATTCATATTTACACGATAAATTAACACACCCAAATATATATGTTGTTATCTCTATGCTAAAGATTAGATAGAATATGATGAGAATCCCATCCTATGACGTCATTACCCCTGTATCTTAGCAACATGTGTTACACCTAATGGTGGGAGCAATCAGGGACAACAAAGTGATAAAGGTGCATGACTTTACCCGGAAATCATGGTCAACATTTTGTATTGATTGTGTCTTGAAAATGGACATTATCGATTCTACCTTGACGTGTTTGTGTGTTTATAGCCATGCTTTACCAAAACGTGAAAACCGTGTGTACGTTTATAATACAATACTATTTGGTCGAATCAGGAGGTTTTAGGAAAACTTACAGAATTAGTTTTCAGGAATCGGAATTAAATTCGGTGAAATTTCTAATAATGTGTAAGTAGGCTTATTCACACAAATGTTTCATTTTATACTTATACTTGAATTGGTCAACAAAATATTGTACATGAAACAACATATTTTTAATGTAAAATGTCTTGAACGAAAAGATGAGAAAACACATATTTAGTTTTCTAACGTTTCTGTAATAAACGCAGTTTTGTACTACTAAATCGTAATAATTAATCACTATACATTCAAATAAATGAAAAATTGTACAGAAATTTATATAATGTGAGTATTACTAATCAATATAATAATAGAATAATTTAATAAATTATCACTTACTAAATTATTGTATACATTTTCCGAACACAAATTAAACATCACTATCAAAATAAATCAAGGTTTTGTATATAAGTTAACTATCATATTTATCAGACTCAGACATAATCATCACCAAAACGTTCTCCTAAGCTATATCATCCCAAATAATCCTGTCGATCAGTCGATCCCTATCACTACCCTCCTTGTCTACCCTTGTTTCCCATCGCTCACTAAAGTGTTGAACGGTTTACATCGCGGGTTGAACGACCCAACTTGGAACACTGACCACTCTTAACATATGGGCGGCACAAGCACACAAGCGACCCGACTTCCACTGCCAACCAACGGAACGATTCGATTGTTTGGAGCTGCGTACGCACCCACCCCGATCATTCACTCACAAACCGGGACTACGATACATCCCTACTACACCACGCGCGCTCGCAAGGTTATTCACCCGAACATTCACGATGATATTGCCATGCTCAATGTAGAGGGCGTCGAGGTAGATGCCCTTAAACCCCCGAAAACCATCAACAAAAAATACCCAAAGGGGAAGGGAATGTTTCTGACAGGTGACGGTGATTTGGACGGGGTGAAAAAAGGGTGTTTTCAGGAACTTTGATGATGAAAATGATGTGTACTGGCGAGAATTGATTGTAAGGGTTGAAGGGCGGGAAAGGTAAGGAGAGGGGAATGCCATCAACCCCGAATTTGATTTGACGACCACCATTGATCGTGAGTTAAAGACTGTCGGAGTGTATGACGGGGAGGGGCGCGGGAAGGGAATAAATAGGTGTACGGCCTTGCCGTATGTGGCTAGAGGGGAAGGTCATTGACCTCTATAATGTTTCGACAAGAGAATATTATTAGAAATTGATAAGACGAACTTTCATGTTATATTGGTAATAAGTAAGGAATCTCTGAGAAAGCTTTTATTTATATTATTTTATATTTATTTTTTAATAATATTTCAATCTAGCTTGTCGAATAACATATTTATTTCATTTAATATATTATGGTATTTGATCAAATCAACACCAATGAATGGAATATTCGTTTTGTACCGTACAGTTGTTTGATGCTACTAAATTTCGATAAGGATTTACAATATTTTTTTAAACAGATCAATAATAATAATAATAATAGGCAACTCCCATTACTGGTTATATGTCAGCCACGATCTGTCGATTTTTGTCATACACGATAGATGTGTTTTGCAATTCATGACACTAAAGGTTCAACGACATTTCAAGGTGAAAATCGATAAATCAACGATAGCACATAACACGTGCGTTTTTTTAAAATAAAATAATATTATGCTGCACGTATCTCTGACTTGTTTGCGAGTGCAACAATTTGCTTGTGTGTGCGATCTCACTATGAGCTATCAGATGAAGTTATTTGTTCAACAATCAACATACATAAGCTGAGAAAAGATGACAATTCTTATTAATAGGGGACAATTTTCTCGGAATGGAAATGATTATCCAATTGAAAAAAATTACGCAATGATAAGTTTTGGATATACGGCCAGAAAGTATTTCATTTCCTACAAGTCCTGAAAAATCCTAGTGGTGCCTTATTCCTCAACGTTGTGTTCTACTCTAACCGCCTTCGTTATAAAGCTCTAATTGATTCTACCTGTTGATCATTTCAATAATTATGCATCTCTAACTGATTTTTTAAATTAATAACGCCATTTCTCCAATATAATGCATTCATTTTTTTTAAAACACCCGAACCAAATTACTTCAAAGTTGGTAGACATACCCTATATGGTAGACTAATATTAATATTCCGTATATTTTTCATTTCAATCGGATGAAATTTTAAAATTCAAATGTTCAATTAAAATTTTCAAAGATGAAGCACCGCTAGGAATTTGTATAACTATTATTGATGATCTTGTTTGATCGGCTCTGCAAGAATTTGTTCACTTCCTTCCCACCTCCCCCCCCCCCATATTCTTGTATGAGCTTTATCAATATATGTTCTATGGAAAAATATATATATCTTAGTAATCTATCAACTAGTCTTAGTAATCTATCAACTAGAAACACGTCATAAAAGTGCCGTTGTGATGAAGAGTGGAAAATGAAATTTAATCCTTACAAAATAGAATAAAATATTGTAGAATTCAGTGAGAAAAACTTTTAGGCCTTAGGTTATTCGATATTGTCACGGCCATGCCTAACCTAGCTGTCACCCCACTTATTAGAACAACGACAACGACCTCAAGTGATAACTGTCACTCAGCATAATACAGCTGCGCGACACCTTATCAGAGTGACCAATACGTGTACTAGAGTAATCACGCCTGACAGGCATCTTACCTATACTCACTCTCACTTCCGCCCAGAACATCCGACGAACTACATCTAATGTAATAAGTGTGCCACGTGTGTGTGTGAAGATGAGGACCGCCTTCGAGATCTACAATCAATAACTCGGGCGCACGTCTTGTATGGAGCAGATCAACAGCTCGATGAGTATAATGTTAAATCATTATTTTTACTAATTATTATTTTGGAAGGGTTATTTGGTTAGCAGGCTTTACTATGGTTGAACGACAGATACGGAATACGTGTCAACACCAGTATCTTCTTGTTACGCAGATGCTTGCTCAGCATTTGCATCATCTTCGTTCACCAATAAATCAATGTTAGTTATTCCACCGACTGTGCCTAATTCCATCAGATAGTATCCCCGACAATAGTCAATCTAGGATGACCACCTTCCCTTTCGCATGCCAAGCGATACCTAATCCAAGCTCCCACAAGTATGAGCTACATTTCCCACTTCACTGATTATAAGTAGGTATTATAAGTTAACCTATAATAATTTAGAAACCACTTATCTTCGTGACAATTGGTGGAGGTGCTGAGCACTAGATTTGGCAATTAGTCGAGGTGCTGAGGGCAGTTTCGACATTCGGCGGAAATAAGTAAATCCCAACGCAAAAGTCATTTTTTTTTTTTTTTTTTTTTTTTCCTATGCAAGTTTTGTTGGGGAAGTGTGGTAGTTTAATAAATAAGTGCTTGCTCTAGCATGAGAAATCAAATGCGATACATGTATACACAGGTCAGAGTTTTATCAAATGTCACATAGAAATATTAAGGTAGACTTATGTTTGACTTATGTTCACCGGACTTGCATTTAACACCTAACGAATTAGCCGATCTTGACGTGTTCTTCAAACCCACACCAAAACCGAGGTATACAGTAATAGATAGCGATAGCGACACACCAGAAGAAGGTGAAGAAACCGTAGTCAAAACAGTAGGGAATCCAGGGAAAGCAGGATTAGAGGATAGTTCATTCATCTACAACAGGGCGTACAACAGTCTAGAGAACCTACGCACAAGTCGCCGACTACGTAATTTATCGCCAGAGCATCAGCTTCTACGTTCACATTTTCGTAAACGGGCTAGCAGCGTGAGTAGTGTTTTAACACCGTTTATAACGACAGAGAAGGAGTACACGATGTTCCCATTCACGTTTCTTCAAGCAGAGAGGTTCGACGACAGGCGGGATAATATCGAAGACTGGCTCAAAGACTTCGACATCGTCGCGAAAGCAAACAAATGGACGGACGACGACAAGAACAATCAGCTCAAATATTACCTTCGGGGAAGCCACGGCCGACGCTTACAGGAAATAGAAAAGAAGCATGAACGATCGGTACAGGAGGGAGGAAAGATAGCACCACTGCCTTACGCCACTGTGAAAGAAAGTCTGCTCAAGTGTCTTAGCGGTGACCACGAAATCGCGAAGCTAGAAGAAAAATTAAGACGCCGACTACAACGTGACGACGAAGAAGTTGAAGATTATGTGTTTGACGTCGAAATGCTATGTGATAAGCTCAGTCCAATCATGACGGAGAAAGAAAAAGTACGCCGTATATTAGGAGGTCTACGCACAGAGATCCTCGAGAGGGTGACAATGCACGATAACAACACAATGGAACAACTACGCAAGAATGTAAGCAGAGCAAAAGAAAGCAGTTTCCATCTTAGACAACACGACAACAGATTAAGGATGGTGCGTGAAGACTATCAGCGTGATCGATCGAGCAATATGCAAGCAACGGTTTTAGATGAATTAAGAAGTGAACTGAAAAACGATTTCAAAACCGAATTGAAGAATCTACAACAACAATTGACAGCAATGCTCTCGGTACAAAATCAACATCAACAAGTCAATGCTATGACATCAGCTGTGCAGTCTAATCAACACAACATATGTCACGGACACTGCACGCCTTGCACATTCACCACTTGCGCTGTCAACCAGACTCAAGACGTCAGGCAAGTACACTCTGCACCGCAAGAAAAGTCAAACTATCGTCAGGGGTACAACAACAACCAAAACCTGAGACGGTCAAACAACTCTTTTGGCAATCAACGACAACAACAACGGCCACGGCAACAACAACAACGGCAAGCGGAGCAACGACACGACTACTATAGAGATGCATATCAACGTCAGCTACCCTATTGCATACTGTGTCAAGAAAGATGTCACGCAACCAACCAGTGCCCTTCTTTGGATATAGCCAGACAAGCAATACCGCGCAGTCAAGGAAGAAGTTCGAGAAACGATCAACCACGGGCGTAGAACAGGGTAACGCACCGCGGGGAAACAACATCAATTACACCCCTGCACCGAACGAGGACAGTATGGATGACGGCATGGAGGAAAGAAACACACAAGTCAAGAGGGTACAAGAAGATAATCAACCTCGACCAGTAGAGATACATATTGATTTGATTCGACCAGCCAAGCTAATGCACACGAATACGACGATAGAAGGCAAGTCAATCAACGCATTAATTGACATAGGAGCAGCAGTCTCGTGCATCGATGAAAGATTGGTAGGTCATCTCAAGCACACTAGTCTGGTAGGCATGATCTTTTCAGCAGCAAATGGCTCGCGTATGAAAGCCGCAGGAGAAGTCCTCGTCAGTATAGAATTAGGCAACGTGTCCTTCCAAGTACCGATGGTAGCAATACACGATCTGGCAACACCAGCGTTGCTAGGTTTAGATTTCTGGGTAGGAAGAGACGCCCAATTTGACTTATTAAAGAAGGAGGTACACTTCCGACACGACAATCTGACAGTGACTATACAATACACGCATGGCAATACAGATGACGTTATGTGCCACAATCGCGACTTCGTGGAGATAACGCAAATACTACTGGAGGACATCGACAGAACTGGTCAACTATACACAACAGAAGCTTTGCACAACGACAGGTTTCACACCGTTTTATCTCATGTACGGTCGTCAAGCAAAACTACCGCTCGACGCGAGCCTAAGGCAAGGGTTAGATTTAAACCTAGAGGCAGCCCAAGTGATGAAAGATCTCGATTTAGCGAGAAAGCTAGCAATCGATAGAATCACGGAAACACAGAAACAGCAGAAAACCCGATACGACAAAACACACAGACCAGTAACCTACACGGTCGGTCAGTTGGTCAAAATATACACCCCGACACGAAAAGTAGGGAAGTCGGAGAAACTAATAATGAGATGGCAGGGGCCGTTCAAGATAACAAAGCGCATTTCGGACCTAAACTACCTAGTTATGTTGAAGAAAGGTAAAGGTGTCAAGCTAGTAGAAGATGTAATAAATGTCAAGAGGATAAAACCATACTACAGCCCGAAAACATGCCCCATTCGATGCTCGACAGGACCCGATGCAAACACAGTCGATCCGACAGACAATTAATCGCCGTGTTCGAAACAAAGCACGCACGGTAGCGTATAATATAAATACAGCTTCCTAGAAAGTGTACAATAAAATAGTTTTAATTTTATTAGATGCGTTAAACATGACGTTAATATTTAGAAAGTAATGGATTTAGTAGGGATTTAGAATTGTGTAGAATAACGTAGCATGTAAAAGTTGAACAGCGTCGTCCACGCAAACAGCGCAAAACGACATAGTGTATGACGAGATCAAAGGAATGAGCGTGTTAAGACAGGAAACAGCGATAAGACCGAGCAAAGTGCAGCTACACGATTACACGTGCAACAAAACCTATAACACACGACGGAGGTTCCGCATTGTCACCGAGTGAGGGTTCAGAATAGACAGATATTTAAAAGATGAGCTTGCAGTAAACTTATGCATTGGAAGTTTCCATGCGCACTTCTCAACAACGTTATCAAAACCATACTATACAATGCATGATGTAAATTATATTATTGTCACCTTTCTCTGCCAACAAACAGTAGGGCAGGGCGATTATTTTTTTTTGTGTGTGTTTGTTTTGTTTATTGATTTCATTATTATTTAGGAAGTTCGGATCAACGGACATCAGACGTCATGAGATTGAACACCGCAGTAACGAGTTAAATAAAGCGGGAAAACGTAATTTAATGATTTCAGTTTTGTGGCAAATAGTAATGAGCGGGATAGTTAGAATTCAATAAGCGTATAAAGTTGGTTTAATTATAAGTTTTTCAACAATGGATTATAACAAGAGAACACGTGATACTTAGAAGTAATGCACAGGAAACGTTCACACGGCAAGCGAGAGAAGTCGCGTAGACGATCTAGAGAATGTCAGCATTCTGTCTCATATTGCACGCTCAGCTATATAGTTGCTCACCATAGCTAGAATCTCGTAATGCAGGACAACGCCATAATTGACTAACATGCAATAGCATGAAACATGTACATAAAATAGCATAGGAAAAGCATACATAGATACTAGACACACTTTAGGGTCGGACAAGCCTTTAATTTTTAAAGGAACATGAGGTTCGATGATTAAAACCAAGACAAATCAGTTCATTGACGAAAAGAAGGGCAATGAAGAAATAAGCTTACACACGATTGAGATAAGTATATGACAGTCGAAACAAGAACAGCAGGGATAAAAATCGAAGTCAACACAAACATACGAGGAAACCATAAATAGGGACAGTTACACATATACTTCGACCTTATAAACCCACTACGCTCAAACGAAGGATATAACGCCCCATATATAGGGACATGTACCAATACGAAACTCATAATTGGTTACTATACAAAAGCTAATATATACAGCAGTCTAGTACACACCAGAGTAGATATACCCAAGTCCTAGGTTCGATTACGGTTCACGCCACATTACGATAACCATAGGACGAATAAACACAACATCAACACGAGTTTGGATAAAACTGTAGTTCTAACACCACGGATGGTTGAATATACAATAAAGACGTCTTACGATATTCACAGGCAAAAAGGGGACAACTTCTTAGGATTACTTGACCGAATTAACATTGTCAATCGCCTCAGTTTTCAAGCGGAATAATCTTCGAGATCTCCTAAAATAATTAAGTGCGGCCTGTATGCGAAGGTCTGCGAACTTGAATTCTGAAACGATACTTTGATTTAGTTCACATAGGAGAAGTAAGCTAACAAGGGTTTAAGGTACCTGAAACATCCAGCCAAAGACACACGGACCATCAACGGCTAGAACACTACATTATCACTTCCAAATACGGACACAAACTTCGGATAGACGGAAATATTGAGAACTAAATATACCTGATTCCAATATACGTACAAACATACAAGATTAAGTACATGACAGAATAGTTATATCCAAGTAGTTGTGTACGGCAAAGGGGGAGATTTATGACACACAAGCAAGTCGCCTAATCTCATTATTTACACTGACTTCGATTAATAATACACCATAACAATTATAAGAAAAAATTATTAATTCAATTAGGTTTGCTGTCATGTTAAAATATCAAATACGCTACGGAATCACATTGTGTAGAGAGTAAGTTAGTTCTATGAAGGTGCAAATACGCTCCAAGAACGATACTCTTATTGTTTTGTAAGTTCATCTCGGATTTCACTGACGAGCATATCATAATGCAACAGTGTAATCACACATCCTTTCCTTCTCGTCCACCACCCAGACACTAGAACGAACATGTAAATATATCTAAGCTAACTATATACCGTATACATCCTACGATAATTATGTATGTATTTTATTTTTAATTCTATAGTCATAAATACAAATAGATATAGTGGGAAAATTTGTTGTATTCATACAAATGTATGTTAAGTTCATACGAATATCTAACATGAAAAATATATCTATATATATAAATAAAAACAAAAAACAACATGAATAAACGTTTGTCATCATTATGCTCTATCTCAACGTACACCTCACGATACAGAAAATCTTGGATTAAAATCCTGGTAACAAATAATTTGTGTCATTGTTGAAGTTATTTAATCAACCACGTGTCATGCATAACATTGTCATGAAAATAGCTTTAAAGGGACAAATAAGAGACACAGCAGTTACTACAATTATTCTGGAGGTAATACAGTTGAAACGTGAGATAATGTTATAACACCCATGACTACAAAAAACAGGGAAAAAAATCATAATTCAGAATGTATAATAATTATAATTTCATAAAGTTTCTCTTATGCAAAGAAATTAATTGTTGTTTTCAAAGTTATAGAAATGTATGTCGTACCGACGAGTGGAGCACTTGTTCAGGCAACCACACACGTCACACAGGGTGACGGCGAATGCACGCGCTATATTCGGGGTACATAATACACTCACGAAGATCCAAACCCAGGTACGGCAAACGGAGTAAAGCAAGCCAACGTCATCGGATGAGTTTCCCTGCCATTGCACAAAGCACATGATCTTCTCGCACAGACTGTACTTCCACGGGAGTGCAACGAGAGACTTTCTGCAACGTCGTCAACTCGTTGATAACAGGCACACTTCTTCCATCCACACATGCATACTCCAGCCTACATAACAGTGCACAGCTGACACCAAGGGCAAGGAATGAAAAGCTAAGTTTTCCAACATTTCAGAATAATTGCTTCTGATCAGTGAAAACGATAAAGTAGTGGCATATTCAATGTTTTTCTTTCTATTGTTTTTCAAAGTTTGTTTTCTATTTAGTTCAAGACTTTAGCTTGTCAATTTTTTTTTTCTGACTGTTCAAAGTCACGACATAATGAATGGAAACATTAATAATTGTTCATTCAATTTTAAACGTTATGATCCTAGGTTATCACTCAGTCACTGAATGTTGAAACCAAACTGGATTAGAATATGAAGTCAGTCTCTTCAAGACATAATAATCAGAATGAATAGGTAACCATGTGCAAATACCACAACTGACAGATGAATGATTTCAATAAGGCAAAGTTACCAGAAAAACATTCGAAAATGTTTTCTTACACATGTTACATCTCAGCATCCTGTCACAGTTGCATAACATGCTCATATTTACGCACTCATTACTGATACAACAATGATACTTATCATTGTTTATATTCTTAGATTACCATTCATACCATGGATACCATGTATTCCATTTCACTATAACAATTTTGGGAATTATTATAGTCTCATATAAGATACGTCAATATGACAATTAGAGAATACATAAGCCTTCAGCAGGGAGTATTGCAAGACAAATACTTCCATTCCAAGCTACTTATAGAGAATAACAAAGGGAATTTCATACTTATATACTAGCTATAAGAGCCGCAAGTCAATCACCATACTGATCCCTTCTGTAATTTTTCAGTTCCACTGGGACCAACAGAAACCGGACGAGTGCCGACCGCTTCACACGGATATTCGACAGTCAGCCCGCTGACAGCCAAATACCGTGGGGGGACGTTGACAGTCGACGAGAACAACACGATTCAACTAACGACACCACACGAACACCGGATCGAAACTGACTCGTCCAAACTTCAGGATAACTACTTCGTTTCCTTCACTCGTGCTCAAGTGTCCACATATAAAAGTGTTGACTTAATAAAAGTCACTTCTATCAGTGTCACGTGATTATAGTGTTTGTTAGTGAATCGTGTAAACGATTATAAATTTCAGATGATAATTCAAAGACAGAAAAACCTGAACTTGCCAAAGGCTCATATATATTTTTTCTCAACCACATGATTATTGTGTAGAAAATATTAGGTTATTAAAGTACATGGACAACAATCTTCAATTGATACCAATATATATGTACATGTACAACATTTTTCATACTAATAACTAGTGATTAACAGACAACTGTCATAATGTCTCAATGTCTAACCACAAGACAAGGTATTAAATATTGGAAATGACTTGCTAGTCATTCAGTAGCAGACTATCAGTAGCTTCAACCTAAGGGAATTTCACTTGTTTAACCAATAATCACATACTAGTGTTTGATTTTATTGTTTTATTTTATTTTTCAATACCATTGATCTAGATCGTACTGCATACAAGCCGTACTCTGAGTTATTGATTCACATCAAGAAGACGTGGAGGACCGACGAATAACGAGATCACACACGCACACACATAACATCCAGAACTTCCACGACGTTGACGTCAACCAACAGCCGACGAAACGGGACACAACGCTACGAAGAACAGTTCCGTTACATAACAAACTAACCGAACAGTTTCAATCCAGAACAAACTGTCCAAAGTCTCACGACCAACAACAACCTCAAAGAAGGCGATTCACAAGCCGAAGACGACATCGCTCTCAGAGGAATTTATTACATAACAGGAGAGGACGTCGACGTCAACCGATAGACACCGGAACGTCAGATAACAACCGGGGAGATAAATTTCAAACCAAAACAAACTGTCCGAAATTTTCTCGTAACAAACAGCAAAACCAAGGAAGGCGATCTACGAGCCGAACACGACATAACTCTCAAGAAGAGGAGGACCGATACAGATTTCGGGACGAAATCAAAAGGAGAGAGGGTGCTGTCACGGCCATGCCTAACCTAGCTGTCACCCCACTTATTAGAACAACGACAACGACCTCAAGTGATAACTGTCACTCAGCATAATACAGCTGCGCGACACCTTATCAGAGTGACCAATACGTGTACTAGAGTAATCACGCCTGACAGGCATCTTACCTATACTCACTCTCACTTCCGCCCAGAACATCCGACGAACTACATCTAATGTAATAAGTGTGCCACGTGTGTGTGTGAAGATGAGGACCGCCTTCGAGATCTACAATCAATAACTCGGGCGCACGTCTTGTATGGAGCAGATCAACAGCTCGATGAGTATAATGTTAAATCATTATTTTTACTAATTATTATTTTGGAAGGGTTATTTGGTTAGCAGGCTTTACTATGGTTGAACGACAGATACGGAATACGTGTCAACACCAGTATCTTCTTGTTACGCAGATGCTTGCTCAGCATTTGCATCATCTTCGTTCACCAATAAATCAATGTTAGTTATTCCACCGACTGTGCCTAATTCCATCAGATAGTATCCCCGACAATAGTCAATCTAGGATGACCACCTTCCCTTTCGCATGCCAAGCGATACCTAATCCAAGCTCCCACAAGTATGAGCTACATTTCCCACTTCACTGATTATAAGTAGGTATTATAAGTTAACCTATAATAATTTAGAAACCACTTATCTTCGTGACAATATGATTGAATTTTAAATTTTCTAGGGAATTCTTAATTCACCATCCATATCAGTTTTTGTTAAATGGTGAGTTCAATTCTGACGATTTTTTTTTTTTTTTTTTGAGGGCGGGTGGTAATACGATCGCCCTTTTGGTTTTCCATCCCAACGATCCTCCCTTCTGTGTCATCAATGACGTTGTGTCAGTTTGATTCTCGTAATTTTCAATGATCCACCTGATTATTATAGAAAAAGGTTGAGATCTATTCTGGTTTCGAGAAGTACATTTCAGAAACCACGTCAAAATTTGATAACTTTGACGAAATTTGATAAGACGAACGCTTCCACGATAGTGATAGTTTCAATTTCAATTATGGTATAAATTAAAAGCCAATTAGATTGATATCCACTGATTTAATCTCATATCAATTTTGATCCAGATATCCGTATAACCATTCGCACATACAAAAATCATCTGAAAGCTTAGTCATAAATTATTGAGACATTTATAAAATACTATACAAAAGGTGAGGCAAACTATAGGCTAGAATTTTTTCCATCGTCAAAGGCTGATAAGAAAAATATATAAAATATAAATGTTTTCATTGGTTTAAAGTCATTTTCTAATTAATTTTCCATAGTATTGTCTATGTCACTATATTTGCACTCGGGCAACCGAAATAATGTTCTGCAATATTGTTTTATTGATTTATTATACATTTTCTTGAATGCTTCCGTTCGGAAAATGATTAACGAACATTTCATTTCATAATAAATCCTGTCATATAAATTAACTTAATGTTCTGTACATTTAGCTACATATAATTAACAAGTAAAAGTAGATGTATAATAATAATTACATGAACTTTCCTTTTAATAAAACAAAAGTTGTCAAGAAACTTAAGATGCAAACAAAACAAAAAAATAGTGTTTCATATTGCCAGTCACTCATAATCATACAATTATCTGAATAATTGTAGTTCTTTAAAATGCAAATCAGGTTTTCTGTTTCAAGATGCAACTTTCATTTTTAAAAACGTCAGTAAATGTAATTTAAAAACATTTAAAAAAAGGTAATGTTGATGATATTCGGGCGTGTTAAATAAGTACAAAGCGTTTTAATTATCGTTGTCATTTTCACTTATGATAGTCGTTTTCATTATCATTGGCATTACTGTATGAATTAAGCAAATTTTAAACCGTTACAGTAATACATATAGAATATATAATAATAAAACTTGTAAGCAATTGTTAATAGGCCTATACATGTGTTAGAATGACGAACATTCATTCACTTTGAATCCTTGCAAACATCATTTAGTACATTCAAGAACAAATTTCAATTACAAGCATTTAAATTCAAATACCTGTTTTTACAGAAATATGATTCATTTTAAATCCAGGGTATTCAAACAACTACGAAATACATTACTATAATGTTTAATATCTTGGACATATGATGCATGAAAAATATCAACCTTGATGGTAACATTTCCATACTTTCACATTTTTTACGTGTATATCTGTGAAAATTGAATAATACAAGTTCAATAATAGGTCTATGAAAATAAGTGGGCAAAAGATACGTTTCTACTATATTTTGTATTTTTGCGATGGTCCTAACGACCCCACTAACTGCTAGGTTACAATGGGGTACGAATAAGGTGATAGTGAAACTATATGAAGTGATGATAGGTGAAAGGACGTTTAGAAAAACCTATGTCTTATGCTAGACTCGAACCCACGCCCAACATTGCCATCAGTTTCTAATTATTATATTGCACGTTGTATAGGGTTTCGACTCCATTGTCAATAAAGATTGAACAATAATAGTGATAATGATAATAATTTGATAATTACATCAATAAAAATAGATAATAATAATGAAGCGATGTTTTAGCTGACTGCTTTTTTATACATTGAATATATTTTTTGAAATATTTTTTTAATGCTATACCGTTCCTAAATGATCACCACAACAGTGATATTTCGCTGAATCCACTTCAGATAATTACCACATTACATTGTCTATTCCAACTACATAAAAAAAGCTATGTGTACTTATTTTGTGTATTACGCTGACATTACAATACAGACTTTAGTAAGTCATCCAATTTAAATAAGTCCACGGCCATAACAATGTGATAGATTTTCTCTTGCATAAGTGGATTGCAATACACGGGGTCTTATAGTTGGCGAAGAACGGACATTAGTAGCTATATAGGCCTACTATACACCATTGTATGGCTTTAACTTTGGCTTACATACATTGCAGTAGGTCATTCGGCTCGAAGCATTACATTGTTGACATTTCCAACCAACTCGAAATAGTCACATTTTTTGATCATATGGTAAAGTGCAAAGCGAAAATTAGATCTCGTCTCAGTTATAACACTATGAAAAGTGAGATATAGGAAGTATATAGGAAAGTGAGTGTTACTTATAACATTATAACACTCACTTTCCAAGAAAATACATTTATAATTTAGCATTTATTATTTTTATTATATGTATTTTGAGAAAACCTGGTTTTGGTAACATAATTTCTTAAATGTGATTAGCACATGCAGAAGTGTAAATCGAAAACAAGCACTTCATTACAATATGTTTAATAGTCTTAAATATATTTAGTGCAGGAATTACCAATGTGGGGGAAGCTCTATACGGTATGCAGTTTAAAGTTAAAGTTTTAAGTTTTAAGTCACCATGGTTACCCATTTTTTTTTCACCAACTCTACGATAAATGCTAAATAATGGGTTAGGTTATACCGGGTCTTGATCATTCGAACATAATTTTATAACGTAGTAGTAAACTTTTCAATTTCATTGACAATAAAATCACTTTTTCTTTCAAATATATCTTGTAACCAACATTATTTGCAATATCGAATAAACCTAAAAAAAGTTCAAATCACAAATTTGCACATTGATTTGTACTGTATCTGTAATAATTATTAGTTAGAAATCGAATCACCAAGGATAGACAGAAAATACACATGCAACTCATAATGTAATAAGCCATTCTGAACAATACCCAATTACTTGATTTCATAAACTGCACGTTAAATCGCGCACCGACATCGGCCGCAAGACTTGTTTTTTTGGCGGTACATTTCGCTCGACGCGGTGAAATTCACGTTGCCGGTGGCTCAGTGATTTAGAGGCCGTTGACTGACGAGGTCGTAGCCGAAAGTGGTCATTTGCAGTCTCATCTCATCATACCAAAGCAATAACGCGCGTACGAAACTTACATTTGCATGTTTATTTATTTTTTTATTTTTATATTGGGTTTAACGACGCACTGTTAGCGCAGATCTAATGGCGTCAGATGGATGATTAATGAGATGATGAGATGAAGGCTCCTGGGTAATGGGAAGGATAGTGGGAAGGAAGCGGTCATGGCCGACTTAATGTAGGAAACATCCCAGCATTAGCCTAGACTACAGAGGGAAACTATGAAAAACCCCTGTAAAGATGGTCGGCGACGGGGATCGAACTGGGTTCGAAATTCTCCTCGCCTCCCGGATCACATGAAGCGAACCACTGCGCTGCATGTGCCGGTTTATATTCGGTTTTACAACGCACTCTACTCATGTCTACGATCTATTGGCGTCGGTGAATGATGTATGAGATGATGGCATGATGAGATGAAAGGTTATTTCATCAGGTGTTTTTATGGATAGTGGGAAGGAGTTGGTCACGGCCTGTTGTTAAGGAACTATCCCCGTATTGACCTGAACGACAGAAGGAAACCACGAAAAAACCATGACGGTAATCCAACCCCAGTCTCCTGAATGGCGGTTCAGTGTACTAACAACTCGACCACTCGTCTCAGTACAATTACTGTTGATTCCGTGTAGTATATGCATTTTTTATTCCTGATTCCAAATGACCAAATTTTATTTTTGGTCAAAGTGTGAATTTCGTTATCTTCTAGAGACGAAAACGAGAGGAGTAAAATCCATTGTTTTGATTCAAAGCTAGTATTATTGGAAAATATATAGTCTATTTTCGTAACATTTATGTCATTTGAGGTGGTAAGATCGCCGTTGCGGTGCCCATATAATTCTGTTGTTTTACCTTGTCATTTTTAGCCATAATTGGGTGACAATGACACTGTACTAAGTTTTCGATGCTATACAAAACATTAGACCCATCAATTACACCAATTAGTAACTATTTATATACAAACAAAAAGTTCGTTCCCTACTCAACATTTTAGTATGGTTATGATTTATAATTATGGATTTCAATTACTGAACATAGGCTATCTGCCATGAAAACGAAGACTGAAATAACTTACATGTAAAGAAGGTTTACATTTTATCTAATATGAAGATGATAAGATCGAATCGAATGATTGTAGTGAGATTTGAACACCAACTATGTTTTTTTACTATGTTTCAATATTACGGCAAGTCAATATGCGTATTGTTACTGCATAGTATCCACTACAAGTGGAGGAGCCAAATATTTCAGATATGTCCATGTATGTTGCTACTGTTCGTACATTCAGTACAGGTGGAGGTGCCGAGTAAAAACACACAAATAACTCTTTCCATAAATAAAGTGTACATAACTATTTTCAGAAGTACACAATTCTATCGTTCATCGATAAACCGTCATCAACACCATATTATGTCAAGTTGAAACACTTTTCAACATTTATGGAATCCTAGAAAACTCTTCAAAACATTTACAAAATATGAACCCAATTTACTTCTCGCGATAAGTCAATTGGCAAATTTAATTGTTGAATTCATTTGAGGTTGAAAGATCACCCTTTTGGTGCCTGACCAAACAGTAATATCTTGTTATCCTTAGCCTTGATAACGAAACAATGACTTTGGAAGTTTTTAAACCTGATGTTACTATATTTGGTAAATTTATTAATCTCGCGAGGAAAAGTCTATTTTTATCACCTATCTCTGAAGCATTACATTAACATTAAGATATTTATTTAATAGTATTTTCCAAATACTTTCATTTGAAACTTGATATATGTATATTTGTATGAGTAATGTGGTATTTTCAAGTATATTTGTCGTGAGAGAAGGTGACGCTATTGCATGATTTGCATCAGTGTTATGACCCTGCTTGCATTGCCGAGGGAGAAAGTCATGTGCCCGTATGATCCAGTGGTACATGTGTGATTGCTGATTGGCTGATTACGATCACGTGGCTTGTATACAAGGTGTATCTCAACAAGGACACGAGCCAAGGGCCTCGAAGCTTCAATGTCTTAGCGCCTATAGGCTCGATTACCTCAGAAAGAGTCACAGAATATAAAAATACATTGGAATTCGCGTTATGGCCAACTCAATATGATGTTACTGAATAATTAAGGTTTATGGTGTAATGTATTACAAAAAATAGCTACATAGGTGTTCTTAAACAATGACGATCAAAAAATATTATCAAAAGCTTTGAGAAAAATATTAGTTTGGTTTCCAGTTTTTCATTTTGGAAAGTGCGCTGAAAATAGAATTAGGCCTATATATCATATATTATATATGTATAGGCCTATATTAATAATATTAATATATTAATACATTTATATATTAATTTCCATATCATTCATTCTTCGGCAATTCTTCGCAATACCAAACTGGAAGTGGAGTTTAAAAATAGTATACTGTTTTCACGACTAATAAACAAAATATTTTTCTATCAAATGGGCATTCATTGACAAACTTGGCTTCATGTTTGGCTAACAAACAATAACACCGTAATGACGATTTGAAAATATATTGTTGTAATTCTATTTAATAGGTACATGTTTATTATACCAAGTTGTGAATTATTCTATAATTGAGTCATATTTTCCTAGTGTGTATCAACACAAAACACGACATAAAATTAATTCTAGAAAACCTTTGTTCTTGATATCAGGAAAAATTCCGATGTGCATTACATGCGGGTGAAAAATCTATAAATGTATCTTTATTAAAGACTACCATTCACATACAATGGCTGCCATGATTGACACAAGAGTCACAGAATAATTGATCAGTGGATAGAATAATACCGGCACATGCAGCGCAGTGGTTCCGAACCCGGTTCGATCCCCGCCGCCTACCATCCTTACAGAGGTTTTTCATGGTTTCCCTCTGTAGTCTAGGCTAATGCCGGGATGGTTCCTACAATAAGTCGGCCATGACCGCTTCCTTCCCACTATCCTTTTCATTACCCACTATCCTTCATATCATCATCCCATCATCTTATTAATCATCCATCCGACGCCATTAGATCTCAGTTATCATAACAGTGCGTCGTTAAACCCAACATAAAAAAGATAGAATAATTGATGAGTAATAGATCAAGAAACTGTAAAAAATGTAACTAATTATTCACAAAACTTATGTGTGCACCTTACATACACTGAAACGAAGATTAAATTAAAAACGTGAAATTCTGATTTTTTTTGTAATTTGGGGACTAACGGAAGTAATCAATTCCTTTACTATATTCATGTACAAAACAGTATTTCTAAATATCAATCCAACTAATTTCGTTGAAAATTTAAAATTTAAATATATTCTGTAAATCTCGTTTTATAACAGAATTTGAAACAAACATCTAATTCTAAGTTGTACACGCTTACGCACACCAGAATTAGCACTACGTTACGCTTGATTATTATTCAATATCACAACAAAACTAAACCGATATATTATGAAATCAGAGAAAGAAATGCCTTCACATCTAACCAATTGATAATCTGGTATCTATTGAATATGTATCTGTGACGTGATACTCGATGAATCATAATTATAATACATATATTCTATAACACAATGAATAAGGTTAATAAATGCACGCGTTTTATTATTTATTCTTGTGCTACTTGAGCATATATAATATCTATAATACAATAATATCCGCTTCCTGCCGCAGTTGGGTAATCATCGTTCATCATCGGCATAACGGAGGAATGTGAAAATGCAAGCAAATGCATCTAACAGATGAAAGAATAACACAAGCTGCAACT